>OY856410.1:1129714534-1130420784 GCA_963693085.1 Alisma plantago-aquatica
AGATACTACCGAGAGAAAATTAGGCAGACTATAAAAGGAAGGTCGGAGATAAGAGGGAACCCCTTAGATCATAATCTAATAGTTTAAAAGTGTAAGAAAGATAAGGAAAGGAGGATTGACGTGGTCTATTATCGCACTGACAAATTCACTCAGGGTTGAAATCCCTGAGCTTTTACCTATGCAACAATACCACCCGCAAGCGGACGGGTCTTATCGCGGTATAGTTGAGGATCGAATCCCAAGAGACAACATTTTTAAGAATCGTTGTTAGTCGAATCTGGCTCAAGTAAGACTAAAATTTAGAACGATTGATTGATTTGATGTTAATTAAACTAATTGCGAGAAAGTAAAGAGCAGAATTAAAGTTGATCTAGATTTAATGATATGGGATCACTGGGGTGGTCTCAGGTTTCACCACCACTACACATGCAAACACATCCAAACACATAACAGCCAGGCAAGATCTAACTATTCAAATAGAGCTATTGTGAAACCCCCCATACGAGCGTTAGGTTTGCGTAAGCATCACCTTAGGCATCAAATGTCTCGTCACCATCCGGATCCTACACTTACGACTCAGAAGATACAAAATCCAACTGAAGTTGTGCCCTCCCTATACAGGCGTTAGGCACACAGAAGCGTCACTGTGGGCTAGATGACTCGTCCCCTCACAGATCATACACTTACGACCTCAAGGAATCCCATTCTATTTCTAGTTTGGGAGTCAACCACATTAATTGACATTGTATCCTGCATATTGAAGTTCTCGCAACATAGGAAAGAACAAGATACAAGCAAGCAGGTGATCAATCTACAAGCCAATATCGACGATTAACAATGAAATGAAAAGTTATATACATCGCCTTGGAATGTTAAATGAAAAGACATGAAATCATGGCAGCATGGCTAGTCCCCGCACCCCAGCAAAAAGGAACTACTCGCTCATGATGTGAGATACAAGAAGAACAAGAGAGAGGGAAGATTCCACCATGAGAATGATGCAAAAGGAAGACACAGCTGGGTGAAGATGATGTGGTCATCTACGTCGTGTCGGAGAAGATCTGGATGAGGAACGAGGGACGTCAAGACAGACTGGACAGTCTTCCTCACTCTTCCTTACTTCTCTTCTCAATCTCCTTGCTCGCAGCAGGTGAAGTGGTAGTGACTTGGATGATGGATCTGGATCGAATCTTGCGTTTGGGCAGCCTGGCGGCGTCCCGGATCCGGCCCCCAAATGAGGACCCTTGTGGTCCTATTTATAGGCTTGGGTCTGGTCCTCATGTTTTTTTTGGTGTGAGTCCTCCTCACGGTTTGGTCTTAACGGTTTGGAGACCATTTAGATGACCAAATGGTCTTGTGTTATTTTCCTCCAAACGGTCTTGGAGCTGATAAGTCCAAATGGTCTTGGTCATGCAATCATTTATAGGGTTTGTAGATGTGCATCAAACGGTTTCGTCCGATCGGTCCTGGAGTAGGCTGGCCTTCACGCGGTCTTTGTGGTGGTCGTCCAACGGTTTGGGGGCAGCGATTGCTGACCTCTGATCGGTCTGCTTCTTGTGAACGACCCAAGCGGTTTCGTGCATCAGTCGATCAAACGGTCATGAGACCTTTGTTGGCCAAATGGTCTTGAAGACCGTTTGTCGCTGCACGGTCTACGACTGATCGGTCTTGGGATTTTCACGCCCCAGCGGTCTTGAGACCGTGCACATTTGTGCGGTCCTAGTTTGAGGGTGGATCGCGAGGCTTATAGGTGCAACTATCGGTTTGCGATGACGACGTCAGTCGTTTTAGTGGCGGGTGGAGGTGTTGTTGAAGTCGGCGGAGGCTTGACGGTATTGCAGGTGCAGGGCGAGAGGTTGCGATGCTTGTTGGGAGGATAGGCGGCGCCGTCGTGGTTTTTGTAGATGGGAGGTGAGGCAGGCAGGTGGCGGTGAAAGAAGGTGGAGCAAGCAGGTGCTGCAGGTGCCGTCTGAGGTTAGGGTTACCAGGCGGGAGGAAGAAGAAGAAGGGAAGCAAGTGCTTTCATGGAAATGATCAATGCCGCAGTTGAGCAGGTGAAGGACCTCACAATTTCTGCTGGTTAGATACCCAAACAGTCTCGGGGGTGGATGTAGGCCAAACGGTCTTGAGGTGAGGTTGCCCATACTATCTTGAGACCGTATGGAAGGGAAAAAGTATGAAACCATTAAGGAAGAGGATGCATAAGATCGTGTGGTGGGATGGATGGGGGTCATCGATCCGTGATCGTGTGGTGAAAGGAAATCCCAAGATCGAATGAGGTGAAACCGAATGGATCAGGACCATGTGGATGAATGGCTAGGACCGAGAGATGTCCAAACCGAATGGATGAATCCGTTTGATCAAGATCGTTTGGACAAAACCCATTGGTCAAGACTGATTGGTCAAGACCGTTTGGTCAAGACCGATTGGTCAAGACTGTTTGGTCAAGACCAATTTAGTCAAGACCAAGGATGAGATGATCTTGAGTGAAGGTGGATCTAGGGTTGAGAAAGGTGGGCCCCACTTATCAGGGTTTAATTTGGATGATGGTTGATGGAGATAAAGGTGGAGTGAAGCAAGCAGTGGTGATGATAATGTTGAAGGTGGATTAGGGTTAAATGGAGGTAGGTGCTAGCTGATGGTTCAACCTCATCCTTTCCTGCATAAAATCAGATTAAACTCAGTTAATAATCTTGATAATTATACGAATTAAGAAATTTTGCATATTGTGATATTTTGGAGAAGAAATCAGATGTATTAAGTCAAATTGAGCTCAAGATGGCTGATCAGAAAATAGTAGAGATGTCGTGTTCATAGTTGAAAAAAATAAATGCAAAAGCAGTCATAAAATCCAATAACCAAACCGAGTTCAATAAGAATAATGTTTCATCTTGAAACTTATCTAAAGCAAGAAGGGAAACAATAGAAATATCAAAAACATCAAAAAGCTGACAAAAATGGATACAAAGGCATCTGTAAAGCCACTAACCAAACAAAGTTTCTAGTAACAACAATAATTTGAACAAACATCTTCAAATCTATATCAAGCACGGAAACAATGCAAATATAAAAAATGTCTACTAGTAACAAACTTGCAATAGGAAAAACACACAACCAAATATTGCAATTACTTTCTTGTATATGGTAGTAGATGTATTTCTATCCACCCATATGTCCAACCTTTCATTTTAGTATATAGCCAGGCTTCTCACTTAAGACTAATGACTCCAGAGAATGACTCCCTCAAACCCTAGCCATTTTCAAATCCCACCATGAAAAGTTACTTGGAAACCTTAGTATCAACCCAATTTTTTGTCATGAAACATAAAAAATGATGTGTAAGGAGTGGGATCCCAGAGAGGAACCACTCCCTACTAAAAATTTGAAGAATAGAACCTCCAATCCAAACACACCCATAATGTATCTTGGAGTGGGTGTAAAATTTTTAAATCTTATTAGTGGTATTCAAAACAACCAAAGTGTAGCAGCGGAATAAAAACATTGGCTATATTCAATTTCTCATAAGGTTACAAAAGAACATCTTAAACTTACATGTAAAGGTACATCATAAGGATCCATGTAGAGGGAAATCTAAACCACAACAAGATTGTCTGCAAGCTTGAACGTCTCAAGATAAGTCCATATCTTTATGCCATATCCTTCACCTAGGGTTGGAAGCATACCCCACAAAGAAGAGAAGAAAAGAAAACATCAACAAAGGCTGGTATGTGCATACTAAAAAGGAAAATGAGAAATATATGGAACTAAGGATAACAAATATATAGAAGCTTCCCATTTAAAAGAAAAGTACCATTCAAGTGGGTATCAAGAGAAAAGAATCACAATAAAATGATACTTGTCATTAAAACAAATAAAAGATTGTTCCATATATATAAATCCACTACCATGGTGGGAAATGAAGCACAACAAGAGAAAGTAGGGCACACACCCCACAATAATCAACCTTCATACATGTGAGATAAGCATAGCCCTAGAACAATATAAAGACAAAGGAGGCCAAGGCTTCACATCCTTGAAACCTGATAGAGAATGACACACTGCCAAACTCCCAATATATAAGTTGAGCCAAGGCTTCACATCCTTGAAACTCGGGTATGGGGCACCACCACCTTCATCCCAAAAATAGGGGCACAACTCAAAAACCAATACAATTACACTACCCTAGTGCTAGTGAATCACATAGCATGTAAAATATAGAGGCAAGTAAAAATTATAGTCAGATTATACAATGTTTCCATCACACAATGGACAACACATACATCCACATGCAAGTGAGAAAAAGATATCACATATCCACAAATAATCATCCACATCAAAGTGGGCATATCCTCAGAAGTCCAACATTTACCTAGGCACAACATAAGAGTCAAGAGAATATCCAAGATTACCACAAACAAGATAGTTCACAAGAACCATGATATCAAAAGATAAGAGCAATGTGTATAGGCTATTTTCCATAGGACCAAGAGAAATAAGAAAGTAGGTTTGTGAGTTCATTAGTGCAACATGTCTATATGTTTCAACCAAGTGTTAATGAGCTCAATGGTCCACCCGTTATGTTTGCCTATTGATTTTATTTCATTTTATAGTCAATAGGCATCATCATGTCTTTGTGTTTTAGCAAACTATGTATGAAATTAGCTTCCATCCTTTCTATGTACTTACTAATTATTGATTTTCAAAACCAGACACAATTCACATAAAGATAGTAGAAGTAATATTTGAAAGGGCACATATATTTTGTAGTATGTGCCTTATGAAACAATTAATGATAGAAATAGTGTGGTAGTGACGTGTTATACGTTAGCCAGAGTTAGTTTAAACTTAATTGAGGTTTTATATATAAATGATTGTCAGTACTACATGTGAATCCCCAAAAAATAATAATTTTAGGTTTAAAAGCTTTCAACATGGGTCGATTATCACTTAATTCATTTGTTTCATCAGAATCCAATTCAAGTTGTTTATTTATTTTTATTTCTAGCCTTTGTGCATGCTTACTTGGATTTTTTTATTTGTTGTGAATAGACGTAAGTCACAAATGGATAAAAGATGTAATGTTTAAAATGTAATGAACATTTTCTATCTTATGGATTCCAAATTTAAAGAGTAGAAAATATCCAAATGGACTCGACAATTCTGATAATTTCTAAAATCAATTTTACTTTTCAATTTGGTTAATTTGGGGTGACTATCGACCAACCTAGTCCCTTTATTTTTATCGTAGTGCATTTATAAAAAGTGTTTCTTATTTTTTTTATTGCTTTGTTTGTATTTTTCTCGCTGTCAACATGCATATGCTAGAGAAGAGGAGTAGAGCTACACATTTCATGTTGGATGAAGTCACCTGATTTTTAATCAAACAATTTTCTTGTAGCATGTTATATATAAATGATTAAATATTAATATGGAACCTGTTGAAAATTCATTTAGATTTAAATTTTTTAATATGGACCAATAATCAGTTCATGTATCTCCTTAGACTCTTTTTTTCGATGTTGCCTTGTGTCTCTCGCGATTTTTTATTTCGTTCCTTTTAGCAATTAACTGGTTGATACAAGAGGAGGGGAGCAGATATAATTTTAGTAGTGGCATATTGCCATAGTCTGCAGGAACTCAGCAAGTTGTTAATTGATTTTTTCTCTTCGATGGATAACACAAAAATTGTTTCGAGTACAATTTGTCTTAGTCAAGATTTTGCAGATCTCAGATTTGAAAATGTTATAAATTAACGTCCAGATAGAAATTGAGTCCGTTCACGTTCTCCGTCACCTAAGATATTTCGCTGTCTTCATCACTTTGAATTTTCTATTGTGTGATTAGACATAGGAGTTAAAGATATAAGAGTAAAAGAAATATATAACTGAGAAAACAAGTTTTATCTTATGTTTTTTAGTCATATAAAAGACGAGGGACGTGTCTTCTGCTAGTTGTATATATAAGTGAAGGCTAGGTCACATCAATCTGAGTCAGAATGGAGGTGATGGTGTGGCACATGCATTATCTCCCATAGAACAAGATAATGCCTTATATTTATTGTGTTCCAAATGCCAATCGTCCTTACGGGAGTCATTCATGCTACGTCACAAGTGTTGGGCATTATATTGTTTGACCGATAAGGGAGGTCAAGTAGGATGGCCGACCTCATAGAAATCAATAGTTGTTCTGAGTTGCATAGATACGGGAAAGCACCGTGTTGTTATCAAAATAAGAACAAAATCAAGGGAGAGATCCTTAGACATATGACGATCTAATGGTGTACGTCTTCGACTCTAAAAGTAATTTATCTTGGATGACAAGCTCATAAGCTAGTGAAGCAATCCTGTTGGGATGGATAACACAAAGGGTCCGGATCCTTTGTCCGGAAAGATGTGTCCCAGTTATGTCTCATATAATGGTTACCATTAACACACTTAATTATCTTTTTTAGGAGTGAGTTTTTAATATTTATGTATGGCTGGGATTGAATGGGACGTTGTTTGGAACATACAGCTGGGACAGAAGATCTGAAGTGTACCTCACCCATTTTTTCTCCGGGCCGGAGATTTGCCTAAAGTAAACTGAAGGCGCAAGCTTATCGCTTATTCCAACCAAAAACTATCATTAACGTAACAAAAACACCATAAGTATGACATATGTACCAGAGACACAAGAAACCACACACAAAACTTGATGACAAAGAGTGTCAGAACTAAAGAAACGAACCCTTACGGCACTAACGGGTATTGGATTCTACTTTATCAAAAGAGCAGGCATCTATTCTTCTTCTCATCATCAATTCGATTCGCAAGCGTTACGGAGTAATAGAGCTTATAAAGGGTAAATGCTTGACTGGTTGGGTCGAGTATTTTCCAATGGATGAAAGCAAAGAACCTACAAACAACGTATATGCAAAGGCAGGCATCCTGCAAATAACATGTACACGAAACCCCATACAAAGGCTCAAGGAATCTCTTTGACAGCAACAACAAACTCCTCTCCCACTGCGCAGCGCACTTTACGATCATCAAAGAAGCCTTTCCTCTGCACCGCGCTTTATCATTGGCGAATCTCTGCGTCACTTTTGCTGTCTTCTTATATTGGAATAGGCTTGTTCTGCGAACAAGAATGAAAGAGTTCTAAATGCACGGAGAGGCTGGTTCATCGATGGCGAGATCAAAATCAGGCGTCCCCGTTTCTCCGGCATGGCACTCGTTGTCGTGCATGTTGTTGCTTGGCGTCTTGATGGTAGGGCAATGCGCCGGCACGGAGCCCTCCGGTTCTAACGCCAGCTTGTTCTGCATCAGCGAGTGCGACACTTGCCCGGCCATGTGTTCATCACCACCTCCACCCAGCTCATCGTCGTCATCGGCGCCCACATCGCCAACCACGCAGCAGTCGCCATCCCCGCCTGCACCTTCACAGATATACATCATTCCTCCGACCCCTGAGGGTCCTGCACCGCAGAAAAGCCAGCAGCGCAATTCTCCGGGACCTCCGCCTCCACCCCCCTCGGGCACGGGACAGAGGGGGCTTTCCAACCCTTACTATTATGTCTATACTTCGGATGCGTTGATCGAACGTTCGGTTCTTCGCAGAAGTCTCCAATGCTTGATCTTCGCAGCTCCTCTCTTGTTAGTGTGAGAGATTTTCTCATGGTAATAACTTTTACATGTGTAGCTTACAACTGATGCATTGTATAAATTACTGTTCGTTTCTAATTCTGTGCACTTCTTTCTGATAATGCAGACTATAATGAGATGTCACCTTTTCTAATTAAAAATGCAACCGTATTATGTTCCCGTCCTTGTCGGGTTCTTTTTGAAATAACTATGTCATGTGCTTTTTGCATTTTGCGATCGGTGAATGCTGCGTTGTTAACTTGTTTTAGATATATGTTATTTATGAAGCGTTGAAGCAGTACATTTGAAATTTTATATCTTTGCTGATTTGATCGTCAATGAATAGAATTAGGCGCGATGTCAACTATTCACGTTCGAGGTCGCCCTGTATCATGACTAGCTCATCATATAGTGCTGTAGAAGTGGAACCCAAAACAACCATATTCCTTTCCAAGATTTGTTAGCCATGTATATTCAGGATTATAATTTATTAGTAATTGCACGTGTTAGTATAATAACATGATGGGTTTATGAGTAAAGGTACTACACATATGGTATTAAATAAACCACCTTGAAACTCTTGAGGCGTGTGCCTCCACAAGCAGTTATTCTATTTGTGTCACGAGATTTATGCCTTATTTACCCGGCTAGTGTAGCGCAGGTGGTTCGGTCCGGCTTGTCCTCCCCGGGGGACCCGGGTTCGAATCTCTAGTTGCGCATTGTATTTACCAACCCTTGGGTCATCCGGGCTCTGACACCTGTTTGAGGGAGGGGGGAGACTAATGTCTCTTCTAACTCAAAAAAGAGATTTATGCGTTATTTTCTTCAGTTCAGATTCAGCCCTAAAAATTGTCTCAGGCTCTCCTCAAGATACCAAGATGCTTAGGTGCAAGACTCAATTGTAATGAGTGTTTTTACTCAGTTGAGATTTATGTAAGATCCTACGTTATATATATATATATATATATATATATATATATATATATAGTCAGGCTAGAATACACTCGAGTGTACAGATCACGCTGTACACCCCAATGGTGTTTGCCTATCACTACTATAAAAAATGGTTTTTACAACAGTTCATTTTTCCATTTTACAACGGGTGTCAACTGTTGTATTAGATCGTGTGGTCTTATGGGGGGGTCTTTATACAACAGGTGCTGCACATGTTGTAATATACGTATTTTATACAACAATTAATACATGTTGTAGATCATTGAACACACCTATTGTAATAGGGGTGTTGTATATAACATGTTGAGACAAAAGGAAAATACATCTAGACACAAGGTTTCGAACTTGAGACCACTTGAAAGTAAGGCACATCTCAAACCGCTGAACCAGTTTCATTTTATGCAACACATATATTCTTTATTGTACATATAAAATAAATGACGTGCAAACCTGTTGTGTGATTGTGGTCTATTACAACGGGTAACTATTACAATAGGTGAAAGCATGTTGTGTAATTATAGTATACTACAATGGGTTATAGTATGTTGTGTAATGATGGTCTATTACAACGGGTTAACATATGTGACTATTACAACGGGTAGAGCATGTTGTGTAATAATGATCTTTTACAACAGGTTAGAGTATGTTGTGTAATGATGGTCTATTACAACGGGTTAACATACATGATTATTACAACGGGTTAGAGCATGTTGTGTAATTATGATCTTTTACAACGGTTTAGAGTATGTTGTGTAATGATGATCTATTACAACAAGTTAGCATACGTGACTATTACAACGGGTTAGAGCATGTTGTGTAATTATGGTCTTTTACAACGGGTTTGAGTATGTTGTGATATTACAGTCTATTACAACAATTTGGCACATGTTGTAGTATCACATATACTACAACGAGTTTGGTCTGTTGTATATAACGTGTGTTGTATAAAATATATAATTCACAACACACAAATAGACTTGTTGTAAAAGATATGTTAACTACAACACAACCAACAGAACTGTTATGTTTTTCCCGTTGTAAAAAGCATTTTCTATAGTAGTGTATCTAGACCATGTTTTTCCCAAATCTAATCCATTGATCTTCATGGTTACAATAATAATAGGTCACATACAAAATTTGAACTCATTTGGATGAGTGTAAGTCACTCATCCAAGGACAACAAAATTGATGCACAAAACTAATTTGAAATACATCATTTTCACCTTCTTTAGATGCACGACCTATAAGTGTCCAAATGAGCTAAAATTTATTATATAGTATGTTCTTATGATAATTAAAAAGATCAACGGTTTAGATCTTTTAAAAATTTATTGCATCTTCAAAAATGACTGAGGTGTACGGTGCCTCTGGTACACTCGAGTGTACATATATATATATATATATATATATATATATATATATATATATATATATATATATATAGAGAGAGAGAGAGAGAGAGAGAGAGAGAGAGTCAGGCTAGATACACTCGAGTGTATCCGGAGCGGAATACACTCAAGTAGTTTTTTATGATGCAATATTTTTTTTGAAAATCTAATCCGTTGATCTTCTTAAAAATCTTGTGAACAACTCATACACAAAATTTGAGCAGATTTGGATATGTATAGCTCATGTTATGAAGACCGCAAATATTATGCATTTCAAATTAGTTTTGTACGTCGATTTTGTTGCCCTTGGATGAGTGACTTACACTCATCCAAATGGGCTCAAAATTTGTATGTAGCCTAGTTATAGTATGACGGTGAAGATCAACGGTTTACATTTTGCAAAAAATAGTCTTGATATACAAACACACTTGAGTGTATTCGTGCGATCCGTACACTGGAGTGTATTCTAGTCTGACTCTCTCTCTCTCTCTCTCTCTCTCTCTCTCTCTCTCTTATATATATATATATATATATATTTGTGTGTGTGTGTGTATATATATATGTATGTATATATATATGTATGTATATATATGTGTATATATATGTATGTATATATGTGTATATATATATGTGTGTGTATCTATATATATATATATATATATATATATATATATATATATATATATATATATATATATATATATATATATTTGTGTGTGTGTGTGTGTGTGTGTGTATGTATATATATATGTATGTATATATATATGTATGTATATATATGTGTATATATATGTATGTATATGTGTATATATATGTGTGTGTGTGTGTATATATATATATATATATATATATATATATATATATATATATATATATATATATATATATATATATATATATATATATATATATATATATATATATATATATACAGCCATATAGGGTTTGTATTCATTGCCCGCGCGGGTACTGTAGCGGGGCTACCCGTTTCAGAAAATGCGGTGGCATGTATTATAAATAATCCAAAAAAAAGCAAGGGTGCGCGACTTACAGAAGAAGCACATTCGCGACTCATTCTCCGCCCGAGAATCCCAAAATCCGCCGTCTTCCCGCTCCAGAACTCCCGAATTCATCCACCTTGGTCTCCACTCCAAACCCCAACTGCCGAATTCTTCGGCCTCTGGTCTGTACTAGCGCTGTTGTGTGTGGCGTTCTTCTCAGCTGCAGCATTCACCGCAGTTTCTGCCGCTGAGATCAAAATGGGGAAAACAAAGGTAAAAGCAAAGAAGGCGACAGGAAAGGGAAGTACAAAAATAACGGATAGTGAAGATTTGTTGAGCAAGCACTATGAAGATGTGGACAACATGGTAGAAGAGGTAGCTGCAACCATACTGCAAGGAGATGAAACGGGCAAGAGTATTGAAGAGCCGAGAAAAGAAAAGAAAGTTAAGAAGAATAAATACAACGTTGAGAAAAGTGACACTCTCCAGAAGACTGCTGGAGATGACAACACATCAGGGGAGAAACCAGCCGATGAGGTTACTGAGAAACAATTGGATGTAGTGCATGAAGAGATTGAAGAGCCAGAAACTGAAAACGAATCAGGGGAGAAACCAGCCGATGAGGTTACTGAGAAACAATTGGCTGTAGTGCATGAAGATACTGAAGAGCCAGAAACTGAAAATGAATTAGGGGAGAAACAAGTCGATGACGTTACTGAGAAACAATTGGCTGTAGTGCATGAAGAGACTGAAGAGCAAGAAACAGAAGATGTTGAAGAAGTTGAACAGGATGAAGCAGAAGATCACAAAAGAAACCAGAATAAGACTTTGGAACAAAAAACCAAGCAAAAAGCAAAAGCAAAAATTGCAGAAGAAGGTAATATTGATTATTTTTACACTTATATACGAATGTGTAACTTGCTGGACTAAATAGTAACGGTGCTAACAATAGAGTAACTTTGAGCACAGTGATTATCCTGAAAAGTAACTTTTATCCAAGAAAAGTAACTGGATGAACCAACAAGTAACTATATCGACATCAAAGTAACTCTCTGGATCAAAAAGTAACTGTTATACATCAAACAGTAACTTTGATCCAAGAAAGGTAACTAAAGTAACTGAAAAGTAACTTTGATCCAAGAAAAGTAACTGGATGAACCAACAAGTAACTATATCGACATCAAAGTAACTCTCTGGATCAAAAAGTAATTGTTATACATCAAACAGTAACTTTGATCCAAGAAACGTAGCTAAAGTAACTGGAAGGTAACTTTGATCCAAGAAAAGTAACTGGATGAACCAACAAGTAACTATATCGACATCAAAGTAACTCTCTGGATCAAAAAGTAACTGTTATACATCAAACAGTAACTTTGATCCAAGAAACGTAACTAAAGTAACTGGAAGGTAACTTTGATCCAAGAAAAGTAACTAGATAAACCAACAAGTAACTATATCGACATCAAAGTAACTCTCTGGATCAAAAAGTAACTTTGATCCAAGAAACGTAACTAAAGTATCTGGAAAGTAACTTTGATCCAAGAAAAGTAACTAGATGAACCAACAAGTAACTATATCGACATGAAAGTAACTCTCTGGATCAAAAAGTAACTGTTATACATCAAACAGTAACTATGATCCAAGAAAGGTAAACCGCATTTGCAAATATGATACTGTACTATGTAACTCTGAAAAATTAATAGTAACTTTGAAAGTTAAAAAGTAACTACCTGAAAACAAGAGTAAATGTGACGGATAGAAAATAACATGTTAAACTGAAAAAGTAACACTGAAATCTAAAAAGTAACTAGACAAATTAACACAAACTTTTTCATATAGATGCAGGTACAGGAAAGCTTTTCCATAGATGCTACATAAAAAGTTACAACAACATACAAAACAGCATGTTGTATAGCACTGATCAAATGAGGATGATGAAGTCAACTGCATTTACAAATCTGATAGCCATGCCTCATCTTACTGTATATGTAACTCTTTTAGAAGATCTGATAGAGAGATATGTTGAAGATGACAAGTTCATGTTAGCACCAGGTTTTGAGGCGAGGATGACTGTAGACGATGTAGGAGTGATACTAGGTTTTCCTAGTAAAGGTATGGATATAGTTCCACGAAAGCAATCACAGATTGTAAGAAAAATATGGGAGGATTTTGCTAATGCAACAAGAGGAAAAGATACAGTTGGTGAAAGCAGTAAGAAAATAAAAGAGAAGGATGTGTTACACAAGGAGAACTTGAGTAAACTCTGGCAGGAATTTGCAAATAATGACTCTGAAGAAAACTACCAAAATATGTGTCGTGCATGGATGTTGCACTTGTTAGAAACATTCCTTTTACCGGACACTAGCTATTGTGCCCCCATTTACCTTCTACATTATTTGGATGATGTAACTGTACAGGGCAGTTAAACTGGGCAAAGTTAGTGCACGGAAGTATATTCAAGAAAATGAAAGTTTTAAGTGAGAATATAAGGATGAGGAAAAGAGGGGAAACAAGCAAAAGAACACTCTACAAAACTAGATGTGTAATGTGCTTGTGTGTAAGTGACACATTTCATAGTTACTTTGGTTACATTAAACAACCATATATGAATATTTAAAACACTGATTTATACTTTTCTTGTCAATACAGGTCTGGGCTTATGAGTTAACAGGGATAGCAGAGCCTACATTCTTTGAGGCAAAACCACGAATAAAAAGATGGGCAACTCCTGTTAAGATGGTGAATGATTTTAAAAGTTTGGACAATGACAATGTAAGAATCAGTGTGGGTAAAGTGAAAATAAATATGCCAAATAATGTAAAAGCTTTATAATAAATTGATAACTTTTGTGCACAGGTTTCTGCAGTGTTGAAGAAGGATGACAATGATGATTGGGAAGCTGTAAAGGCAGTGAAAGATTTGCCTTATTATCTCGCAGCAAATAAAGCCAAGAGCAAGGTAGTTAGTAAGAAGATACTTACATCATATAACACAAGCAGAGAAGTCTCGGGAAGCTTGAAGAATAGAGTATTGATTCTTGAGGACGAGCTGAGACTGTAGAAGGAAACATGCAACAGAATTGCACTAGAAGCTTTTACTGCTCTAAGAGAAGAAAATGAGCAGTTGAAGAGAAGACTAGAGGAAGTTGAAGCTGAAAATAGATTGCTAAGGATCCAAGCTGACAATTACAAGCATTCACAATCTGCAGCTACACCAACTACCAATTTCATTGAGAATGAAAGTTGGCATTCAGGTGATTTAAGTGTAATAAGACATAGGACGCATGATCTGGAGAAAAAGTTGTTGGAAATGGACCAACATGGACCTACACAAGAAAGACCAAGATTGAGCAAGCTTCGACTAGAGAAAATTAGTGGAGAAAATGACAGAAAATGTACCACAAGATTCAAAGAAAGTAGAGGAAGTTCCATCTGAAGAAACCAAAGAACCAGCACAGGATGAAATGGAAAAAGATCCATCTAAAGAAGATCCAGCTGAAGAAAAAAACACAGAAGAAAAAAACAACTAGCAGATAAAAAAGACCTCACAAAAGATGTAATGGAAAGCATAATGATGGATATAGACAATGAAGTTGGAGTGAATGAGAAGGATATAAATTTTGGTGAAGTTGAGATGAAAACAACTAAAATGTTGAGAAAGAGGAAGGGGAAGATGCAGACGGGCATTGGGAGCATAGAGGAAAATATCAAGATAAGAAGGCATGCACAGGTAAAATTTGTTTTGTAATGGTGCTCGTTCCATCAATGAAGCAACTGTCTGATATGAAAAGTAAAATATGTCATCCATAAAGTAACTATGTTAATGTAAAAAGTAACTGTGATAATGATAGAGTAATATTATGGAATGTAAAGCAATATTATGGACTAAACAGTAGAGTAACTGCAATGAAATATGTCTTTTACATAGACTACTAACCAAAATTTGTACTTCAAAAATAGAAAAAGAATTCGACATTCATAGGATTCGAGCACTTTAGACCAAAGGAGATGAAAGAGGATGTCAAAGAATTTATTGAGAACATTGATGAAGTGTAAGTAGATACTTTTTAAAGTTCTATCAGTCACATGTTTATTATGTATTACTTGATCAATCCATAAATTTCTGTCTCACATCTTCAGTATGAATTCTTTTGAAAAAAAAATAAAAATGCACAGGTCAAGAAGAGAATGGATTTTTGGAAAGGACGCATGGTGCACGGGAAAGGACTTATCAGCGCTGTTGTTTAAGGATAAGATGATGCAATCACCTATAAGAAATGGAATATTAAACATTTATTACGAAATTATAGATTGCTAATTGATGCTTGTGCATTTTCAGATAATGGATTGCTTTGTACAAATGTTGAAAGAGACAACAAGCAGAAAGAGGAAGAAGGGACTGCTTTCATGGCATTGCTTAAGCACTTATGTTCCGGTAAGACAAACAGACTATCACACTAGATTACATTTATCACAACAAGGCCACTAAAGGTTGCAGAAAAGTAATTCACAATATTATTTTTACAGCAAAAGCTAAACATGATGGTGGATGAGATAACACTCAAAGAGATTGATATGTTGTCACCACTCTTCAATGTACCTGACAAGGAATTCATGACAATGGAATCCGTGTTTACAATACTTAACAATGACAATCACTGGCATTTGCTTGAAGCAAGTTTTAGGGATGGGGTGCACAGGTCTTATAATTCAATGTCAGGAAGTTTAAAATCTGAGAGAGAAGTGAATAGATGGGTAAGGAACAAAAAAGAAAAACTGTTAGAAAACAGTTGAATGAACTAGTGTAGGTTACATTATACTTATGAATGTTTTGTTGTGCATGCAGGTGGGGTTCGTTCATGAATTCTTCAGGGGGGTGCCTGAGCGTGGAAGTCAACTGTCTCAATGGCCAATAGAGTACCCTGATTGCCCCCAGCAAGAAGATGATGATGTTGACTGTGGAGTCTATGTTATGAAGTATCTGGAATGCTTAGTGAATGGAAAGGAAATGAACTTCACGAGCAAAGACATCCCTGCAATAAGGGCAGAGATCTTCCAAACAATGATGAAGAAGGGGAGACTGCAGCCAGTTGAAGAACATACTATAGATCAACAAGAAACCAAAGAAGGAGCAGGTGACAAGCATAACAAAGAAAAATCAGAAGATGTTGTGCCAAGTCTGAATGCTTGGCTCATGTCAGATTAAAAAGAACTCTTAGATAAATAATGAAGTATCACAATGAGAAGTGTATGTTGCACAAACTGAAGTAAACTCTGCAACCAGTACTATATGTATATGGTTATGGTTATGTTTTGTTACTTTTTGTTTGACATTTGAACCTACGGGTTCATCAGTTATATGTGTGTATATGGTTATGGTTTGCTGCCAATTCTGAATGCAAGGCTTATGTTACAGAATCTGAAGTAAACTATGTAAAGTTATAGTACATCAGTTCTGTGGGTATATGGTTATGTTTTGTTGCTTTGTGTTTGGCATTTGGACCTATCAGTTTGATCTTAGTTGAATGTTCTTATAACTTTAGCTAGCTGTTGTTGTTTTAATGATAATTACTGTGATCAGCAGGTGCTCATTGCATGAGTGTAGTAACTCTCTTCCGAACTGAAAAGTAAATATGTATCCTGGAAAGTAACTTTGATCCAAGAAAAGTAACTAGATGAACTAACAAGTAACTATATCGACATGAAAGTAACTCTCTAGATCAAAAAGTAACTCGATTAACAAAAAATTAACTTCTGTGATGTATAACGTAACTCTCTGGATGAAAAAGTAACTCGTTTGACAAAGAAGTAACATGTGTGATGTATAACGTAACTTATTGAATCGAGAAAGTAACTCGTCCAGCAAAAAAGTAAAATCATCATGATATAAAAAAGTAACTATCCGGACACTGAAAGTAACACTAGGACAAAAAAAGTAACTGTACGGTAAGAAAAGTAACTATCGGACACTGAAAGTAACATCAGGACACAAAAAGTAACTATATAGAAATGTTCGGTCATCAAAACAATTGGCTTCTGCTGCAGCAGTAACTATCTGACCGAAAGTAATAATAGGACAAACAAAGTAACTATATGGCATACAAATTAACCATTTGACATTAAAATATCATCATGAAATAAAAAAGTAACTATCTGGAAACTGAGAGTAACATTAGGAAAAAAAAAAGTAACTGTATGGTAAGAAAAGTAACTATGTAAAACAAAAAGTAACTCCCTGAGAAGGAGACTAACTCGATGAACTAACAACCAACTATATCGACATGAAAGTAACTCTCTGAATGAAAAAGTAACTCGTTTGACAAAGAAGTAACCTGTGTGATGTATAACGTAACTTACTGAATCGGGAAAGTAACTCGTCTAGCAAAAAAGTAACTTGTGCGATGTATAACGTAACTTATTAAATCGGGAAAGTAACTCATCCAGCAAGAAAGTAACTTGTGCGATGTATATCATAACTTATTGAATCGGGAAAGTAACTCAACAAACGAAACAGTAACTATGTAAACACCAACAAAAGTAACCTTCGAAAATCTGTAACTTATCAAAAATAGTAGAATGTCTGCAGACTCTACTGTGCATCTTTGCAACACCAAGAAAAGCAACCTTCGAAAATCTGTAACTTATCAAAAACAGTAGAATGTCTGCAGACTCTAGTGTGCATCTTTGCAACACCAAAAACACAGATCACTGCTACCCTCATTTCGCCCTTTCACCAAGAGCTCTCATTTCGCCCTTTCATCCAGTGCTGTCATCTCACCCTTTCACTCACTTCCGAACAACCTACCTTCTTCACAGAGTGCTGCCATCTTTGCAACACCAACAACACAGACCACTGCTGCCCATCTTTGCAACACCAACAACACAGAGTACTGATGCCCATCTTTGCAGCACCAACACGAACAACCTACCTTCTTCACAGCCAACTTCTTCACAACCTACCTTCTTCACAGCCTACCATGGAGCCGTTCATCCAGCCCATCAACTACACCATTGACGACAAGACAATGGAATCCATTCAACTTCCTATAGAATGGCACCATCTCCATTTTCACATCAAACCAGGCAACACCACCTTCCATGTCGGAACCCAGACATTCCATATAACCCTTATGCAGAATAAAAACGGATCACTTTCAACTGCTAAGGGCTGGGAAAGGATGATCGCACAGCTCAATATTCGTAAAGGTTGGATCATCTTCCTCAAGCCAACTAATCACCAGACTATTACAGCATGGATCACAGATCAGTTCTTAGAAACACCAACCGAGCTTATTCCGCTCTTCAGAATGCCTGGTGACGAAGTATTCTCTGGATCGGAAAACTCTGCAGATCAGCTCTTTGTTAGGGACAAATACCAAGCACAACCGGGATCAGCTGTAAATCCCGTTCAGGTTGACTCATCTACAACAGCGGACACCTCAACATCTGCAGAAGACACTGCTTCTTCTTCTGTCCAGCCTTCCTATCATAAATAGGTATGCACCGCCGCCCTTTTCTCCTTGCCTTTTGGTCAATAATCTTCCCCATCACTACCTACGCAGTCTACCACTCCTAGAGATTTTTACTTCACAGAGCTATATATTGTCTGATTTGATCCTGAATCTCAAGTGTTTTTTGGTTTTGACTGGCTGTTCCTGCTATAAACAGGTTTGCTGGTGCTGACCCATTGCACTAGAGATCAAGAAGAGACCAAATAAAGAGCAGGTGACAATCAGAATGAAGAAAAATCAGAAGATGGTGTGCCAAGTCTAAATGCATGAAAGAATAGTAACTTTGAGGTTCAAAAAGTAACCTTCGCAGAAGGCAGATCAGCTGTTTATGATTATGGTTTCTTACTTTTTGTTTGACATTTGAACATATGGGTTCATCAGTCCTGTGGGTATATAGTTATGTTTTTTTGCTTTGTGTTTGACATTTGGACACTATCAGTTTGATATTACTTGAATGTTCGTATAACTTTAGCTAGTTGTTGTTGTTATGTTGTGTTTGGCATTTGGACACTATCAGTTATAGTACATCAGTAACTCTGTGGTTCAAAAAGTAACTGATACACATAAAACAGTAACTTTGAACCAAGAAGAGTAACTAGATAAACTAACAAGTAACTATATCGACATGAAAGTAACTCTGTGGTTCAAAGAGTAACTGATACACATAAAACAGTAACTTTGAACCAAGAAGAGTAACTAGATGAACTAACAAGTAACTATATCGACATGAAAGTAACTCTGTGGTTCAAAGAGTAACTGCTACAGACCAAACAGTAACTTTGAACCAAGAAGAGTAACTATATAAACTAACAAGTAACTATATCGGCATGAAAGTAACTCTGTGGTTAAAAGAGTAACTGCTACAGATCAAACAGTAACTTTGAACCAAGAAGAGTAACTAGATGAACTAACAAGTAACTATATCGACATGAAAGTAACTCTCTGGATCAAAAAGTAACTGCTACACATCAAATCTCCCATATATGCCCGTTCTTCAGTGAGGTCGTGGTATTATCAAGGATGAAGATAATAAAGATTCGTATTTCTATTTATAAAGTAATTCAATTACATCAGAATCGGGGAAGTAACCGGTGCACACAAAACGTAACTGGTGCACACAAAACGTTTGATTTAGATAGAAATAGTAACTCTGAGGTACAAAAAGTAACCTTCCAAAATACAAGTAAGTTATTGATTTATGAATAACATATCACACAACAAACAAATTTTTATATGAGACTAATTAAGAAGTATGATGCTAATATAAAGGAAATATGAGACTAATTAAGAAATACATATATAACATAAAATGGAAAAACATATCACACAACAAACAAATTTTGGATGATCTTTATAAAAGATTTAAATTGGATACAATTGAAGCTACACAGTACATTTTGGCCATTACAATTACATCAGAATTTGACATGTCTCACCCACTAAACAATTGGATACCATTATAATCAAATATCAATTACAACTGTCACACAGTACATCTTGGCCATTACAATTACATCAGAATTTGACATGACTCACACACTAAACAATTGGATACCATTGTAGTAAAACTAGTGAATAAATTAACTTCAATAACAACATTGTCAGCAGTAGCAGAAAATTCGCAGCTTCAGGAAGCACAACAGGAAGACCACAGCAAACAACAGCAGTAGCATCAAATCTGCAACTTCAGTAAGCCATACGACCCACAGCAGACCACAGAAGCTGAATTCAAACACACACCTATTTCTTTAATGGGAAGTTTCTGCTGTCATGGTTAACACCATATTGTAAATAATTCTTACACTGTCTCGTTTTAGATTGAGAAATTTCAACTCCAGATTTAAACCGCACATCAGATTTTATTGTAAATAATTCTACCTTTAGTTTTACAAACACTGGGAATATGGACCTTGACAGCAGAAGAAGAAGTTGTATTCGAACCAGTTACACCAACATCATCAACATCTAATTCCAACAGCTCCTTTCGCAAAGCAATGAGTTTTTTAAGACACATATCTATAGCGTTGTTCCTACACGCTATATTAACAATTGAATTGCAAGCAGATACCAAATGTAGTCTCTTCCCAGTGGATAGCTGCATGATAGACGATTTGCCGAAAATCAAAGGATGATCTCTATATCCTTTAGTCCACCTCTTCAGTATATATGGCTCAGGAAGAGTGCAAAAATCACGACTCTTTAGATAAGCAAGTATGTGTCTACATGGAATTCCTTTGAATTCTAACATGAAACAATTGCATGATACCATACCAGTGGATGAGTCTTTCTTCAAAAGACGAGGAGAACAAGAACCACCAAGACGATATACCTCAAACTCAACATCATCAGAAGTTTCTTTTACATTATATACCATACTTTGATGAACTTCAGCTTGAAAGATCTTAAAAATTGCCTTGGTGTATATACCTCTCATTTTCTCCTCCAAAGGCCATACCGATGACAAAGGAAGATTGCTGTAATCATCATCAAAATCTTTGAAATTTTCAATCTCCCGCACATGAGAGAAGGCAGTCTCTAAGCAACATACAAGTTCAAAAAGCGTTTTCCTACTGTTGACATGACTTCGAATGAAAGCATTCAAGCTCTCACTTCTTTGTGTTGTCCTCATACCAACAAAGAAAGAATCCTGCATAAAACATGGAACCCAATCCCACCGCATAGCATACATATCAGAATGCCAACTAATATATAATAGGTCATTCTCTTCAACTACATAATTCCACCTCTCTTCAAATGTGTATGTATCGTCTGTATTCCATACACAATCATTCAAAGAGCTAATAATCCGATCCTTGTTTGGAACACCACCAAGCTTAGATGGAAGCTTTTGTAGGATGTGCCAGCTGCAGAAACGATGCTTATAGTTTGGAAAAACAGTAATGATAGCAGCATTCATAGCCGGGTCTTGGTCAGTTATAATGGAAACCGGCTCTTTGCCAAAACAAAGTAAGTATTGCTTGAAAACCCAAAGAAAAGAGTCATACTTCTCATCAACCAACAGAGATGAAGCAAACAACACCGTCTTGTGATGGTGATCCACACCACCAAACATTCCAAAAACCATGGAATACTTGTTGGTACGGTAAGTGGTGTCAAATACAATAGCATCTCCAAATAATGCACAGTCATCAACAGAAATCGGATCAGACCAAAACAAATGTGTCAAGCAACCATCAGAATCATTTTGATAAGAGTAAAAGAATTTAGAATCTAAAACCTTCAAGCTTGCAAAACGATCCAAAACCATGTCCACATCATTTAAAGATGACTCATTCCTCTTGCTACTGAGATGTCCATGAGCTTGTCTACTTGTAAATGTCAAGTTTTCATAACCACCAGACTCTGTTGCTATCAATGCAAGTTGTCTGGAGACATGTATATTTGCTTGACTCATAGAAGAAAGCATCTCTTTTTGAGTTTGGTCAAGAGATGAATTACACTTCAAGTACCGCAAGTGAGAATCATCGACAAGATCATGATTGTGTTCATCAACAAAAGCAGTAACAAACCATACAGATAAAGACTTATCTAATGTAAATCGAATCATTGCTTTACAACCACACCTTTTCACAGAACGCTTGTGCTTCTTAGATAAATTCTCATGCAAATCATCAATATTGTCACACACAGGACTAAGAAGACCTTTGGATCTCTTAGAACAACTACTCTGACCTTGCTTATCACATACCAAATCTTTAGCAAGTAAGATCTTAGTACCTCGTTCATAACGATTATCATCTTTCCTAACATTAAACCCAATCAAACCAGCATACCTATAGTAAAACGATATGCCATCATCTAAACTTCCAAATTGTAATCCAATTCTAGGGACATCAACTGAGGACACAGTATCAGCAGCAACAGATGAAGAAGACTGAACATTATCATCGTCAATGTCAGTAATAGCATTAGCAGCATCAGTATCAAGACTAGCATCCATTGCAGAGATCGAAAAGTAACTCTGTAAACAAAACAGTAACTATATAAATATAAAAGTGACTAATACAGCACGAAAAATAACTGCAACAAACAGGTCATATAAAAGTAACTACAAAATAAAACATGTAGTACGACTGTGTTACTACTAAATAGACAGATACATATACAATGAAAAATACTAAAAAACTTCATTTAAAAACATATAGCACAAAAAGAAGGGAAATAGAAGGGATTATACATAGAAGATAATCAACTGCTCAACACAGAATTTGGTATTCAGGTTGTAAACCATAATTCAAAAACACACCTACTTCTTCAATGTGGGTTGCGTTGTTGGTCAGCTGCTGGCGGAGCAAGGCAGTTTTCGGCTTCGAGTACTTTTACCCCTATCCTGTCAATAAGACATTTCGTGATGGAGCCTACTAATCGATTGCCGGATACATCCACAAACTCGAGCACCTTGTCACATCTGACCACAGCCACACTACCGGATGTTCAATGAATGTGATTACCTCCAAGGATAGTCATAGATTGGAACGGCGTGGAAGATGGATTTGTGATGAAGATCGTAAGTGACCTATTGGGATTTAGAACCCTTCTTATTAGAGAGATTATCGAGTCGGAGATAGGCGGAGGTCGGAGATAGACGGAGCCAGGAATGCAGATTCCAGAGACAGATTCGGGAGGTACGCTGGTATTATTGAACTCAACAGATGTCTACCAGCTCTTCCGGTACTGCGTTGACAGACCTGACCATCGCAACGGCGGGGTCGGCTGCAATGATCGACGAGAATGATGCCGCAACGGCGGGGTCGGCGGCAATGCTCGACGAGAAGGATGCCGCAACGGTGGGGTCGGCGGCAATGCTCGACGAGAAGGATGCCGAAACGGCGAGGTCGGCGGCTGATGCGTACAACAATCGGTCGTATTTACGTAAAATGTCACCGCGCCAAAGAGACGGGTAGCCCCGCTACAGTACCCGCGCGGGCAATAAAAAAACAGCCATATATATATATATATATATATATATATATATATATATGGAGATCTACTGCGGCCCATCTTAAATTACGGACCGTGCGGACTGAGAGCCCCGGTCGTGCTTCTCCAAACTTTTCACAACTTGTCTTCATCCCCGGTTCACGCCAGTCTCTCTCACCACGTCTTTATGTGGCTCTCTGTTTCCTTCGTCGGATGGTCTCTCTCACCTCCGTGTCTCCAACGACGAGCTGGCCAACTATGCCTCTGTCTGCCGCCTTCTCCACTATGATTGTGTGTATCAATGACAACCAACGCTTGGCCTACGGCGGCGGTGACTAGGGGTCTTTGGATGTCTCCACCAGCCGCGGCACAAGCAGAATGGCGACTGCTACCTCGGGACCGGAAGCTGACCCTCTTGTGCCACTGCAGATGGAACCGCCGGTGTTTCCCTTTGCCACATGCGCATTCCCTAACACAGTGGTCCGCGTACTGGTATACGGGTGCGGGGAGGTGACGCCAAAGGCTTGTAAGATGACGGAGTTCTTCAGGAAGTTTGGGATCCCGTCTGTGATGGCATGTGCTTCAATGGCGTGGAAGCAGGCATCGCAGTCGTGCGAGACTAGGAAGAATTAAACCATAACTAACGCCCTTGTATAGCTTGTATCACTTGTACATCACGTGTAGTATACTTTATACAATCTATTTAACTACTAATTCCACGGTGACTCAATCTCATACCATCAGATAACAAATCAGCTTTACAAAGCATCATAACTTGTGCAACATTCATTGTAAAGAAACTATCGCTGCCACCACAACACCCCCTCCCCTCGTGCTGGTTGGGGTCGAGGATACTTACGTTCAGTCATGTAAAAGTTAATCAACTTATTACTTTTGCTCGTACTTCTAGTACTCCACGTAATCGTCTTTCAGAAGGGGGTACCCGAGGGGACCAGTTGCACGATAAACTATAATAGATCCCTTGGACGTGTGAGAGGGATAGGAATCCTTTGATGGTATTCAAGTTGCAGGAGACGTAGATGGGGAGGAAGTTGGCAGCATAGGGGTCTAAGGTGTGGATTTCTGGTGTGTAAGATGGTGCGGTGGATGGCTGCTCTTATTGGTGTTGTGGGTGCGGCAGGGCAACACAATTTTGACGTTCCTGTTAGACTCAGCGGCGATGGCATGGCACTCAGTAGATCATCCAATGATTAGTCTAATAATACGGGAGAGACAAAAAAAGTCAGGAGAAACACGACCGGGGCTCTCAGTCCGCACGGTCCGTAATTTAAGATGGGCCGCAGTAGATCATCTCCACATATATATATATATATATATATATATATATATATATATATATATATATATATATATATATATATATATATATATATAGAGAGAGAGAGAGAGTGTGTCAGGCTAGAATACACTCGAGTGTATAGATCACGCCGTACACCCCAATTGTGTTTGCCTATCTAGTCCATATTTTTCTAAAATCTAATCCATTGGTCTTCATGGTTACAATAATAATAGGTCACATACAAAATTTGAACTCATTTGGATGAGTGTAAGTCACTCATCCAAAGACAAAAAAATCGACGCACAAAACTAATTTGAAATACATAATTTTTGCCTCCTTTAGATGCGCGACCTATAAGTGTCCAAATGAGGTAAAATTTATTATATAGTATGTTCTTATGATAATTAAGAAGATCAACGGTTTAGATTTTTCAAAAATTTATTGCATCTTCAAAAATGACTGAGGTGTACGGTGCCTCCGGTACACTCGAGTGTACACTAGCCTGACTATATATATATATATATATATATATATATATATATATATATATATATATATATATATATATATATATATATATTCACTACCCACGTGGGTAACTAATTTTAGTTACCCGTAGATTTATCTTGTAATACAAAGGTACCTATTTATAATGAGACAAACAACGTTTGTAATGAGATTATAAAATTTATAATACAAACACTCGTTTTATGTTACACGTCTGATTATAATAAAAATAATATTTATAAAAGCAGTTTACCTTGTATTAGTGTTTGTATTACAAAAACATATCAAAATTCCCCATAGATTTACCACCGAAAAATTCTACATCACCATGAGTACCAAACAATATATTTATTTTTATGGGTCAGCTTTGGCAAGGTGCGTGTGTGCGTTTGTTTGGGAAGCAGGGTGTGGCTGGGGTCGGGATCTGGTAAAACCAGGTGGACAGAGAGGGAACGGGCCGACGCGTCGGGTCTGTGTTGTTGGCACGGCAATCGTGTGCGTCGGTTGGGGGCGAGAGTAGAAGCGATCGGCGCAGATTGACGGTGGCGTGGTAGACGACCGCGTGATGCAGATCTACACCGCGCGGGTCTACTAGGCGACCGGGTGACAGCACGATCTTGCGGCTTGGTGGCTGGCGGCTGATTCCGGTGAGTGGAAGGGCGGCTGGTGTTGAACGCAGTTACTTACGGAAGCTGCTGAAGGTGCTGGATTCACGGGGATTCACGGAGGAGGGATGACTGTCCTTAGCCACTGTCCGCTCGAGGTCAGTTGTGTTGGCGTGATGTGGTCGCGGTGGGAGGGTAGCGAGGTTGACGGTGTGGGCGACGCCTGCGGAGGAACTGGGTGCGATGGATGGCGGTGTTGACGTGGGGCTGGTGGACGGGATTAGCCGCGCTCGGGGGGGTGGGGGGGGGTGAAGTAGCGGTTGGAAGGCGAGGATTGTAGGCAGGAGAGATTAGCGGGACGCCGAGGATCGTAGGCGGAGAGATTTAGTGGGCTGCTGGCTGGCTTACGGGCTAATGGGCGTGAAGAAAAAGAAGCGGCCGGCTGGATCTCGTGTCAGGGGTCGCTTGCGGAACGGTGGACTACCGGTGTGGTGTGGATGATGGCCAACTACCGGTGTGGTGTGGATGATGGCCAGCGGTATCAGGCGGAGGAAAGTAGGTATTAGCGGTATTAACAGATGGTGGAGATGATGGCCAGCGGTGTGCGGATGGCAAGGGTATCGGGATAAGGGGAAATACGGAGAATTGGGTAGCAGGCGGAACAATCAAGGGCACTGGAAGGGATGAGCACGGGAGGGGAGGATGTGCCTGTGTATGAGGGCGTCTGTTTGTTTTTGGGAATAGATCTGACGGTGGTTGACGGTGTCACGGGTCTGCTTGACGGTGGTTGGCTGTGTCAGGGGTCTGCTTGATGGTGGTTGGCAGCTGGTTGGCAAGAACATCGTCGCTGGGCTGGAACCACTGATGTCGAATGGAGCCAAGCGACTTCTTTACTGTAGGAAAACAATAAACAGCAAGGAAGGTTTATCCGGAGTGGTGAAGCGGAAGGAGGTAGAAAAATGGTTTTAACGAGGAATAACGTTTGGCTCTGATAGGGGGAACTCATTAAGAAAAAGATCAGATGTGAAAAGGATAATTCATTATATTAATTACATTTAGGTCCCTACATATAAAAATAACACAAATATATCTAATTAAGTAGACTTTGTCCTGCATAACATTATGCTCGAGGCGATCACCAACGATACTCAATAATTGTTAATGAGAAAGAACAATACAAAAAATTAAGCTTCAAAAAGAAGATAATTCATAAACTAAAATTACAGGCTAAAAAATAGAATTACATAATGGAAACTTTTCTAACCGTGAAAGTAGATAGAATGATGTTATTTTTCAAACTCACAAACAGCGTAAATGTAGAGGAGACATATTTCACTAAACAATTGTAGTCTGTTTTCACACCATGCTAATACTGAAGGGATTTTTAATGTCACATTTCTCATTTATTAATGTATTTTTTCATATAAGTAAATATATGAATAATTGTCATTATTTAATGAATAAAAAATAATTTAAGATATATATTCACATGGATACATCTATATATCTCAACATATCTATATTCTACTATTGAGATATTTAGAAAATCTAATATAAACAACTTTATGATATCTTGAAGGAAGACACTAACTTCAAGGCCTTGGCTTAAGAGGTTCTCGGGAATATGAATCTCCACATTCGACCTTGGTTTTTTATTGGCTAAACATCAACAATGGCTTTATATTTACTCCCCAACTGGTCGAGCATGGGTTGTGGAATCATAGCTTGTCTAGACTTTAGAGGAAGAGTCATTGGTTGTTTATTAGGTGTCTTGGTCTATCAGATTTTGCACATAACAATCAAAATTATGTATATATCAATAGAAAATATGTAGTAGAAATTTTCAAAAGTAAAGGTAGATAACAAGGTATTTAGGCCACCCCATCATATTTCATTTGTCTTCTCCTGTGTATTATATTCACAATAAGGTACCGGTAGTAATGTGTCTCCCAGGACAAACTCAACCGACCATGTATTCAAATTAAAATATAATAGTGTGGTAATTGAATTTTATTTTTTTATTGGTACATCTAATTGATCTCAAATTTTATTTGTTAAATTTTCATAATTTTTGGATGATTTTTGATCTCTACAGAGAGGGGTGTCGGTCAAGTTTGTAACTCGACCGACCATGCTGCAGACTACAATATAGAAGTGTAGTATTTAATTTTTATTTATTTACTGGTAAGTCTAAATGATATGAAATTTTAATTTGAACTCTTAAACTCAATTATAAACATCATTTAATTTATTATAATTTTTAGAGGATGTTTGACTTCTTCAGTAAATGATTTATAGTAACATTTTAATGACAGAAAATTCAGTTGAAATAAGAGAAAGTATAATGAGGGACCAATGTGTAAATTACCCAAACACCTCAATTGCTCTATATGATCAACCTAACACACCAGAAGCTCTCATAATTCTTGACTCAATTAGAGAAATGAATTTTAAAGAGATAGGGGAGCTAGGGTTTTGAGAGGAGAAAGTGTTGGAGATGTTGACCTAGGGTTTCACTATCTAAGATACGATGAAAACAAGTAAGTTTAGCTTCTTTGCATAGCCTTTTATAGTAAATCTTCTCTCACATGTAAAGATTCCGTCCCTCCTCTAATTTGATTCAAAATGATATCAAATCTTTCCCTTTTCTCGCTCATTCTCCATAAATCTCTATTTCTAGGGTTTCATAGTTGAAATGAAGAAGAAACCGGTGATTTGCTAGGGTTTTGATATGAATTCGAGAATTTCAGAGATGGGTTGTGATTTTAAGGTGTTTTCACACCTTAGGGTGAGTGGGTATTGCACAAAAATGAGTTAAATCATCAACAATCTTCAATTTCTTAGTATGTGACTGCAAACCCTAAACTATCTTTTTGATCTAACTTTTGCAAAATGATATGAAATGGATTATCTATTTGTTGTGATGAATTTAAGATGATAAAATCATGTTACAAATGGATACAATTCATCCTAATGAGAATTCCCTAAGTAATTCCACAGGTTATAAGAATAAATTGAAATTTAGAGTTTTTGGCTATGACTAAAATTGTTGTATAATTAAACAAAGAAATTTGTCTGTCTGAATCTCTATGTTTATGAATGATTGTTTATCTGAATGTGTAGTACATATATATCAGATACTTTCTTGTATTTCGTGTGATGTCATTAGTGTTTGCTTGATATCTCAGTAAATATGGTGAAATCCTAGATGAGTGGAAAGTTGAAAATTTGCAAATAGATATTGTGAAATTCATTTGAAGTGCTTCTCTTGATGTCATAGAATTTATTTATTCAATGTTATTCTTGAGCATGATATCTCAATGAATGGTGTGGAAACCCAAATTCAGCTCAATTCCAGGGTTTCATACATATGTTGATTGTATATGAATTGTTGAAAGCAGTCTTTATTCAGTGAATGTTTATGAAGCATTAAATCCTTATGCGAGTCATGTGATAAGTGAATGAGGTGAATGTAACCCTAAGGATAGGGTGTTCAGTGAATCAAGTATTGTGATATTGATGTTTCTCAGTATGAGATGTGGTGATGCTAACAGTTCAGTTTGTGGTATATATTATCAAATTATCTATGAAATGAACGGTTTAAAATGCTAAACTAAGATATATTGATGTGATGATTGAATTGTGAATTTAGAGAGTGAATAATAAATTTAGATGCCCTGAACACTGTAGAACCCTCACCGGATGAGGCCTGCGATATGGAGAGGAAATGGTTTCCCGACTGGAGGTAGTCCAAATCGAGGTAAGCTAGAGCGCACCAGTAGGGTGTGGCGGTCTTGACCAGTAGGGTAGACTCCTTACAGTCAAATGGTACCCAACACAAACCAGGGATGTCAGTGGTACCTATGTTACATGTTGTAGTGATCTGTGGTCAGTAGGTCCACTGATGCACAATAAGCCTAAGGGCTTTGACTCACCGCCTATGTTATGACCGCATCTGAGCTTAATTGGTAAACTAGGGTTTACCTGGATGATTATATGCTTAATTGGATTGATCATTAATTAAATCTAATTAATGATGATAATTCAATTATGATGTTTTAAACCTAATAAGAACGTTAAGTGTTCTATTGTTTGAGAAATTAGGGTTTGAAAAATATAAACCCTAGTTGGCTAAAATTAGGGTTTTGATGATACATGAGTATGGAATTTGATCAGGATAGCAGTGTGGTAAATGATTTTTCATATTTTCTAAAAAATTTGTATTTAATTAAATTTTTGATATGATATAGATAACTCAATCATGCATATTGGAGAACAATTTTAGAATATTTGAGTGTTGTTTGACTGTGGTTCTCGGTCAAACTATACTTTGAGCAAAATACTGACAGAGTGCTTTTCAGCAGTGTAGTGTTTTATTTTTAATTATTTATTTATAACTCCAAATGATCTGAAATTTTAACTGCTGATCTGAAAATTAATCATAAACAACATGTAAAATTTTCATAATTTTTGGATGTGTTTATACCTTATCAATAGATGAATTACAGTAACTAACATTTCTATAGAATTTTGGATAGTAGTGCACTATTAGATTTTTAATTATTTAATGGAAGCATGGAATCATCTAAAATTTTAACTAAATCTTTGTAACTTAATTATACACAATATGATAAATACTCATAATTTTTGTAGAAGGTTTGATCACTAAAATATACGAATTCACAGAAACCTTTTTATGACAGAAAAATCTGCTGAAATAAGAAAAAGTTTAGTGAGGGGTCAATGTGCAATTAACCCAAGCAGCTCAATTGCTCTATATGGTCAACCTAACACACAAGGAGATATCATAATTCGTGATTCAATCTAGAGAAATGAAATCCTAGAGAGAGAGAGAGAGTTAGGGTTTGAGAGGAGAAATTGATGGAGATGTTGACCTAGAGTTTTGCAGTCCGAGGAATGATGAAATTATGTAAGTTTAGCTTCTTTAGATATAATTTCATGGTGAATCTTCTCTCACATGTCAAAATTCCGTCCCTCCTCTGATTTGATCCAAAATGGTATCAAAACTTCCCCTTTTCTCACTCTTTCTTCATAATCCCTCATTTTTAGGGTTTCCGAGTTGAAAGGAAGAAGAATTAGGTGAATTGCTAGGGATTTGATATGGATTCGAGATTTTCAGATATGGGATACGTTTTTAAGGTGTTTTCACACCTTAGGGTGAGTGGGAACTTCCTTTAAACAGTATATTGCACGAAAATTGGTTAAATCAACCATAATCTTTAATTGCTTAGTATGCGACTACAAACCCTGAATTGTCTATTTGTTCTAAGTTGTTGCAAAATGATATGAAATGGATTCTTCCTTTGTTTTAATGAATTCCAGATGATAAAATCACATTAGAAATGTATACAATGCATTCTAATGAGAATTCCCAAAGTATTCACAAAGGTTATAAGAGTAAACTGAAATATAGGGAATTTGTCTATGACTGAAAGTTGTTGTATAAGTAAATAGAGAAAGTTGCTTATCTAGGTCCCCTTGGTTTTGAATGATCATTTATCTAAATTCATAGTACATGTATGTCAGATACTATCTTGGATTTCTTTTAAAGTGAGTAGTGTTTGTTTGGTATCTCAATGAAGAGGGTGAAACCCTAGATGCGAGGAAAGTTGGATATTTGCGAATAGATATCGTGAAATCCATTTGAAGGGATTTTCTTGACATGGTAGACTTTATTTATTCAATATTATTATTGATGCATGATATCCCAGTGAATGCCATGGAAACCCAAATTCAGCTCAGTTCCAAGGTTTCATACATATATTGATTTTATATGATTTGTTGATAGTAGTCTTTATTCAGTGAATGTTTATGTTGCATGAAATCTTTATGGGAGACATGGGAATAAGTTGTTGCCTAGTGAGAGGTGACAAGATGTGTGATGGCCTTGTGAGCCATGAGAATACTTGTACAACCAGTGAAATGAATACCTTGGTCTAAGGACCTAGAGGTAACAATGCTATGTGATAATCTAAGGGTTTGAATACCCAAATCCAGTAATAATGATAATGATGTGAAGGGATGAGAATTCCCAGTAATGTGATAAGGGATTGAGATCCCAGGTATCATGTGTTGTAAAGATTTCTAGGAATAATAAAATAATAGACTTAGGAGCCCCGAACACCGTAGAACCCCTATGTGAGGTCTGCGCCTTAGGGGTGAAACGACCTAACCCTGGCAACGTCCAGTATACGGGGGTCGGAACGTGCTATCAGGTGGCACGGGGGACGAAGCCCTAGTGGAAGTCTCCTTATATTATAGTTTGCAGTGTCCAACATCAACCAGAAGTCCTAGTGGCACTAGAGTACAGAAAAGCCAAGAGGTGGCTTGACTCTCCGCCTATGTGCTCAGGTTAGAGGAGGAGTCCAGTTTAGTCCAGAGAGCCATTTCCCTGTTGCAGACCAGGAGAGTAGTCAGACTTAACATTTCCCGGGTGTGTCCGCTAAGTCTTGTTCGGTGTGATCGTAGTGCACTACGAGTCTTCATATGTAGAGTACACTACATATGATCAGGGCATAATAAAATGAATGAGAGGTCAAATAAGTGTGTACAATTATTCAATTATTCTATGTATGTTTCTGAATTATTAGTTCTCTTTATGATCAATCAAGCATTTCGTATATTGATTCACTCTTATAGATATTTAGAGTATCCTGCCATATTTATGATTGTAAATTATTAGACTCTTTAAAGCTTACTGCTATTATAATTGATATCAATTGCTTAAAAGTATATCTGTAATTATATCAGTGCTTTAGACTGTTTCTTTGAAGTACTCATTCACTGAGCGAGTAGGCTCACCCCTCTACTCACAATTTTTGGGAAATCACATGGACTTGAAGAAGATATCATTGCATCATTGTAGATCTGCCACAAGAGTTAAGTCTGAGTATAGTTAAGTTCAGTCGGTCCTTGTCACTCTAGGTCCTTGAGAGTTGTAAATGATGATGTATAACATTATTCCTCTTTTAGCAATATGTGCGAATCAGCAAGTCTTATGTGCTTAAAAGTATGAGGAACATAATGAATGTTCATGCATGCATTTTTACTGTTGAAATCAAATTAGAGAAATCTATGTTTAGATTCCCTTGTAAAGTTGGTTTGTGTGGTTCAATGCGAGAAAACAAAGAGTTTTGAAAGAGAAGAAAAAGTTAAGGGTGATCTTTGTATTACGTTAAATCCTCAATTTATGCCCTAAACTCATGATTAGTGGAAATTGTGAGATCGGGGTGTAACAACTTGGTATCAGAGCTTAGGCTGAGTTATCAGGGACCATTAAGTTAGTAAGTTAGAGTCATAAGTGTGGCAGATAGGAGATGTTATGATGTTAGCTCTGGGGATTTGAGTATTTGGATATCCTGGCCCAGTATCTGAGTACTTGGATCAACCAGTATCAAGCTACTCTGTCTATTCTTTCATGTATACCCTGGTCATGTATACAGTGGAAGGATGGGCTAGAGAGGAACCCTAGAAATATTAGGGTTAGAAACAAGATAAGTAACATGAATTAAGAGCATAAATATAAAATGAGATAGAACTTTCATTTCATATTGTTGTTTTATTGGAGATGAATAGAAATGCTCTTATATGTTTGAATTCAGATATTCAGTATTTTGAAATATATATGGGTCTTTAAGATTTGTTGTACACTATGCAGTTGTAGCATTTATTGATTACATTCTTTTTATCAAGTAGACTAGAAATGATCTTTGAATGAACTTTCCTAAGTGGATATTCTTTCCACATGTTTGAGATTAATAGGAGTTGGTTAATATTAAGTATCTCTTGGCTTCAGGACTGCAGGTTCGGCCTGGTCCGGATGGAAGGATGCATTACTGGGATCTAATGACTCCTATTAACAATATGATAAGAGTAGACTCTGGATAAATTAGACCCACATCATAGTGAGAATGTACATACACTAAGATGTTGAAACATATGGGAAAGATTAGAATAGCTAAGAATCTGTTGGAACTGATATCTGAGACCCAACTTTGGGGCCTCATATGAGAAATCCTTAATTAGGAATAAAGGAACACGACGTAAGGTTCAGATTAAGTTTAATGATTAATATTATATGAACTCTAAATATGAAATATGGAAAAGATATGAGAAAAGTATGTAAGGGCCAAGGTAGTAAGAATCAATCATGAGGAATGGATTATATAACCGAGTACAATGTTTTTATGTACTCTAAAGCAAAGGAAAAATAGAAGAAAAGAGTTAAGTATATGATAAGTAAATATAAGTGAAGAGTCTTCAGAAGAGTTAAAGTAAAGAGAATTAGATTAATATGTAAATCATAAGAGTAGGATAAGAAACTAAGTTAAAACAAAGATAAATGTTGGAAATGATGAGCTTGATTAAGGAATGAGGGTTATGATATAATTGAGAGCATGGAATGTATACCTTTATTAATAAGTTTAATACATTCATCCTTACTACCTTTGGATTCCAAGTCTCTATAGAACAACAAACTAGTTTCTAAAAAAAGAACAAAAGTGTAGCTTAACAAAATGAATAAGTTATACAAAGGTAGACTATACTCAGGAAGGAAAAACTTGATATAAGAGAAACTATGTTTCACCCATGCATGAGCCGTTTGATTTAAAATGAAGGATATGTAATGTATTAAACATGAGTTGAAACTAGTAGAGAGATTATTGATTTAGAATTTCAACTTCACATTAGTAGAAGGATAAAAAGAAATATGTGCAACATGGTATACATGATCATACACATGAATAAGCAACATGATCATAAGAGAAACTTAGAAGTTAAAGATAACAAGTGGAAGAGTAGTATATGGTAAGAGGATTATGGAAAGTAAGGAAGGGTTTGAAACATGGTGGAGTAATATAGATTATAAAAGAAATAGGTTAGGAGATTCAATCAAGTGCTAGTTAGTCAAGTATCCTTGTTTATAACTAATTAAACCTACATACAACAAAGGTATTAATGGGATGTTTGAAGATAAGAATTCTAAGTCTCAGAACCATCTTCTCTTCCATATATTACTTAATGAGAGAAATGTGGGAATGAAGTGATAAGACAATGAATCATATCTGATGCATAACCACCATGGTAGAGGCATCTAGTGAATGTAATAATGACACAAAATATGATGATGAAACCCTAGAAGGGTAAATTGAGAATGTAATCTATCTGAATGGCCAATTAAGATGAAGGAAATTCAATTGATAAGATAAGGAAGACTTTAGTAAAAACTTGTGAGATCCAAAGTTTGAATTTCAAATTAAGGGAGCAAAGCCACACCACAATAATGTCATGCTACTGATAAAGGCCAAACCCTAGAATGTTTAGAGTTGTAGTAGTTCAAGGGTTGTCACTAGTGATTTGGCCTTGTATACTAGCATCTCTATAAAACAAGATCATGAAATCTGCACTATGAGAAGTAAACTAGCACTGATAGTAATCCTAGCTAATCTGAAAGGTAGATAAACAATATGGAAATGATTTGGAGCAAAGAGTAAGATATAAATTTGAAATGTAACAAGTGTGTTTTGAACAAAAGGAGAAATACAATATGAGTGAAGTGCGATATGAGATAAATTCTTGCAGTGATAGCAAGAATGATGAATAATCTATTTGTACCTTGTATGTTTCAATTTTAGGGATGTTTAATCTACATGATTAAAGTGAGAAGGATAAGTAGAAAAAAGTAAGTAGTAATGAATGAGGAGAGAGATAAGAGAAAACAATGGCTTTTAGTAATATGTGAATTTGTTTTTAGAAGTATAATTTGTTGAGGGTATATTAAAGGATGTAAATTGGTTCTACGAATGATTTCAGTGTACATGTGCAAGCAATATGTTAATTAAAGGTGTCTGATAGTTTAAGTCATTCATACCAGTAATCCATCTTAGTATTGTACAATTGTGGTATGGTGATATGGGTTGAATGATGATGGAATAAATGGAGGGTTACCCTGAATAAGGTAGTCTTACCTATTCACTCATATGAATAGAAGGGATGATAACCATATTGTATTGATATGTAACCCTAATGAGGTGTAGCTTGTTATACCTAGATTTATTGAATAGGTAATTTATTCAATAGGATTGGCAAACTGCCAACCCTTGAGCGTAAATGCTACAGAGTACAAGATTGTTTTGTGAGATAAAAAACTATCATGTCTAAGAGGCCCCTAGGCGACGACCCGCTAACAGGTCCTAAGGAGAACCTGACTTTAGTTTCGGAGAATCCATCCACACTAGGTGGGTTTAGAAATCCCCAAAATTCTGCCAAGTCCCAACCAACAAGATGGTCCAAAACCAGCCCTTCACGCAAATTCTGGTAGTCCGCCTCCACTGGGTGGGTTTGTATAGACCAAAATAGGCTAAGTGTTGGGATGCTCGTCCAAGGCTTAGGCGAGACATCAGTTCTCCCGGCAGCAAGGCACCGGCCCGCACGGACTCAGAGTGAGATTCGTCAGACTGACTCTATAGGCCTTAGTCCCTCCTGAACAAAAGTCATTTGGGGCCTTAGCTTCTAAGGACAGCCATTCCTACCCTTTAGAAAAGGGAGGGAACATAGAGGTTTGGCCACGCAGGGCCCAAGAAAACTATAAAGGAATTATGGCTACACAGAGCCATAATCCCTAAGTACAGAAAAAATGCAATGGCCCATAAGGGCCGAGCTTCTTCAGTGAATGTCCCAAGCTTTCCTTGTCTCTTCGGGCAGCAAGTTGGAGAAGTCCGCGTTAGCAAATAGGACTCCTCGAATAGCATTGCGAGTGACAGCCTTCAAGTCAAAGAGCGTTTGCCTCTGTCCGCCATGCCGCCTGTTGTTTCGCTCCTTCCAGATGAAGTGTGTGACAGCGCTCATGGCCATGATGATGAGTTGGATTTCAGCTTCATTTTTCCTCGATTGGATCGGCTCCCAATCCATGAACGGGCTGTAATTAATAGCCTGCTGGCCACATTTGGCTGCAATCTCATCCCACAGTCCCTTAGAGAACTGGCACCTGAAAAAGAGATGCTCCCCGCTCTCGTCTTCAATGCTGCAAAGGCAGCACTTGGCGTCGCAGCTTGGCGCCCATCTTTTGACTCTATCTGCTATTTGCAAGGCCCGTTGCACCGTCTTATAGACAGTGACGGCCCATCTCGGGATGTTGTATCTGTGCCACAGAGAGACTCCCATTGGGCACAAGGGCTCCTTTGTCCAGATTGTTTCCCAAGGATTGGGTGCCCCCTCCTTGAGCGAAGGATTCCCAGAATCCGTGAAATAAAAAAGGTCATCACAATTGCAAAATTCCTCAACCATTGTTTTCCATGAATAGGAGAAACCTTGTCTATGATTCCTTGAATCCGCCAGCGTGTTGCCATAGCATCGGTGCATCCAGGCTGTCCAAATGGAGTCATTCTTGGTGCAGAACTTGATGACTCGCTTCACATGTGCCCACATGTTGACTTCTTGGAAGTTTTTAAGGTTCAGTCCCCCTTCCTCGAAGGGGTGAGCCATGCGTTCCCATGACATAGTATGTGCCGCTCCTCTCCATAGGAAATTCGAGGCAATACTCTGTATCCAGTCAATGACAGTCGGGGGAACATAGCCCTGCATGACCCAAAAGTTGAGTAGGCCCAAGATGTTGTGCCTTACAAGCACTAGCCTTCCAGCAAAAGATGTTTTGTTGGACGGCCATTTCTCTTTTATTCTTCAGAGATGGTCCATTAAAGCACCGTATTGCTGGGCTGTCATAGTGCCTGGCTTCAACGGGAAACCCAGATAAGTGCATGGCAGCTGATGGATTGGCATTCCCAGGATGGATGTGAACATGTCACTGTGAGGACTTGCTGCCTTAGAGAGAAAAACTGAGGATTTATCCGGATTAGCATGAAGTCCCGAGCATTCCCCAAAAAGGGTTAGGGTATCCTTAGCCGCCTTCAGGTTCTGTGGTGTGCCTTCGAGGAACAGCATCACGTCGTCTGCAAAAATCAAGTGTGAGAGCACTCGAGTGCCCCTAACTTTGAAAGGGACCAGAAGTCTGGATCTCTCCTTTTTAGTCAGCATGAGTGATAGTTGTTCCATTACTAAGGTGAAAAGCAATGGCAAAAGCGGGTCGCCTGCCTTAATCCTCAGTTGCTAGAGAAGAGCCCAGAAGGCAGACCATTCACAAGCACCGAGAAGGATCTTGATTGAACACACTCCTTGATCCAACAGATCCACTTTTCATCAAACTTGAACACGTGCAATATTTCCCACAAGGCATCCCAAGAGACATGGTCATATGCCTTAGTGATGTCAAGCTTGATGCAGACTTTAGGCTTGGCACATTTGATGTCGTAGCCATGCAGGAACTCACCCGCCAGTTGAGCACAGTCCGCGATGTCCCTGCCTGGGATGAATGCCCCTTGGTTAGGAGACACAATTGATGGCAGCACTGCCTTCAGTCTTTTTGCGAGCAATTTTCTCCAAATATTGTAAAGGACGCCACATCAAGCAATAGGTCTGAAGTCCCTCATTGTTGCAGCGTTGGAAGTTTTGGGAATTAAGGCAAGGAATGCATGATTGCATTGCCTCACCATGCTTCCACCATCATGAAGCCAACGAATCGCCGCGCATACATCTGGTCCTATGGTAGGCCAAGCATGCCGAAACCACTTAGCGTTGAAGCTGTCAGGCCCGAGCGCCTTGTCTGGTCCAATAGACCAAAGTGCATCATGAATTTTAAGATCTGTGATTGTGGCGCAGATATTTCTATTTTGTATAGCTGTCACTTTCCTCTCCAGTTGAACCATGAAGGAAGTCTGGCGCATGTCCTCGCCATTGTAAAGATTGGTAAAAAATGATATTCGCTCCACCTGCAATTGGGTGTGAGCATGTATTTTTCTATCGTCACTTTTGATTAGCTCGCGGATCGAGTCCCTAGACACTTTGCACTTTACAACTCCTTGGTAGAAACATGTGTTCCGCTCCACATCTTTCACCCATGCCACTCTACTTTTTTGATAGTAGAGGCATTCCTCTGCCTTAGAGAGGGCATCGAGTCACTCCCTTAGGGCCTTGTCCTCCTGGATCAGGTTAGCATCAAGAGGGTCAAGTTGCAGCGCTTTATTGACCCTTTCGAAGTCTTTCAATGCATCACGCTTCATGGTGAAGATGTTGCACTTCTGTGTCGCCCAGGTCTTGATGGATTTCTTCACGGCTTGCAGCTGCTTGGATACCATAAAGAGTGGATTGCCTTCGACATCCAGGTTCCATCCATCCTTGATTGCTTCATTAAAACCATCCCATCCTATCCAGAAGTTTAGGCTGCAGAATGGTCTCGCTTGCTTCTGCTCGCCCCCCGAGCTAGGTGGGTGAGGAGTGATGCATGATCACTCATTGCTGAAGGGAAGTCCGGCGTGGTGAAGGAGTCTGTGAACATGTCGACAAACTCGTCGTTGATGAGAACTCTGTCCAGCTTGCACGCTACCCGCCTGTCTGCGTCTTGAAGGTTGCTCCAGGTGAGCTCCCCGCCATGAAGAAGTGGCTCGATTAGTCCCGAAGTCGTGACAGCATCGTTGAAGTTCGCAATGGCCCTGAGGCCTCGCTCTCGTCCGCCCTTCTTCTCCCACACAAAACGCGTGCAGTTGAAGTCTCCCATGAGGATCCAAGGACCCTCAATTGCCTTGGCCAGCTCCGTGATGGTTTCCCATAGATCTCGCCGCCTCGTCGGTGTAGTGTAGTCGTACACCGTTGTGACAGTAAGCCTTGTTCTGCCAGTGTTGGAGCAAAGGGAGGTTATGGTCTGAGCGCTAGAACCTAGAAACTCGACCTTCCAGGACTGGGGATCAAAACCCCAACATATCCGCCCTCCACGAACATGTTCATGGTTTGACAAAAAATCCCAACTCTTAGGGAAGAGAAAGGAAGACTTACGAGATTCTATTTCTGAAATCTTCATCTCCGTGATGATGGCCATTGATGCTTCCGTAAGACGGTGCACCCTCCTTATCTCACGCTGGCAGTAGGCCGTCGAACCACCACACACGTTCCATGTGAGAATAGGCATTAAGCACCCCCCTCCATGCCACTTTCAGGGACGTGTGACCGGCTTCTATGTCTCCTGGGGATGCTGGGATCCCTCATCTTCTTGCGCCTTTCCTTCTTGTGGGATGTGTTATCGCCGTAGGCGTCATCAGTCCGAGCAGGTGCTTCAGACATCACCATGTTGGACTCAGGAACTTTCTCGTTGCCAACCTCCGATGGGGACTCGACTTGCTCCTCATCGACGTGCAGTGCCTCAGGCTCCACCAAACGCCTCTTCGTCCTTCTCTGCTTGAAGGCGACTTGGCACGTCGTCTCCTCTTGTCTCCCATCATGGGAGGCGAGATTGGAAAAGGAGGGAATAACATCGTCTGCCTCTGGGGGTGGAAGGAGCGGGAGCAGGGGTGGAGAATGAGGCGGGCTAAATGTGTCACCCCTCTGCCCTCGGGGGCTTTATATAGTGGTGTCGCCTTCACTGTTTATGTTATACCTAGCTTTAATATAACTAAGTGATGGTAATTGGGTATGAATAGTCCTTGAATGACTAATACAATTATGGAGTACTCTGTTACTGATGTTGAAACCCTAGTATGCTATAACCCGATGGTTACACCTTGAATTATGTGTGGGTTCATACTTGAGAATAGTATGGAATGTGATGGTAATTCTTCACCTTATGCATCCATGATCTAATGGGGATTCCGTGAGTAGTAATGTAAAATTATTGTGGAATCTAGTCTTTTAACTCAAGACTGTTTTACTATTTGAGTATCACAATAGTAAAATTCAAAAGAACATGGTGAACTCTCTTTCGTGATTTAGAGGTAATACATAACAATAGTACATATTTAGCAGTATGAATTGAGATAGTTGGGTCAGATTATCGATGTTGAGGTAACACCTCAAGAGTATGAAAATATTGAAATGGTTGTTTCTCTCTCTATCCTATGTTTGATTGTGGCATAGAGAATTTGTTTGTTATCATTGAGAACTATTTCAAACATGTTGTGATTTAGTAAAGGAATAAAGGACTTAATGTTGAAAACTGCATTCAAGTATGAAATACAAGAATATAATGACGTAAGATTTTAGAAGCTTAAAATAAACCTTGAATGTACTTTACTTGCATATTTATGTTTCGGGGACGAAACCTTTTTAAGGGGGGGGAGAATTGTTATGATCGCGTCTGAGCTTAATTGGTAAACTAGGGTTTACCTGGATGATTATATGCTTAATTGGATTGATCATTGCTTAAATCTAATTAATGATGATAATTCAATTATGATGTTTTAAACCTAATAAGAACATTAAGTTTTCTATTGTTTGAGAAATTAGGGTTTGAAAAATATAAACCCTAGTTGGCTGAAATTAGGGTTTTGATGGTACATGGGTATGGAATTTGATCAGGATAGTAGTGTGGTAAATGATTTTTCATATTTTCTAAAAATTTTGTATCTAATTGAATTTTGGTTATTATATGGATAACTCAATCATACATATTGGAGAAAAAGTTCAGAATATTTGAGTGTTCTTTGAATGTGGTTCTCGGTCGAACTATACTTCGACCAAAATGTTGACAGAGTGCTTTTCAACAGTGTAGTGTTTTATTTTTAATTATTTATTAGTAACTCCAAATGATCTGAAATTTTAACTGGAGATCAGAAACGCAATCATAAACAATATTTAAAATTTTCATAATTTTTGGATGCGTTTAGACTTATCAGTAGATGAATTACAGTAACTGACATTTCTGTAGAATTTTGGATAGCTGTTCACTATTCGATTTTTAATTATTTAATGGAAGCTTGGAATGAAATAAAATTTTATCTGAAGTTTTACAACTCTATTATACACAATATGATAAATTTTCATAATTTTTGTAGAAGGTTTGATCTCCGAAATATAAGAATTCACAGAAACCTTTTTATGACAGAAAAATCTGCTGAAATAAGAAAAAGTTTAGTGATGGGTCAATGTGCAATTAACCCAAGCAGCTCAATTTCTCTATATGGTCAACCTAACACACAAGGAGCTCTAATAATTCGTGATTCAATCCAGAGAAACAAAATCCTAGAGAGAGAGAGAGAGTTAGGGTTTGAGAGGAGAAATTGATGGAGATGTTGACCTAGGGTTTTGCGGTCCGAGGAATGATGAAATCATGTAAGTTTAGCTTCTTTGGATATAGTTTCATGGTGAATCTTCTCTCACATGTCAAAATTCCGTCCCTCCTCTGATTTGATACAAAATGGTATCAAAACTTCCCCTTTTCTCACTCTTTCTTCATAATCCCTCATTTTTAGGGTCTCAGAGTTGAAAGGAAGAAGAATTGGGTGAATTGCTAGGGATTTGATATGGATTCCAGATTTTTAGATATGGGATACGTTTTTAAGGTGTTTTCACACCTTAGGGTGAGTGGGAAATTCCTTTAAATAGTATATTTCACGAAAATTGGTTAAATCAACCATAATCTGTAATTGCTTAGTATGCGACTACAAACCCTGAATTGTCTATTTGTTCTAAGTTGTTGCAAAATGATAAGAAATGGATTCTTCCTTCGTTTGAATGAATTTTAGATGATAAATTCATATTAGAAATGTATACAATGCATTATAATGAGAATTCCCTAAGTATTCACAGAGGTTATAAGAGTAAACTGAAATATAGGGAATTTGTCTATGACTGAAATTTGTTGTTTAAGTAAATAGAGAAAGTTGCTAATCTAGATCCCCTTGGTTTTGAATGATTGTTTATCTAAATTCATAGTAAATATATGTCAGATACTATCTTGGATTTCGTTTAAAGTGAGTAGTGTTTGTTTGGTATCTCAGTGAAGAGGGTGAAACCCTAGATGCGAGGAAAGTTGCATATTTGCGAATAGATATCGTGAATTCCATTTGAAGGGATTTTATTGACATGATAGACTTTATTTATTCAATGTTATTATTTATGCATGATATCCCAGTGAATGGCATGGAAACCCAAATTCAGCTCAGTTCCAAGGTTTCCTACATATATTGATTTTATATGATTTGTTGATAGTAGCCTTTATTCAGTGAATGTTTATGTCGCATGAAATCTTTATGGGAGCCATGGGAATAATTTGTTTCCTAGTGAGAGGTGACAAGATGTGTGATGGCCTTGTGAGCCATGGGAATACTTGTACAACCAGTGAAATGAATACCTTGGTCTAAGGACCTAGAGGTAATGGTTACCTGTTGCAGAGGTAACAATGCTATGTGATGATCTAAGGGTTTGAATACCCAGATCCAGTAATTATGATAATGATTTGAAGGGATGAGAATTCCCAGTAATGTGATAAGGGATTGAGATCCCAGGTATCATGCGTTGTAAAGATTTGAAAAGTATGTGATAGATGTATTACACCTTTCTTTGTAGTGTTTATTGTGATTAAATAAAACCCTAAGGGTAGGGTGTTCAATGAATCAAGTATTGTGATATCAATGTTCTCAGTTATTATTAATAATTCTTGTCATGATAAGTAGTTAACTCTTAATTGAGTTATGAGATGCACAACTCAAGATTTTTGCTGAAATGCACGTTCTTTGAGAAATTACAGATAAGTTACAGGTGATATTGATGATTACTCATATGTCAAGTAATTAACTCTTATAAGTGTAATAAGATGATAAATTGCACGATTCTAGTGTGTGTGTGCCAAGTGGACATGTAATCTATTTATTTAAGAATTTTAGTCTGCCAGCATGTATAGTATGTTGATTACTCAGTATATTACAGTGTTTTGAATATACTACTCTGCCAAGTTTAGAATGATATACATGTTGTATTATAACTTCAAATAAGTAGACGCGACACCATAGAGATATTAGAGTCAATTATAAGTAAGAGAAGGGTACAATGTATAAAAGAGCTTTCTAGGAATAATAAAATAATAGACTTAGGAGCCCTGAACACCGTAGAACCCCTATGTGAGGTCTGCACCTTAGGGGTGAAATGACCTAACCCTGGCAGCGTCCAGTATACGGGGGTCGGAACGTGTTATCAAGTGGCATGGGGGACGAAGCCCTAGTGGAAGTCTCCTTAAATTATAGTTTGTAGTGTCCAACATCAACGAGAAGTCCTGGTGGCACTAGAGTACAGAAAAGCCAAGAGGTGGCTTGACTCTATGACTGTGTGCTCAGGTTAGAGGAGGAGTCCAGTTTAGGACAGAGAGTCATTTCCCTGTTGCAGACCAGGAGAGTAGTCAGACTTAGCATTTCCCGGGTGTGTCCGCTAAGTCTTGTACGGTGTGATCGTAATGCACTACGAGTCTTCATATGTAGAGTAAACTGCATATGATCAGGGCATAATAAAATGAATGAGAGGTCAAACAAGTGTGTACAGTTATTCAATTATTCTATGTATGTTTCTGAATTATTAGTTCTCTTTATGATCAATCAAGAATTTCATATATTGATTCACTCTTATAGATATTTAGAGTATCCTTCCATATTTATGATTGTCAATTATTAGACTCTTTAAAGCTTACTGCTGTTATAATTGATATAAATTGCTTAAAAGTATATCTGTAATTATATCAGTGCTTTAGACTGTTTCTTTGAAGTACTCATTCATTGAGCGAGTAGGCTCACCCCTCTACTCACAATTTTTAGGGAAATCACATGGACTTGAAGAAGATATCATTGCATCAGAGTAGATCTGCCACACGAGTTAAGTCTGAGTATAGTTAAGTTCAGTTAGTTCTTGTCACTCTAGGTACTTGTAAAGAAATAAGAGAGAGTTGTAAATGATGATGTATAACATTATTCCTCTTTTAGCAATATGTGCGAATCAGCAAGTCTTATGTGCTTAAAAGTATGAGGAACATAATGAATGTTCATACATGCATTTTTACTATTGAAATCAGATTAGAGAAATCAATGTTTAGATTCTCTTGTAAAGTTGGTTTGTGTGGTTCAATGCGAGAAAACAAAGAGTTTTGAAAGAGAAGAAAAAGTTAAGGGTGATCTTTGTATTACGTTAAATCCTCAATTTATGCCCTAATCTCATGATTAGTGGAAATTGTGAGATCGAGGTGTAATAGCCTAAGTACTCAGGTTGAGAGGTGGAGTCTGAGATATCCCCCCACTCCCATTAGCCGTCGAGAGGCAGACGTGCCGAGGCCCACTATAGACGGAGTCTTACTCCAGAGATAGGCTTAGGAACCTAAACATGCTTCTAAGCCTTGTAAAATGAGATTGTAGATTGTGGCGATTCTTACACATGTTGTGGTACACCACATGTAGGTTCAGGGCATAATAAGATGAATGAGAGGTTAATCAAGTGTGTACATTTATTCAATTATTCTTTATATGTTTATGAATTATTAGTTGTCTTTATGATTAATCAAGCATGTTTAAATATTGATTAACTCTTATATATATCTAAATTATCCTTCCATGTTTATGTTTGTGAATGATTAGTCCCTGTATAACTTGCTATCGTTATAATTGATATATGTTTCTCAAAGGATTGGGTTTTCCATCCAAAAAGGACTAGCGGTGTAGCTTGTTTCCCGCTTATCTTCTATGTCGATGTAATCCAAAAGTATATATATAAATTGAGATAGTTATAACAAGAATGAAAATGGTTTCTCAACAATATATCTATAATTATATAAGTGCTTTAAACTATTTCTTTGAAGTAATCATTCACTAAGTGAGTAGGCTCACCCCTCTACTCACAATTTTTAGGGATAAAACGTGGACTGAAGATGTCAATTCATCTTATTAGATCTGCACCAGGAGTTAAGTATGAGACTAGTTACGTTCAGTCCGTCTTTGTCACTCTAGGTCTTGTATAGAGTTGAGAGAGAATTCTAAATGATAATGTGCAACTTTGTTTCCTTAATGATAGAGAATGTATTTGAATATCATGTCATATGCACATGGAAGTGTGAGAAATAGAATGTATGTTTAGATATGTATCTTTATTGTTGAGATTAGATTAGAGTAACCAAGGTTTAATTCCCTAGTAAAGTTTGTTTATCTAATTGAATGTGAGAAAATAAAGAGTTTGAAATCAAAGAAAAAAAGTTGGGACTGATCTTTGTATTAAGTACAATCCTCAACTTATGCCCTAATCTCATGATTAATGAAAACCGTGGGATGTGGGTGTAACAGCTCAATTGAAACCTACATTTTATACCCATCTGCAATATGAATATTGTCATAATAATAACACAACATATATATTGAGTTGACTTAGCATTATACACTAACAAAATTACATTGGGCTAGTTTGGTGGGTCCATTGTAACCTTTTGTTCCACTATTATGACCTTGTGCCTCGTCATATGAGAGGTGTGCGATGATTTTAGTTTAAAGAGATTGCGAAGACTGTAATCTAACCATTGTGTTGTTTATTTTAGTTGTATGAGTTTTTCTAGTTCCTCTGATGATGCACACATAGATCTAAGATTATTGGCCATTACCATCCTAAAATCCACCATCAAGACACTTTTAGGGCAACACATATGGATTGCTCATATATATATATATATATATATATATATATATATATATATATAGGGATCGTATGTAGTATTTAATCGGATGTGCACATTACTCATTTTAATATTCACATCAAATGCAATAAAATAAATTTCATTATATTGATTTAAATATGGATACAATGTAAATTGATGTGGCTCTGATACCACTATCAGACGACAGATAAGGCAGAAGAAACAAAAAATTTAATGCCTGATTCCCTAACTAGAAGATCACATCAACAACAATGTATCTAGAAAAGAAGGTTTGCAATGTTATACTTGGTACTGGAGCAAGTTCAATGATAATACCCTTGTAGTAGTGTACACCTTTCTTCAAGTTTTAGTGTGCTTCTTCTTTAGGAAGCACTCAAGAAGTCGTCATTAGCAGCCTCTTGGTGCAACACCACAAATGGCGGTTGACGGCATCCTCCTAACGGGAAAAACTCCTTACCTCTAGAGTAGTCCGCACGGACCACCGAGAACTCCACATTACGCTACCAGAGCCAACAAGAAGGAGTTTTCCCTTAAAATGTTAGTGTATTAGCACCAATTCTCTATCTCACAAATGCCTTTCCCTTGCTATCTCTCCCTTTTTAGGTAGGAATTTCTCAAGATCTCTATTGGTTACTACAACTAGAGAGGACAACTATTGTTAGAGCTTATTATTGTGTCTGGGAAGACCCCAATACCCTCTTTTTATAGGAGAATCTAGGGTTAGGGTTTCCAGTCAGTTTGGGAGTCGAAGAGACAGAGTTCATGAATATTCTAGAAAATGACGAATGGTGAACCGACTGGTTCACTACCCAACTGGTCGGTTCATGTACTTTCCTATTCAGAATCAAATCGACATTCAATATTCCATTAATGCAAAACATGATGTCAACATAAAATCCTTGATCCAACAAATCCATCATTGAATTGGAAAATCCAGATGATGAACAGATCATTTCACTCTTGAAGCGGTCATTTCATATCATGACATGGTCGTTTCACATCATAAAACAGTTGTTTCATATGTGAAATGGTCATTTCATATGTCCAGCTCAGCCAATATTCAGCCAATGTTGTTTCCAATTGACCTGACACTCAAACTGATGTTTCAACACTTGAACCAGTCAGTTTAGAGTCCAGTCAGTCAATTTTGAACCTCAGTTATTTAATTGAGTACCTGAACACTTTAGTAATCAAGTTAAACATCATTCATGAATTAACTCCTATTCCAAGTGCATCCTATGTGTGTGACCCTATAGGTTCCAAATTACATTAACAGTGAATGTCCATAACCAACTTATGACATCACAAGCTATGAGCAATATCTAGCAACACACATTGCTACCCTAGTAGTTTGGAAAGTTGGAGAACAACTTCAACCAACAATTTGTAATCATTGTTATCATGATTTCATAGTTCCTTTGTCTTTGATATTTGGATTGAATTCGAGGCATGGAATTGTCATCCTCTCAACGTTCAATCCATGTTCCTTGAACTAGAGTAGATAGTCAAAGATGCATGTGAGTTCACATATCCCATATTGAATCACATGAGTATGCACATACATTTTTCAGGCTCACTTATCAAGAGGCCTAGATATCAATCTCCTATAGGAGGGACAAATCACATCTACATCACTAACACTCAATCCCCACGTGTCACAATGCAGTTGAGCATCACCTTCATGGAAACCCTTATTCAAGGTCATGTTGGATGATGTCTAAATATAATGAACAACATGTGATGAGTGTAGTATCTTTAGGTCAAAGAATAAAAATCACCACTATCACTATGAGAGCTAATTTTGACTACCATTCCATGGTATCCATGTATCACTCTCAAGGTGGGTCTGTCAAATACATTGTTCTCTAACATGTACCTATTTGCTTGACTTGATATCATATATCATGACTAATGAGACTCTGTTATCAATCAACACACACTCTAGTCTTATGTATTACGGTCGTCTATTTTTTCCAAGGTGATATCTGACTAGGTACATAACAAGAATGTATGTAGTCTTAACATAAATATGATCTTATTGTTCAAGTAATCAACCTAAAGATATATGTCATCAAGTAACATCATTCTTTAGACATCTATTATATCTATATCATGTCATGATTGAAACAAAGATAATAGATAGAATTACCTTTATCATTATCAAATCAGGTATCTAATGCCACTTCCAATCATCATATGATTGGCTCTCTGGGCATTCATACCAACTGAGTCCCACTTTCACTTAGAGACAATCACCCATGATTCTTATTCCAAGTGATCTTTACATGTTCATCATGTTTCTGTTGCACAAGCGCTTATGTAGAAGGTTAGCAATGTTTGTTTCTAGTCAGTATTTTGCAAGTTTCACATCTCTTCATTGTACGACTTCTCATATGATATGGAATTGCAGTAGTATGCTATCTGAGTTCCTTTGCTATTGTTGTCATATTATTTCTACAGTGCCATCAATGGTTGAAACCTCCCATAAGTTCATCTATATGAACTTCTATATACATACAATATCCTTTGTTGTTCTCAAAACATCAAGATACTTGGCTTCTATTGTAGAATTAAACAATTGTCTCTTGCTTGGAACCTTTTCCAGCTTACAACTCTCATTTTAAGGCCAAACACAAATTTAGATTGTGATCTTCAATTTTATTTGTCATTTTGGAAGCTTGCATTGGTGTAACCCTTTACACCCAACTCTTCCTTATTACCATATTCAAGGAATTGATCCTTTCAGTACTTCTCAAGTACTTAACAATGTTTTTGTGTGGTAGTCTAGTGACTCTTACTAGGATCTAATGTATATCCACTCATCATGTCCAATACATACAAATAACCAGATAAGTGCATATCCTCTCGCATAACATTGCATTCATGATAGATCCATGTAACATCCCTGACCTGGGTTATGCTTTAACCCTAGGTGTTTTAATAAAGAAAGATGATTATATTCTTAATCTTATCTTGTGAAAAGTAATTAGGGCTCATGAGGAACTTATGTTTCAATTTTGGTCATGTTTGAACAATGTTGAAGCAATGTTTGCTTATTTTGGACTAAAGTGCAAATTACCCAAGTTAAGGGGCTAACTTGCACATGTTACATAAAAATATGTTCCTCTAATGTTGAGACATCATAAGAATGAATATGATGTAGTGGTATGGTTTCCACAAGCTTGGGCACCAAGATAAAGCTTGTAGAGCAATGTTTGTGCATTAAAACCTAGTTTTGGTATAAAGTGCAATTTACCCAAAACCTAAGGTTCAATATGAAAATTACCACTTCAATAAGGTCCCTAATGTTTCTTGACATCATTTAGAGCAAGGAAAATAAGAGGGGCGCCTCATTTGAATTAATTTGGAGGAGAGAGAATCTTGATATTAAAATAATCAAGATTTAAGCTTAATTGGAACCCTAATTCAATTTAATGCAAAAATAAATAAAATAATTGAAGGGGGCCTTCAACCAAAATTAAAATGGTTGGATTCAGATATGTGTGGACGAGCTTAAGCCTTGCAAAGGTACGAGCATATCCTAAGGAGGTGAAATTCCACTCACCATTATTATAAGAAAAAGAAATTCCACTCAAAAATGGATATTGATATTATAAGGGTTAAGGTGCTTAATTTCTTTTCCCTTTATTCTTGGATAATGAAGAGGTTTTGCAAGAACATGAAGATGTCTTCATGGCCAAGAAATGGAGGGGGATTTGGTGGAAATTATTTTGGGAATTAAAGGAAATAATCCCATTTTCTCTCTCCTTGGGATTTTCTTATACATATCCCTTTTTCCACTCACTTAAGGACTTCTTTTCAAATTTCCTTTCTTTCTTTGCCTTGGCCGACCCCAAGAGAAGCTCAGGAACAGGAGGAGGACGACCCCAACCTGTTGGTAAGGTTTTTGATCCCTTTCACCTTGATTCCATGGTGGAAATTGAAAGTAAATCATTGATTTCTTCTTAATTCGATCTCCTCTTCAACCCTAGCCAAACTTTTCAACCAAAAGCTTGAGGACGATCCTAGGGGAAGTTGCAAGAGATTCATCCACCATTGTTTCCATGAGCTTGGAGCTTTGGAGCTCAATTGGAGGCGGGTTTTATAACTTGAACCCTTGATTTTGTTATTGCATTCAATTCCTTATCAAATAATGATCATTTCCACATTCACGATAATTGATTTGGTTGATGGGTGCAATCACCATGGAAACCACAGTAGGTTTCGTGAGTTTAGAGCTTGAAGATGATAAGCACACACCTCTCCAAATATCAGGACCAAACGGTCTCAACTCAAGTGCTCAAATGGTTTCCCAAACCGTTTGGAAGCAAACGGTTTCAAACTGTTTGGAATGAAACGGTTTCACTAAACCACATAGAAGCAAATGGTTTAAGACCGTTTGGTGATGTTGACTGATAAGCTCCAATTTTGTGATTCTATCTTAGTAATATTCTTCAGTTTTCCACACTCTTTCTCAGATAAAGTAGACAGAATCTCTAACTATTCTCTTTTATTGCAAACATACTGTTAGATTAACTTTTCTCCTTTTTACTTATAGAAAAAGACACAAAAAAAATCACAAAAGACTCAAACGGTCCCAAGACCGCATGGACTCACACGGTCCCAAGACCGCATGAAGCCAAACGGTCCCAAGACTGCATGAAGCCAAACGGTCCCAAGACCGCATGGACTCACACGGTCCCAAGACCGCATGGACTCACACGGTCCCAAGACCACATGAAGCCAACCGGTCCCAAGACCGCATGAAGCCAAACGACCCCAAGACCGCATGAAGCCAAACGGTCCCAAGACCGCATGGACTCAGACGGTCCCAAAACCGCATGAAGCCAATCGGTCCCAAGACCGCATGAAGCCAACCGGTCTCAAGACCGCATGAAGCCAAACGGTCTCAAGACCGCATGGAGTCACACGATCTCAAGACTGCATGAGTCCAAACGGTCTCGGAGTCCAAATGGTCTCGGAGTCCAAACGGTCTCAGAGTCCAAACGGTCTCCAAGACCGTTTGGACCCAAAACTGACCAAACCGTTTGGACTTCACTTAAGGCCTATAAATAAGACCCAAGGGGTCCTCCCAAAGACAGGAAGTTTCAGACGTACAGAGGCTGCCTCTACTACTCCAGAGCTATTCCATCCTCCATCCTCCGCCCAAAGGTTGCCGGTCTGAGATCCACACTCCATCCCGAAGTTGCCTTCTCTCTCATCGCCAAAGAAGGTGGGAAGAGGAGTCCTCATCATCGAGCAACCTGTGAAGTGTGAAGATCGTCCTTCTCTCTCTTTCCAAGGGGTTGACTTTCCTCTCTCCTTTGTGGGGATGACGTTCTCTCTCTCTCTTCTCACCTCCTTCTTTGTCCTTGCTATGAGCGAGTAGTCCCATTCACTAGGGTGCGGGGAGTAGCCCCGCTACCCATGTTTCATTTTATGCAATGTAATCCATAGTTTGCAATAAAGATATACTTTCTTTTCAGTTCGACATCAATCGTTTAATGAATGCTTGTTGCTTGATCACCAACTTGTGTTATCTTTTATCTTTTAGTATGAATTGTCTACGTTTGTACTATTAGATTCGAATCTCGATTGAATGTTGGTTCTTGATGCATGTATCCACCATGCATCTGTTTCGGTATCTAGGAGTGTATTCCAAGAAGTGAAGTAAACTCACTTTCATCATTGCACTTTCATACTATGAAATGGAATCAGTTGACGTATGAAAGTACAACCTTGATAAGTCGAGGAACGCACTTTGCAGAGGGAATGTTGTAAAGTAAGTGACCATTCGTTCGAGGATGGCTGGTGTTGCAACATTCCCACGCTCCTCGTAGTTAGTTCTCCTAAAGGAAGCTGAGTCTACAAAGATACTAACTGATTTAACTCTTATTGCAGGTTATGTTTTTATGTTGCATGTATTGATCCATGCGTAGTGGTGGTGAAAACCGATCACATCCTAGTGATTTCTTATCATTGTTAACAGCCTAAGTTTACTTTCTTGCTTTTACTTTACTTGCACTTAGTTTAAAACAACCAAATCAAATCTTTGAACTAAATATCAACTATTAAGGAGTTAAGTGAAATTCTAACATTTTCCATCTTGTTGCTGCCAATAAGACCGTTGTCCTGTGGATTCAACCCTTAACTATACTGCGATAAGACTTCCATGTATCTTAGCATACGTGGGTGGAGTTTTAACCTAGTATAATCAAGGCTAAACCTAAAGACTTACTATCTTTAGGATTTTTAGTGGTGCACGCAATTCCACCCGAGTGGAAGCTCCATCAAAAATTGGCGCCGTTGCCGGGGACAACGGAACGTTTTAATTCATTTACCATCTTGTTAGTTGGTTAGGGTTTTTCACTTTTCTTTAAACATTACTTCATATCTTCTTGACTTCATCACACCTTCCGCATTATCTAACAAGTGTGTTTCTTCATCTACTCAGGTAGAAGACGTGTATGCAACCATCGCATAATCTCGGATTCTCCCCTGATCCAGAGTACGACTCTGAGGTAGAGAGAAGCTTCCACCGCCGCATTAGACTTAACCGCCAAAGAGCCAGGCAAATGGCTGAAGATCAACGACAAGATGCGTTAGTTATGGAAAGGGTCAACGCCACCATAGCCGCTCAGAGAGAACAACTCATTGCTGACACTCGTGCTCAGATTCAAGCAGAGATCCGAGCTGAAGAACAAGCCCACATCCGAGTTGAAAACGAAGCTGCCTAGCTAGAGCTAAGGAATAAGCAACTGCGAGACTATGTAGTCCCAAAGAACTATAAGATAATCACCCAGTCCGGCCACCAATCATCAACATACCCCATTTTGAGATCCGGACACAATGGATTCAAATCATGCAGGGTATTTCATTCTCCGGTAGTTCTGGAGACGACTATATGGATCACTTGAAGAGATTCAAGGCACTTTGTCGACTTGTCCCACAAGCTAGAGTTGCCTTCGATGCAATAATGCTACATCTTTTTCACTTCACTCTATCTGGAAGGGCTTTGAGTTGGTATAACTCTCTTGATAGGGAGCCAATCATCACCACCTGGGCCCCCTTGGAAGAAAAGTTCCTGGAGAAGTTCTTCCCTCCTTCATTGACCTACGAAATTAGGGGACAGATTAACCACTTCGCCCAACTTCCCGGAGAAACGCTCGCAGAAGCATGGGAAAGATTCAAGGAGCTTTTAAGGAAGTGCCCCCATCACGGTATCTCCCAGAATCAATTGATAGAAACATTCTATAGAGGGGTGAGTGATGATATCAAACAATTTCTGGATTCCTCATCTGGAGGAAATTTTATGAGGAAGAACTACGAAGATGCTTGGAAAATCGTTACTCTTGGAGCTGAGAACCAATCCAATTGGAGATGATCATATGGTAAAGGAGTCCTCAAAGTTTATAAAGCTGAGGAATCAATGGAAATGAAGGCTATTGCTGAAGCTTTAAAGACTATAGCTCACAAACAACAGGCTCTTGAAGCTTCATGTGGAGAATATGATAAGAAGAAAAACCCCCAAATCCAGCAAGTTAAAGCTGCTATAGGAACTTGTGAAGCTTGTCACGCATCTGATCACCCCACGTTGTCATGTGGGTTACTTTATAATGTAATGATGGATATGCAACCACCACAACAGCAGTATGGACCAATTATCGAACAACCTGAAGATCAGATGCCCGAACAAGTTAATTCCATTCATTCCATACCGGGACAAGCTTACTATAATCCAAGTCAACCAAGAAACCACCCCAGGTTTCAATATGGGAATCCTGCGGGGACTGCCAATCCACAGCACCAAACGCAAGGAGGATCTTCTAATAGATTGCCACCAGGATTTCAAAGCAACTTTAACCAGAATCAAGGGAACCTTAGAAATAACCTACCAAGATCCAACTACCAAAGGAATCCCTCCGCTTACTATCAATACACCCATCCTCCTCTGCACCCACAACTACCCCCTCAGCTGCAGCAATCGCAACAGCCTCAGTTAACACCACCTCCACAACAGCCACATCAAGGACAACAACAATTTCAACATAAAAATATCCCTTCCCAGCCCACTGATGAGATAACTATGATTAGGCAAATGCTACAATCACAACAAACTATGCTCGCTAATCAGCAAGCTCAGCAGAAGGTTGTAGAGGCTCAATTAGCACAAATTGCTGCCCAATTGAAACCACCAGCAGGCACTTTTGCTGGCCAACCGGAGTCGAACCCAAGACACAACCAGAATAGACCGAAGCAACTAAATGCCGTAACTACAAGATCAGGTCGTGTCTTTCAAGAAGCTACAAGGATCACTCATGATAATGATGATACACCTGTCTTTGTTCCAAATGCAAGCCCAAATCTAGCAACTGAGAATTCTGTAGAGACTGAAAAAGGCAAGGAAAAGGAACAAGCCCCCAAGGAGTCAGAGGTCCCACAATATAAACCTAGGATACCATATCCAGGAAGATTGAAAGAGACTAAGATGGACACTAGATTCCAAAAATTCAAGGAAGTGATGAAGAAACTCTATATCGACATCCCGCTCCTAGATGCCCTCTCCGAAGTACCAGCTTGGGCCAAATACCTAAAAACTTTGCTATCAAGGAAGTACATTACTGAGGAGAAAGAGACCGTTAAACTAGATCAGACTACCTCCGATATCATTCTTAACAAGATGCCAAAGAAAAAGAAGGACCCTGGTTCCTTCGGTATTCAGTGCTGTATTGGAAATGCTTCGAGCAAAAAGGGATTAGCTGACTTAGGGGCCAGCATATCAATTATGCCTTACTCCATGTGTAAAAGATTAGGTTTTACCGACTTACTACCCACAACAATGACAATTCAGTTAGCTGATTCTACTATCACTGCACCCCTAGGAATTATTGAAGATATTCCGGTCAGGATAGGAAAAGACGCTTATGTCCCATGTGATTTTGTCATTATGGATATCAAGGAGGATTTAAGATACCCAATAATATTTGGAAGACCCTTCCTTGCCACCGCCAGGGCGTTCATTGACGTTGAAGCTAGTACGATCATTCTGAGACTGGGAAAAGAAGCAATTCAGTTCCGTCCTCAACAACATGAAAGGACCCAACATTCAAGAGGAGATTTTTCTCCTAGATGCAATACACCAAATGTCCCAATTAGAAATATTCGAGCCATCTGATGAGTTAGAAAATGTTCTAATAAATCCAGAAGTTGAATTCTCGGCCAATGAATTGGTTCAACAATGCTTGCAACACTTAGAAAAAGCCGAAGAAGCACCAACGACCACCTTTGAGGAGCTCAAATCCGTCACTATTTTAGAAGCAACAGAAGCACCCAAGGCTCCCGAGATGAAGACTCTACCTACGGGACTTAAACACATCTTGTTGGAAAAAGAAAAATTATGTCCAGTTATCATCAGTTCCACTCTGACAAAAGACCAGGAAGAAAGGCTTCTCGTCGAGTTAAAGAAACACAAGAAAGCCATTGGGTACAAAATAACTGACCTGACAGGTATAAACCCTGCCTTATGCATGCATAGACTGCCCATGGTCGAAGAATTCAAGCCTTCAAGAGAGCACCAAAGAAATTTGAACCCTAATCTTAAAGAGGTGGTCCGCCTTGAAGTTCTCAAACTGCTGAAAGCCGGCATTATTTACCCAATTTCAGATTCCCAGTGGGTCAGCCCTGTCCAAGTGGTCCCCAAAAAGGGAGGAACCACTGTCGTGCTAAATGACAAAAATGAGCTAGTGCCTACCAGGACTGTGACAGGGTGGAGGATGTGTATCGACTACAGGAAATTAAACAAATCGACGCGAAAAAATCACTACCCTCTGCCCTTTCTTGACGAAGTCCTTGACGCCTAGCCCATCAAAAGTTCTTCTGTTATCTAGATGGTTATTCCGGGTTCTACCAAATCCCTATACAGCTAGAAAACCAAGAGAAAACTACTTTTACCTATCCCTTTGGGACCTATGCTTTCAGAAGAATGCCATTCAGGCTGTGCAACGCACCTGCCACTTTCCAAAGATGCATGTCTGCTATCTTTGCAGGATTAACGAAATCTATAATGGAGGTATTCATGGATGATTTTTCATTTTACGGAGACTCCTCAGACAATTTTCTACTCAACCTTGGACAAGTTTTACAAAGATGCGAGGAAACGAACCTCATCCTAAATTGGGAAAAATGCCATTTTATGGTAACTGAAGGTGTCGTCCTCAGACATAGAGTGAGTGACAGAGGGATTGAGGTAGACAAGGAAAAAATTGATGTTATCTCGAAATTGTCGCCGCCAAAAGACGCAAAACGAGTACGAGCATTCTTAGGTCATGCTGGGTTTTACAAAAGATTTATTAAAGATTTCTCAAAAATAGCAAAACCCATGACCCAATTGCTGACCAAAGACGCCGAGTTTAATTTTAACCAAGAATGCTTACAAAGTTTCACAACTCTAAAAAATGCCTTAATCTCCGCACCCATACTAAGAGCCCCAGATTGGTCACAACCTTTTGAAATCATGTGTGACGCCAGCGATTATGCCATAGGGGCCGTGTTAGGGCAGAGAATCGACAAGAAACCTTATGTTATATACTACGCATCCAAAACGCTCGATGAAGCGCAGAAGAACTATACCACTACAGAAAAGGAGTTCTTGGCGGTCATCAATGCATTCGAAAAATTCCGCTCCTACCTTATTGGAGCTAAGGTCATCTCTACAGTGACCACTCCGCTATACGATATCTAATTCAGAAGCAGGACGCAAAACCCAGACTTATCCACTGGGTGTTGATGCTTCAGGAATTTGATTTGGAAATCAAAGACAAAAGCAGAGTGGAGAACGTCGTCGCTGATCACCTCAACCGTATTGAAGTCGAGGACGATGATAAAGTGCCTATCCGAGACTCCCTCCCTGATGACCAGCTAATGAAAATTTCAACAGGATTCCCCTGGTATGCTGACATAGTAAACTATCTGGCTACGGGAATCATTCACCCTTCCGCCTCTTACCATGACAAAAAGAAATTCCTCTACGATGTCAAGCAATACTATTGGGACGAACCTTATCTCTTTCGACTATGTGCAGACGGAATTTTCCGCCACTACCTACCTGAAGAAGAGATCACTCCCATCCTAGAACATTGTCATTCCGGCCCCACTGGAGGACATATGAGTTCGAAAAAGACCGCCATGAAAGTCCTACAATCGGGTTTCTTTTGGACAACAATAGCAAAAGATTCCCATGATTTTGTAAAATCATGCAACAAGTGTCAACTCTCCGGTGGTATAACAAAAAGAAACGAAATCCCCCTCACCATGTGGCAGGAGATCGAGATTTTCTATGTTTGGGGGATAGACTATATGGGTCATTTCTCCTCTTCATATGGATGCTCTTACATACTGGTCGCCATGGACTATGTATCGAAATGGGTAGAAGCTATACCCACAGCTTCCAGTGATTCCAATCCAGTCATTAAGATGTTTAAAGATATCATTTTTCCCAGATTTGGAGTCCCCCGAACTGTCATATCCGATGGTGGAACCCATTTTCTGAAGCGAAGCTTTGAAGCCCTCTTAAAGAAATACGGAGTCAAGCATAAAGTTTCCACGCCTTACCATCCACAAACGAGCGGTCAGGTTGAAGTTTCGAACAAACAACTAAAGGCAATCTTAGAGAAAACCGTCATTAGACACCGTACCGACTGGTCCACCAAACTTCCCGACGCCCTTTGGGCTTACCGAACAGGCTACAAAACACCAATTGGAACAACACCGTTCCGTTTGGTTTACGGGAAATCGTGTCATCTCCCAGTAGAATTGGAACATAAGGCTTGGTGGGCTATTAAACAGCTGAATTTCAATTTCAAAAGCACTGGAGAAAACAGACAACTACAGTTGCAGGAACTAGAGGAGCTCAGAATGACCGCATACCAAAGTGCCAGGATTTACAAAGAACAAACCAAAATGTGGCACGATGGTCATCTAAACAGAAAAGATATCGCCATCGGAGATAAAGTCCTTCTTTTTAACTCCAGACTCAAAATGTTCCATGGGAAACTTCGTACAAAGTGGTCCGACCCCTTTACTATCAAACACATATACCCGACTGGAGCCATTATAATTATTGACGACAATGGAGGAGAAAGGACCGTCAATGGCCATAGATTGAAAAAATACTATACTCTTGCAGACAAAATCCCGAGACAGACCATTGAAATCAGAGACCCCACAGTATCCCCATAACAAAATCAAAGCTTCGTCGAGCCAGTGACGTAAAACCCAGGCGCTACTTGGGAGGCAACCCAAGATCTGAGTATCCCCATTTCTCTTTTATCTTTGTTTTCTACTCCCTTTGTTTAACTTAGGTTTATCATCTGAAAATATAAAAATTCACATAACCAAAACAAACATAAAAGTATAAAAATCAAAAACCTAAGCCATCCCAAACGGTCCCGAAACCGTTTGGAGCCAAACGGTCCCAAAACCGTTTGGAGCCAAACGGTCTCGAAACTGTTTGGAGTCTAAACGGTCTCAAACCGTTTGACCTGAGGATTTTGTAAGGTCAACCCCCGATTCCTATAAATATAACCCCCCCTCTCCTTCTTCTTTCTTTCAACTCTCGAGTTTCCTTAAACCCTCGCTCGCACCTCCTGTTCCCACGCAACCCTTGACGCAGGTCCTCTCCGTCGCCGTCGCCCCATCTTCCGTGCATCTTCACGACGACCTCGCCTCGGCTATTACAGCTTTTTCACCGTCGTCTTCCTTACCTGCGAGTGCAAGGTAAACGCGCCACCATCGTCGACGTCTGCAACGCCGCCGCGGCTCCCTGTTCTATCTCACCATTGTCCTTTTCTCCTCCACCATTATCTTTTCCATCGCCGACATCTTTGACGCCGCCGCGGCACCCTGTTCATAGCCATCGTCGTCCTTATTGCCACCGCCTTCGCTATCGCCGGCCGCTCCCCGTCGTTTCACCTTCCAAACGATCTTCGAACCATTTGGAACCAAACGGTCCTGAAACCGTTTGAAACCAAACGGTCTTCAAACCCGTTTGGTCTTTTTAAAAACCGTTTGCTTTTCGTTAAAACATAAACACACATAAACTCATACAAAATCAAATTCTAACACATGACTTTCCATTTTCAGAAATGGCTTCACCAGCAAAGAAACCAACCGGAAACGAAGACGCTCCCTTCTTGACAACAGAGGAACTGATAGAGGACCAAGCCAGGCTCCAAAAGATCGTAGACAACTACAACGAGACTGGAAAGGCCCCACCAAAGGTAAACATCTTAGCAATTTTGTGTGAAATTGACCGCATCAACAAATGTCTAGCTGTGGAGCCTGACGAAGAAGTGGAAGAAATTTCTTCCAGTGATGATGAAGGCTCTGAATACGAGCCACACTCCGAGGAAGAATCCCCAGTTGAAAAGTCCAAGGGGAAACGAAAGGTCCAAGAGGCTGCGACCGAACAACCCTCAAAAAAGCGGGCAAGGAAGCAAGTCCACCCCGTTACTACTAGGGAACAAACCCTTGCAGAGCCTGTCCCAACACCCGTCACTACCACCCCTACCACCCCCGTCTTCTCAGTACTCACCACCACCGCACCACCACCACAAAACCTCTACATCCACACCATCCCCTCCATCGACAAAGTACTAAAACCAACAAAGTACGTCTGCTCAAGCGTACTAATCAAGATGGGGATCTACGACAGAGTCCTCACCATGCTAGACAACGCCAATCTAGCCAGACTGTGCTTCGTCCCTGAAGTTTCATATGCCGATCCGACTACTAAATTCTTCACACATCTCACCAAAGAAGCGGTGGACATCACACACAGAGCAAGGGACGGAGGTGACCGCAGACCGGTCACCAAACTATTTGGAAATGACGTCGTTATAACAGAAAATCTTCTGAACACAATTTTCATAGACAACCCGGACCAGCTCAAAAAGGCCCAAGCTGTTGGCACAGACAACTCCCAATTCAATAGACACAGCTTCTGGAAGACCCTAACAGGGATCCCCGCTTATGAGGCAAAGACATGCAAAGCCTCCAACATTCAGTCCGGGTTCGTGCGCACACTTCATAAAGTTCTTACCAGTGCGCTTTTCCTCAGATCAGAAGGAGGAAATGTTATCACTGCCGACCTTTTTCTCCTATGGTCCATTTTGCAAGGAAAGCCAGTCAACATCGGCCGGCATATGATACAAAAGTTCTCAGCCTACGCCATAGGAAAAGAAATCTGCATGGGCGGGCACATAACTTCCATCATCAAATACCTCAAGATGGATAGATTACTCCCTCAATGCACGAAGATCAAGGGCGACATTCTTACCAACGAGCAAACCTTGAAAAATTCCTATATTATCAAGGAAAAGGATGCGAAATTATACTACATTTTCTGCCCAACAGTCAGATCCTCCAGGACTCTTCTACCGCTTCTGGAGCTAGCGGACTACGATAAGGACAAACTTCTCTTTACTGACGAAGAGATAACCAAACTCCTAGCTTCCGTCAAAGTACAAGAAAAGACAACCAAAGCGGGCCAGACAGAGCTTAGCATAACCGCCCCGACAGCTAGGGTAACAAAAATACCAGTAAAACGACCATCTAAGGTACGTTTACAACCACCACAGCTGTCGGGGACGCCAACATCGAAGCTACAATCAGAGACAGAACGCCCCCCTTCGGAGGAACCAATCACTACCACTTCTTTGGATTCTTTCATCATGAGCCTACATGATGAGCTCACCACCACCACCCCCATCACACTCCCATCCACCACCCTCCCACCATCCACCACCCTCCCACCATCTACCACCATCCCACCTCCCTCCACAACAATCCCTCCACCCATATCTTCCACTTCCCCATCTTCCTCCCCGAGCACCCCCTTTTTTGCTCCAACACCAGGCTTCACATTCTCCGCTCCCATCTCCACCCTCTTTTCCTCAACCTTTTCACTCCCTCATATCACAACCAGCCATTTACCATTCCCTTCATCCGCCACCACCCCGACACTGCTGGTGACTCCATCTACGGTCACCACGCAGTTCGCGGGACCATCACCAGTGTCTCTTTCGCAAGGCACTACCACCCTTCCACCCCGACCCCAGCCATACCACCCTTCCGCATCTGGGGTCCCTTTTTCAAATGTCGGCGAGGAATTCGGACGTCAATTTGACGCCATCCGAAACCTCCTCACCGACCCTTCTAACATAATGCACTCTATTTTTTCTTGTGTGCAGGGTATTTCTCAACAGGTCGCCAAGATCAACGAGCAGAATAGCGCCTTGCCAAGCATTCTTCAAAGTATTCAGCAACGACAAGATGTAGTGGCCAAGCAAGTCAATCACATCGATGACCACTACAAAAACTTGCCCGAGATGGTCCTTGGAGTAAAACGCCAGCAAGAAACGCTGGCCAAGAAAGTTGACAGGATCTCTACGCAGACTCAACCTCTGCCGGAGACCTTGCGCGAACTTAAACAGCAACAAACTGCTTTAAGAACGCGCTTGGATGACATCGACAACACCCTCACACAGCTCCGCAGTCGCCAAGAGGAGTCAGCAAACAACGAGCTTAACCAGCTACGAGCTCAAGTAACAGATCTTACAGCACGACTCCTCTCTGCCGAGGGACGATACTCCGATCTCAAAGAAACACACGACACACTACTTGAATCCCACAAGCATGTGCAAGTGGCGTTTGATGAGCTACAAGAAACCCATCGGCAGTGCAAAAATCCTCCACAAACGAAACCAGCAGATAAAGAGGCAGACGAAAATACTGATGAAGACGACAATAATGATGAGGATTCCGACTCCTCGGCTAACTCCAATAATAGCACCTCCTCAGACGACCAATCTGACGACCCAGGCAATGCTGGGGAGGGCACAAGCCGAGGAGCTACATCAAAACAAAAAGATCACCACGACAGTGATAAAGATCCCAAATCCCCGACACACAATGACAATGTTAATATGTCTTACAGGGATCAATTCCTTGACTATTCAGCAATGGGATCCCTGGGGGAATCTGCTAAAGAAGCAGCTTTTGCTGAGTTCCAACAGTGTTTGCTCGGAACCAGCACAAGCCAACAACCTACAACATCAACTCAACACCTTCCTGCACCAGACCAATCGATGCCCTTTCCCCCAGAGCAAGAAGATCTAGAAAGAGTCAGCTTAGATACAGATGAAGATCTAGCATCAGCTTCTGACTCTGACAAAGATGAAGATCTGCAGCAATACATAGATAACCTGGAGCAGACTTCTCCCCTCCCTCCGCAAGAGCCATCCCCGCCGCCACCTCTACCGCACAAAATGCATGATCTCGACATGACGGCAATCTCTACCCTTGATGCTCAAGACATCTTCATCCTTAACACTATAGTAGATGATGCCAAAGATGGGGGCGATATTATCTACCAAAATACAAAGACTCAGCGCAAGTTGACACGTGAAGACTTCCGCACCATCCTTCGACCACAATTAGTGGTGAAGATGGCAGTCTTCCGTGTCCTCCTTGCCAATTCTATCGAAACTTATAGAAGCTCTAAGCGACAACAACCAGCTCTTAACGCATCACCTGCTCTAGCCATGAGTCTTATTTATAAAAAACTATAGAGCAAATCAATCGAACGGTTGCAGAGGGGAATTGCCCGCAAGGCACGTTATATAACCGTTCCCTTTCAAGTTTCTGGTCACTGGCTACTCATGATAGTCGACACCGCGACACGAGATGACAAGGTGTTCAATTTCTGCGCCAGTGAGCTAAAGGCCGGAATAAGAAATTTTGCTGGTATCGAAGCCGGGGAGGCCAGATGCATCCCTTTCCGGCTCCTGAAGTTGATTTGGGCTTCTTGCCCATCCCTCAGCAATAATTGGAACCAACCTTGGTTTCAAATCATCACCCCCCACGCCCAAACTCAAGAAGGTTCTAGGGACTGCTCTTTCTACGTTATACGTCATATTCAAGCGCTCAATCAGCAAATCCCTTTTACAGAACTAGCCAAAGAGGATTTTCATTCTCTGCGAGGTCGCTACGCCATGGAGCTGATTTGTGATAGAAGGTTCTTCAAGGACCCAACCATGGCACCTACCGACGTTCCTCGCTATCTTTTTTCGGCCATCCAACGTCCTCCAAAACAGCCATTCAGGCAAACAATAGAGGAGTTGGAGAAACAGCAACCCGCCAAGGTTCCCAAGAAGAAACAATGGGGCCCTTATTCTTTCGATCTGGCGGATGATAAAGGGGTTACCGAGTTGCTGACCGGGGCTACCATCAACAGATCACCTTCACAAATGGACCCCTTGTCTACAATTACACCAACTTTCCCCAATTTTGACCTCAGTGCCTGCAAAAGTCTCTCCGACAATGAACTTCGTCTCATCATGTCAAGGCTTTACGCCGAGAAGGATGATCTCGTTTTCATGTCCGGTGACATTCTGGTCATGGCAGATGCGCTATGAGAAACTGTACAGATAAAAGGGTCTCTATCCGTGAGTTTAATGGCCGCCTATCAATATCTTCTCGGACAGAATCACCCTACAACCTATATGGCATCAACATACATGAAGGATGATCTCCTAAAGATAAAAAACTTCATAACAATTGAGGCGCTCATATCTTTCCTCCAACATACGACTCCGAAGTTCATCATGCTTCCTTTCCTTCATACAGAACACTGGATGCTATTGGCAACAAATCTTCATGATGGAACAACAACAATATACAACAGTTCCGACAGCCAGTACAATCCCAATCAGCAACAGTATACTACAAGACCACGAACGCCCACGGAGGAGGTGGCGAAGGAGTGTGCTGACCAGCTACATGACCTGCTCAGCAAGCACACACAAGCATACGGTAAAAAACACTTTCATCGCCCTGCCTTCAGCCATAAATGCCCCCAGCAGCTTCGCGAGTCAAACGACTATGGTTTCCACGTCCTGTACTGGATATACACCATCATGGTCCTTGGAAGACCAGTAGAGGACATGACAGATGTGGACTACCACGCGTTACGTGGAAAGTTTGCTGCTAATCTCCTTCACCCACATGGTGCAAATAAAGGACTAACAGACGCCTGATGCCCTTGTCCTTGTACTTCTCAACCTATCACTTTGACACTCTGAGGACAGAGTGAGTGATAAGTTAGGGGGGGAGTACACTGGACAAGGGCGAGGTATCAATTCTAAATCTTTCCCTCTCTATCTTCTTTTTCAATTCTGTATAAAAAATTTCTTAGTTTTCTTTGCACATATTTAGTTTTTGCTTTAATTTTTTCCCCCTGATAATAAAACCTACTTGGAACAAAGTCATCCCCAACTAACTTTAGAATCCAGTAGCCCTCAAGATTAATAACAAGAATAGCACATAGACATGTAATGGCGAATTAATAAATCATCTACACTCAATTTTCATGCTTTTGTTTCAATTCTACATCTGACTCTCCACAGGACAACATCAGGGCCGAAATAAGCCAAAACAATCTCAAGGATGAGAGGGACATCAGGTGACATCCAAATCATGAAGCCTTGCAAGTGGACCACTAGTAGAAACCAAATAAGTGCATGTCAAACAACTCTAAGAACAATTTTCTTCTCTTCAAATAAAAGAGGCTTGGCCGCCCAAATCAAAATTTCTAAATATCCAAATCCTAAGCCTGTGAGTTTACGAATAAAAGCCAGAGTGTTGAATAAAACCATGAGAGTTGTGCCATAAATAAGGATCTATATGAAGAACCAACAAAGGTCTCGCCCGGCCGGTACATCCAGCTGCCCTCACAAAGGCAGATGTGTCGTGCCCGGTAGTGAAACCCTAAGGTATCTAAATATATGAAAGGCTGATAAAGGACTCGCCCGGCCGGTACATTCAGCTGCCCTCAAGAAGGCAGATGTATCGTGCCCGGTAGTGAGTTCCTAAAAGCATAGACAACCCCTCCCCCACTTGAAGGGGGAGTTACACACTAAGCCTTTACCCAACCCTCATACCCACTCTAGTTTCCGGTAGGATTTTCAGAGAAGTATAAAACTGATTAAAGTCAACGACATGCACCGAATAAAAAGTGGTCCCAATGCGGGCTACGAGATATGGAAGAAACCTGAGATCCAAGCAACTCTCAATACCTGAAAGAGTTAAGGCAAAAAAAAAAGCTCCGATACAACCTTAGGAGATCTCAGGTTTAGAATTGAAGCAAGAGTATGGAAATCTTAACTGAATAAAATCGCCTCGCCATTACATGCCTCAACTCTATCTAACTTGAGGACAAGCTAGAATCTAAGTTAGGGGGGGTGATAACCTCAAATTTTGTGATGCTATCTTAGTAATATTCTTCAGTTTTCCACACTCTTTCTTAGATAAAGTAGACAAAATCTCTAACTATTATCTTTTATTGCAAACATACTGTTAGATTAACTTTTCTCCTTTTTACTTACAGAAAAAGACACAAAAAAAATCACAAAAGACTCAAACGGTCCCAAGACCGCATTGACTCACACGGTCCCAAGACCGCATTGACTCACACGGTCCCAAGACCGCATGGACTCACACGGTCCCAAGACCGCATGAAGCCAAACGGTCCCAAGACCGCATGAAGCCAAACAGTCCCAAGATCGCATGGACTCACACGGTCCCAAGACCGCATGGACTCACACGGTCCCAAGACCGCATGGACTCACACGGTCCTAAGACCGCATGAAGCCAACCGGTCCCAAGACCGCATGAAGCCAAACGGCCCCAAGACCGCATGAAGCCAAATGGTCCCAAGACCGCATGGACTCACACGGTCCCAAGACCGCATGAAGCCAACCGGTCCCAAGACCGCATGAAGCCAACCGATCTCAAGACCGCATGAAGCCAAACGGTCTCAAGACCGCGTGGAGTCACACGATCTCAAGACCGCATGAGTCCAAACGGTCTCGGAGTCCAAACGGTCTCCAAGACTGTTTGGACCCAAAACTGACCAAACCATTTGGACTTCACTTAAGGCCTATAAATAAGACCCAAGGGGTCCTCCCAAAGACAGGAAGTTTCAGACGTCCAGAGGCTACCTCTACTACTCCAGAGCTATTCCATCCTCCATCCTCCGCCCAAAGGCTGTCGGTCTGAGATCCACACTCCATCCCGAAGCTGCCTTCTCTCTCATCGCCAAAGAAGGTGGGAAGAGGAGTCCTCATCATCGAGCAACCTGTGAAGTGTGAAGATCGTCCTTCTCTCTCTTTCCAAGGGGTTGACTTTCCTCTCTCCTTTGTTGGGATGATGTTCTCTCTCTCACTTCTCGCCTCCTTCTTTGTCCTTGCTATGAGCGAGTAGTCCCATTCACTAGGGTGCGGGGAGTAGCCCCGCTACCCATGTTTCATTTTATGCAATGTAATCCATAGTTTTCAATAAAGATATACTTTCTTTTCAGTTTGACATCAATCGTTTAATGAATGCTTGTTGCTTGATCACCAACTTGTGTTATCTTTTATCTTTTAGTATGAATTGTCTACGTTTGTACTATTAGATTCGAATCTCGATTGAATGTTGGTTCTTGATGCGTGTATCCACCATGCATCTGTTTCGGTATCTAGGAGTGTATTCCAAGAAGTGAAGTAAACTCACTTTCATCGTTGCACTTTCATACTCTGAAATGGAATCTGTTGACGTATGAAAGTACAACCTTGATAAGTCGAGGAACACACTTTGTGGAGGGATTGTTGTAAAGTAAGTGACCATTCGTTCGAGGATGGCTGGCATTGCAACATTCCCACGCTCCTCTTAGTTAGTTCTCTGAAAGGAAGCTAAGTCTACAAAGATACTAACTGATTTAACTCTTATTGCAGGTTATGTTTTTATGTTGCATGTATTGATCCATGCGTAGTGGTGGTGAAAACCGATCACATCCTAGTGATTTCTTATCATTGTTAACAGCCTAAGTTTACTTTCTTGCTTTTACTTTACTTGCACTTAGTTTAAAACAACCAAATCAAATCTTTGAACTAAATATCAACTATTAAGGAGTTAAGTGAAATTCTAACGTTTTCCATCTTGTTGCTGCCAACAAGACCGTTGTCCTGTGGATTCGACCCTTAACTATACTGCGATAAGACTTCCACGTATCTTAGCATACGTGGGTGGAGTTTTAACCTAGTATAAGCAAGGTTAAATCTGAAGACTTACTATCTTTAGGATTTTTAGTGGTGCACGCAATTCCACGCGAGTGGAAGCTCCGTCATTGACCAGGGTTGACCATTTGGTAATTTGTTCATAATGATCTAGGTTAATGACCCATCAATTATTATTGATTAACTCCAATTGGTTCATGAGTTGAAGGTCCATCAATCACCTAAACCCTAATCGGGTTGAGTGCTGATTTCATAAGTGATTGAGTTTGAAACTTGGGTTGATTGACCCAAATGGTTTCAAAACCGTTTGGGAATCACCCAAACGGTTTCAAGACCGTTTGTAGGTCAACCAAGACCCTTTGGATGTCTAGGGTTGAGTATGGATAAGTATTTGAAGATTCAAACATATGGTATAAACCCTAATCGGCTAAGTGCTGATTTTGCAATTGAATGAGTTGATGTTTTGGGTTGATTGACCCAAACGGTTTCAAAACCATTTGGGGATCACCCAAACGGTCTCAAGACCGTTTGGAGGTCAACAAAGACCGTTTGGAGGTCTAAGGTTAAGTATGGTCAAGTGTTTGAAGGTCCAAAGATACCAAATTGAAATATAATTAAATGCTGATTTGGTGACCAATCCTAGGATCCAAACCCTAATTGAATGACATGGTTAATGATGATATGATGGGCAAACGGTCTCAAGACCATTTGGAGGTCACCCAAATGATCCCAAGACCGTTTGGGGGTCACCCAAGACCGTTTGGAGGTCTAGGGTTGACTATGGTTAGGTGTTTGGAAGATCTAAAGGTACTAAGTTGAAGTGCAATCAAATGCTGATTTGGTGATCAATCCAATGATCCAAACTTTGATTGATTGACTTGGATTTTGATGTTGACATGGGCAAACGGTCTCAAGACCGTTTGGAGGTCATCCAAATGACCTCAAGACCGTTTGGGGTCAGGTCATGTCCAATTTAGATGATGGTCCAATAGTTTTAAAGTAACTAGTTTCACATTGGTTAATGTTGAAGGATCATCGATTCCAAACCCTAATCCAATTGATTCAAACCCTAATTGATGATCAATTGAGGGTCAATTGAGGGTCAAATCAGTTGATGGTTGACCTAATTAACTCAATTGAAGTATGGTGATAGGTTCAATTGATGATTGGTTACGTGAATTCAATGGTTGAAGGATTCAACATTGGAAACCCTAATTTAATTGGAGTGGTTGAGACCCTTTTTGGCCCTTGCGGTTTTGAGGGGGTTTCGACCAAACGGTCTCAAGACCGTTTGGAACCAAATGATCCCAACCCATTTAGGTGCATGCAGTTTCAAAACCGGTTTAGTTCATGCGGTTTCAAAAAGTCAACTTTGGCAAACGGTCTTCACCACCTACTTTTCTAAATGGTTTTAAGTATTCAACCAAGACCATTTGAGATCTGATTGGTCAAGACCATTTGAGGTCTAAGTGACCAAGATCATTTGGAAGGTACTTAATCAAATTGTATGAACACTTAAAGTGAATAAAGGTCAATGGTTTAAGTGGTCAATTACATGATGTAAATCAATGGTGTTTATAGTAATGGTACCTTTAATGAGATAGGGAGATTAGTACCCTTTAAGTAGCTAAGCCCTAATGATCATGGTGACAATGACATAACCCATGATGTCAATTCTTCTTCAAGATTGAGTTGACTTAGCTTAATCAAGGCTGAAGCAAACATCATCTTGTAGAAGATGAAAGAGAAGATTTCCTACATGATTGATAATCAAGTAGTAGACTTCCTATATAAATGAATGTTTAATTAGGGTATGATCCTTCATAGTGAGATCATGAAACCCTAATTATGAGGGTTAATGAATCATAACCCTAACTGAGCATATTAATGGAAGTAATCTTACTACATGATGATGATATGATCTTAATTCATAGTGATGGTATGATAAACCCTAATTCAGGGTACTTTGATGATCACTCCTATTTGGAATGAATAGTAAACCCTAATCTAGGGTGATGTGATATGAATAGAAACCCTAAATGGAGGGTGATGACATGAGAAACCCTAATTGGGGGTGATGTCATGAGAAACCCCAAATTGGGATGAACAGTAAGTCTAATTATGGTTTATTGAATATGAAACCCTAGTTTTAAGTGATGTTATGTGGAACCCTGATATTATGATATGGTCTAAGACTTAATTTAGGGTGATGTCATGTGATGATATATGAAACCCTAGAGATGGTTTAATAGCCAGTACACCAAAGAGAGGTGTGGCTAAAATAATTAAATAAGATGAATATGTTATCAACATGAAGGATAGGGTTGATGAACCATGTGAATGATAATGTGGTGATTTTAATGAATAAGGATCTAAGAGACAAGATGATGCCTAGGTACTTGTACAACCATCTCTATACATGAGTAATATCCTATACACCTTATAATGATGAAGACATGAAACTTTTAGGAATGATGTATGCTATACTAAATAATGATGTGGATAACATCCTAAGAGTTGAAATACCTAAAATAGTTGATAATGGTTTATCCTATATCAACAATGCCTATCAGTTGGATAAGTCAATATCATTAAAGACAATTGGACAATTCTAATGTGTGACCCATGCACCATATGATGAAAGTAACAAGTTAGTGGATAAAGTATTAAGAAGGAAATACCTTAATACAAAGTTAGTTGATTAACTTAAGAAGATGGAAATGAAAAGAAAGTGATACATTCAGATATAATAGATATCACATTCTGCATTTCATTGTAGACTTACCTTGATGAACCTCTAATGCAATACTCTTGGTTAAGAAACACATGAAATGTGTGTTATGCAATTGTTACAATAAAGATGTAATGAACTCAATGTACTTTGATAAATGTTGATTAATAAACCTTGAGAATGGGACTAAGCCAAATCAATGAGTGTGATGCAATCATACCATGACAAGAATGAGAAATGAACTCATACCTTGAATTGATAATCATTAATGATATATGATGAGAATATTGATCATAAGCAAATACTTATGATATCTTTAAATACTCCCAGAGGTGTGGAGAAATACATTTGGGTTGAACTAATAATGTGAGCATGAAACCCTAATTAAAGCATGATGGGAAACCCTAACCCTAATTTTGGGTAAAGGGAATGAAAAGCCCTAATTGATAGATACCCCTAATCCTGATGAAGGATGATGGTGTTACTAATGTTTCATATGATGTGACAAATGACTTACATGACTGTTATCATGTCTATTAATCATGTAGACATCATGAGATGATGAACATAGCCAGATATGAGCTAGGACTTTCATATAATAAACATGTTGTATGGCCTTATGTACCTAATGTCGTTGTTGCTTAAGTAAAAGTAACAAAATGTGCATGAACCTTATGAGTTCCATGAGTAAGTTGTTGGCTAGTGAAGGGTGGCAAAACATTTAATAGGCTTTAAGAGCCATGTGAGATACTTGTGTAACAAGTATTATGCATACCTCGGTCTGAGGACCTGGAGGTAATGGTTACCTAACAAGTGGTAACAGTGATAGTGATGAATTGAGGGTATGAATACCCAAAGTTGATAAGTATGATAATGATGTAGTTGAGGGATGTGAACTTCTAAAAGAAATGAAATGAGGGACTGAGATCCCAATGTCCTATAAGGATTGAGAAAGTGATTGGTGAATAGTACATGTTTCCTTATAGCATTTGTCTAAATAAGTTATGCTTGAGAACTTGACTGATGCTAAAATAATATGCTAATGTACTTAATTAATTAAGTGAAATCATATCATGTAGATCCCTGACCATAGATCCATCATCATCAACAATAGGTGATGGTGAAACGGGTGCTCTGCGGAAAAACCCAAAATGCATATTTTGAATATGTGGGGGCAATGGGCGACTGTATCCTGACGTCCTAATGAGGGAATTGATAGAAGGTAAACAACAAACCTCTCAATCCTTCATTACTTGTACCGGGATGGATGTATCACGAATCCCCCGAAGATTGGGACAGATGCAGTACACATCTCCCAATAATGTTAATGCCGGATCGATGGAGATAAACATGAGATCTCACGATCGCAAAGAGAGTACATCACGCCACTGTAACTCTAATAGCGAAGTTTCCAGTATACCCTCGAAAGCTATATATATAGCACAGACACAAGATGTCCTGCATGTGATCTCGCGCTGACCGAGATATGGGAGGTCTTGGTAGCCGGCTCTACCTTTGACCTTGTATGGTACCGATTTCGACTTCGCAATGGTCGGTTGGAGTATGAGCGGTATACCTCATCTCCTCAGGGCATAAGTGTGACTGTAAAATGTAACTAGCCGTATAGCATGTTTGCTTAAGGTTTGAATACGGAAACTCATTGGCTGATGTTACATTCCTTTTATGCAATTTCAATTGATAAATGTTATTCATATCTCTTTACATTCCTTGCAATTAGATAAATGGATTATGAATCTACCATGAGTAGATACAATGTTCTCCTTAGGAAAGGAGACTATCTTTCTCTGTCCATACAATGAATAATGTTGTTGTTAATATGTAAGAACTCCTGTTCAATTTTAATATAATAATCTGCAACAACAATGTTTTGGCAGAGAGTTATATCTCCCGTTGGGGCAATTTACAATTGTCTCACCCCCATGGGATCCAACATTTTTAGGTGGACGCAGACAAAGAAGCAGACACTCTTTTGTAGGAAAAGGAAAGCAACAGCTTGGACAGCAGTGAGATCTCAGGTGGAGATGCTGATTGTCAAGTCATATAGTTAGGAAGTCCTATGTGTCGTCTCTGTACTCTCAGGTCCTCAGAGTTTTTAGTTAGTGTTTTAATGAATCGATTCGAGATTTTGGCTTGATGCCTCGAAGTTATATGCTGTCTATATTTTATGTCTAAAGACAGCTGATGTTGTAATCCTCGAGGAAAGATAGTACAGGTTGTGTACTAATGGATCAGAATGTAAATATTATACTTTGGTTCTTAATGGAAGAGTTTCCTATGTTTGGATCTCTTTGCAAAAAGTTTTAACTTTTATTGATTTTCAGTAATCCGCTGCAAATGATTCGCTTCCGCTTAGTTAATCTTGTGTTTTGTAAGTTGGATGCTACAATCCAATTGTTATTGCATATGGCTTCTCACTCATGTTTTCTATTCTTCACAAGAACTAGGACACTAGGCTCTTGAGAGACTAATCCCATGGAACATCGAAAGATTTTCTCTCATTGAGTTCTGCATGCTGAATCCCTTCAGCATCTTGGCAATGTATGTGATCTTTCTTAGGTTAAGAAGCTTTCAAGATCTATCTCTATAGATCCCAATTCCTATCACATAGGATGCTTTGCCTAAACCCTTCATAGAGAAGGTACTTTCCTTTCCAGGTTCTAGCATTTGCAGTATAAGGATATTATTCCTCATCCTTATGTGGAATATAAATATGCTCCCACTAATTCTTTTGTAATCATAGATTTCTTATTCATTTTGATTCAAGTCAAACTCTTTTACTATATTGTTAAATCAAATATTCTAGCTCTGAGATGCTTCCTTCAATCCAACATTGACTTTTGTAGATCATAGACTTTATTTGCATTATGCAGATTGATAAAACCTTTAGGTTGTTTAACCTATGAATCCTCATAATTATTCCCATTAAGGATGCACTTTTAACATCCACACGCCAAATCTCATATTCGTAATAATATGCAATATCAAGGATGATCCTGATTCATTTTACCATGGCAATTGGTGAAAATAGTTCATCATTTTCAACGTGCCATGGTGAAAATATTTCATCATGTTCAACACCTTAAAATTGTTTGAAACACTTTGCAACCAATATTATCTTATGGGTTTGTACACTACCATCCATGTTGGTCTTCTTCTTGAAGAGCCAATTGCAACTTATGGGCTTTACCCCTTCAGGTGTATCCACTAAGGGCAAACCTTATTGGTGTACATGGACTCCATCTTGGATCTCATGGCCTCAATCCATTTCTCATACTCTAATCCCTCAATATCTTCCAGGTAGGCTGTTGACTCATCATCTATGGTCAACTCAGCTCCTTCTCAAGGCGTGTACTGCCAGATTTATGAGGTTCTGTGTTACATAAGGAACTTGAAATTCCACAACAATATGTGATTCTAATTGTTCCCACTGTACCCCTTTAGGTTCAATGTTTTCTTGTTTATCTCAAACTTTTCGAGCTGTAATTTACTCCCACTGATTCCTTTGGAATTAAGTTCCCTCTTAGGAATGCAACTATCCTGGAAACAAACAACTTGTTGTTGGATTGAAATATAAAAGTAGCATCCAACAAAGTAACATTTATGTGATTTGTGGACAATTGTTTTCAAGAAACTACTTTCTTGTATAATATTTCAATCCCAATCTTTATAAAAGACATATCGGGACACTCCCATGCCATATCTCATATGGTGACTTTTGAACCATTTTAGACTGTACATTGTTTTAGTGTAAAGCATGTTCCCAAAAGAAAATTGGAAGATTAGCTAGATTCATTGATAATCACACCATGACTAATAGGGTGTGATTCCTTCTTTCTGATACATCATTATGCTTCAGGTTGAGTTCATATTGATACACTATCACAGTCTCTCCAGAAGGTCCTCAAACTCTTGGTTTAAAATATTTCAACATGGATCATATCGAAGTGTCTTAATACTTCTACCAAATCAGTTACATACTCGATTCATGACCTCCTTGATCACTTCAATAGATCTATACTTGTATTTCACAAAATACAAATTTCCATATGTACTGATAGAATAAGTAAATATAATGAGGTACTGGTAACTATCTTTAGCATTTATTCTAAAAGGTACATATACAATAGTATGTACGAGCCCTAATAGAAAATCCTCTCTCCCACTACATCTAATGAAGATGCTTTTGTCATATTGCACAATAAATAAGACTTGCATGTCTCTATTGGTTCAATAACCAAAAGAGTCTAAAAAATCATCATTATGGATTCTGGAAATGCATTTCTCATTTACATGCTCTATATGACAATTCTATAGGTATTAATTGTTTGAGTCATCGAGTCATTCAGTATATATGTTACACATATTTGTCTCTTCAACTATCAAGTATAGATTGTGTTGGCATTGCCATATAATATCTTATCTTTTAGAATGAAACATTAGTTTATTCATGATATTCATCTCCATACAAGATACATGATGTTTTCACCAATGGAAGGTACATAATAGAAATTCACTAGTTCTACTACATGCCAAATAGATGAATGACAAACTCCAACTGTAGCGGCAGAAACTCTTGCTCTACACATTTCTAGCTTACTTCTTCTCAAATCCTAAAGTAGAGATCTCTATCTCATGCTTCCTGAGATCCTATATATAAAGAGGCATTTCCTTTTCCAGTGTCCACACTGGTGATAGTGGTGGAACTTTCCTTTCTTAACCATTTAAGTGAAAAGACAAATTCCTTCTGCACTTACCCTTCTCCTAGTTTTGAGTGTAGAAGACACGGAATTCAGCTTACCCTCATAATTCTTCTTGACCTTACCTTTATTCTTGGACTCTATTCCACGGATCATCATCACAAGTTTTTCCATCTTCATTTGTGCTTCAACATTTATCAGCATGCCAAGCAATCCTGACAGACATTTGGCCAAGATACTAAAGTGATAACACTTGGTAAATTAGCTATATGATTTATACAATGATTGTAGAATCATATCAATGGCCAACTCTTGACCAAAAAGATATTCTAGTCTCTCTACATTCCCAATCATATTAAGCACATGGGGCTCTTCTAGATCTCCCTCTATCAGTTTGCACTCAAACAACACTTGGAGACATTATACCTTACTTGCTTTACATGATTATTTAAGATGTGTTACCATGTCATGAATGTCTATGTTTTCATGTTTTTCATGAAACTCATAGTTCATACATCTCATCACAAGGTTTTTGATGTCTACGACATCATTGGCATGCCTCAAGTATGCATCCATTTTAGCCTTAGGCGCATATGGAGCGGGTTCCTCTGGCTCTAGTTTTTCAAGGACATTGAGCTTTAACTCATTTGTGAGAACGCTTCTCAAAGTCCTAAACAAGACGTGGAAGTAAATCCTATTTAGTTTATCCTACCCAAATATTGATCACAATGATAATTTGTTTGTGTTTGCCATTAGATTCTACAAATGAAATTTTGTAACTTTGCCAAAACATTTTTCATTTGATTAGATAATATTGTCAATATTAATTAAGCCTTTAATCAATTATCACTCCCACTATTTTGTTCAAATTGATAACCCTCACTACCAATTCGGAAGATTGCAGCGTACAAACTTCTAGTGAGCCAAGATTTAAAATAATTGAATTATTACCCAGTCAATGCCAGTATCCATAACCAATTATTAAGATAGGAAATATTTCCAATTGCATCTCATGAAATTCTTGGATAGATGGTATGCATAACTTTTTTCCATATTCTATTTGCATGCTTCTAGGTTCTTAATCTCATTAAGATCACCTAGTTAAGTTTGACCCAAAAGCCAACATGATAGTAATGCACTTTGCTTGGCAGGCTCATATGACTACCATCACACTTCCACAAGATGGACAACACACCATGCTTGGTGTACCCATGCTTAGTCGATCAAGCTTTTCATGGGTGTTTCTATTGGAAAGAATCTTGGGCTTAATATTAGATTGATGGATTTTATATATAAATACATATACATATCCAATCACCACATACTTATAATACATATCATATACGTGATATATCCCACAAACAATAACATGCAATTATAAAAATAAGTGATGGTTATGACCATACTATTGTAATTCCTTGGATCCATGAGGAATTACTACCACCTAAGGTCTACATCATATACAACAACCTATTGTTGGTGAATATCCATGCTCCAACCAATCTGGGCTGATCGGTTCAATACTTGAACCGATCAGCTCGCCTTCTATCCACTCAGTTGGGCTCTCATAACGGTCGTCAAGTTCAGGTTCGGTCGATATCTAAACTTCTCCAGATGATTGGTTGGACCACCAGTCGATCAATTTGTCCTATTGTCTTGTCTCCTGCATCCTTCAACTGATCACTTTGACTCCTGAACCGGTCGGTTCGTCTGGTGCAGAACATCTTCTCATGACGAAACATAAATTAAAACTATCCTATTTACTATAACATTGTAAAAAGGAAAACTTCAAGTTACATTTGAGGGGAAATAGGATGGAGAGCATTAATTTACATTTTGAAAGGAGGAGAGAGGCTCAATATGTAAACTGAGATATAAATAGAAATAAAAAATCACAACCATGCACACACAGATCTAAGGTTATCGGCCATAACTATCCTAACATCCACCATCAAAATACTTTTAGGGTGATGTATATGGATTTCATATATATCATATTGCATATATCTATCGGGATCATATGTGGTAGTTAATCAGATGTGCACATTAATCATTTTGATATTCACATCAAATGTAATAAAATAAATTTGATCATATCGATTATTAAATATAGATTTATCATAAATTGACGTAGCTCTGATACGGCTGTTGGGATATCTGGGCGACAAATAAGATAGAAGAAACAAAAAATTTAATGCCCAATTCCCTAACTAGTAAATTGCGTCAACAACAATATATCTAGGAAATAAGGTTTACAAGGTTATACTTAGTCATGGAGCATGTCCAGAGACAATACCCTTACAGTAGCATGTATATTTCTTCAAGTTGTAGCTTGCTTCTTCTCCAAGAAATAGTCGAGCAGTCGTCAACAACAACCTCCTGGTGCAACACCACAGATGGAGGTTGATGGCATCCTCCTAGTAAGAAAAACTCCTCGCCTCTAGAGTAGTCTACACGGACCACCTGTAACTCGATGTTGCGCTACCAGAGACAGTGGGAAAGAGTTGTCCCTTCAAACATCAGTGTACTTGCACCGATTTGCTCTCCCACAATTGCCTCTCCCTTTCTATCCCTCCCTTTTCGGGTAGGACTTATTCAGACTCTCTATTGGTTACCACAGCCAGAGAGGATAGCAATTACCAAAGCTTATTATTGTGGCTGGGAAGCCCCCAGTATCCCTCTATTTATTGGAGAGGTTTCATGTTGGTCTGGGAGTCAAAGAGACGGAGTTCATAAGTTTGCTGGAAACTACGAACAGTGAATAGATTGGTTCACTGCCCAACCGTTCGGTTAAGAGGTGAACCAGTCAGTTTGTCACTTGAACTAGTCGATTCATGTAATTTCATGTTCAAAATCAAATTGGCATCCAATATTTGATTAATGCAAAACATGATGTCAAGATCAAACCCTTGATCCAATCAAATTGATCATTTAATCAGACAACCCAAATGATGAACTAGTCATTTCAGTCTGGAAACGGTCGTTTCACATCACGAAATGGTCATTTCATATGTGAAATGGTCATTTCATATGTCTAGCGTAGACAATATTCAACCAATGTTGATTCCAATTGAGCTAACACTTCAAACGATCAGTTCAACACTTTAACCTATCAGTTCATAGCCCAGTCAGTCAATTTTAAACCTTCGTTGTTTAATCAAATACCTAAACACTTTTAGTAATCAAGTTAAACATCATCCATGGATAAACTCTTATTCCAAGTGCATCCTATGTGTGTGACCCTATAGGTCCCAAATTATATTGGCAGTGAATGTTCATAACCAACTTAAGACATCACAAGCAATAAATGATATCTAGCAACACATCATTGCTACCCAAGCAATTTGTAAAGTTGGAGAAAAAATTCTACCTACAATATGTGATTAGTATGATTGTGATCATATAATTCCTTTGTCTCTGATATTTGGATTTAACTCGAGGAATTGAATTGTCATCCTCTCAATGTTCAATCCATTTTCCTTAAACTAGAGTAGACTATCTAAGATGCATGTAAGTTCATATATCACATATTGAATCACATGAGTATGGCCATACATTTCTCAGTCTTTCTTTTCATGTGGCCTGGATATCAATCTCCTATAGGAGGGACAAGTCTCATTTACATCACTCGCACTTGATCCCCATGTGTCACAATGCACCTCAAGATCACCTTTATGGTAACCCTTATTCAAGGGCACATTGGAAGATGTATAAATACAATGAAAAACAAGTTATGCGTGTAGTGACTTTAGGTCTAAGAACCACAATCACCACTATCACTATGAGAGCTGATTTTGACTACCATTCCATGGTATCGATGTATCACTCTCAAGGTGGATCTGTCTGATACATTGTTCTCTAACATGTACTTGTGTGCTTTACTTAATATCATATATCATGACTAATGATACTTTGTCATTAATACGCACACACTCTAGTCTTATGTATTACTATAGTCCATTCTGCTTCCACAGTAATATCCAACTAGGAACATAACAAGAATGTATGTACTTTTATCATACATATGATCTCTCATCAACCTAAAGAGATATGTCATTGAGTAGGATCATTCTTTAGACATCTACTATGTTTGTGTCACCATCTCATGATTGAGAGAAATATAATAGACATTTGTCTAATGCCAGATTCCAATCATAATATGATTGGCTCTCTACGCATTAATACCAACATGAAATTCACCATTTTATGTGCTTCCTCCTTGGTTCAGGGGTTGGTTATTTTTCTTGATTGCGTTGTTTTAGAATCAATAAACTCCTCATGTCACAGTGGACGTGGATTTGGAGCTATGCTTGACTCTTCTCTAGATGAGGGAAACTTTTCCTTATTTTGGTGGCACAGAGCATATCCATTGAGGCCAAATATTGTTTGTACTCATTCTTCACATGACTTTGTTTCTTAGCCTCGTGGATAGTCTGATTTTTCCAAAATAGACATTATATTATATGACAAGTTTCTCAATTAAATTGATATACTTAACACCTTGAACTCATCTAATTACTTAGAGGCGACAAACATTTTCTGGACCACAAGTTGGGGATAAGTATATTGCTCAATAACATGCTTCTTTCTATTTGAAATAGTTTTATATTCTATAACAAGATTGATCTTAAAACCCCTCAACACTTTCCACACTATTGTAGCACCTTTTTCCAATGAAAATTTTCATCAATGTGAAATATTCACTACAAAAAAGTTGTAATATTATTATAATTGAGAAATGAAAGCACAATTCAAACATTATATCAACGCTTCCTCCAACATGAGGTCTTTCATGACAACTTCAAATTTAAGTCAAGATTTATATCTGTTGACACCCTACTACATACACTGACTCCTAAATAGGGCTTGGAAGCACTAGCATTCTAGTCCATTGGTTCTCATGAGTCATCAAATTGAATGGTTAACTTCTCCCCTTTGCCCTCAATTTTCAATAATATGTGCATGAGTATGGACCATATACTATGCTTCCCATCACCACTACCAGAAGCATCAACACTATCCTCCTCAGTAATATCCTCCTACAGTGCTCCTCTTTTGAGAGCATGCTATAGAAAACTACAAAATAGTGATAATATAACCAGAAGTGACACAAGCATGCAAAAGGTAGATTTATAAACAACATGTTTGATCAATAACAAAACATACGTGAAAGAAACACACAATATACAAATTTATCAAAAATACAAGTTTGAATGAAAATAGAATATAAGTAAAAAAAAACCATGCCTCTAGTATATTATACCTTCTATGTGATCTTGAAACTTATAGTATTAATCAGTTTCAACTTTGATATTTACACTTCAAATCAACTAAGAATCCAATAGAGTCATCATATATTTCATAATACTCTTCTTCATATATAGGATCTACAAGTCACTTCATTTTCTAATGAAGATAGACGAACCATTTCTCATTAGGTGGGTCATCGGTGTAGAATACTTACTTCTTGTATCATGCCATGATGAATGGTATTCCCTTCTCACCATGTTTTTCAAAATTCATAAATGTAAAAACCAATTCTTCTTCTATAACTCATTCAATTTATCAACCTATTTACACTAAAATATAAGAATTCCAAAGTCTATGTAGTCAAATTTTTATATGTATTCAATGGAACCATAATATGTCATCTTAGTTCTAGCTTCTATTATCCTTATCGCTAGTAAAATGCAATGAAGATGCTTGCATAGTGACCCTGATGTTTTAGATTATATTCCTATCATCTTGACTTTTTTTCTAGTACAAAACCCATATATTGCATACATTTGGTATGACATGACATCTATTTTTGGTTGAAAGGCTTGCCATTCAACATTCTCAACAACATCAATTGGTGTCTGAGATAGCTGACTAAATACTTTCTCTTCAAACCACCTGATAAATAGTCAACTATTCTCTACAAAAAAGACACATCTCTTAATAAGATTGGTGTTTCTAGTGAAATAAATACCCACTTTATTGATGTTATGTAAAATTTATAAATGTACTTGTTTCCACAACTCAAGACTAATTCTATAACACGTGCTCCTAAAGTTCCTTTGCCACAAAAACATTGAATATGATAGGACTTTGTATTTCCTTGAATTTCAATGTAGTTTAAAAAATGGTTGCAAATGTTATTACTTCTCTATCCACATAACCCTCAATTGTACTCCCTTCACAATGGTAACGATGTTCACAATCACCTTGAAAGATACACATATACCATTCAAAAGGTTATCCAATGTAAGAAAATTGAATCCAACATGTTCACCTCCCTAATGAAATGAACAACAAGATGAACCATATATTCAAAGAACAAAGGATGAAATGCATCTCATGATGACATAAGATAAAGATCACTTCTTTTTATAATTTGAGATTGTCATGATTTACCACTTTGCTGCATATTTCATTGAAGATGAAATAAATCCTTGTGATTGCAAATATACCATGCTTCATTGATATATATCAAATATCCACAGGAAAAATTTGTTGTGGTAGAGGATGCCAATCATGTGATTTAAGACCTATTAGCCTTAGATCCTTCATTGACACCAACCTGTTGATATTGGAAGAGTATCTTTGTGGTATTTTAACATTATGAAAGCACTTACTAAAAGCTTTTGTATCCTCTCTTGACAAAGTCTAACAATTAGGAGGAAAATATGTCTGTGACCCCTCATATGTGCTCATGATTCATTGTGTATACCCATTGCTTGTAGATCCATTATAGCTTTAGTGTCATATTTTGTCTTCCAGAGTATATACCATAGGGTACCAATGACGTTCTCACATGCATGACATCAAGATAATGTATGATTGTCAAAGTACTTCAATAAGGAATATGCTTAAACATTGATATTTTCATGTATAACGATTTGTCACACGTGGGAGTTATACATGGCCTCTTATCAAATACATTGATAATCCATTTAACTCTTCCTTATGCATCCTTCTCTCGTATAGTTTTAGTAGTAGATTGATCCTCAGTTAATCCACTAAATTGTTTGTGATGTAGTCTATAAGGATGCATTAATGGGAGAAATATTAGATAACCAATATATAAAGTCTTCCCACAAATTTTTCATGAGATTGAATTAGTGTTTTTGCTCACATATATGTCATGATTTGGATCTTTTTATATAGTATCCAGACAAATTGATGTAAGCTAAAAAGTCATTAATCATACAAAACAACATGCCATGCAAATTAAATGTATATTCAATATAAAGAATCATTAATCATAACACCTTTCTTAGTTTTATTAAGTCATCAATAAGAGGGTGAAGGAAAACATCAATGTCATAGACAGACTGTTGGTTCCTAAAATCAACATTCACAATGTGACTTACTTATTCTTCATACACATCAACGAGGAAGATTATATATTACAATAACAAAAATCAAGTACTATGTTAGCTACTTAAAGTTACATATATATATATTCATCACATAAGTACAAAGTCCAAGTTTTAAGTTCCTCTCTTCTTCACCAAATAAAGGGTACAATAAAATCATTTTTTTCATTACACTTCCCATCATCATTTACCTATTAACTGCAGCCAAGATAGATTCTATGCATCTTTTGAAGTAACAAATAAATTCTAAAACCATGGTATTATAGCCAGATACCACATTACCTTGGCAGGAGAGCCATTCTTAGTCTTACTCGAAGTTGTCATTTTGCACCTTGACATCCCACATTTTTGGCAATAATTAAAATTGTTATATTTCCTGTTGAAATAACACAAAGTCATTGAGAAATGCACACATTTTTAACCCCCATTCCCATCGGGACATTATTTTCTTTTCTTCATATTTTGAGTTTGGAAGCTTACTGCCTTCATGAAGAATTTATTTCAGTAGAGAGAATTGAAACATGAAATTTTGTAGCCCCACTTATTATTAGCTTCTAGAGTATACAATATCAATACTATGTTCAACCTTGTGAACTAATACAACCCAAATATGATAGTTTCTCAGCATCATGTACAATGTTTATAAATATAGAAGGTTATCAGTTAGATTGCTTGTTGATTATCTGGCATCACATCAACCATATCATTATTAATTGTTTTGTTCACATCAACTCGTTCCCTATTTTTTATTTCACACAATTACCACTATTGGCCTTTAATGGCATCAAAGAAGAAATCTATCCATGCAATTACCATTTAGTATAGACCTTTGTAATCCCACATGATTTTTAATTTTCTCAACAATGTCGAGTTTCAGATTGTTGCCGTAATTCCTACAAGGGCAATAGAACCTATCTCTAGGCCTTCATTTATGTTCCTAAAAAATATAATAAACTCATCAAAACCTCTTGTAAACCCTAGGTTGCATATATTTATAATGGACTTCCAACTTCTATCCACTCTCCAATCATAGGGAAACTAAGGCAACTGAGCGTTGAATGCGGATGTTAGGTCTACATTAGGATAAAATATGTTTGAATTGAGACCAATCTTATCTATTTTTAATAGACAATAATTATCATACATATTGATAAATGTATACCACCTATCTCATTCTTGAACATTTAATCCCACTAGTAAGTGTATAATGTGTTTTTGATGTATAAGCAAATTTTAGAAGAATTACCATTAGTTGTCCAATTACATCGATGTAGATGTGTAAACACCCACCTACATACGTATCTAGAGAACAAATAGGGAAATGACTATCAAGATATATTGGAAATGAAATACATATTATACAATCACATACTAAGTGAGATCAAGCGGTCTATAACATTACTAAACTAGGCAGTAACCAAGATTTAATCCTAACAAGTAAATCCTAGATTAATTTCTAAGACAACAAAATACATGCATAATTTTCAACTTTATAATTTATAATAATGACTATAGTAATCATATTTCACTCCTAAAGAGTAAATTTTAGGTTTTTGGTCTATATCCCACCTATATGGGTTCTAGTGTGATCACCAATCTAAAAGAAATTGATATTATTAACTATAAGTAAGGCACTAATAATACATATTCACATAGGAACACTTTTCATAATTTGCACTCCAGAAAGCATTAAGAGGGACAACACAATTCTAAGATTTAGATAAACTAGAGACAATAGTCATCATATTCCGTTTACTAGTAGATCAACAAACAATATAAGCCATGCATATATTGTTCAAGATCAACAAACCATATAGGCAATTTCCAACATAATTTCATTCTCTTATCACATGAAAAATTAACATATCTGGGAATTGAATTGTGTGGTTAGGTAAAATTGAACTTTAAAATATGTTTAAATTGAAACCAAACACAACAATCTCTAATATATTGTATTTAGCATGCAAAAAGATGAATATGTACCATCTATCTCATTATTTAACACTTAATCTATCTAGTAAGTGAATAATGTGTGATTAGTTTTTTAGGAAAATCCGACAACATTTTCCTTTAATTCTCCAAGTATACTAATGTAGATGGGCTAATACACACTTACATATGTACGTAGAGAACAAATAGGGAAATGAATATTAAAATATCTTGAAACCAGACACACATCATACACCAACCTCCTGAGTGAGACTAAGTATTCAAGAACATTCTTAAATAGGGACTATATGAGATTTACCCCTAATTGATATATCATGAATGGGTTTTTAGGCTAAAAAAATACATGTATAATTATCAAACAATTTTGGTTAATTCATGTCACTTCATTGTGTATATAAATAATAACCCTCAATGGTAATATAGGTTAATTAAACTCTATCCTCCATGGGTCCTAGGTCTAAATAAAGTAATAAAACCCTACATTTAGAACACGATCTCATAGGAATACAAACATTTCAGCCTTATTAATATAATAAAGACTAGCATCATTCATCATGTAAACCATAAAGCAAGGGATAATATGCAATATAATGTTATATTGATGAAAATAATTCATAATATGAATCCTTAAGCATGAAAAACTAGTGAATGAAATAACATCCAAAAAAAGATCCAACTACGAAGAACATGAATCATAAAAGTAGGAGGATGAGCCATGCTAGTAGTCGTGAAAGGGGGAGAATGATTACTTTCTTGACATGTCTTCTACTAGAAACCATGATGGTAACAGGGAGAGGGAGAATGACAAAATCCTTATCAGAAAACCAAGGGAGGTAGTGGCAAGGAAAACAACCAACCAAAGGAACAACTACCAAGGTCGAGGATAACAATCAAATAAGGAGACAGTGGTCGGGACAACAACCAACAAAAGCAACAGCGGTAGTAGAGGGGGTACCAACCAAACTAAGAAATGCATTGTGAGAACGAATGATGTGGATGGTTGGCGTTGGTATGTATGCCCAGAGAGCCAATCATATGATGATTGTAATGGCATATCTTGTAAACGATTTTATTAATAATAAATGTAATCTTTGTCTATATGTTTGTTCATTATGAGACAATGGTATAACATGATAGATATCTAAAGAATGATGTTACTCGATGACATATGTTTTCAGGTTGAAGACCTAAATAATATGATCATATGTGTAATATGAGTACATACACCCTTGTTATGTCCCTAGTTGGATATTATTGAGGAAGATAATAGACAACAATAATACATAAGACTAGAGTGTATGTTGGTTGATGACAGAATCTCATTAGTCATGATTTGTGATATAAAACCAAGCACATAGGTATTTGTTATAGAATAGTGTATTAGACAGACCCACCATGAGAGTGATGCATGGAAACCGTTGAATGGTAGCCATAATCAACTCTCATAGTGATATTGGTGATTGTATTTTTTGGACCTAAAATCACTACAATCATCACATGTGGTTCATTGTACTTTGACATCATCCAACATGACCTTGAATAAGGGTTACCATAAAGGTGATACTTGGATACACTGTGACACATGGGGATTGACTGTAAGTGATGTAGATGGGATTTGTCCCTCGTATTGGCATGGATATCTGGGATACTTGATAAGTGAGATTGAGAAACATATGTCCATACTCATTTGAATCAATATATATGATATGTGAGCTCACATGCATCTCAGACAGTCTACTCTAGTTCAAGGAACATGGATTGAATGTTGAAGAGGACGATGATTCCATGCCTCAAGTTCAATTTGGATATCAGAGATAAAGGAACTACACGATCACTATAACACTAATAACAGATTGTAGGTTGAAGTAGTTTTTTGACTTTCCAATTACTTGGGTAGGAATGATGTGTTTCTAGATATCCTTCATTGCTTGTGATGTCATAAATTCATTATGGACATTCACTTCCAATGTCTTGGGACCTATAGGTTCACACACACAAGATGCACCTGGAATAGGGGTTTAGTCATGAATAAGGTTTGACTTGATTACTAAAGTGTTTAGGCAATCAGTTTAAACAATGATTGGCTCGTTGGAATCTAAAATGATGGTTTAGTAAGCGAACTGATCGGTTCAAATACATGAGATGACCGGTTCAAGTTGTAAACCAACCAATTGGAAGATAAGTAAGACTGGATCAAGGACTGATGCTATGTCATGTTGTGCATTAATTGAAAATTAAAAGCCAATATTTTTATGAATAGTAAACGTAGTGAACCGATTGATTCAAGTGTTGTACCTATCATTTCACACGTGAACCGATCAGTTTAGTGATGAACTGATCATATTCATCATTTGTAGCTTTTGGAAAATTTATGAAAATCTGAGTCTTTGAATCCCAAATGATAGGGGGCAGTCTAGCTTTCAGAGACACAAAAATCAGCTTTGATAATTGTTGTCCTCTCATAGTCATGGTAACTAGAGAGCCCGTACAAGTCTTACCTATAAAGGGAGAGACAACAAGAGAGAGGCAACAAGAGAGAGTGAGTCAACGCTAGCACATTGAAGTTTAAAGGAACTATTCCATCCTGTTAGCCGTGGAGCACAATGAGGACTTCCCAGTGGTCCGCTTAGAGTACATAGAGGCATGGAGGCCATTGCCACCACGCTAGGAGGACAACAACCACCGCCCTTCGTGATGGTGCCACCTTAATGTTGTCTGTATGCAACTTGCTAAAGAAGAACACTGCTACAAGGGTGCTCTAGGACCAGGTATATCCCTTGCAACCTTCCTTCCCAGTCCATAGTTGTTGATAGATCTATTGGTCAAAGGGGAATATGGCAACCAAATTTTTGTTTATGTTGCCATATCTGTAGTCATATTTCCCTACAGTTAGGTTGTCGAAAATGATGTTTGGATGTCACTTGTGGGAAGAGAGTCAACTTTTGATAAAGTGAGAATGGGGGAAAGGGTGACTTGTGGGTGTTTAAGCAAAATCATCAAAAATCAATTTTAACAAGAAAACTAATACTAAACACAAGAGACACTCGAGTTTCATTCAGGTGACATTCAATGTCGCATATATCAAATACAAAATCTCTATATACTTGTGGTATTAATATATAGGGAAGCTTTTGGTGACAAAAACTCTAGTTTTAATTTTTGAATGCTAACTAAACCAATATGGAAAGTGACGACCAACAAATTGTTGAAAGGCTTCTAGAGTCAGATATCATCATTTTTATATTGATAATTGATGTTACAATCTATAATATCAGTTTTGTAGATGCAACCTACACTAGAAGAAGCACCACTATTATAAGGAGTGGGATCCCATAAGGATCCACTCCCTACTCAAAATAAAGAGGGAAACATCCACCAACAAAGACATTTTCTCAAAAGGGGATGAAACCAAATTTATTTAACATGATTGTATCATAATACAAAGTAGCAGCGGAATTGAAACACATATCTAACCATTACAAAGCTTCTTAACATACTAAAATTTCACCACGCAGGGTGACATAAAGGAAAACTAACTACATATGTAGAACTAGCTGAGGATCACCTAACAATTCAAGCCAAGTCTCCCACAAAGTCAGCTATCCTTGTTGCGGTCCAGGTCCTCCTAGATCTCCTCCTCCTTGACCAACACCTGGGGTTGGAAGCGTACCCCATAAAAGGAAAAGAAAAGAGGATATTAGCAAAATGCTGGTATGAGCATGCTAAAAAGGAATTGAGCATTATATATCAGGAAAAGGTACAACAAGTAGAGAAGGCTTCCCATGCAAAAAGATAAGAACTACCCAATCGGGCATAAAAGGAATGAATCTCAACATATGATAAAAGGGATACTTGCCATTAAAACAATAATAAAAGTGGTGCCACAAAAGCACTCATAAAGATTCTAGGGCACAAAACCCATAACAACCTGCATGTAGGTGAGATAAACATAGCACTAGAACAACATAAATAACAATTGGCGGCCAACCCTCATAAAGTTGAAACCTGATAGAGAATGGCACATAACTAAACTCCCAATATATTTAAAAATTGGGCAAACCCCCATAAAGCTGAAACCCGGGTATGGGGCACATAACCACCATCCCAAAATAAATAATAAGGGCATATAACCCAAAACTAATGCAAATTGTATTACTCTAGGGCTACAGAGTCACACAACATGCTTAATAGGGAGGAAAGTAAAAAGGTATAGTCAAATTTTAGAATTTAATCACCACATAAGTGATCATCAATATCAACCACCTCAAAGTGGGCATATAACAACAAATTGTGCTCCATAATGAACAAGTCATAATAAAGATTACAAAAGAAATTCATAGAAGATATCATGATCACAAGATCAACAACAAGTAAAGTACTTCACATGAAGCATAATATTCTAGAGGAAAAGATATAGTTTTTAGGTTATTGTCCATAGGACCAAGAGAAAGACAATTTAGGTTATTACTCAATAAAGAAAAATAGGAGATGCTAACATACCTCTCACAGAGTCTAAAACACATTCCAAAATCCTAAGCAAGATTAGAGTCCACTTGTCCTATTATAATAACCATATACATGTATTAGCATTATATTAAGAACTCAAACCCTAAAGTTGTCAACTTTTTCTACAAACCACTGATTTATGTCTCAAAAACATCATAATAGTCTTATTTAGGGTTTTCTGATCAAAATAACATATAATATGATGTATTTTGAAGATTTTGACTTTTAGGGTTATTCTTAGTGATTTTTAGTTAATTAAATCATCCCCAAAAATACTTTTTCAAAAAACTCAAAACCAGGCATCCAATTTATTTTTATTAGATAGATCATACTTTTCTGAGTTTAGAACATATTTTACCTTTAATTTTGGCCTAAGGGTTTACTAGTTTTGAATTATACAAATTATTAAATTATTAATTAGATCCATTAAAAATTACTCATCATAAAACATTGGATTTAGGCAACAAAACCCTTACCAAAAGAAAGATTACATTTTTCTCATTTTATTGACTATTTATGCATATTTTTCTGATTAGGGATAATTAGTTATGTATTTTCAAAACTCAACTAATCCGAATCTCAAGAATTACCAAATAAGCAAGAAAGAGAGAGGAAAATAGAGTGGGTCGATCTGCTGACTTGGCCCAATCAGACCCGGCCAAGTCAAGGGTCAAAGGCATGGCCTTGACTCGCCCAAACAAAAGACAATGTGGCGAAAAGACATTTTTACCCCTGACGGAAAAATAAACGATCGAAGCAAAGTGGAGGGCAAAGGGGACCTTTTCCACATGGGATTCATCCCTTCGTCTCGTCCGCCATTGCAGCATACAGAACAGCTGCAAGGTGCGAGCCAGATTGGGTAAAACTCAGATTCATGATAAAACTCATAACCATCATCACGGAAGAAGAGCAGGAGATGCTACGAACTCACCGGGGCAAGAAATTTGGTCAGAGATGCCAAGTTGGAGAACAAGCCGCCGCAAGACAAACTCACAAACCTAGCCGTCATCAGAGATAAGCATGATCAACAAAGAAATTGGATGTAGGGAAGATTAGGGTATGGTGTCGCGAACCTAGGGGTGAAGTCCCCTATATATAGGGTAGAGTTATAGGGCGAAACTACTATGGCCGAGAGAGGGCTTTGAGGCCAAATTTGGGCGTTTCTTGGATCCGAAGAAATAGAACTCGCGTAAGAGTTCGTTGTGTGCGGGATATCTCGCGAATTCAATGCAACATAAATTGTAGAAAAAGGATGTATATAGACCGAGAAAAGAGGGACTCTCTGAGCAAACCACCCGGCGGCACTGTAGCAGGCCGACCATGGGTAGGAGACGATCCGAGGATCATCGGATCAAAATCCAATGGATGGGATCCACGCGCCAGATCAAAAAAGAAAACCTTATCCAATTTGAAATCAATTAGAGTGATACATATAGTATTAAATGAATTTATCTCGCTTCATTTGAGGGCTCAAACAAAATCCAAATTGGATAAAATTTTGCACGGAGGCTAATTTTGATATGTAGAATCCTAATATAAAATTATATTTGCTTTTTAATAATTGTTAATGTGTCAAATAAATTATTTACTATTTTCTCTTTCCTCCTTCATTAATGACATTAGGATTATCTAAAAATTACGAAACTTGACCCACAAGTCATATTTAACATGTTGGATACGAATTTGCCATCAATTTTAGATGTTGAAGTTATTTTTATAATTATTTATTATTTTGAAGGTTCTACACACTTTCTCTCCTAATTTTTCCTTTTAATCAAACTTTCACCAAATTGAGTGAAAATTCACCCAACGACATATTTTATTATGTAGATTACGAATCTAAAACTATTTTCCACTTTTGGAATCATTAAATATTTTATTTAATATTTTTAAGGACAGACACCCTTTTCTTTTCTACTTAAATAGATATGGTTTTTATTATCCTAAATTGGTGAAACTTGGCCTCCAAGCCAAAGTGTATCCCAAGAAAATGAATATGAGGTTTTTATAATCCAAGAGATTTTCCTTTTAACACATTATTCATTATTTCTACTATTTCTCCCATTAATAATCTATTATCTCATTATTCATGTATTAAGCATTATTTTTTATTCCCTTTTCTCTTCCTTGCACCCTAAGGCATAGGAAGGATCTAGAACGAATATACACCATCATTATCCCACATAGGATTATTTATGTCATATTTTGTGGAATTATAACTCACTATTCTCAATTATGGACGCCTTGTCTTTTATGCACATATCCTATATACCTTTTATTGCTTTTATGATTAATTTGAAGGTATTGGGTAATATTAATTTATACTCTTCGTTTTAATGTGATTTATGCTTGAATTAATATATTTAAGGTCACTAAAGAGCATATACTAATCCTTGTTTGGCTAAACCTCAAAGACTAAGGGTTCTAAGCTATTAACCCTGGAATAAGGTTAATTCCTAGGTTTCAGTTTGTTACAACATACCACCCCTTAAAGAGATTTTGTCCTCAAAATCTAAATGACTATCTACCACCCCTTAAAAGATTTTGTCCTCGAAATATAAACGACTATCTACCACCCCTTAAAAGATTCATCCTAATAAGCCAAACAAAACTATAGGTACAAAGGTAACTTCTTTCATATATATCATGCAAAAGGAAACATATTTGAAAGTCTACTATAGGACTAAGGGTTACCTTCAACTTGATCATCATCATGGACTTCTTGACCATCCAAAGCAAAAAATCTTCCAGCTCGCCTTTCCACAGGTCTCTAACCATTATTGTTACCATTGTTCTGATGAGGCACTTGAGGTTGTTGTTGTTGAGCCGGTACATGTCCATTATGAAGCTGAGGGCACCTAGGGCGAATATGTCCAGGTTCATTGCAATGATGGCACACAACCCAATAGTCAGGCTGGTTCTTTTCTTGAGAGCACTTCCCTAGAGGATGGTAACCATTGCACTTAGCACACTTGTCTCTTCTCTGCTCATCTCCTGAAGGTTTCCTCTTCTTATCAAACTCCCTAGGTTGAAACCCTGGGTATGACTCCATAGCCAACGCTTTATTGACCATCTGTTGAAAGGTCAAGGGAAGTTGTGGGATAAGAGCACATCCCACATTGTAGTTGAGCCCTTGGAGGAAAAGGTTAGCCCTACGCTCCTCACCCAAACCAACTGCATTATGCTCTAACAGCAGAAATTTTGCACATAAGCAGAAACGGATAACGATCCTTGCTTCAAGCTGTAGAACTATGCTTCTTTCTTATTTAGGGCAGAAGTGTAGATGTACTTCCCATAAAAGAGAGCCAAAAACTCCATCCAAGACATGGTTGAGATGTCTCTAGTCCTTGCAATCCCATTCCACCAAACTCTTACAGGTATATCTAAAACATATGAAGCAAATCTAACCTTCTAATGTGGAGGACAAGCCATACCATCAAAAGTCCTCTCAATGGCTAACACCCAATCATCAACTTTGTCAACCATCTCTATCTCTCCTTCACCCTTGCAGGAAGGTGGTTGCATCTTCATGAACTCCATGATTGAGAACTCCTTAGGGTTCTCAGATACAAACGGGTCTTTCATCTTTCCCGCCATGGAAGAAGCAAAGAGTTGTCGAAACATGGCCAACTCTTGCTCTGGAGTCATAGCTACTCCTGAACTAGTAGAAGTTGAGGTCCCTTGACAAAACCTAAGGGTTTGGGGTGTCTCGTAACCATACTGGTTGTCAACAGTCAAGTTATCTCCCGCCATTAGGGTTTTGCCTACACAAGGCAAGGTACTAGGTATAAGCAACCTAAGATAAGGGTAAACATCCTAAGGGAGACATGTTTGAAATAGTTAGATAACCGACAACTACAGGCTCTGATACCATGCTGTAAGGAGTGGGATCCCATAAGGATCCACTCCCTACTAAAAATAAAGAGGGCAACATCCACCAACAAAGACATTTTCTCAAAAGGGGATGAAACCAAATTTATTTAACATGATTGTATCATAACACAAAGTAGCAACAGAATTAAAAGATATATCTAACCATTACAAAGATTCTTAACATACTAAACTTTCACCATGCAGGGTGACATAAAGGAAAACTAACTACATATGTAGAACTAGCTGAGGATCACATAACAACTTCAAGCCAAGTCTCCCACGAAGTCAACTATCCTTGTTGCGGTCCAGGTCCTCCTAGATCTCCTCCTCCTTGACCAACACCTGGGGTTGGAAGCGTACCCCATAAAAGGAAAAGAAAAGAGGATACGACAAAATGCTGGTATGAGCATGCTAAAAAGGAATTGAGCATTATATATCACGAAAAATGTACAACAAGTAGAGAAGGCTTCCCATGCAAAAAGATAAGAACTACCCAATCAGGCATAAAAGGAATGAATCTCAACATATGATAAAAGGGATACTTGCCATTAAAACAATAATAAAAGTGGTGCCACAAAATCACTCATAAAGATTCTAGGGCACAAAACCCCTAACAACCTACATGTAGGTGAGATAAACATAGCACTAGAACAACATAAATAACATTTGGTGGCCAACCCTCATAAAGTTGAAACCTGATAGAGAATGGCACATAACCAAACTCCCAATATATTTAAAAATTTGGCCAACCCCCATTAAGCTGAAACCCGGGTATGGGGCACATAACCACCATCCCAAAATAAACAATAAGGGCACATAACGCAAAACCAATGCAAATTATATTACTCTAGGTCTACTGAGTCACACAACATGCTTAATAGGGAGGCAAGTAAAAAGGTATAGTCAGATTTTACAATTTAATCACCACATAAGTGATCATCAATATCAACCACCTCAAAGTGGGCATATAACAACAAATTGAGTTCCATAATGAACAAGTCATAATAAAGATTACAAAAGAAAGTCATAGAATATATCATGATCACAAGATCAACAACAAGTAAGGTACTTCACATGAAGCATAATATTCTAGAGGAAAAGATATAGTTTTTAGGTTATTGTCCATAGGACCAAGAGAAAGACAATTTAGGTTATTTCTCAATAAAGAAAAATAGGAGATGCTAACATACCTCTCATAGAGTCTAAAACACTTTCCAAAATCCTAAGCAAGATTAGAGTCCACTTGTCCTATTATAATAACCATATACATGTATTAGCATTATATTAAGAACTCAAACCCTAAAGTTGTCAACTTTTTCTACAAACCACCGATTTATGTCTCAAAAACATCATAATAGTCTTATTTAGGGTTTTCTGATCAAAATAACATATAATATGATGTATTTTGAAGATATTGACTTTTAGGGTTATTCTTAGTGATTTTTAGTTAATTAAATCATCCTCAAAAATACTTTTTTGAAAAACTCAAAACCAGGAATCCAATTTATTTTTATTAGATACATCATACTTTTCTGAGTTTAGAACATATTTTACCTTTAATTTTGGCCCAAGGGTTTACTAGTTTTGAATTACACAAATTATTAACTTATTAATTATATCCATTAAAATAACTCATCATAAAACATTGGATTTAGGCGACAAAACCCTTACCAAAAGAAAGATTACATTTTTCTCATTTTATTGACTATTTATGCATATTTTTCTGATTAGGGATTAATTAGTTATGTATTTTCAAAGCTCAACCAATCAGAATCTCAAGAATTGCCAAATAAGCGAGAAAGAGAGAGGAAAATAGAGTGGGCTGATCCGTTGACTTGGCCCAATCAGACCCGGCCAAGTCAGGGGTCAAAGGCATGGCCTTGACTCGCCCTAACAAAAGACAACGTGGCGAAAAGACGTTTTTACCCCTGACGGAAAAACAAATGATCGAAGTGAAGCGGAGGGCAAAGGTGACCTTTTCCACATGGGATTCATCCCTTCATCTCGTCCGCCATTGCAGCGTACAGAACAACTACAAGGTGCGAGCCAGATTGGGCAAAACTCGGATTCATGATAAAACTCGTAACCATCATCGCGGAAGAAGAGCAGGAGATGCTACGAACTCATCGGGGCAAGCAATTTGGTCGGAGATGCCGAGTTGGAGGAGAACAGGCCGCCACAAGCCAAAATCACAAACCTAGTCGTCGTCAGAGATAAGCACGATCAACAAAGAAATTGGAAGTAGGGAAGATTAGGGTATGGTGCTGCAAACCTGGGGGTGAAGTCCCCTATATATAGGGTAGAGTTATAGGGCGAAACAACTATGGCCGAGAGAGAGCTTTGAGACCAACTTTGGGCGTTTCTTGGATCTGAAGAAATAGAACTCGCGTAAGAGTTCGTTGTGTGTGGGACATCTCGACGAATTCAATGCAACAGAAATCGCAGAAAAAGGATTTATATAGACCGAGAAAAGAGGGACTCTCTGAGCAACCCACCCGGCGGCACTGTAGTAGGCCGACCGTGGGTAGGAGACGATTTGAGGATCATCGGATCAAAATCCAACGACTGGGATCCACGCGCCAGATCAAAAAAGAAAACCTTATCTAATTTGAAATCAATTAGAGTGATACATAAAGTATTAAATGAATTTCTCTCTCTCCATTTAAGGGCTCAAACAAAATCCAAATTGGCTAAAATTTTGCACGGAGTCTAATTTTGATATGTAGAATCTGAATATAAAATTGGATTTGCCTTTTGATAACTTTTAATGTGTCAAATAAATTATTTACTATTTTCTCTTTCCTCCTTCATTAATGACATTAGGATTATCCAAAAATTATGAAACTTGACCCACAAGTCATATTTAACATGTTGGATACGAATTTTCCATCAATTTTAGATGTTGGAGTGATTTTTATAATTATTTATTATTTTGAAGGTTCTACATACTTTCTCTCTCCTAATTTTTCCTTTTAATCAAACTTTCTCCAAATTGAGTGAAAATTCACCCAAAGGCATATTTTATTATGTAGATTACGAATCTAAAATTATTTTCCACTTTTGGAATCATTAAATATTTTATTTAATATATTTAAATAAAAACACCCTTTTCTTTTCTACTTAAACAGATATGGTTTTTATTATCCTAAATTGGTGAAACTTGGCCTCCAAGCCAAAGAGTATCCCAAGAAAATGAATATGATATTTTTATAATCCAAGAGATTTTCCTTTTAACATGTTATTCATTATTTATATCATTTCTCCCATTAATAATCTATTATCTCATTATTCATGTATTAAACATTAGATTTTATTCCCTTTTTCTCTTCCTTGCACCCTAAGGCATAGGAAGGATCTAGAACGAATCTACATCATCATTATCCCACATAGGATGATTTATTTCATATTTTTTGGAATTATAACTCACTATTCTCAATTATGGACACCTTGTCTTTTATGCACATATCGTATATACCTTTGATTGCTTTTATGATTAATTTGAAGGTATTGGGTAATATTAATTTATACTCTTCATTTTAATGTGATTTATGCTTGCATTAGTATATTTAAGGTCACTAAAGAGCATATACTAATCCTTGTTTGGCTAAACCTCAAGGACTAAGGTTTCTAAGCTATTAACCCTGGAATAAGATTAATTCCTACGTTTCAGTATGTTACAACTATAGCTAAAAAATATAATAGTAAATCTAGGGGAAGGTATAATTTAGCTACCCTAGAGCAGAGGATTGAATATGACGTAATGACCTCAAGAACTACAATTTCAACCAAAAACACCTAAACAACACCATTTTTCTACTCAGGGTAAAATCTATCAAGTTGGCATACGAAGAGAAGACAAAATCCAATTTTAATTTGATTTCAAGTCTGTAAACAACAGCCCGTAGTGTCCCTACTCTTCCTTAATTCCATCTGTTACTTTATAAATTCAATATTTTCTCAGATAATCTGCCAAACCAAACCCATTGTCAATATTTCATAATAGATTCAAATATTTTAACCTAGTTTCTACCTCAAGAAATAAGAGTAACCAGGTTAAAATTATGTTTGGAAACCAACAAGCCTATTTTCTGGTAGGAGTTGTCGAGCTAGAAAATTTTCATAACAGACAAGACCCCATTCCAAAAAAAACAAGGCCTACTTCGGGGTAGGATCCTAATTCAAGGGGCAGTAAGGGTATGAATATCCAGATAAAGGGGGTTCCGTTGGGGGTAACTGAGGTTGTAATCCAATTTTAAGTCAAATGATCCCTTTAGTCGAACCTTAGGATGTGGAATTTGTGCAAAAATGCAGAGGCTACCCTAGTTCCAGCCATTTCCAAACATGACCTATAGGAATACTACTTTTACATACCAACTAATGTATCATTAAAAACTTGGGTTGTCTCCTAACCTAGTTTCATTAACTTCGGACACTTGATAGTATTTTATTTTTATAATATTGTAGGATAAAGTATCCTTATTGTGAGTAGTCTCTAGATCTGTTTGTAAACAATGGCATGTATTAAATGTATTTAGTAATGAAATTGCATCCCTCACGTTTTTAGAGAACATAGTTGAGCCCGACCAATCCAACATAACTTTCCTTATATATCGTTCTCTTCTTGCTAGAATAATAGATTAGCATTATGAATCTCGTCTAGTAGTCCAACATGTACTTCAAAATTGCTCTTGACATAGGTGGGATTTACCCACTTTATAATTCATGAGAAGTTTCTTTCTCATTGTTGTAATTAGGTTTTCCTTCCATTCTTATATTTTCCTCAAAATTGTCTTCAATATTGTTGAATACAATTTATTGGTACACCAATCATTGTAGGTAGTATTAGATATTTAGCATGTTTTTCCTCCTCCAAGATGTGGAGGATTCTCTTAGTCTCCCAACCCTAGTGATAGTCAGGGTTATTGTTGAAAGTGGATTCCTCTTGGATAGATCTATTTTTTTGACCTGATGCTCATGTATACCGGTTGATTATTAATCATAATTTTTTCATTCAAAGACATTTAATTTAAAAATAGGATGCTGTCTTATATATATATATATATATATATATATATATATATATATATACACACACACACACCCGCTCCACATTTGGTTATTTTTTTAGATTTTCTTACTTTACACATGTAGAGGGTTACTTTACCTTACAAACTATTACTTTTCATGAATAAACAATTACATTTTTAACAACTATAACAAATATACAACTACATATTTATTCCAGAATTTTGGCTGTGTATTCTTCCCAGTTTAACTTTTTGAGTCAAATAGTTACTTTTTGGTCAACATAGTTGCTTTTTTTGTCAACAAAGTTACTTCTCTGACCAAATGGTTACTTTTTAGGTGTCACATGTAGCAAATTTCAGACTACCTGTGCGGGTATATATATACAAATATATGTATATATATGTACATATATCTATATAAATGTATATATATGTATATATATATCTATATATATGTATATATATATATATCTATATATGTATCTCTCTATATATATACATATATATAGATATATAGATATATAGAGTCAGGGTAGAATACACTCAAGTGTATTCGGAGCATAATACAGTCAAGTAGTTTTTCATGATGCAATATTTTATTTTAAAAATCTAAGCCATTGATCTTCTTAAACATCTTGTGAATAGCTCATATATAACATGTTAAGCCCTTTTGTAAATTTATAGGTCATGTTATGAAGACCACAAAAATTATGCATTTCAAATTAGTTTTGTGTGTTGATTTTGTTGGTTTCAGATGAGTGACTTATACTCATCCAAAACTGCTCACAATTTGTGTGTATCCTAATTATAGTATGACAATGAAGATCAATGGTTTACATTTTATAAAAAAATAGTCTTGATATGCAAACAGAACTTGAGTGTAGCATGCGATCTGTACACTCAAGTGCATTCCAGCCTGACTCTCTCTCTCTCTCTCTCTATATATATATATATATATATATATATATATATATACATATATATATATGCCATTTATTCACTACCTGTGCGGATAACCAAAGTTGTAATGAGACAACCATTTTTAATAGGAAGGAACATATTTGTAATGAGACAACCAAAGTTATAATGAGATGACCAAAATTATGATAGAAAGACTCGTTTTGTAATACTACGTAAACCGCTTTCATAAATATCATTTTTACTTTTTTTAGAGGGACAATATTCTTTTCACGTTGTATTTACAAAAGGAGTCTTTGTATTATAATTTTGGTTGTCTCATTACAATTAGGCACCTTCCTATTATAAAAGAGATCCATGAGTAACAAAAGTTAGTTACCCACTCAGGCAGTGAATATATACCCATATATACATACATATATATATATATATATATATACAAACATATATATGTATATATATGTATGTATATATATATATGTATATATATATATGCATATATATGTATATATATATATACATACATATATAAAATTGTCAGAACTGATTACACTTCAGAACCGATTACACTAAACAAGCTTACTCAAAACATAAAACACAATCAATCACCAATTAACCACATACCCAAAATATGGGTAAATTAAATCCGATTTCAACGTCAACACCCACTCAGAAACATTTGCATAAGAGACCAACATCTTTCTTATATCCATACTATGACAAGAATTTGATACAAATTGTTTTATCACCTTAGCCACAACATATATACATAGGAGAACAATATTTGTATATGCCACACAACAAACATTAACATGCTAACAAAATTCTGGTTCGTTTGTAACACCATATACAAACTTTTCCTGCTCGAACCTAAGAGTACAGGGATGATTCCAGGATACATTAGACATCTAATCAACTTTCTCTAAAATTCATTACTATAGTTCCTCTTTGCTTCCATTTGTTTTCATCACTTCTGATTACCTAAAAAAAAAGTGGTGAACCACAAGGGTGAGACCCATGTCCCAACAAGAGATATAACTTCCAACAACGCTTATTGATTACAACATTTTAAATAGTAGATAACTGAGCAGCTGGAGTATTTAATAATCAATTCAATAGATTGAAAAATTCAAGTATGCTAAACAAATTAAGCAAATAATCTTAGCAACAAGTATGATTGTCAATGTAAATATAGGTAACAAATAAATCCATTTCTCTGGATAGATATCTACTCAAATTTCATCAAATTGCATCTAATATCAATCATCATCATTAATCTAACTATCATCATATTCCTTACTAACAACACTAGCAATCTAGTAGAATAAGCATCCCTAACATCATGAGTATGTCTAGTAATATAACATGGCTATCAATATTGGCATCTCAAATAAAGGGAACAGATCAATATCATAAGTAGAAATAACATCATAGCACCATTAACTGCATAGGCATGATTAGTAGTTTAAGCATCTCCAGTTACAAAGGCATAGCTAGAAATATGTGATAACGAATGTCATAATCATAGATAATAGTAGTAATATCTCTATCAACTTAAACATGACTATTGTATGTACACATTTATAACATGAGCATATCCACAACATAAGAATATCTACTATCTTTTAATGCATTAAACATCATCACTATGTACAGAGAACAACAAGGGTTATCATCCAATATGAAGCGTCATGTATAACCCTAAACAGATTCGCTAGACGGCTGTATTACACCTTTTATTATGCTCTGGGGAATTTGAATCGTGCCATCCAAAGTCCAAACGACCCTTGCGAAGGGTTATTTGATTCCGTACAAGGTCTAGGAGTGTCAGTATCCTAAGATCTCTTCCCCTCGGCCAGTACGAGTAAAAAGGCAGTGACATATCAGTCAAAGCTACCACTACAATGACATATAGTCAAGCTGCTAACCACTAGTCTGCCCTTGGTACAGGTTACAACATTAGAAACTAGGGTATACAAAACCCTCTAGTCTGAGGGTACAACCGCAGTTGTCCTCAATCACATCAAACGTCTGAGGCATGACCACAACCGTACTCCATTGTGGATGACAACGATATATCCTCAACTTGCCACCCCCACATACTCAACAGTATGCGCTTCGAGTTTCCCTTAGGAATACTCATTTCACCATCTAGCAAGTTATGACATTGAAGATGGTTCTACGACATAGGGCACTACATGATTAGAGTTGCACATGATTAGTTAAGCCAATTAGGTGAATTAAGGCTGCATCACACAAGTGGACATACAAACCCTAATTCAATTCTAGCAAGCATATATATATCACAACTTCAAAAGATCTAAAACGTATGAAACATTATTTTTGATCTCATCATCACATGGTATTATGCACTTTCCATTCATGAGAATACACTTGTAACATACTGAATTCTGGACTTTTTACCTTTTGGGTCCTCTTTTCCATCTTTTCCTATCATTTCTATCCTCTTTGGCCATTTTGTTTAATTTATGGAGAATATAATGGCCTAATGAACATTTGTTCACCTTTTATTCCAATATTTGGGTTTTATGCACAAATACCTCAGTGAAAGCTTAATAATGGTTTCATATGTAAAATGTCCACTTGAGTAATAAAGATAATGAAATATTTCGTCCTAGAACTTTCTAGTGCTTTTTAGTATATGAAAAAGAAAATAAATCCCAAAATATATAAAGGGAGATTTTTGATGTATCTTGTACAATCTTTTATGAAATTGAATATAGTCAGAAAATCTTTTTATTTCACTGCTTTCCAATGAGTTTTGTTTACCATAATTTAGTAGAGGGTGGTTTATCCCACTCTTTACAACACTAGTCATCATACAATATCACATGGTATCAACCCTATCAACACAAGAGGATTACACCTCATTCATGGCTCAACCATGCCCAAAGGTCATTAAGACCATCATACTATTCCCTGCAAGATCATCACTATCTTTGCATGCCTTATAATAAGGCTCAACAACACCACTTACATATAATACACCAGATCAGCACAATATTGCATTAATGAGCTAGGAGATATTCATAAAAAATCATAGCAGTGTTATATTAACATTAAGAACATTCCTTTATTACATCAACATACAAGGAATCTAGATATGATTAACCCTCATCATATTCATAATGCACATGTTTAACATAAGAAAGTATCAACCATGTGGTTATGATAACCATCAATTAACACATTAAGGTTATGATCATATTAAGGAGGTTATTTCACCATCATGCCATCATATAAGAAGGTTAAACATGAATACTCATCTTTATCTATTTTCATTAGAGTTAGGTTCAACAATATAAATTATATTAATGCTACTAATCAACACTTATACCCAAACCCTAACTCATGGCATCCCCATTGGATCATGGATGCATAAGGTGAAGCATCACCAAAACATTACATACTATTCTCAAGTATGAATCCACACATAATCAAGGTGTAACCATCGGATTATAGCATACTAAGGTTTCAACAACAATAAGAGAGTACTGCATGATTGTATTAATCATTCAAGGACTATTCATACCCAATTACCATCATTTAGTTATATTAAAGCTACATATAACAAGATATACCTCATTAGGGTTATCCATTAATTCATTATGGTGATTATCAATCATAATCATACCAGGGTAAGGGTAAGACTACAAGTTTAAGGCATTGAACCATCAAATTTTCATCATTAGAATCATAACATTACACTATAGGCTTCTCCCAAAATAATGGGAATATTGAGGCATCAACTTATAACCATTAAATGTTGAAAAGGTAAAGCCATTGTTCGTTTGCATAAGTAAACATATTGAACAAACCACCTATGAAGACATTGAGTTTTTCTCTAGAAAGAGTCACCATCTAACCATATACATCCCTTGATTAACAACATAAAAAGTTCCATTGAGAGTAGGGTAAAACCCACAAGCGATTGTTTACTTAAAACAAGTCGTCAGTAAATGAGCTTATTAAGTTGATCTCATAAAGGAAACCATTTAAATCACTTTATTAGGACAAAAAAATTACATTTAGGCATCATTCCAATTTATTGGATGAAGAAACATTAGATCTTAACCATTAGGTCAAGTTCATATATTAAGATCATCAATTGGAGTATAGGTCCGACCATTGCATCAAATGACCCAAGAAACCATTGGTTTAAGGATTAATTGATGCTAAAACTACATACTTAACTCACCATAGGTTGTGGAGACATGATCCACCATCAGTAGTGACCATTAAGTCACCATAGGTTGTTAGATTAGTACTATATTCATTAATCACCATCGAATATCAAACAAATATCACCATTGATTTATAGCATCATTAGGGTACTTAGTTGTTAATCACTAAGCTTCTAATTAGGCCAACACCTGAACTAAGGGGTGAACATCAGTTGACACCCTTGGTCACCACCATCAGTTGTCATGAAGACAACACCATAGGGTTGTTACAATGGTACCACCATCAGGTCATGGGTTTTTAGAAGAAATCAGCTTTAAACCCTAAAATTGACCATTGGTTGATAGGTTCTTAGCACCATAGGTTGTCAAACCAACCTGATCCAAGTCATATTATACCTTAGGAATAATGTACACATGATCACAGGTTCATCTAGAACTGAAATCAGAATAGGGAACATTATAAAAATCGAAATCTAAGTCAAGCATAGCTTTGTAGTGCATGGATCATCATTTAAAAGCAAGAACATGAGCTAGCAAGCTTATGGTAAGCAATAAATGTGGAGCAAGTTATAAAACTTGCTTCTAATTAGAATACAAACTCCCAAACATGAGAAAACATGAGCAGGTAGGGTAGAAAATCCAAACATAAGCTGTGAACTCGTCCATCTAGCACCTTTCTTCATCAAATGAGCAAACCCTAATCATAAGGAGCAAGAAAGGTAAGGTTTTAGAGCTTTAGAGAAATTTCTATAATGGAACAACAAGGTTCTGACCCGGATAATGGTATGAGGAAGGAAAAAAAAGAAATAAACAGAGGAAAGAAGGGGATTATTACTCTTTTAGGTCAATATCACTAGAAGTAAGCTTTTTAAACCCTAAAAGGAAGTCAATTGCAACCCTAGAGATTTTTCCCTAAGAAGATCCCCACTTTCTTCTTCCTTGGATAGGAATTTCGTAGAAGTACAGAGGGAGAACGAGGTTTGTAGGAGGATGGAATTGGTGGAGAGAAAATGGTTCGTTTGGGTGCTTAGGGATAAGTATATAAAACTTTAAGATAAAGAAAAAAAAAGTTGAAGTTCTAGTATCTTTCCAAGTGTACATGGCCTTAAACTACTAAGAATATACAAGCACACACACAATAAGATGCCCCACATAGCATAGAGACCTTATTATCCCTTTTTTCTTGAATTTCCAAGAAAAACAAATAAATCATTAGTTGATAGCTACTAAAGGTAGCTCATCCATGAAGGGGTAAACCCTAAAATACCCTTGAGGAAAACACCTTCAAACCATGGATGAACTAGGAGCCCCATGGCTAAAAATAATCAAGAATGATAATATAACATATAAGGAACATAATGTATGTGACAAACCTCAAAGAAAACACCTCAATTGGGTAAATAACATAAAAGTCCAAAATGTACATAAAATTGCATAACTTGCTCAAACAGTGTCCAAATTGGACCAAATATGAAACTTAAGCTTGTATTATGATTTCAAAGCATATCAAAAGGTTATATTATAGTTCTAAGAATAAAATTATGGTAATTAAGAATGTTCAACCATTTAAGCAAGGTTAGGGGTCTCACAACCATAAACCCCTAACAGGGATTTTGCCCCCGAAATCCAAGCTACAAATAGATGGACACTTCTCATGCACGTCATCCTCAATATTAAACATGGTTACTTCCATATTATTGTAATGTCACATCACTCTTATACAGGTCATGTTCTTCTCTTTCAATTCATACATATCTTATCTTGGGTCAGCACAAAGACCCCCACATAAGAAGACATTTGCAAATATGGAACATAGAAACTTGTTGTGCCACATGTACAAATCTAATAGTAACTTTCAACTTTAAATTCTAGCTATCATCCTAAAATTACATCTATTGTATCAACATCATACTCACTGGCTCTTACCAAACATAGAACATCAGGTATCTCTTATCATATGCAACTTTATAAGGTTTCATCCCTATGCCACTTTAATGGTTGTTGTAATTAACAACTCAATCAACCATGTAAGAATCCCCAAATTTTCAAGAACTATGAGGAATATGCTTTTAGAGGATTCTCTGATCATCTCAATGGTGGACTGACCATCTGTTTGGTTGAAGAATCATACACTTGTACGTAACCGTTAACAAATATAACTTCCTGATTGACCTTGTTAGGGGTGGAGCAATGACATTGTCTTCATCTTATCATGATTCACATAACATACTTGACAGAGGTATCATAACTCCAAGAGGATACTCTAGTCAACCCCCAACTCACTCTTGCTAGAATTGTCACACATAAGTACAGTTGCTTCAACATTCTTAAGGTTTAGCAAAGATGTTAACCATGTTAATGACCATCTCTGAAATACATTGAGATTTCATCATTCAAAGCTTGATACAACTTGTAAGACATGACTTGAACACTCTGGTTCTCCTATTCATAAATTCTATTGGTACATTGGTTAGTCTAAAGGACATAATCCTAAACTCAACATGGTCATGTAACTTGTGTCATCCACTCTAACTCTTATCTATTGATATTCTGATCCTAGGTTTATCTTAAAGGAACACGGTAACACATATCTGCTGATCAACAAACCATCTATCCTTGATAGTGGCCTTTCCCATCTATCACTAGACCATACACAACATTATAGAATCACTTTTATTTTTCCTTCCAAACAACATTTTGGAGGGTCATCATCAACTCTCTCTCTTTCTCTAAGGGAGAGGAATACTTGGAATGTTCATTTAATAAACATCTCCAACCTTCACATACTTCCCATATTGTTGATACATCTTGGATACTAGGATTCATTACCTTGGTATCCACCTCATGCACTATAAGGAACTCACATCCTTATCTCATCTACTTTTAACAACTTAAAAAATATCAAAACATATAAGAGGAGTCTTCCTAATTATTGGAAGGCTAAAAAGTAAACTCATCACAAACTTTATGATCTTGGAACCATAGTCCAAGAAACCTTACGCTATAATAAACTACCCACCTTCATGTTTACAACAAATCCACACATACCAAGTGAAAATGATCCACTTGAAATTTGTGCCCTAGAAAGGAAAGACACAAAGGGAAACACACTTCCCACGTCATAGCAGAATTGTTCAAAGGCCACTAGCAAAAAGGTAACCAATTCTATTTTCATTATGCAGGTTACAGATTCTTATGTATCATTTTACCTTTTTCATTTCAAGTTCCTTGCATTAGCATAGGAATCATCATGATTAAAATATCCCATTACTCCTTCCTTGATGACTATTTATCACACTTGGATATGTTCTCTTGTTTTATTATATTTTTCAACCACTTATCCAGAGGTAAATCATCATATTCAAAATTTTCTTCATTAAACAAGGATCATCTCCATTAATTTCTTTCACATGACATGCTAATTTTACATTAAAGTTTTCTTATGTACATAGGTTGGTCTGAGATTAACTCAGGTTCCACTATATTCTTTTGTCATTTTTCCCATTCATCTTCTCATTTTATACTTATCATAGGAATTCTCTGCATCTTATGTGAATTTCATACCTTGAATCACTTTATAAGAATAGACTTATCTGTCTTTTACTTTATTATCTTCTTGAATTACATCTTCAAGAACTCCTCTTTTGCTTATTTGTATTCGGATTTAGATTTCATGTTACTGTATATTTCTCTTATAGTTACCAAACATTCAATTTTTGATAGTTAATGATATAATTCTCATCTTCTCTTGAGGTAATATTGAGTTATCTGTACCATGATTTTTGATTCATTATGCTCTTTAGATTGTTTCAAAATGACTACTTGATCAGAGTAATAAAAAAGATAACAATCTAAAAGTTCCATACTTACCTTTTTTTCAATAATTGAATATCTGGCCAGGGCACCCAAGTACTGAGATTAGGTAGTATGCACTATATTTTCAGGTCATGTTCCTTACTTAAACATCATCCTAGTCCTAAGTCCTAGTGTCCCTGTAGACTCAATGAATGTAAAGCTCTGATACCAACTTGTGAGAACCTGTTATGCTAAACGAGATTACTCAAAATATAAAACACAATCAATAAACAATTAACCACATACCCAAAAATATGGGTAAATTAAAACCGATTTCAACGTCAGCACCCGCTCAGAAATATTTGCATAAGAGCCCAACAACTTTCTTATATCCATACTATGCCAAGAATTTGATAAAAATTGTTCTATCGCCTTAGCCACAACATCTATACACATGAGAACAATATTTGTCTATTCCACACAACAAACATTAACATGTTAACAAAATTCCGATTCGTTTGAAACACCATATACACAATTTTCCTACCTGGACCTGAGAGTACAGGGATGACTCTAGGACACACTAGACATCTAATCAACTTTCTCAAAGATTCATTACTTAGTTCATCTTTGCTGCCACAGGTTTGTTTTTGTCACTTCTGATTACCTAAAAAAAAGTGGTGAACCACTAGGGTGAGACCCATGTCCCAGTAAGAGATATAACCTCCAACAACGCTTATTGATTACAACATTTTAAATAGTAAGATAACTGAGCAGTTGGAGTATTTAATAATCAATTGAACAGATTGAACAGTTCAAGTATGCTAAACAAATTAAGCAAATAATCTTAGCAACAAGTATGATTATCAATGTAAATATAGGTAACAAATAAATCCATTTCTCTGGATAGATATCTACTCAAATTTCATCAAATTGCATCTAATAACAATCATCATCATTAATCTGACTATCATCATATTCCTTACTAACAATACTAGCGATCTAGTAGCAGAAGCATCCCTGACATCATGAATATGTCTACTAACATAGCATGGCTATCAATATTGGCATCTCAAATAAAGGGAATAGATGAATATCATAAATAGAACTAACATCATAGCACACTTAACTGCATAGGCATGATTAGCAGTTTAAGCATCTCTAGTTACAAAGGCATAGCCAAAAATATGTGATAATGAATGTCATAATCATAGCCAACAATAGTAATATCTCTATAAACTTAAACATGACTATTGTATGTACACATTTATAACATGAGCATATCCACAACATAAGAATATCTACTATATTTTAATGCATTAACCATCATCTCTATGTACAGAGAACAACAAGGGTTATCATCCAATATGAAGCGTCGTGTATAACCCTAAACAGATTTGCTAGACGACTGTATTGCACCTTTTATTATGCCTTGGGGAATTTGAATCGTACCATCCAAAGTCCAACCGACCCCTGGAAAGGGCTATTTGATTCTGTACAAGATCTAGGAGTGTCGGTATCCTAAGATCTCTTACCCTTGATCAGTACGAGTAAAAAGGCAGTGACATATAAGTTAAAGCTGCCACTACAATGACAAATAGTCAAGTTGCTAACCACTAGTCCGCCCTTGGTATAGGTCACGACACTAGAAGCTAGGGTATACAAAACCCTCTAATATGAGGTACAACCGCAGTTGTCCTCAATCACATCAAATGTCTGAGGCATGACCATAGACATCCTCCATAACCTACATTGTGGATGACAAGGATATATCCTCAACTTGCCACCCCCACATACTCAACAGTATGCGCTCTGAGTTTCCCTTCGGAATACTCGTTTCACCATACAGCAAGTTCTGACACTGAAGACGGCTCTACGGCACATGGCACTACGTGATTAGAGTTGCACTTGATTAGTTATGCCAATAGGGTGAATTACGACTGCATCAAACAAGTGGACATACAAACCCTAATTCAATTCTAGAAAGCATATATATCACAACCTCAAAAGATATAAAATGTGTGAAACATAATTTCTCATCTCATCATCACATGGTACTATTCACTTGCCATTCATGAGACTACACTAGTCATCATACAATGTCACAGGGTATCAACCCTTATTAATACAAGAGGATTACACCTCATTCATGGCTCAACCATGCCCAAAGGTCATTAAGACCATCATACTATTCCCTACAAGATCATCATTATCTTTGCATGCCTTATAATAAGGCTCAACAACATCACTTACATATAATACATCGGATCAACACAATATTGCATTAATGAGATAGGGGATATTCATAAAAAATCATAGTAGTGTTATATTAACATTAATAACATTCCTTTATTACATCAACATACAAGGAATCTAGATATGATTAACCCTCATCATATTCATAATGCACATGTTTAGCATAAGAAAGTATCAACCATGTGGCTATGATAACCACCAAATAACACATTAAGGTTCTGATCATATTAAGGAGGTTATTTCACCATCATGCCATCATATAAGAAGGTTAAACATGAATACTCATCTTTATCTATTTTCATTAGAGTTAGGTTCAAAAATATAAATTATATTAATGCTACTAATCAACACTTATACCCAAACCCTAACTCATGGCATCCCCATTGGATCATGGATGCATAAGGTGAAGCATCACCATAACATTACATACTATTCTCAAGTATGAATCCACACATAATCAAGGTGTAACCATCGGGTTATAGCATACTAAGGTTTCAACAACAATAAGAGAGTACTCCATGATTGTATTAATCATTCAAGGACTATTCATACCCAATTACCATCATTTAGTTATATTAAATCTACATATAACAAGATATACCTCATTAGGGTTATCCATTAATTCATTATGGTGATTATCAATCATAATCATACCAGGGTAAGGGTAAGACTACAAGTTTAAGGCATTGAACCATCAAATTTCCATCATTAGAATCATAACATTACACTATAGGCTTCTCCCAAAATAATGGGAATATTGAGGCATCAACTTATAACCATTAAATGTTGAAAAGGTAAAGCCATTGTTCGTTTACATAAGTAAACATATTGAACAAACCACCTATGAAGACATTGAGTTTTTCTCTAGAAAGAGTCACCATCTAACCATATACATCCCTTGATTAACAACATAAAAAGTTCCATTGAGAGTAGGGTAAAACCCACAAGCGATTGTTTACTTAAAACAAGCAGTCAGTAAATGAGCTTATTAAGTTGATCTCATAAAGGAAACCATTTAAATCACTTTATTAGGACAAAAAAATTACATTTAGGCATCATTCCAATTTATTGGATGAAGAAACATTAGATCTTAACCATTAGGTCAAGTTCATATATTAAAATCATCAATTGGAGTATAGGTCCGACCATTGCATCAAATGACCCAAGAAACCATTGGTTTAAGGATTAATTGATGCTAAAACTACATAATTAACTCACCATAGGTTGTGGAGACATGATCCACCATCAGTAGTGACCATTAAGTCACCATAGGTTGTTAGATTAGTACTATATTCATTAATCACCATCGAATATCAAACAAATATCACCATTGATTGATAGCATCATTAGGGCACTTAGTTGTTAATCACTAAGCTTCTAATTAGGCCAACACCTTAACTAAGGTGTGAACATCAGTTGACACCCTTGGTCACCACCATCATTTGTCATGAAGACAACAGCATAGGGTTGTTACAATGGTACCACCATCAGGTCATGGGTTTTTAGAAGAAATCAGCTTTAAACCCTAAAATGGACCATTGGTTGATAGGTGCTTAGCACCATAGGTTGTCAAACCAACCTGATCCAAGTCATATTATACCTTAGGAATAATGTACACATGATCACAGGTTCATCTAAAACTGAAATCAGAACAGGGAACATTATAAAAATCGAAATCTAAGTCAAGCATAGCTTTGTAGTGCATGGATCATCATTTAAAAGCAAGAACATGAGCTAGCAAGCTTATGGTAAGCAATAAATGTGGAGAAAGTTATAAAACTTGCTTCTAATTAGAATACAAACTACCAAACATAAGAAAACATGAGAAGGTAGGGTAGAAAATCCAAACATAAGCTGTGAACTCGTCCATCTAGCACCTTTCTTCATCAAATGAGCAAACCCTAATCATAAGGAGCAAGAAAGGTAAGGTTTTAGAGCTTTAGAGAAATTTCTATAATGGAACAACAAGGTTCTGACCCGGAGAATGGTAGGAGTAAGGAAAAAAAAGAAATAAACAGAGGAAAGAAGGGGATTATTACTCTTTTAGGTCAATATCACTAGAAGTAAGCTTTTTAAACCTTAAAAGGAAGTCAATTGCAACCCTAGAGGTTTTTCCCTAAGAAGATCCCCACTTTCTTCTTCCTTGGATAGGAATTTCGTATAAGTACAGAGGGAGAACGAGGTTTGTAGGAGGAGGGAATTAGTGGAGATAAAATGGTTCGTTTGGGTGCTTAGGGATAAGTATATAAAACTTTAAGATAAAGAAAAAAAAGTTGAAGTTCTAGTATCTTTCCAAGTGTCCATGGCCTTAAACTATTAAGAATATACAAGCACACACACAATAAGATGCTCCACATAGCATAGAGACCTGATTATCCCTTTTTTCTTGAATTTCCAAGAAAAACAAATAAATCATTAGTTGATAGCTACTAAAGGTAGCTCATCCATGAAGGGGTAAACCCTAAAATACCCTTGAGGAAAACACCTTCAAACCATGGATGAACTAGGAGCCCCATGGCTCAAAATAATCAAGAATGATAATATAACATATAAGGAACATAATTTATGTGACGAATTGCAAAGAAAACACCTCAATTGGGTAAATTGCATAAAAGTCCAAAATGTACATAAAATTGCATAACTTGCTCAAACAGTGTCCAAATTGGACCAAATATGAAACTTAAGCTTGTATTATGATTTCAAAGGATATCAAAAGGTTATATTATAGTTCTAAGAATAAAATTATGGTAATTAAGAATGTTCAACCATTTAAGCAAGGTTAGGGGTCTCACAACCATAAACCCCTAACAGGGATTTTGCCCCCGAAATCCAAGGTACAAATAGATGGACACTTCTCATGCACGTCATCCTCAATATTAAACATGGTTACTTCCATATTATTGTAATGTCACATCACTCTTATAGAGGTCATGTTCTTCTCTTTCAATTCATACATATCTTATCTTGGGTCAGCACAAAGACCCCCACATAAGAAGACATTTGCAAATATGGAACATAGAAACTTGTAGTGCCACATGTACAAATCTAATAGTAACTTTCAACTTTAAATTCTAGCTATCATCCTAAAATTACATCTATTGTATCAACAACATACTCACTGGCTCTTACCAAACATAGAACATCAGGTATCTCTTATCATATGCAACTTTACAAGGTTTCATCCCTATGCCACTTTAATGGTTGTTGTAATTAACAACTCAATCAACCATGTAAGAATCCCCAAATTTTCAAGAACTATGAGGAATATGTTTTTAGAGGATTCTCTGATCATCTCAATGGTGGACTGACCATCTGTTTGTTTGAAGAATCATACACTTGTACGCAACCATTAACAAATATAACTTCCTGATTGACCTTGTTAGGGGTGGAGAAACAACATTGTCTTCATCTTATCATGATTCACATAACATACTTGATAGAGGTATCATAACTCCAAGAGGATACTCTAGTCAACCCCCAACTCACTCTTGCTAGAATTGTCACACATAAGTACAGTTGCTTCAACATTCTTAAGGTTTAGCAAAGATGTTAACCATGTTAATGACCATCTCTGAAATACATTGAGATTTCATCATTCAAAGCTTAATACAACTTGTAAGACATGACTCGAACACTCTGGTTCTCCTATTCATAAATTCTATTGGTACATTGGTTAGTCTAAAGGACATAATCCTAAACTCATCATGGTCATGTAACTTGTGTCATCCACTCTAACTCTTATCTATTGATATTCTGATCCTAGGTTTATCTTAAAGGAACACGATAACACATATCTGCAGATCAACAAACCATCTATCCTTGATAGTGGCCTTGCCCATCTATCACTAGACCATTCACAACATTATAGAATCACTTTTATTTTTCCTTCCAAACAACATTTTGGAGGGTCATCATCAACTCTCTCTCTCTTTCTCTAAGGGAGAGGAATACTTGGAATGTTCATTTAATAAACATCTCCAACCTTCACATACTTCCCATATTGTTGCTACATCTTGGATACTAGGATTCATTACCTTGGTATCCACCTCATGCACTATAAGGAACTCACATCCTTATCTCATCTACTTTTACCAACATAAGAAATCTCAAAACATATAAGAGGAGTCTTCCTAATTATTGGAAGGCTCAAAAGTAAACTCATCACAAACTTTATGATCTTGGAACCATAGTCCAAGAAACCTTACACTATAATAAACTACCCACCTTCATGTTTACAACGAATCCACACATACCAAGTGAAAATGATCCACTTGAAAGTTGTGCCCTAGAAAGGAAAGACACAAAGGGAAACACACTTCCCACGTCATAGCAGAATTGTTCAAAGGCCACTAGCAAAAAGGTAACCAATTCTATTTTCATTATGCAGGCTACAGATTCTTATGTATCATTTTACCTTTTTCATTTCAGGTTCCTTGCATTAGCATAGGAATCATCATGATTAACATATCCCATTACTCCTTCCTTGATGACTATTTATCACACTTGGATATGTTCTCTTATTTTATTATATTTTTCAACCACTTATCCAGAGGTAAATCATCATATTCAAAATTTTCTTCATTAAACAAGGATCATCTCCCTTAATTTCTTTCACATGACATGCTAATTTTACATTAAAGTTTTCTTATGTACATAGGTTGGTCTGAGATTAACTCAGGTTCCACTTTATTCTTTTGTCATTTTTCCGATTCATCTTCTCATTTTATACTTATCATAGGAATTCTCTACATCTTATGTGAATTTCATACCTCGAATCACTTTATAAGAACAGACTTATCTGTATTTTACTTTATTATCTTCTTGAATTACATCTTCAAGAACTCCTCTTTTGCTTATTTGTATTCGGATTTAGATTTCATGTTATTGTATATTTCTCTTATAGTTACCAAACATTCAATTTTTGATAGTTAATGATATAATTCTCATCTTCTCTTGAGGTAATATTGAGTTATTTGTACCATGATTTCTGATTCATTATGCTCTTTAGATTGTTTCAAAATGACTACTTGATCATAGTAATAAAAAAGATAACAATCTAAAAGTTCCATACTTACCTTTTTTTCAATAATTGAATACCTGGCCAGGGCACCCAAGTACTGAGATTAGGTAGTATATGCACTATATTTTTAGGTCATGTTCCTTACTTAAACATCATCCTAGTCCTAAGTCCTAGTGTCCCTATAGACTCAATGAATGTAAAGCTCTGATACCAACTTGTGAGAACCTGTTATGCTAAACGAGATTACTCAAAATATAAAACACAATCAATAAACAATTAACCACATACCCAAAAATATGGGTAAATTAAAACCGATTTCAACGTCAGCACCCGCTCAGAAATATTTGCATAAGAGCCCAACAACTTTCTTATATCCATACTATGCCAAGAATTTGATACAAATTGTTCTATCACCTTAGCCACAACATCTATATACATGAGAACAATATTTGTATATTCCACACAACAAACATTAACATGTTAACAAAATTCCGATTCGTTTGAAACACCATATACACAATTTTCCTACCTGGACCTGAGAGTACAGGGATGACTCTAGGACACACTAGACATCTAAACAACTTTCTCAAAGATTCACTACTTAGTTCATCTTTTCTGCCACATGTTTGTTTTCGTCACTTCTGATTACCTAAAAAAAAGTGGTGAACCACAAGGGTGAGACCCATGTCCCAGCAAGAGATATAACCTCCAACAACGCTTATTGATTACAACATTTTAAATAGTAGATAACTGAGCAGTTGGAGTATTTAATAATCAATTGAACATATTGAACAGTTCAAGTATGCTAAACAAATTAAGCAAATAATCTTAGCAACAAGTATGATTATCAATGTAAATATAGGTAACAAATAAATCCATTTCTCTGGATAGATATCTACTCAAATTTCATCAAATTGCATCTAATAAAAATCATCATCATTAATCTGACTATCATCATATTCCTTGCTAACAACACTAGCAATCTAGTAGCAGAAGCATCCCTGACATCATGAATATGTCTACTAACATAACATGGCTATCAATATTGGCATCTCAAATAAAGGGAATAGATGAATATCATAAATAGAACTAACATCATATCACACTTAACTGCATAGGCATGATTAGCAGTTTAAGCATCTCTAGTTACAAAGGCATAGCCAAAAATATGTGATAACGAATGTCATAATCATAGTCAACAATAGTAATATCTCTATCAGCTTAAACATGACTATTGTATGTACACATTTATAACATGAGCATATCCAAAACATAAGAATATCTACTATCTTTTAATGCATTAAACATCATCTCTATGTGAAGAGAACAACAAGGGTTATCATCCAATATGAAGCATTGTGTATAACCCTAAACAGATTTGCTAGACGACTGTATTACACCTTTTATTATGCCCTGGGGAATTTGAATCGTACCATCCAAAGTCCAACCAACCCCTGGAAAGGGCTATTCGATTTTGTACAAGATCTAGGAGTGTCGGTATCCTAAGATCTCTTACCCTTGATCAGTACGAGTAAAAAGGCAGTGACATATCAGTCAAAGCTACCACTACAACGACAAATAGTCAAGTTGCTAACCACTAGTCTGCCCTTGGTACAGGTCACGACACTAGAAACTAGGGTATACAAAACCCTCTAATCTGAGGTACAACCGCAGTTGTCCTCAATCACATCAAATGTATGTGGCATGACCATAGCCATCCTCCATAACCTACATTGTGGATGACAAGGATATATCCTCAACTTGCCACCCCCACATACTCAATAGTATGCGCTCTGAGTTACCCTTAGGAATACTCGTTTCACCATCCAGCAAGTTCTGACACTGAAGATGGCTCTACGGCACATGGCACTACATGATTAGAGTTGCACTTGATTAGTTATGCCAATGGGGTGAATTATGACTGCATCAAACAAGTGGACATACAAACCCTAATTCAATTCTAGAAAGCATATATATATCACAACTTCAAAAGATATAAAATGTGTGAAACATAATTTCTCATGTCATCATCACATGGTACTATTCACTTGCCATTCATGAGACTACACTACTCATCATACAATGTCACAGGGTATCAACCCTTATTAATACAAGAGGATTACACCTCATTCAGGGCTCCACCATGCCCAAAGGTCATTAAGACCATCATACTATTCCCTGCAAGATCATCATTATCTTTGCATGCCTTATAATAAGGCTCAACAACATCACTTACATATAATACATCAGATCAACACAATATTGCATTAATGAGCTAGGGGATACTCATAAACAATCATAGCAGTGTTATATTAACATTAAGAACATTCCTTTATTCCATCAACATACAAGGAATCTAGATATTGATTAACCCTCATCATATTCATAATGCACATGTTTAGCATAAGAAAGTATCAACCATGTGGCTATGATAACCACTAATTAACACATTAAGGTTATGATCATATTAAGGAGGTTATTTCACCATCATGACATCATATAAGAAGGTTAAACATGAATACTCATATTTATCTATTTGCATTAGAGTTAGGTTCAACAAGATAAATTAATTAATGTTACTAATAAGCACTTATACCCAAACCCTAACTCACGAAATCCCCATTGGATCATGGATGCATAAGGTGAAGCATCACAATCACATTCCATACTATTCTCAAGTATGAATCCACACATAAATCAAGGTGTAACCATCGGGTATAGCATACTAAGGTTTCAACAACAATAAGAGAGTAATCCATGATTGTATTAATCATTCAAGGACTATTCATACCCAATTACAATCATTTAATTATGTTAAAGCTACGTATAACAAGCTATACCTCATTAGGGTTACCCATTAATTCATTATGGCGATTATAAATCATAATCGTATGAGGGTAAGAATAAGACTACAATTTTAAGGCATTGAACCATCAAATTCTCATCATTAGAATCATAACATTACACTATAGGCTTCACCCAAAATAATGGGAATATTGAGGCATCAATTTCTAACCATTAAATGTTGAAAAGGTAAAGCCATTGGTCGTTTACATAAGTAAACATCTTGAAAAAACCACCTATGAAGTCATTGAGTTGTGCTCTAGAAAGATTCACCATCTAACCCTGGACATCCCTTGATTAACAACATAAAAAGTTCCATTGAGAGTAGGGTAAAACCCACAAGCGATTGTTTATTTAATACAAGCCGTTAGTAAATAAGATTCTTAAGTTGATCTCATAAAGGAAACCATTTAAATCACTTTATTAGGACTAACATATTAAATTTAGGCATCATCCCAATTTATTGGATGAAGAAACATTAGATCTTAACCATTATGTCAAGTTCATATATTAAAACCATCAATTGGAATATAGGTCCGACCATTGCATCAAATGACCTAAGAAACCATTGGTTTAAGGCTTAATTGATGCTACAACTACATGCTTAACTCACCATAGGTTGTAGTGACCTGATCCACCATCATCAGTGACCATAAAGTCACCATAGGTTGTTAGATCAATACTATATTCATTAATCACCATCGAATATCAAACTAATATCACCATTGATTGATAGCATCATTAAGGTACTTAGTTGTTAATCATTAAGCTTCTAATTAGGCCAACACCTGACCTAAGGGGTGAACATCAGTTGACACCCTTGGTCACCACCATCAGTTGTCATGGAGACAACACCATAGGGTTGTTACAATGGTACCACCATCGGGTCATGGGTTTTTAGAAGAAATCGGCTTTAAACCCTAAAATTGACCATTGGTTGATAGGTGCTTAGCATCATAGGTTGTCAAACCAACCTGATCCAAGTCATATTATATCTTAGGAATAACGCACACATGATAATAGGTTCATCTATAACTGAAATCAGAACAAGGAATATTATAAAAATCGAAATCCAAGTCAAGCATAGCTTTGTAGTGCATGGATCATCATTTAAAAGTAAGAACATCAACTAGCAAGCTTATGGCAAGCAATAAACATGGAGCAAGTTATAAAATTTTCTTATAATTAGAAGATAAACTCCCAAACATAAGAAAACATGAGTAGGTAGGGTAGAAAATCCAAGAATAAGCTGTGAACTCATCCATCTAGCACCTTTCTTCATCAAATGAGCAAACCCTAAGCATAAGGAGCAAGAAAGGTAAGGTTTTAGAGCTTTAGAGAAATTTCTACCATGGAAAAACAAGGTTCTGACATGGAGAAAGGTAGGAGGAAGGATAAAAAAGAAATAAACGGAGGAAAGAAGGGGATTCTTACTCTTTTAGGTCAAGATCACTAGAAGGAAGCTTTTAAACCCTAAAAGGAAGTAAATTGCAAGCCTAGAGCTTTTTCCACAAAAAGATCCCCAATTTCTTCTTCCTTGGACAGGAATTTCACAGAAGCATAGAGGGAGAATGAGGTTCATAGGAGGAGGGAAGTGGTGGAGATAAAATGGTTCTTTTGGGTGATTAGGAATAAGTATATAAAACTTTAAGATAAAGGTAAAGAAAAAGTTGAAGTTCTAGTATCTTTCCAAGTGTCAATGGCCTTAAACTATTAAGAATATACAAGCACACACACAAGAAGCTGCCCCACATAGCTTAGATACCTTATTGTCCCTTGTTTCTTGAATTTCCAAGAAAAACAAATAAATCATTAGTTGATAGCTACTAAAGGTAGCTCATCCATGAAGGGGTAAACCCTAAAATACCCTTGAGGAAAACACCTTCAAACCATGGCTCAACTAGGAGCCCCATGGCTCAAAATACTCAAGAATAATAATATAACATCTAAGGAACATAATGTATGTGACAAATTGCAAAGAAAACCCCTCAATTGGGTAAATTGCATAAAAGTCCAAAATATACATAAAATTACATAACTTGTTCAAACAGTGTCCAAATTGGACCAAATTTGAAACTTAAGCTTGTCTTATGATTTCAAAGCATATAACAAGCTTATATTATAGTTATTAGCATTAAATTATGGTAATTAAGCATTTTCAACCATTTAAGCAAGGTTAGGGTCTCAAAATAATTGTAGAGAAATCTTCATAACAAAAGATAACAAGGATATGGAGAAATATAATATAATTGTAAGAGTCATTCTAATGGAATAATGGTTCCAATTTTGTACCCTGCAATACTATAAGAGTTCTTCATGGAAGAAAAACAATTATAGTTTCCTCTAAACCAAAATTATCCAAAGCTCAATATTCTCATAACATGCATCAAGAAGCTCATCCTACTCGATCATATGATTTTGAAATATCAAGATAGATAACATTGTTTCCCGTGTTGCCTCCCTTAGCATTACTAAAATAACAAAATATTTCAGAAGAAATAAGCACATTGGCAGTGATGTGTCTTCCTTGTTTGGTTTTCAAATACAATGTTGTTAGAAAGAGGTATCATCACACCACCTATGCAACTATATTATAATTGGCATTGCATAAGATTATGTGCATGTATTCCAATATTTATATGATTTTAAGTATATTAGAAATCATGAAAACTAGGGTAGAGTTCACACCATCTATGAAAATACTTCCTTTGCATGATACTTTAATATAGTTTGTAACATATTCCTCATCGACATGCCAATATGTGTGGTAAAACATTTCACTTGTGACATCTAGACCCATGTATTATTTGGATGCATCTTCATTAACAATTACCATATTCTAGAGTGAGTAACAATTTCTTTCTCAAAGTGTGATGGATATGTGGAAATAAAACATTGTGTAGAAAATTAGGATGATTTCGTCAATGTCACCATCATCTTTCTTCTAAGTGCTACACTCATCCATGAGCCCTTCAATATAATATTTTTTTCCATTTTGATACCTTATGATGGGAATATCTTGTGTATCTATCTCGTTCTTGCATTTTTTTGGATTTAATGAACCATTCGGGACCATCACTTTTAGACCTTATGCAACTCCCCCTACCAAGTCATTAAAACTCATCACCATTGGCATTTTGAGGTGGTTGTCTTTTTGCTTCTGCAAGTTTTTTAAGTACCTTTATTTTTTATTTCACATATTCAAATTGCATGCAAGACCTATAATGTAGTTGCCACTTGCCACATCCTTACCTCAAGGGTAAGATGCACATAGCTTTCCCACGAATTTTAATTAAATACTTTCACGTGCTCCTGATGAGAGCCGCATTGGTTCAAACATAAAGTTGGCTACTCTTTTTTTCTTTTTCAAAGATGCGTCCTTATCTGCCAAACTCATTGTTAGTGTATGATCTACTATTCTACTCTACTAAGCACCATGTCAGGTACGAAACCCCTATTCTCATATGGCTCCTGTCAATGAATAAATACCGTGAAACAGAGTCTAAATTCTTTGTCCCTACTCTCATATGTCTCCTACAGATGAATAACTACCGTGAAAAAGAGTCTAAACCCCATACGCCTTTCACCATTTCTCATAGAAAACCCTATATATATCTTCCATCATTGCTCATGAATAGCCCTACATGCATCTAAACAAATCCATAGTTTCTTATGCGGTGTTGTCACAATGTTTCCCGATAATAAGAAGAAAGGTGCTAGCAAGATGGCATTTCGTGATCGTTCGATCTTCAAACTAAGTTTACAATTCAACCAACAAGGATGGAGTCCTTCTGCGGCTGGAGATGTGCGTATAAGTAGCAGGTGACTGCGTCCAATCTAGAGGTAGACAAATCTATGAAAAATCCAGTGCATCTATATAAGGTTGTGATTCTAAAAATGTACCAGGATATCTCCTCCTAGGTTGAGCGATTACCTTATGTCAAAGCAGCCTTGGATGATGTGAGAGACACAAAATTCTCTTTACCTAATTGATCCCTTGAGGTTCTTGCCCTCGGTTAGGGATCCCATGTGCTTGGAAGCCCTTATGGTACACTAGATAGAGAGAGGGAAATCACGTCAGCTTGTGGCGATGTTCGTGGAATGGTGGGTATATTTTCTCTGGATAGCATTGTTTTCAGGAATATATGCAACCACGGCTCGTCCAGTCATCCTCTTGATATTGTTCATAGAGCAGAATCTGAAGAGTTGAATTGCAACAATCATATGATGCTGATGCATTAAGTAATTTCCCTAGAGAACAATGACATCAAGAAACAAGAGATTCCCAAATGGGAATGCTTTTTATCCATTCGTATTGTATTAATACCTCATATTCTGTAGTTTGTGGATTAGTTTGAACATGGCTTATTCAGTAGTATGAATTGGAGAAACTGAGGTTTCAAAAATCCTCTCTTTCCATCAGCTATGTATAAGAATGGGCATCCTTTATGATAAGCAGCTGTATTGGCATCACCAGACTGGGTTCGTTACAACAATCTTGAAGTTTGAAAGGAACGTATGTAGATCAACCTGAAGTTACCCCACGCTTTTTCATTTAAGATATGACGTGAGTTATGATCGGTAAGGTTTAATTTATTATTGTTTTGAGGACAAGGACAATGTAGTTTCTCCAATCAAGTTTCTAAAATTCAGCCCGAAACCAATATGCCACACAGGCTAAAGAGATGCAGACGTCTTCGCAAGTAAACTGCAAAAGAATTACATAGGTTTCACATCGAAAGCAGCTTGGCAGATTGGTTTGTCCTTTTTTTTGTGTGGTTATATATATCTTATTCTTTCTAGTGATAACTGGCAGATACATTTTATTAGTGCTATGTGATGAGATTTATTCTTGGGATAGTTGGAAAGCATATTGAATTTTATGTCCGTAAAGAGAAATGCGGTATTCCAATGTTCGACGATGTATATTTAGTTATCATATCTCTTTTCTGAATTTCCTACTGTGTGGCTTATGTAAAAAAATTCGATCGTACCAGACATTATTAACACCCTTTGACTTAGCTAGATGTGTTGTCGTCATTTTTAAGGATACAAATGCTTTGTCTGGTTAATTTATAATTTTCCCTAGCAGCAATGTTTATTATTCCAATATGGAAAATGTTATGTTTCCAAAAATACAATTTGACTGGAAACAGAAACTAGAAGTGAACTGCATGCCAATGAGAATATATCATTCTACAAACATTGTTTCATCCAGATTCTATGTTCCTTTTATTAATCAACAGACAAGCAACTCACATCTTGATGGAGAAAAACAAAGCTTTGAACCAGGATGAACCAGAGTAAACCGGGCTCCCTGGCCTGCCTTGTCTGAGCTATTTAAAAAGCTCCTGTTCTATTGTAAAGTTAACGGAGAAAGGAGAAACTTCTTCCTCAAGTCTCGATCCATCTCTCATATCTCTCTGACTCTCTCTCTCTCTCTCGTTTTCTCCGTGTGAATCTGCTGTCTTCTTCATGTGTTCTTCTTCCTCTGTTCATCTCGATCCTTCCCTTTCTGAAATTCAGATGGTATCAGAGCTTTCATAGGTTGAGTATGGACAAGAGCGAGAGATCTGTCTCACCTAAAGGTCGATCCGAAGCCGAAGAGATGCCCGAGAAACCGGTGATTCATGCCTCAGCCTCAGTTTTCGGAGGAAACTCCAAGGTTGAAGACAGCAGTCGCAAGCAAGCTGATCTATCTGATGGAATCATCATTCTTGAAGCCTATCCTTTCCCGACGAAGATTAATGTCTCCAATTTTGTTTTTCTCAAACTCTCCAACTCCAACTTTCTGTACTAGGAGCTCCAGATCCGAACCCTAATTGAGGGAAACTCTCTCGAAGGATTCATAGATGGGACCGAGATACCTCCAGAGAAGTACACTACTGATAGTCAAGGTAACATCTCCTTAAATCCCTTCTATCGAGCCTGGATTCGTACTGATCGCCTGGTTAAGGGGTGGATTACTAGTACTGTAACATCCCTGACCTGGGTTATGAATTAACCCTAGAGGTTTTGCCTAATAAGGTTGAGTAAATTCTTTATCTTATCTTGGGAAAATTAATTAGGGCTTATGAGGAACTTATGTTTCAATTTTGGTCCTGTTTGGACAATGTTGAAGCAATGTTTGCTTATTTTGGACAAATGTGCAAATTACCCAAGTTGAGGGGTTTATGTGCAAATTGTGCATGATAATATGTTCCTCATGTGTTGAAGCATCATGAGAGTGAATATGATGTTGAGGTATGGCTTATGGAAGCCTGAATACCAAGAAAGAGCTGATAAAGCAATGTATGTGCATGAAAACCTAGTTTTGGTGTAATGTGCAATTTACCCAAACCCTAGGGTGAAATATGTAATTTACCACTTCAATAAAGTCCTTAATGTTTCTTGGCAACATTTAGAGAAAATGAAATGAGAGGGGCATCTCATTTGAATTAAGTTGGAGGAGAGAGAATCTTGATATTAAAATAATCAAGATTTAATCTTAAGTGAAACCCTAATTCAATTTAGGGCAAAAATGAATGTATTAATTAAAGGGCCTTCAACCAAAATGTTATTGGTTTATTTTGAATAAGGATGGACGTTCCTTTGCCAATATAAGGAACGAAATTATCTAAAGGAGGTGAAATTCCACTCACCTTAATATAAGTTAAAGAATTCCCACTCAAAAAGATATATTAGTATTATAATGGATTAAGGTGCTTATTTTCTTTTCCCTTAATCCATGGATAATGGAAGGGAGTTCGGTGGCTTTGAGTTTCCTTTGCATACAAGAAAACCAAGGAGGAAGATGTGGTACTATTTTTGGGATTAAATGCATTTTAATAATGCATTTGCTCTCTCATCAATTTCCTTATAAAAGTGCCATTTCCAAGCCCAAACCAAGCCCTTTTCGGATTTCTTTCTTCCCCTTGCTTGCAAAACCGACCACGGAGCTAGGGAGGAGCAGGGGAGGACGAATCCCAACCTGTTGGTAAGGTTCTTGATTCATTTCTCCTTGATTCCATGGTGGAAATCGAAAATAAATTATGGATTCCTTCCTATTTCGATCTCCTCTTCAATCCTAACCAATTCTTTTCACTCAAATCTTGAGGACGACCCTTGGAATAGTGAAGGGAGCTTCATTCACCATTTTTGCCGTGATCTTGGAGCTTTGGATCTCAATTGGAGGCGGGTTTAATAACTTGAACCCTGAATCTTATTATTGCAATAAATTCTTTATCAATTGGTGAACATTTCTACATTTCCGAAATTAACTTTGGTTGATTGATGCAATTTCCATGGAAATCACATTAGATTTCGTGAGTTTGGAGCTTTATGATGATTACATCATCATAAGCACACACCTCCCCAAATATCTTGGGCAAACGGTTTCAAAGTTTGGTTGGACCAAAGGGTTTCACCAAACTGTTTGGTGACCAAACGGTTTGCAAACCGTTTGGGAGAAAACGGTTTCAAAACTTTTTGAGATGGTTGAACAAGGGTTTACCGTTTGGTATTCCTGTTCATAATTATGTTGGTTTATAACCCTCCAAAGTTGAGGGATTAACTCCAAAGGAATCGTGAGTTGAAGGCAAATAAATTAGGTAAACCTAATTGGATTAAGTGCTGATTTTCAACCTGATTAACTTGACCTTTTTGGGAAAACGGTTTCAAAACCGTTTGAGTGCGTTGACCAAGGGTTGCCCGTTTGGGATTATTGTTCCTAATGCTGTTGGTTAATGACTCACCAAATTTGATGGGTTAACTCCCAAGGAATCGTGAGTTGAAGGCTAATCAATTAGGTAAACCTAATTGGATTAAGTGCTGATTTTCAACCTGATTAACTTGACCTTTTTGGGAAAACGGTTTCAAAACCGTTTTAGTGCGTTTACCAAGGGTTGACCGTTTGATATTACTGTTCCTAATTATATTGGTTAATGAATCACCAAACTTGAGGGGTTAATTCCCAAGGAATCATGAGTTGAAGGCTAATCAATTGGGCAAACCCTAATTGAAATTAGTGCTGAAATTTCAATGAGTTGATTTGAGATTTTGGGTTGATTAGCCCAAACGGTTTCAAAACCGTTTGGGGATCACCCAAACGGTTTCAAGACCGTTTGGGGATCACCCAAGACCGTTTGGAGGTCTGGGGTTAAGTATAGTTGACCAATTGAAGGTCCAAAGGTACCAAATCATATTGCAATTAAGTGCTGATTTGTTGATCAACTCGATAGACCAATCCTTGATGAAATTTCACTAGAATCCAAAGGTTGGATGAGCCAAACGGTTTCAAAACCGTTTGGGGCTCATCCAAACAGTTTCAAAACCGTTTGGTGGTCACCCAAGAACGTTTGGAGGTCTAGGGTTGAGTATGGTTAGGTGTTTGAAGGTCTAAAGGTACCAAGTTGATTTGCAATCAAATGCTGATTTCGTGATCATCCCAATGATCCAAACTTTGATTGGTTGACTTAGATTATGATGTGGACATGGGCAAACGGTCTCAAGACTGTTTGGAGGTCATCCAAACGACCTCAAGACCGTTTGGGGTCAGGTCATACCCAATTTGGATGATGGTTCAATGGTTTCAAAGTAACTAGTCTTACATTGATTAGTATTGAAGGATCATCGATTCCAAACCCTAATTCAATTGATTTAAACCCTATTTGATAATCAATTGAGGGTCAATTGAGGGTCAAATCAGTTGAAGGTTGACCTATTAAACTCAATTGAAGTATGAGCATAGGTCCCATTGATGATTGGTTCCATGAATTCAATGATTGAAGGTCCAATGCAATCAATTGAAACACAATTAGTAGTTTGATTGATGATCAACTTCAAAGCTCTAATTGGTGATTATAAACCCTAATCCCATTGAAATCAGACCCTAATTGAAGTCCCAATTGAGGTGTGAGTTCATGATTCAATTGATGATTGAATTGATGATCCAATTGATTGAAGTTCCATTGATTGGAATTGAGTGTTGTTGAAGTCTTGATTGACTTTTTGGTTCATGCGGTTTTGAGAGGTTTGGACCAAACGGTCTCAAGACCGTTTGAGACCAAACGGTCTCAAACCGTTTGAGACCCATGTGGTTTCAAAGCTTTTTGCTTAAACGGTTTCAAACCATTTGTGGATCAATTTGGTTAATTCAATTGGATGCCTAATGCAATTGAAGGATCAATTGGTTAATCCAATTGAGTACCTAATGTAATTGAAGGAACAATGGATTGATCCAATTGAGTACCCAATGAAATTAAAGACTCAATTAACTAATCCAAATGGATACCTAGTGCAATTGAAGGTTCCATTGATCAATCTATTTGGATACCTCATGTTATTGATGGTCTAATTGATCAAACCTTTTTGGAAACCTAATGTAATTAGGTGAGAGATACCCTTAATGGTCCTAATCAATAATGCATAACAAATGCATGGATCCAATACATGATGTAAACCCTAGTTGAGGGTGTATCCATGTGAAACCCTAATTGAGGGTGATTTCATGAGAAACTCTAATTGGGAATGATTAGTAAACCCTAATTATGGGCAATGTGATATGAAACCCTAATGAAGGGTGATGCTATATGCAATCCCTATTCTAAAGAAGGGAGATGGTATGTGAAACCCTAATTCCTAATGAAAGAATATAATTCATACTTGAATATAATTCATGAGGTAAACTCATGTAGCACGACCGTGTAAGGTAGCACGGCCGTGGTAACTTCCCTTTGCACGACCGTGCAAGGTAGCACGGCCGTGGTGGATTCACTTTGCACGACCTTGCAAGGTAGCACGACCGTGGTGACTTTCTTAGCACGGCCGTTCCTGGTTGCACGGCCGTGGTGTTCTATGATTGGTTTAGAGATGATTTGAAAGTGACCTAATATGGTCGTATACCTTGATGTGTAATAAGTCCAATATAATTGGATGAAGGATACATGGGATATGTGATGGGAAACCCTAATAAAGGAATAAGGGTGATACCCTTGAAATAATGATACATTTTTTTTAATGGTATTGATAGATAATTGATGTACTGCTATCATATGTGCTAACCATGCAGGTATCATGAGATGATGAACATAGCCAGGTATGAGCTATGATGTGTTATTAGTTTGAATTGTTTATTGGGCCTTGTGTGCCATAATATACCTTGTGCCTGGTAAGAGGTGGCAAGAGAGTTAATGGGCCTCAAGTGCCATGATGGATCCTTGTGTAGCAGGTATCATATTTACCTTGATCAGATGACCTAAAGGTGTTAGTTACCTGAGAAAGTGATAACAATGCTCAGGTGATGAGCTAAGGATTTGAGTACCCAGGATTTCATGGTTATGGTATTGAAATTGTGAAGGGATGACAATTCCCAGTGTTGAAATGAGGGATTAAGATCCCAATACTTCATGAAAAGAGTATGGCTACGGGCCATGACTCCACAATGATAATGCCAGGCTTTAGATATATGATCTAAGCCTGAAAAGAGTTAATGCAGTGGTAATGATTCTGTAGTTTGAATAGATGTTATACATGTTCTTCATACTCATTAAAGAATAAGTGACATGTTGATTCTATCAAGTTATAGTTGCAATGCTTCTGATATAGAATAATGTTCTAATCTGTTAGACATTAAAATATCTGCTGTCAAATAAATATGATTACCCTGTTCATATTTATCTTCTTAAGATGCAATAATAATGTTTCTGGCAGAGAGTTATAACTCTCGCTGGGGCAATTTTTATAATTGTCTCACCCCCGTGGGAACCACATTTTTAGGTGGACGCGGACGAGGAGACAGGAATCCTTTAGTAGGTGAAGAACAGCAGTAGCAGCAGGGACATCAGTGAAGTATCAGGTGGAGACATTGGCTGTCATGACATGTATAGTTGTATATAGAGTCCTATGTGTCGTCTCTGTACTCTCAGGTCCTAGGAGTAGTAGTTAGTGCTTTTGAGATTTTGGATCAGTGTCTTGAGATTTTATACTACCTGTGTTTAGCTTAACAGGTCAGCTGATGCTTGTAATTCTCAGAAAGAGATGATGCATGATATGTTCCTTTGATCCAAAAAGTAAATGTGTTATACATTGGCTCTTGAAGGAAAAGATTTACTATGTGTGGATCTCTTTGCAAAAAGTTTTAAATTTTTAGTGATTTTCGCTAATCCGCTGCTTGATGAACGCTTCCGCATTAGTTAATTATGTTTTTATGAGTTGTATGCCACAATTTAGTGGTATCAGAGCTCTAGGTTCACTGAGTCTACAGAGACATAGGACTAAGTTGTTGAGTCTATGTTAGTGTCCTCCGGTATACCCTATAATGATTTCTGCTTGTGCAAAGAAAGGGTAAAGTTTTAAAATGACTGGAGAGCACAAGGAACACATTGCTAAGGGCAATGTTGTTGCACCAAGAAGAGGTGCAAGGGATCAGACAAGAATAGAATGAGTGCCTGAGAATCCCCATTAAGACCTGATCAGGATAGAGAATCCTATGATCATGCTCTTGTTGGGCAGATTAGGGCAACAATAATGCATATAAGTGGACTGGGTGCTAGCCTTATAACCTAGGTTATCAGTTCTTAGTACAGAAAGCTTGAGTTTTAAAAGAGTCCCTAAATGACTTATTCATGTTGGAACAAGGGAAAATATGGAAAAGATTAACTAATGGAAAGAAAATAGACTCTTCCATGAGTTTAGACAGATATTTATCTGTGATGACAGTGCCCAAGAAGGGGCAATAAGCTGAAAAGTAGGTGATGATCTATATAATTTTAGAGACATTTGCCTAATGGTTTTAAAAAATCCAAGGTTTTTGGTACTAATAGTGCAATAAATGCCTAGTGTACCAGGGTAGTAGCCACTATGTAAGTGTAAAGGTCTTAACCTTTCACCTGTAAGATCCCATGGCTTAGTTTTTGCATCAGTAATAAGACTAATAAGACCATGATGTGAGGACAAGGTATGTTATAAATGTGTACATGTTGAGTACACTAAACCATTTTTGTTATAAAAAGGAGGATTGTTGATTTTGTTTTCCCTATTGGTTGCTATACAGGGAAGAAATGATGAGAGCTAGAATTTGAATTCTGTTCAGTATTCTTTTAAATGCTCTATATTGATCTTACCTCTATGAAAGAGGAAGAGGTATAGAAGAGATGCCTGGATAAAATCCAGGGATGTTAAATCTTATGTTATGATAATATGAAAAGCAAGAAATATGATAGCATGTAAGTGCATACTACTTGATCTCAGTACTTGTAAACCCTGATCAGGTATACAACTATTGATGATAAAGTGAGTATGGAAACTCTTAGATTGATATCTTTTTTATTGCCCTAATCAAGCAATCATTCTGAGACAATCTAATGAGTATCATGAAATAAGAAATATGGAATCAATAAAGGAAGATGCTTTGTGCAATTCCAATAAAGGAAGATGCTTTGTGCAATTCCAATAAAGGAAGATGCTTTGTGCAATTCCAATAAAGGAAGATGCTTTGTGCAATTCCAATAAAAGGAAGATGCTTTGTGCAATTCCAATAAAGGAAGATGCTTTGTGCAATTCCAATAAAGGAAGATGCTTTGTGCAATTCCAATAAAGGAAGATGCTTTGTGCAATTCCAATAAAGGAAGATGCTTTGTGCAATTCAAATAAAGGAAGATGCTTTGTGCAATTCCAATAAAGGAAGATACTTTGTGCAATTCCAATAAAGGAAGATGCTTTGTGCAATTCCAATAAAGAAAGATGCTTTGTGCAATTCCAATAAAGGAAGATGTTTTGTGCAATTCCAATAAAGGAAGATGCTTTGTGCAATTCCAACCCTAAACAAAAAGGGAAAAGCTATGTGACATTCCTAACTAATAGGAAGAACTATGTGAACATTGCCAATTACATAGAGTTTGCTAAGTGAATTATCTCTGTTAGATATATATGTTTTTCCTTTTGGTAAGTATTCTTGAGTGATTATTGAAGTATGTTCTTTTATGCTTCTTCCTTTCAATGACATGGACATCATATGTTAGGGGTTTATGCTTTGCATAAACATAAACAGTGATAAAGAGGAATTAATGAAAGGAACTATGTGTGAATTACAGAATTCATGATATCTCCACAACATTAAGATGAGATGTGGAGACTTGATGGCATGATTAATGAATAATCTGTTCCTCTTCTTGTTTGGGATTTCGAGGACGAAATCCTTGTTAGGGGTTTATAATTTGTAACATCCCTGACTTGGGTTATGAATTAACCCTAGAGGTTTTGCCTAATAAGGTTGAGTATATTCTTAATCTTATCTTGGGAAAAGTAATTAGGGCTTATGAGGAACTTATGTTTCAATTTTGGTCCTGTTTGGACAATGTTGAAGCAATGTTTGCTTATTTTGGACAAATGTGCAAATTACCCAAGTTGAGGGGTTTATGTGCAAATTGTGCATTATAATATGTTCCTCATGTGTTGAAGCATCATGAGAGTGAATATAATGTTGAGGTATGGCTTATGGAAGCCTGAATACCAAGAAAGAGCTGATAAAGCAATGTATGTGCATGAAAACCTAGTTTTGGTGTAATGTGCAATTTACCCAAACCCTAGGGTGCAATATGTAATTTACCTATTCAATAAAGTCCTTAATGTTTTTTGGCAACATGTAGAGCAAATGAAATGATAGGGGCATCTCATTTGAATTAAGTTGGAGGAGAGAGAATCTTGATATTAAAATAATCAAGATTTAATCTTAAGTGAAACCCTAATTCAATTTAGGGCAAAAATGAATGTATTAATTAAAGGGCCTTCAACCAAAATGTTATTGGTTGATTTTTAATAAGGATGGACGTTCCTTTTCCAAGACAAGGAACGAAAATATCTAAAGGAGGTGAAATTCCACTCACCTTATTATAAGTTAAAGAATTCCCACTCAAAAAGATATATTAGTATTATAATGGATTAAGGTGCTTATTTTCTTTTCCCTTAATCCATGGATAATGGAAGGGATTTAGGTGGCTTTGAGTTGCCTTTGAATACAAGCAAACCAAGGAGGAAGAGGTGGTACTATTTTTGGGATTAAATGCATTTTAATAAGGCATTTTCTCTCTCATCAATTTCCTTATAAAAGTGCCATTTCCAAGCCCAAACGAAGGCCTTTTCGGATTTCTTTCTTCCCCTGGCTTGCAAAACCGACAAAGAAGCTAGGGAGGAGCAGGAGGACGACTCCCAACCTGTTGGTAAGGTTCTTTATTCATTTCTCCTTGATTCCATGGTGGAAATCGAAAATAAATTATGGATTCCTTCCTATTTCGATCTCCTCTTCAATCCTAACCAATTCTTTTCACTCAAAGCTTGAGGACGACCCTTGGAATAGTGAAGGGAGCTTCATTCACCATTGTTTCCGTGATCTTGGAGCTTTGGAGCTCAATTGGAGGCGGGTTTTATAACTTGAACCCTTAATCTTATTATTGCAATAAATTCTTTATCAATTGGTGAACATTTCTACATTTCCGAAATTAACTTTGGTTGATTGATGCAATTTCCATGGAAATCACAGTAGATTTCGTGATTTTGGAGCTTTATGATGATGACATCATCATAAGCACACACCTCCCCAAATATCTTGGGCAAACGGTTTCAAAGTTTGGTTGGACCAAACTGTTTCACCAAACTGTTTGGTGACCAAACGGTTTGCAAACCGTTTGGGAGAAAACGGTTTCAAAACCGTTTGAGATGGTTGACAAAGGGTTGACCGTTTGGGATTCCTGTTCATAATTATGTTGGTTTATAACCCTACAAATTTGAGGGATTAACTTCAAAGGAATCGTGAGTTGAAGGCAAATCAATTAAGTAAACCTAATTGGATTAAGTGCTGATTTTCAACCTGATTAACTTGACCTTTTTGGGCAAACGGTTTCAAAACCGTTTGAGTGCGTTGACCAAGGGTTGACCGTTTGGGATTATTGTTCCTAATGATGTTGGTTAATGACTCACCAAAATTTATGGGTTAACACCCAAGGAATCGTGAGTTGAAGGCTAATCAATTAGGTAAACCTAATTGGATTAAGTGCTGATTTTCAACCTGATTAACTTGACCTTTTTGGGAAAACGGTTTCAAAACCGTTTGAGTGCGTTGACCAAGGGTTGAACGTTTGATATTACTGTTCCTAATTATGTTGGTTAATGAATCACCAAAGTTTAGGGGTTAATTCCCAAGTAATCATGAGTTGAAGGCTAATCCATTGGGCAAACCCTAATTGAAATTAGTGCTGAAATTTCAATGGGTTGATTTGAGATTTTGGGTTGATTAGCCCAAACGGTTTCAAAACCATTTGGGGATCACCCAAGACCGTTTGGAGGTCTGGGGTTAAGTATAGTTGACCAATTGAAGGTCCAAAGGTACCAAATCATATTGCAATTAAGTGCTGATTTGTGGATCAACTCGATAGACCAATCCTTGATGAAATTTCACTAGAATCCAAAGGTTGGATGAGCCAAACGGTTTCAAAACCGTTTGGGGCTCATCCAAACGGTTTCAAAACCGTTTTGTGGTCACCCAAGACCGTTTGGAGGTCTAGGGTTGAGTATGGTTAGGTGTTTTAAGGTCTAAAGGTACCAAGTTGATTTGCAATCAAATGCTGATTTGGTGATCATCCCAATGATCCAAACTTTGATTGGTTGACTTGGATTATGATGTGGACATGGGAAAACGGTCTCAAGACCGTTTGGAGGTCATCCAAACGACCTCAAGACCGTTTGGGGTCAGGTCATACCCAATTTGGATGATGGTTCAATGGTTTCAAAGTAACTAGTCTTACATTGATTAGTATTGAAGGATCATCGATTCCAAACCCTAATTCAATTGATTTAAACCCTATTTGATAATCAATTGAGGGTCAATTGAGGGTCAAATCAGTTGAAGGTTGACCTATTAAACTCAATTGAAGTATGATCATAGGTCCCATTGATGATTGGTTCCATGAATTCAATGGTTGAAGGTCCAATGCAATCAATTGAAACACAATTAGTAGTTTGATTGATGATCAACTTCAAATCTCTAATTGGTGATTATAAACCCTAATCCCATTGAAATCAGACCCTAATTGAAGTCCCAATTGAGGTGTGAGTTCATGATTCAATTGATGATTGAATTGATGATCCAATTGATTGAAGTTCCATTGATTGGAATTGAGTGTTGTTGAAGTCTTGATTGACTTTTTGGTTCATGTGGTTTTGAGAGGTTTGGACCAAACGGTCTCAAACCGTTTGAGACCCATGTGGTTTCAAAGCTTTTTGCTTAAACGGTTTCAAACCGTTTGTGGATCAATTTGGTTAATTCAATTGGATGCCTAATGCAATTGAAGGATCAATTGGTTAATCCAATTGAGTACCTAATGTAATTGAAGGAAAAATGGATTGATCCAATTGAGTACCCAATGAAATTAAAGGCTCAATTGACTAATCCAAATGGATACCTAGTGCAATTGAAGGTTCCATTGATCAATCTATTTGGATACCTCATGTTATTGAAGGTCTAATTGACCAAACCTTTTTGGAAACCTAATGTAATTAGGTGAGAGATACCCTTAATGGTACTAATCAATAATGCATAACAAATGCATGGATCCAATACATGATGTAAACCCTAGTTGAGGGTGTATCCATGTGAAACCCTAATTGAGGGTGATTTCATGAGAAACTCTAATTGGGAATGATTAGTAAACCCTAATTATGGGCAATGTGATATGAAACCCTAATGAAGGGTGATGTTATATGCAATCCCTATTCTAAAGAAGGGAGATGGTATGTGAAACCCTAATTCCTAATGAAAGAATAAAATTCATACTTGAATATAATTCATGAGGTAAACTCATGTAGCACGACCGTGTAAGGTAGCACGGCTGTGGTAACTTCCCTTTGCACGACCGTGGAAGGTAGCATGGCCGTGGTAGATTCACTTTGCACGACCGTGCAAGGTAGCACGGCCGTGGTGACTTTCTTAGCACGGCCGTTCCTGGTTGCACGGCCGTGGTGTTCTATGATTGGTTTAGAGATGATTTGAAAGTGACCTAATATGGTCGTATACCTTGATGTGTAATAAGTCCAATATAATTGGATGAAGGATACATGGGATATGTGATGGGAAACCCTAATCCTGATAAAGGAATAAGGGTGATACCCTTGAAATAATGATACATTTGTTTTGCATGGTATTGATAGATAATTGATGTACTACTATCATATGTGCTAACCATGCAGGTATCATGAGATGATGAACATAGCCAGGTATGAGCTATGATGTGTTATTAGTTTGAATTGTTTATTGGGCCTTGTGTGCCATAATATACCTTGTGCCTGGTAAGAGGTGGCAAGAGAGTTAATGGGCCTCAAGTGCCATGATGGATGCTTGTGTAGCAAGTATCATATTTACCTTGATCAGATGACCTAAAGGTGTTAGTTACCTGAGAAAGTGATAACAATGCTCAGGTGATGAGCTAAGGGTTTGAATACCCAGGATTTCATGGTTATGGTATTGAAATTGTGAAGGGATGATAATTCCTAGTGTTAAAATGAGGGATTAAGATCTCAATACTTCATGAAAAGAGTATGGCTACGGGCCATGATTCCACAATGATAATGCCAGGCTTTAGATATATGATCTAAGCCTGAAAAGAGTTAATGCAGTGGTAATGATTCTGTAGTTTGAATAGATGTTATACATGTTCTTCATACTCATTAAAGAATAAGTGACATGTTGATTCTATCAAGTTATAGTTGCAATGCTTCTGATATAGAATAATGTTCTAATATGTTAGACGTTAAAATATCTACTGTCAAATAAATATGATTACCATGTTCATATTTATCTTCTTAAGATGCAATAATAATGTTTTTGGCAGAGAGTTATAACTCTCGCTGGGGCAATTTTTATAATTGTCTCACCCCCGTGGGAACCACATTTTTAGGTGGACGCGGACGAGGAGACAGGAATCCTTCAGTAGGTGAAGAACAGCAGTAGTAGCAGGGACAGCAGTGAAGTCTCAGGTGGAGACATTGGCTGTCATGACATGTATAGTTGTATATAGAGTCCTATGTGTCGTCTCTGTACTCTCAGGTCCTCGGAGTAGTAGTTAGTTCTTTCAAGATTTTGGATCAGTGTCTCGAGATTTTATACTACCTGTGTTTAGCTTAACAGGTCAGTTGATGCTTGTAATTCTCAGAAAGAGATGATGCATGATATGTACCTTTGATCCAAAATGTAAATGTGTTATACTTTGGCTCTTGAAGGAAAAGATTTACTATGTGTGGATCTCTTTGCAAAAAGTTTTAATTTTTAGTGATTTTCGCTAATCCGCTGCTTGATGAACGCTTCCGCATTAGTTAATTATGTTTTTATGAGTTGTATGCCACAAGTACCTTATCAGAGGAAGTGCTAAGTGTTGCTGTTGGAGCAAATACATCATATGAGATCTGGACCGCCTTGAAAAATTGCTTCCAAAAGTCTTCTCAATCTCGTTCTTTTGAACTAATGTCGCAACTAAGGTACTTACAGAAAGGAAGTAAGAATCTGACTGAATACCTGAGTGAATTTAAGAGTATCTGTGATCAGCTTCATGCCATTGGGAAGGCTATTGATGAAGAAGATAAAGTGTACTATCTGCTGAATGGTTTAGGGGGAGATTATGAGATTTTTGTTGTTTCTATGATGAAACCTCATGTTCCTACTTATTCTGAGATTGTCTCGTTAGTTAAGGATTATGAAATGAGAAAGAAGTCTCGTCTCCCTGCTACTGGTATCAATCATAATATGGTTTTTGTAGGTCAGAAATTTACTAATACTGGAAGAGGAAACTTTAGGCCTCCAAATCAGTACAATGGTTCACCTCGTCCGTCTCAGATTTCTGTTTTCTCAAACAATGGCTCAGGTGTTCTAGGAGCTTATCAGCAACCTGTTAATCAATATGATAATCACTATAACAGTGAATGTGCTCAAACTGTTCGACCTACTCAATCACAATACAACTCACAAGGGAGAGGATTTCCCCAAAGTGCAAGACCTCCTGGCAACTTCACAGGGACCCGTCTGAACTTACAGTGTCAGATTTGTGGCAAGCATGGGCATGAAGCCTTAAAATGCTGGAACATGTTCAACAATGCTTATCAAGCTCGAGACATACCTGCAAGCTTGACTGAAGAATCAAAGGCCTTTGCAGTTATGAAGCTAACTGAGTCAAACATAAATGAGTGGAGTGTGGACACAGGAGCTACTGACCACATAGTCTCTGATGTAGGTATTTTAAAGAACATCATTACTTACAAGGGACATGAATTTATAATGATAGGTGATGGATCCTTTCTACCTATCACCAATAAAGGAAACACTCTGATTATTCAGCGTATACATGTTCCTATTCAGGATGTTCTTGTTGTTCCTCAGATTCAACAGAATCTTCTCTCTGTGTCTCATCTTACTGGTACTTATCCTTGCTATTTCCTATTTTTAAAGGACTGCTTCTTTATCTACACCTCCAGGCGGGAAAGATTCTGGCTCAAGGATGATGTGAGAAGGGAATGTATGTCTTGAAGTCAAAAGGCTTGGTCTCCTCAACCCCAGATATCCATGGTCAATCTACTGCAAATTGCTTCTTCTCGAACAGGCAAATAAAGACAAGTGGTGAAATATGGCATAAGCGATTAGGACATACAAATAACAGTGTTGTTTTGTTCTCAATCAATAAAGGAATTTTGCCTACTAGCAACTGTAATCTTGACATTTGTACTAGCTGTGAACTAAGTAAGAGTAAGAAACTTCCGTTTGTATACTCTCATGAAAAATGTACTGCTCCTTTTGAAAGAATAAGTTGTGATCTCTGGGGAAAATCTCCTGTCAATTCTAAACAAGGTTTCTTGTACTATGCTTTGCTCGTTGATGATTGTACAGGTTATTGTTGGTTCTATCCTTTGAAGACTAAGTCTGAATTTCCATCTATCTTCATATCTTTCTAAAAAATGATACAAACAAAATACAATACCAAAATAAAAAGACTTCAAACTGATGGTGGAGGAGAGTTTGTCAATCAAGCTCTGAATGACTACCTAACTAATGAAGGTATTAGTCATCAGATCTCATGTCCATACACTCCTAAACAAAATGGACATGTAGAAAGAAGACATCGACAAATCGTGGAATTGGGCCTAGCTATGTATATGACGCTGGTGTTCCAACTTAGTTCTGGGTTGAAGCCTTTTTGACAGCTGCCTTTCTTGTTAACAGGTTACCTTCTCAGAGCTTAGAAATGAGATCTCCTTATGAACATCTCCTCAAGAAAATTCATGAATATCATTATCTTTGTGTTTTTGGCTGTCTGTGCTTTCCTTATCTACACAATTACACTACTCATAAACTTGAACCACGATCCCTACCTTGTGTGTTTCTAGGCTATAGCACCAAATATAAAGGGTATCGATGTCTTCATGTATCAACTGGTCATGTCTATCTGTCTCGACATGTTATCTTTAATGAAAAGGTTTTCCCTTATAAAGATGTGATACCACAAAATGTTGCTCTTGGAGAATTCTCTGTCTTTACTGAATCCTTAGACTCTCCTATACATGATGATTCTATTTTTCCAAATATGACGACTAAAGAAAATGATTTTGTCTATGAATTTGGTAATGTACATGCTGTTAACATTGGTCCTCATGCTTCTTTGATCACCGAACCACTCTCTGTCACCTCATGTGAGAATGATCAGACATCTATACATACCTCTCAGCCTCAAAATACTCCTGATGATACTTCTCCTTCTACTTATTGAAACAATCGACCATGCCTGTAAATATTACAAAATGTTCTGCCCATACTTCTAATATTCATCCTATGACAACAAGGGGAAAACAAGGAGTGGTCAAACCAAATCCCAAGTATGCTATGACAATCACCTCTATGGTTTCTACTCCAAAAAATATACGAACTTCCTTGAAAGATCCACACTGGGTTACTGCTATGAAACTTGAACTTGAGGCACTGCATAAGAACTCAACCAGGTCTCTTGTACCTCATCCAACAAATCACAATGTTGTTGGAACAAAGTGGATATATAAAATCAAATACAAAGCTGATGGAACGCTTGAATGACACAAGGCACAGTTGGTTGCAAAGGGGTTCACTCAAGAAGAGGGAGTGGACTATCTTGAAACCTTTAGTCCAGTGGTAAAATCTCCTACAATCAAAGTTGTTCTTACCTTGAGGCTTTCAAGAGGATGGAGTTTCAGGTAGTTGGATATCTGTAATGCCTTTCTAAATGGAGATCTTATTGAAGATGTGTTTATGGAACAACCACCTGGATTCATAGATAGTGTTCATCCTGACTATGTATGCAAACTACATAAGGCTTTATACGGTCTTAAACAAGCTCCAAGAGCCTGGTTCACCAAGCTCAGTGATTATCTTTTATGCTATGGTATTCTCTGCAGTTCTTCCGATCCTTCCTTATTCATCTACAATCATCAAGATCAAGTAATGTACCTTCTATTATATGTTGACGATATCATCTTAACAGGAAATAACCATCAGTGCATACAACAATTTACTACTTCTCTTCAAACCAAATTCTCTCTGTGAGATCTTGGTAACTTGCATTATTTTTTAGGGATTCAGTCTTTCTTTACTCCTGATGCCATCATTTTATCTCAAGAATGTTACGCTGCAGAGCTATTACAAACCACTGGTCTTCTTGACTGTAAACCAGCATGCTCTCCTATTGTCAAGGATTTTCTCAAAGGAAATGATCAAAGTCCCTCTCTAGGTGATCCTACTACTTACAGGAAGATTGTAGGAAGTCTACAATACTTGTGCCTTACAAGACCTGACATTCAATATGCAGTCAACACTGCCTGTCAGTTCATGGCTTCTCCAACTCAACTTCACTTATCTCTGGTCAAGCGGATTCTACGATATCTTAAAGGAACCATTTCTCTCGGTCTCTCTATTACTAAATCACCTCATCTGAACATCACTTCCTATAGTGACGCAGATTGGGCTGGGTGCCCACTGCCACGTCGATCAACATCTGGCTACTGCATATTCTTGGGCACTACATGTGTTTCGTGGAGTTTAAAGAAACAGCCCACTGTTTCACGATCCAGCTCAGAAGCAGAGTATAGAAGCCTTGCCCTCACTGCTGTTGAAATGACCTGGTTGAATTCCTTACTCAAAGATCTTGGGCATACTGTCTCTGAACCTGCTCGTTTGTTCTGTGATAACTTGAATGCCATTTACATGATTGTCAATCCCATTTTCCATGGGCGTACCAAACATATAGAGATTGACTATCATTTCGTCAGGGAGAAGGTTGCCCTGGGACATATAATTACTCAGCATGTCTCTTCTCAAGATCAGGCTGCGGACTGCTTTACCAAACCCATTCCTGGAAGCTCTCTACCTGGTTTTCTTTTCAAACTTGGGCTAAGGAACCCCACCCCAAGTTTGCGGGGGAGTATTAATCAACAGACAAGCAACTTACATCTTGACAGAAAAAAACAAAGCATTGAACCAGGATGAACCAGAGTAAACCGGGCTCCCTGGCCCGCCTTGTCTGAGCTATTTAAAAAGCTCCTGTTCTGTTGTAAAGTTAACGGAGAAAGGAGAAACTTCTTCCTCAAGTCTCGGTCCATCTCTCATCTCTCTCCGACTCTCTCTCTCTCTCTCTCGTTTTCTCCGTGTGAATCTGTTGTCTTCTTCATATGTTCTTCTTCCTCTGTTCATCTCGATCCTTCCCTTTCTGAAATTCAGACCTTTGGCACATCTAAAAAAAACTAGATGTTTAATATTTCTTTTTCAACAACCGGTTGGACATTTTGATAATGAATATAAGTATTATTTATCAAAAACAACAAATTCACATCCAGTTCCAGCATGTACATCATGCGAGGCCAACACAGTTTTCCACCTTCTCCTGACAAGGACTCATGCCATATCATCATATCATGTAAAGTGGTAAGCATATTTGTGTAGAGCTCCCACCATGGATTGCTAATCGTCGTTTCTCATCACAAAAATATTAGGATAAAAATGAGCGGTTGGTAAGTTTCAAGTGATAAAAATAATATAAAATAACACTGATCGGTAGTTGTGTGTTTGGGAAAACAGTTGATAGAATTTTGGCAGCTATTCAATCGCATTTTCAAATAGAACATTTGACTGATTATAAGATCGCAAAGTAAATTATATCTACAATTAAGTATTCCAATTGAGGACTCGATCTCATGCACATATATTTACATATTCTCCATTACTATATGCATTTTTCTTCACGAGCCAACAAGGCAACAAATAAAAGTCATCGTCAGTTATCGACTGTGGGAAAGGTATCTATCGTGCGTCATCATACATCTCGTTCCTTCTTTTCTAAACTATGGCATGTTTCTATTCGTCTATGGTAGCTAATTAAGATTCTCTTACTTTCTACTACAACATACTGCAACATAATAAGATTTTCATCCGTCTTTGTTCCATTAACTTGCGTAGTGCATGAACTTGTGTATACCTTTTAATACCGATATTATTAGGACAATAAGTTAACCTTCGTAGCCTTCTATTAGAACATGATGAAACATGTTACTTGACATACCTGCCTTCCAATCTCTACTCATTTGCTAATATTGTTGAATGCAGTTTTTATGGAGATATGCACTTCACTAAGTAGTAATCATTTTCTAAATCACACACTTCGCTTAATTTCCTCACTAACAATTTTCAAAACTAAGTGTCACTGTGACACTCAAGATCATTGTGTTTCATACTTTTTGGTAATTCCATATTTAGGTCCTTTATATTTACAATGTGATATACTTTTTTAGTGTCGATTATCCTCTTCGCCACCTCCCCTCAAAAAAGGTAAATCTTGGGAGTCGATATTGTGTGGTAGATCATTCCATGTGTCACTTCAAATATTCTGGATTACAATTACATGAAATGTTTCAACTAAGGGATCTATTTCGAGTCGCTCCCTCGTGTTTTCCATTAGTACTCACTCATCCATCTCTTGAGTGGAAAAAAACATATTTTATAGAGAGGCATAAAGAAAAAAATAGATTTATGTTATAAAAACAAAATACTTTGATAGTGCATCTTAATTCAGTTCCAAACCAATGTTACTTTTACATGATATAAAAGTAACCAATATGAAGGTATGAGCCTCCTTCAATGTATACCACTATCACTTCAGAATTTCAAACTAGTATCACCATTAATAATAGGTAATTGTAAGAACACATGTTGCGGAAATGAATAACAAATCCCTTGTACTATGCCAACATCTATCGGTAGAAGATAAATTGTAAGCATGTATTACTTTGGTAATAAATTTAAATTCATCCAATTCTTGGAATAACAACCACATGGGGTGCACTTATTATGTCATTTTTATAGAACTATTGTTATATATATGTCTAAATTATCTTAAGAGGGGCATATATGCAACAATATTTGGAAAAGAGGAAAAAAAGAATTAACTAATGTTCACTTCAGGAACTTATTACCACAAGGGGAATGCATACTACCATATTTGTTATCCATAATAAAGTATTAGGATGATGACTAATGTGCTAATGAAAACACTTTGAACAACATTATTAGAAAGAGTGTTCATGCATTATAAAAGTGACTATTACACGGGATTATAAGGACTTTTACATACTTCTCTATGGAAAATGATGGAGATTCCATCAAGGAAAAAGTTTGAAATTGGATTGATTCAAAGGAGAACTAATGGGATGAGCAAAATGAAGACAAAATAGATGAAAGTTAGGACCCAAATGTACCACTCGGCCAAAACCAATATCTAACAAGGGAGAGAAGAAAAGTATCATCTCCAATTCAAGCCAATATCAAAGCAGTTGTTATAGTAGAACACACTCTAAGATGTGAACGCTAGGATAAGAGCTTAAAAGTATAAAATTAGTTAATCTTGTGAATTTTTGTTTACAAATTATCTTATATCACATAATTATTTGAACATTGTAGTGACTCTATTAGAATCTGAAGACAACTTATTAACTAAAAATTTTATGGAAGTCATGTGCATCGCACGTGCATTAACGAGTCAAAATATTATAAGCGGAGGTGTCTTGGTTTGCATGCCACACAGTGATTCCTCCATCCTCCACAAGATAGGGCTCTATCAAGAAGCTCCTACACAAGAGATTGAACTATTGTACTCCTCTTACATGTGTATATGTACCAAGTGTACCCAAAGTAAGGTAAGTTACGTAGATCATTAGCCTCTCTAAACTCACTTATAAAATGTTCCATCTTCAAAGATCCTCCAACCTAGTCATTGTTAATGCTTCTCATAACGTCCCCAAAAATTTGAATATGAACATATTTTTTCTCTTTCATCTAAGTCTTAAAGGCACATGTGTTCCTCTGTAATGCATGGACCCATTGTACAAGACTCTAGTAGAGTTTCAGGAATGACGACTAGCCCACATACCACCACTAGTCCTAATTGTGCGCCTGGTACTCACTCATGCGCAAGTTAGGATCAACTTCTTGACTGGTTACCCATCTTAGTACTACTCTGGGATGAGCACGCTTAACCACAAAGTGCTTTAGTGATGGGATCCATGAAAAGTAGATGCACCTTGGTGATATGAGTAGTCTAGTCATTCCTTTTAAGATCATTTTATCCAAGGCCTCAAATCTTGGGATGCTACAATCTCACCCACTTAGTGTCTTGATGTCCTTGTAAAGGCTCAATTATATGGCCTCATAATATTTCCCCATTTTAGTGAAGACCTAGAATGACCTAGGGACATCCAGCTCCCAATTATGGAATACTAGTGCAAGGGTAGCTACATCACCATGAGCACCTTTTCCAACATGCCTAGACCTCACAACTCAAGATTGACATGCCACATGCCCATGTAGGCCCCACCTACTAGAGGGGTTATGGCGCTAATACCATTTATAATGTCTAGACTACTGCCCAAGGCTCTAGTAGAGTTTTAGGAAATGATGAATGGCCTCAAATATCACCACTAGCCTTAAATGTGCTCTTTGTCCTCACTCACGCGCAAGCTAGGATAAACTTGCAGACTGGCCACCCGTCCTAGTACTACTCTACCATGAGCACACTTAACCATAGAGTTTTTTTAGTGACGGGCTCCCTGAAAAGGAGGTGCACCTTGGTGATATGGGTAGTCCAATAGTTTATTTTAAGATAATCATATCTGAGGCCTAAAATCCTGGGACATTACAATCACCCCCACTTAGATTCTTGACGTCCACGTCAAGGCTCAACTATATGGCCTCATAAAATATCTCCATTTCAGTACAGATCCAGAATGGCCGATGGACACCCAGCTCTGGATCATGGTATTCTAACGCAAGGATGGCTACATTACCGTGGATAGCCCTTTCCAACATGCTTGGACCGTACAACTCAAGACTGAGCATGCCAAATTCTCAATTGGGCGCCACCTACTAGAGGGGTTATGGATCTAATACCATTTAGAACACCCTAGCCCAATACCCAAGGTTGTATTAAATTTTTAGGAATGACTACTGGCCCCACATAGCAACACTAGCCTTAACTCTGCACTTTGTCCTCACTCACACACAAGCCATGATTGACTTCTCGACTAGTCACCCATCCAAGTACTACTCTGATATCAAATGGCCACGATTAACCACAAAGTTCTTTAGTGATGAGCTCTCTGAAAAGGAGGTGCACCTTGGTGATATGGGTAGTCCAGTAGAATGTAAATAAACATCCAACTTTTTAGTTCATCAATCTTCAAGAAACCCAACATTTCTTTCTCTAATATTATTTGTAACACCTATGCCCACTACCCAAGGATCTAGCAAGGTTTCAAGAATGATGACTGGCCCCATAAACTACCACTAGCCTTAAATGCAAACTTTGTCCTCACTCACATGCAAGTAGGATAAACTTCGCGACTGGTCATCCATCCTAGTACTACTCCAAGATGAGCACACTTAACTTTGGAGTTCTTAGTGATAGGCTCCCTGAAAAGGAGGTGCACCTTGGTGACATGGGTAGTCCAATCATTTCTTTTAACATCACTTGATTTGATACCTCAAATCATAGGATGCTATAATCTCCCTCACTTAGAATATTGACATCCATGTCAACGCTCAACTATACGGCTTCAAATATTCCCCTATTTAAGTGCAGACCTAGAATGACCCATGGACACCCATCTCTCGATCACGGAATACTAGTCCAAGGGTGTCTACAAAACAATGGGTAGCCTTTTCCAACATGATTGGACCACGTGATTTATGACTGGCATGCCACCTGCCCATGTGGGTCCCACTTATTGCAGGGGTTATAATTCTGATACCATTTGTAACACTTGGCCCCAATAAGGACTGACCCCACAGACCACCACTAGTATTAACTTCATGCTTTGTCCTCGCTTACGAGCAAGCCAGGATCAACTTCCCAAATGGTCACCCATCCTAGTACTACTCTAGGCTGAGCACGCTTAACGACAAAGTTCTTTAGTGATGGGCTCCTCAAAAAGGAGGTGCACGTTGGTTATATGAGTACTCTATTCATTCCTTTTAAGATTATTTTATCCCAGGCCTCAACTCATCAAATGCTACAATCATTCTGACTTTAACATTAGTATCAGAGGCCCAGATTTTACCTCAAATTGCGCCTGAGTGAGGAAAAGTGTGCATTTAAGGCTAGTTGTGGTATGTGGGTTAGTTGTCATTCCTAAAACTCTACTAGAGCCTTGGGTAGTGGGCACAAGTGTTACAGATGGTATCAGAGCCAGTTCCCCTCTAGTAGGTGGGGCCCCCATGGGCATGTGGCATGCCAATATTTAGCCATGTGGTTCAGACATGTTGGAAAGGGCTATCCATGAATATGTAGCTACCCTTGCGTTGGTATTCCATGATCGAGAGCTGAGTTTCCATGCCCATTCTAGCTCTACACCAAAATCGGGAAATATTATGAGGCCTTTTAGTTGAGCTTGACAAGGACCTTAAAATTTTAAGTGGGGGAGATTATAACGTCCTGGGACTTGAAGCCTTAGATAATATGATCTTAAAAGGAATGATTCGACTATTGATATAACCAAGGTGCACCTCCTTTTCAGGGATCCCATCACTAAAGAACTCTATGGTTAAGTGTGCTCAGCCTAGATTAGTACTAGGATGAGTGACCAATCAGGAAGTTGATCAAACTTGCGCCTGAGTGAGGAAAAAGCGAGCAATTAAGGCTAGAGGTGGTCTGTGGGGCCAGACATCATTCCTGAAACTCTACTAGAGCATTGGGTAGTGGACCCAAGCGTTACATCCTCTTTTCTGCATGATTTATCCATCCATACATTGCTTCTGATTTCCAATAGCAATCATCTCCGATATATTTTACTAAGAATCCTTTTGATGTTGGGAAATAACATCGAAAAAGTGCATGAATGCTTAAAATGAAACACATAATTAAGTGACAGAGAACTACGTAAGTAATGTTACATGGATCGATTATATATTTTATTATCAATCCATAAGGAGTTGGGTTGTACCACCCAATCTATTGGATGTGACTGTTAAGTTCCCTAGACCATCGTAGAGGATCTTAGAATTTATTGATCTCACCATGATCATTACAAGTAGATACTAATAAGCTATAATTTAAACATGAAAATTAGGCATGCCCTAGTTGCTCTGGTCATCTTGGCATACCACATGGGTTGTGTTGCACATATATCACCATATCACATAATTTGCAATCACATTTGCATGATTGACATTCATAACATGAGACATGATCTTGACCAAGCTCAAACGGTTGATTTTAGGGATTGAGAGGAATATATCTCATGGATCTCTACAAACCATGTATACTCAACAATACATTACATTGAGTACCTTCCTAGAACTCCTAGGTGGATACAAGGATGCCCATTTTCCTTCCCCCAACTTCAGAACATTGGTTAAGTCATATGGTCACAATGCACAACATGATCTGTGTTTCACTTGAAAAATAACCACTTAATCATATTTAAACATGGTAAGAAAGGTATACATAAGAAATGATCACTTTGATATAATTCCATACAATCAATAGAAGCATCAAAACCCTAGTTCAAGTTCAGAAGGGATAGATACAACCTACATTTCATCATTCCAACTATGAAAAGTCTATACTGCAAAGGGGTTTCAAAAGACACTTAAATTTATGGTGAATCTCTAATTATAGAAGTAAGGAACCACCATGCAAAATTGCATTCATAATATCATTGTTTGAGATTAGTATGATAGAAGTAGTAAAAAGGCCTAGATATGTCATTTTAGGGAAAGATACATATAATTGTGTATCTTTTTAGAAAAATGGAAATAAAAAGGTTATTCATTTGCTTTTTAGAGTAGCATGAAAAATTAAAGAGAATGAGAATGTCGAATTTCCCAAGAAATGGGAAAACAACTCCCATAAAAACCATATATGTAGCCCATTTTCATGTACTTAATGGAGATTATGGACTATGTGTAGGAATTATATGCAAAGATTACTAATGAGAGGTTAAATAACTTCTACTTGATGATCATGCACAATCCCCATCTCCAAGAACCTCCAAGAAGCCCAAAAACGTTTACCATTGTTAGATCAAGCTCCAACTAGGCTAAAGAGGGTAAAAATGAGAGATTTTTGGGTAAAGAGAGGGATGTCTACCATAGAGCTGGGAACAATTCATTTAGGATGTTAATAAGGGCAAAACATAACAAGAAGTATGAGAGGAAAGGCACAAAGAACTTGAAGAATCACCCCCTTGAACTAGAACCTTCATTAGGGTTGTGTAATGACCCCTTCCGACCCTAATTGTTGTCAAAGGTGGACTTGAGAGGCAAAATCCATAACCTAATATTTTTAGGATCCAGATTTTCAATAAAAACCTATAATCATTAATAATCTCAAGTGAAGGTATTGTTTACAATAGTAGGGAAGAAAATATCTCTAAGGAGTTACATAACTTTCAAAAATGAGAACCTACTGATTGTTATGAGAATTACCTCTATAAATATTCCATGAATCATCAACTTTACTTCATGTTAATTGTCCTTTTTGGAGTCCATATCTTCATTCATTAGATATGCGGCTAACCTAAAATGACAAAAAACAAAAAGCGGATCAACATAAATGTGGGTCAACATAAAGCTCTGTTGTTTGTGTGGGTGCAAAAAAAAATGTGTGCATGTAATGCTAGAAAAATTTATAGAATTTCAAGATCAACTAATTGCAAGTAAGCAGCAAAGGGTGGAGGAGTAGCAACAGCGGAAGGTTCGGGGGTAGGGTAGTAATGATTGTATGCATAAGAAGCATAATCACTACCGGGGAAAGGCTGGTAGGTGGGGTAGGGGTGTGCACAGGATATGTTCATGGTAGACATGATTGAACATAGATCCTGATGCAGGTGCTCCTGGACCTGTTGGTTGTATGCATGTTGGTGCATCGTGTAGCCCATAAGGGTTTCATTGGATACACGAAACGCAGAACGGCTAGGTCGAGGTGGCTGAGGAGGTGGAGCTCGGGCAGAGGAGGCAGGGGATGCAGAGGTAGAGGCTGAGGGTGAAGCACCAGGTGTGGTAGAGGCAAAAATAGGCACAGACTTTTGAATCGTGGTTTCACTGATACACACACCCTTTCTGGCTAGCTTGTAATGATAGTCAAAAAAGAGTGATTTCTCGGTAGCAAACTGAAATAAACCACAGATCAGTGCAGGATAGGGTGGATGGGTGCCTCAAGTGTTCTTACTAGAATCAAAATAGGTCATATGGTGAAGAATGTATCTTGACCATTTGACTCCGATATTCTCAAGGAAGCAATACATGATAACCGTAGTGTTCTCTGCAATATCCGTTTGATTTTTCTTCGGATGGATGTTGTAGTTGACCACTAAGGATAATATGTGCTTCCTGAGATCGAGGGAGGAGGAGGGTAGGGTGCTCCTCTTCATATATGGAACGTCGGGTTTCTTCAAGTAGCGATGAATGTCAGGGAGAGTAAGCTCATTCTGCTTGTAGAAACCTTCAGGATCCAAAAGATCGAAGTACTCACCATAATCCTTGCGCCAAGAGTCATTCTCATTATCTCCGGAAAAGAAGACATTTAAAATATCCTCGGAGATTTGAAAATGCTTCCCGGTGATCATGGAAGTCAGGATTACTTGAGTATTCGGCGGGGGTACAAGGGTGTCATAATTCCAATGCAAATTAGCATAGAATTCGTGAACTGCTTTTGTGCTGGTCATCGAATTAAAAAAGAAATCACGCTCGACAGCCAAGGCAGAGAGGTGATGGACGGCTAACATCTTAGCTACTTGGTCTATAACCACTTGACGCTTAGGGCTAGGCTCAAACAAAGCTCTAAAAGGGAAAGGACTCCTAAGAAGAAGGCCCTTATACCTATTTACAGCTTCTATTGAGACAAATGAGGTGTCGTCAAAAGGAATCAAGCGATTAGATGAAGAAGACGAAGGAGCATTGCTAGGGGCGGGTCTCTTTCTCCTATGGGAAGCCATGGAGGCGAAAAGGAAGAGGAGAAGAGAGAAAATGCACCAAAAAAGCCATCAAAACGTCCAAACACCAACAAGGAGCAACGGGAGAGGTCTAGGGCCACCTATATAGGTTGGGAAATGGCTAGGATAGAGAGCTTAGGGCTAGAAGAAGGGGAATCAGTCGACTATTCTCTAGTTGAGAGGGAGAATAGTCGGCCGAACCCAATTTTAGTTGGCTTCAGCCCGCAGATCGTTCGAGTTCTGAGAGTCAAAAACTCGACTGATTAGTCCATTTAGAATAGCTCTCGACCACGGATCGGTCGAGTTTGTCCTAGGGGAAACTCGACCGTTGGTCAACCTGACCTAAAACCATCAAACTTAATTTCTAGCCATATGAATGCTAATTAAATTTATTTTTCGAGTCTATTATGTATTTTGAACATACTTAGGCACATATCACTCATCATTGGGTACTATTTAGCGATAAAACCAAGAAATTTGATAACTGCCCAAAAACAAGTGAAACTAAGCATGTCAACCAGCAAATTTTGCAAAATTAGTAAATTTTAGGCAAGCAAGGTGAGTAAAGCATGAGCAAGACATATAGGATAAAAGCAACTAGCTAGATAACATGTCAATATCATCTGAAGCAACAATGAGTAGTTTAGATCTAATAAAATTAAATTGCTCTCTAGCTAGAGGTTTAGTGAAAATGTCCGCCAACTGATTTTCCGTGTCCACATGTGTGATATAAATATCCTTCTTGGCAATGTGATCACGAAGAAAATGATGGTGAACCTCTATATGTTTATCTCTACTATGCAATATAGGATTATAAGAAAGATTGATTGCACTAGTATTATCACAATAGATAGGAGAAGAATCAAAATTTATGTTAAAGTCTTGGAGCATTTGCTTCATCCATAGGACCTGGGCACAACTACTCCCGACTGTAATGTACTCATCCTCGGTAGTTGATAATGCCACGATGCTCTGTTTCTTGGAAAACCAAGACACCAAGCATGGTCCTAAAAGGAAGCAAGTGCCACTTGTGCACTTTCTATCAACCAAACAGCTTGCGTAATCAGCATCACTATATGCTATAAGAGTAAAGTCCCTTGACTTGGGATACCATAGACCAAAGTTTTGAGTTTTGGCTAAGTACCTCAAAATCCTCTTAAAAGCAATAAGATGTGATTTCCTAGGACTTGATTGAAAGCGAGCACACAAGCCAACACTAAACATAATATCAGGTCTAGAGGCAGTTAAATAAAGTAAACTTTCAATCATACCTCTATAGAGCTTCTCATCTACCTTCTCACCTTCTTCATCTCTATCAATTTTGGTGGTGTTGGACATGGGTGTGTCCATCGGCTTCATGTTCTCCATCCCAAAGCATTTGAGTAGTTCACTAGTGTACTTACCTTGGTTGATGAAGTTCCCATCTTTGGTTTGCTTGATTTGGAAGCCAAGGAAGAAAGTCAACTCACCCATCATGCTCATCTCGAACTCACTCTGCATAAGAGAACTAAACTCCTTGCAAAGATCAAGATCAGTTCTGCCAAATATGATATCATCAACATAAATTTGAATGATAAGAAAATTGCTAGAAGTGTGTTTTAGAAATAAAGTAGAATCAACTTTGCCTATGACATAGCCATTGTCTAACAAAAAGTTCTTTAATTTCTCATACCAAGATCGAGGTGCTTGTTTGAGTCCATAGAGAGCTTTTTGTAACAAATAAACATGATTAGGTAGCTTGTCATTTTCAAAGCCCGGAGGTTGAGCAACAAATACTTCCTCCTCGATTGTACCATTCAAAAATGCACTTTTAACATCCATTTTATATAGCAAGAAATTTTTATAACTAGCAAAGGCAAGTAGAATTCTAATAGATTCAAGTCTAGCAACAGGAGCATAAGTTTCACCAAAATCAATACCTTCCTGCTGATTGTAACCTTGTGCCACTAACCTTGCTTTGTTCCTTACCACTTTGCCTTTTTCATCAAGCTTGTTGTGGTAAACCCACTTGGTGCCAATGATTTTTCTGTCACTTGGTCTTGGCACTAGAGTCCACACACGATTCTTCTCAAATTTCTCTAGTTCCTCCTACATGGATAGGATCCACTCGTCATCTCCAAGAGCTTCCTTGATGTTCTTTGGCTCCAGTTGTGAGATGAAGGCACTGTCTGCTTGTTCTTTGTTGTAGGCAGCTCGTGTCTTCACTCTCTCAAACAGGTTGCCAATGATTAGCTCTTTGGGGTGATTCTTTGCAAAGCGAGGAGTGGGATCCTTCTTCTCTTCATCTTCTGCTTCAACCACCTTCTTACCTCTGTTGTCGATGTTGAGATCTTTCAAGATAGGAATTAAGTCATCTGCAACATCATTATCAACAACATTCTTGCCAACAACGGGTTAGTTTCAATAAACTTGAAATTAATAGATTCTTCAATTTTAGACAATTCAATATTGAAAACTCTATAAGCCCTGCTTGTAGTGCTATAGCCTAGGAAGAAAGTCTTACAAGATTTCGGATCAAACTTGTTGAGAGAATCCTTCATGTTTAAAACAAAACAAGGACATCCAAAAATGTGAAAGAAGTCGATGGATGGCTTTCTACCACACCATAACTCATAGGGGGTTTTCTTCAAAGAAGGATGCATGAAAACTCGGTTCTGCACAAAGCAAGAGGTGCTAACGACTTCGGCCTAAAACTTCTTAGAAATGTCATATTCAAGAAGCATGGTCCTAGCCATCTCCTGTAACGACCTATTCTTTCTCTCTACTACCCCATTTTGTTGAGGTGTACGAGGAGAAGAGAAATTGTGTGAGTAACCAGATTTTCACAAAAATGCTCAAAAAGATCATTTTCAAACTCTCCCCCATGGTCACTGCGGATAGAAACAATCTGGAAAGAAGCTTCATTTTCAACTTGTTTACAAAAGCTCGAAAAAACATCAAGAGTATCACTTTTAGAAACGAGAAAGAAGGTCCAAGTATAGCGAGAGAAATCATCGACAATCACAAGACAATACTTGGAACTGTGAAGCGTTTGAGTTCTCATAGGTCCGAATAGATCAATATGAAGAAGCTCAAGAGCTCTTTTGGTACTAAGGACTCCTTTGGATTTGAAGGAGGACTTGGTTTGCTTGCCTTTTGTACAAGGTTGGCATTCCTCATCCTTTTCAAAATCCAATTTGGGAAGTCCTCAAACCAATTCCTTTTTGCTCAATTTCTTCATTTGATGCATATTCACATGATCCAGCCGGCGATGCCAAAGAGAATTATCATTTTTATCCACAACCAAGCATCTATCAAGTACGGGCTTTAGAGCATCAAGAAAAATAACATAAAGATTACCATTTCTAGTTCCCTTATATATGACATTGTAAGTGAGGGAATCTAGAAGCAAACATTCTAAAGAAGTAAATAAAATAAGATATCCATTATCACAAAGTTGGCTTACACTTATCAAATTGTGATGTAGGCCATCAACAAGCAAGACATTTTTTATACTTAGCTTTTTCCTACATCACCCTCACCTATTACCTTACCCTTTTTGTTGTCCCCGAAGGTCACCGATCTTCCTTTCTTTTTCATGAATTTGTTAAAATGGCTGATTTCACCTGTCATATGTTTTGAGCAGCCACTATCAACAATCCACCTTCTTTTGACATGCATGAAAGAAGGATGTCAGTACCCAACTCAAACTTTGGGATCCGAGGTTAGCTTGAGGACCCATTTCATCTTTGGGTTGGTCCCCTTTGGCTTGTAAGGACAATAAGTAGAGTAATGATCATCATATTTACAATGAACACATACCATTGGGTTCTTAGAGCCAGAAGTCTCTCCATGAAAGATAGGAGGTTCCACACTCTTCTTCTTACCCTTACTCCTGTTCTTGTTCTTACCCTTAGGAGCAGTCCCATCATATCCTAAACCACAAGTACCAATTTGTTTGGTAGAGTGTTATAGGATAGCATTAAGGGATTTCTTTCCCATAAGAAACTTTTGCAAACAAGCTCTTAACTTAGCATTATCATCACTAAGGTTAATGACAGTAGAAGATAAACTAGCAATATCATCTCTAGCATGAAATAGGTTGGCCTCTAAACAGAGGGTTTAAGTATGAAAAGAATCACATTCTAAAGCAGTGCCAGCTACCTCATTAATTTGCAAAATAGGTCTAGATGATAGATCATTAACTTGAGAAAGCAACTTAGCATTTTCAGATTTAAGCAAAAGAATTTCCTTTTGAAAAGCATGAGTTTCTTGCTTCCTAGCTTCATCAATGAGATTAAGTTCTACATTTTCAGTTTTAAGAACATCTATCTCATCTAGGCATTTTTGGTTTTCTTCATTAAGAGTAGAAATGGTCTTAAGGTAGACACCATTCTCAACTTCAACTCCATTGTATTGGAGCTCAAGATCAAGAAATTCCCATGCAAGGTATCAATACTATCAAGGTGCAGCTTTTCATTTTGATCAAGAATCTCAATCTTAGCATAAACATCATCTATTATCTTACCTAACCTTTTCTTTTTTTATTTTCATTTAGTAAAAGATGACCGACATGCATTCAGCATATCAATAAGAGTTTCTTTAGACAACTCATGCAAATTGACTTCACTTACCTTACTTACCTCACCTACATCTTCACTTGTATAGGTCATAAGAGCAAGGTGGCATTCTCCATCTTTGGAGCTTGAAGAGCTTGAGGAAGACTCCTCCCAAGCTGCATGAGCTGCATCTTTACTTCTTCTTTCTTTCTTCTCCTTTCTCTTTTATTTGCCTTCTCTCTTGTACTCCTTGTCCTTCTTGTGGCTGCTCTTGTGATGCCTCTTCTTGGCCTTGGGGCAGTCACTCTTGTAATGGCCTTTTTGTCCACATTCATAGCATGTAGGAGTTGATGAAGAAGGCTTCCCCTTGAAGTGTTTTCCCTTGGAGTAGTTAGCTTCATGCTCATTTGGGCCTTCATCTTCACTTGAGGAAGGAGTAGGGGTCTTGAGTGCAAGTTGTTGCTGCTGAACCATCGCTTCAATTTGAGCTTTGAAGGTTGTGTCCTTGATCTTCTTGGACTCCTTCTCTTCTCTCTTTTCTTCTTCTTCTTGCTTATCAAGCCTTGGCTCATGAGCTTGAAGGTTGCCAACCATCTCCTCGGTTGACAATTCACTAAGCTTGTACACTTCTTCAATGGATGTCACCTTGGGCTCCCATCTCTTTGGAAGAGATCTTAAGATCTTGGAGTTGATTGTGGCTTTGTCCATCACACTACCAAGGGCTACTAATCCATTGATGATCACATTAAGCCTTGTGTACATGTCTGCCACTCTTTCATTCTTACCCATGTTGAAGTTCTCAAGTAGACCACCAAGCATGTAGATTTTGGCTTCCTTCACTTTCTCCGTTCCTTCATAGGTGACATATAGCTTGTTTCAAATTTCATGTGCGGTGTCCCACGAAGAGATCCAGTTGAACTCGGATGGAGTGAGGTCTGCATAGATGATGCTCACGACTTTGGCATTAAGTTGAGTTTGCTTCATTTGGGCTTCCATCAATGTGGAGATTTCCCCCTTTAGATCTTCATACTTTAGATGCACCACCTTCCACATCTCATAGCTTACTCCTTGGAGATAGAACTCCATTCCTCTCTTCCAATAGAGGAAGTTGGGGTCGTCGAAGACCGGAGGTCGCATGGAGAAGCTTCCCTCCAAGTTGAGAGGTCCAAGTGCTAAATTGCCCATCGTCTCCTACTTGTGGAAGTAGCTTGGAGAAGACCTGCTCTGATACCACTTGTTGGATCAATGGTTCTAGAGGGGGGTGAATAGAGCTTCACAAATCTCACAAAATGAATTAGACCACCAAATTATATTAAGTTCAAAAACTTAAACATACAACCAATTTGAAGTCTTAACTAGCATGCATGGCAAGGGTGAGAGACAAGGAAGAACATACACTTGGACAAAGTGGTTTACAGTGGTTCCACACTTCAAACTTGAAGCGAGTTAGTCCACTACCTAGATGTGGTTAGGCTCTAGGACTTTGCAATCTTGGTACTCTTATATTCCATCATAAGATTACAAGACAAAATCCACATTCATCCAAGGGCTTAGTACCTCAAGCAAGGATCTTCAACCTATAGAAGAAGCTTACCCACTTGAACCATGGAGTCTTCAGCCTTCAACAAGGACTTACCCACTCCTTCTTCAAGTCTTTGTCCTTCAAGGAATTACCTATCCTTCTTGAATGTCCGCCTTGCCTATCTCCTTCACTTGGAGATCTAGAACACCATGCTTTCTTCAACCTTGAAGAACAACGGCTTCTTCTCCTTCACTCAGAGAAGATCTTCATCCTTTTCTTCAAAAGGAAAGGGGGTAGGAAGATGAGGTGGAGAGCTTTACATGGATATAAGGGGTATGTCTCTTACAACAGATCCTATCTCACTCATACTCACAGATTTGACTTGAAGGTAGAGAGAGAAAGGGGCTCAAAGGTGTGCAACAGTCTCAACTAAACAAGAACCAAGCATATATGGAATGAGCAACCTTGGAATGAACTACAAGAGGTCTTATTTATAGCTGAGGGTGCCCCTTTGAGTTGGGGTACACTTAGGGTTGAAAATTAGCCATTTTTTCCCAAGGCAATGGATCAATTTTTGCCCAAATAACTCACCAACTGTCACAATCACTTTTTCTACAATTTCTGTACAGTGCAATCGGTCGAGTTTCAGTAAAGGTAACTCGACCAATAGGGTAAAAGAAAAACCCAAATTTCAAACCATCGGTCGAGTTTGTCTTGGGGAAACTCGACCGACCAATGAAAGTTGTGTTTGGTCAGTAACCCCATCAGTCGAGTTCTTTGAAAACACAACTCGACCGATGCACTCTTCAGAGAATTGATCCTAGTGGATTGATCGAGATTGTAACTCGGCCGATTGACTTCCTATGATCAATTTTTTAAAGTGCATCAAAAGTGATTAGAACTTGGTTCTAAGTGTCCCAATCAATTTTCTCATCTTAGTTACAAGCCAATACATCAATACAAGTGATTACTAAAATCTTCTAAGGTCTTTTACATGGATTTCCTAAATTACACACTTGTGTAGCTTTTGACTTGAACTTGAGCAAATTTAGGGCTTTTGAATTTTGATCCTTTTCATGTACCTAACACCTGAAATCAATCTTGAATACACTTATTAGATACATATGAATGGAATGGTTAAGTCATTATCAAAATATGGACAATGTATAACCTCTAGGTCAACAACTTGTACATTTCAAAACAACAAAAAGTAATATACGATCTTGGGATACGAAAACAAAGTACCTGAACACATTAAATAATGTCCTTGGAAGATATTTAGCTAGAGGGATGTTCATCTCTATTTTTGTTTTTAGATAGTTGCATTTCTTTCTTCTAAATGATGTGTAGGATGTTTCTGTCCTATGTACTTTTCATTTCCTAAGAGCTAGTCTTTCTTTCCATTAAATAATGTACTATGACATTTTATCTTTATGAATGATGGTTTGTGTGGATACTTATATGATGTTTGTGAACAATGATCTGGCTTCCATATATACTAGATGACAATCACAAGTCCTTATATACATATCTAGGGAATGTCAACATGGAAAGTATATTGGAATTGGGGTTGTAACATATTATGTATTTTAGTTGCCTCCTGATTTTTCTCTAGGATGCAATATGGATGTTTACAGAGCATGAATTGTATGTGGTGGAAAATCTAAAATGATTTTATCTTGCAATAATCAAGAGTTTAGCCTCTTTAATATTTCATACCAAAGCATTTAAGTCACACGTCAAATACCTCTCTTATTAGTACAAGCAAAGGTATTGTACAGGCCTATGTTGCAATGTATGTATCATGATCATCAACAAAGAATAAATGTTGTATACAATATCATGATGTAAGGTAAGGAGTTCTTTCTAGTAGAGTAAATCATAGACATTTACCAATAGTAGGAAGAGTAAGTTGGGTCAGATGGTTGTAAGTATGAAGGAGAATAATGGAGGAAAAGAAGGTATCAGAAGTCATGAGACAGAATGTTACAATGAGTCAATGCATCTTTTTGATGGAGCATAAATCAAATCATCACTTGAAACATAATGTATTGTACATGTGGGGATTCCCTATACATATTTGTACTAATAGACCCTACTCAAAGGATGTGAAATAAATCAATGCTTAAGAATATTTTAAACAACACTTAATGACTTAAAATATCCAAATAATTTGAATATTTGCTTTCCTTCTATACGGTAAGAAGATCACCATAGGACAAAGAATCCAAACCATAATGTTTTTTAGAAGACAAGATTTTCCTTCCTACTTTGATTTGTGCATTCAATTTGGTGGTATGATTCTTTCTCTTTGAATATTTTTAAGACATATGATCACCTTCCTTTAAATTTTTATGGTGGTTGGGGTTGATAGGGCAAATTACAAACATGGAATTTATTAAGAACAAATTGAACATATGTGAAGCTTTACTTGGACATTGTTAGTGGAATACTTGACTTCATGAGGGGTGTTAAGTAGAAATGCCTCCAAGATTTCTAAATATCATTCAACTTTTACTCACCATATATTATGCAAGAAGGTAATCATTACCTATTGGGATGCAAAGTTTAACCTCCTTATATGACTATAATATCATCATTTTATTGCAAAATGGATCTCCGAAAATGGAACTACTGAAGAAAAGCTATCTTGATGCTAAGAGTGCAAAAACATTAAATGCATTGAAATTTCTTACAAAGTTATATTGAATACCCTACTTAAATGGTATATAACTTACTATCAATAGTCTCAAATTTTATTGTGGTTCCATTAATTACATAACTAACAATTATTTGTGTTTTTTTATTTTCTTTACAACATCAAATGTGATTTCTAATTAATTTCATGCATTTTTGTAAATTTTGGAAGTTGAATTAAATAACTAACAAATATTTATGTTTTTTTAATTTTGTTTACAACATCAAATGTAATTTCTAATTAATTACATGCATTTTTCAGAAAACTACTGCAATAAAATGGTGTTGGTTAAACATTGTTAACATTTTCCGATTCGGAATCATGATTTAGACATGCATATGAAATATGGTGCTCCAGAGACAATGCTACCTGTAAAATTCTATTATGTCATAAGAAACTCTACTATACAACAATCAACCATTGTAAAGGATTGCACAAAACTTGACAAGTATTATATTCTAAAAGACAAATGGTATGGCATACGAATAAAAGCTCTTGTCCAAATTTACTAATACAATACTTCATTCTTTTATCACTCATTTTTTGTTCAAACTACTAATTAAGGTACTAGTGTACATCGTATGAGAGGATAAAATGTTCTTCCTATGGCTGCCCTAGCTTTGCTTTGGAGATCTAGGGTTTCAGGGTTGAGCACCATCTCTACCCTATGGATTTTCTCTCTTGTAGGTCAAGGCTCTCACGCTTGCTGGTCCCTTCTCCGTGATGGTAGAGGATTTGACTAAACACTACGTGAGGATACATTGGATAGACGAGGAAGAGGAACTGGTTGATCTGAATCAAGGTAGAGATCAACAGGAGGATGAACACGTCAAGTTGGCATTGGTGGCAAAACTATTAACTCATCGAAGCTACAACTTTTAGGCCATGAAATGAACTCTCATCTAGGCTTGGGCATTGTCAAGCAAGGTGATATTCAAATATCTAGAGGGAGACATCTTCGTCTTCCAATTTCTATACTGGAAAGAAAAGAAAAAGGTTATTGATAGTGCACCCTAGAACTTTGACAATAAATCTTGCTTATGAAGGAGGAGGATGAAGAGGAATAGTTGGGGAATATCGCCATCACTCACAGAAGCTTCCGGATTAGGTTGTATGGGTTGCCTGTGGGGTAGAAATTGGGGAAGATGTTGGTAGAGATAGCGAGTCAGATTGGGAAAGTTATACAAATTGATGTTGATGAATTGTGATGGGACTCGTCAGCGAGATTCTGGATCCAACTGGATGTTACGAAGCCACTAAAGAGGGTTATCAGAATTAGGGGGAAGAACCAGAAGGTGGCCGAGGTAGAAGTTAAATATGAGCAACTACTGAATTTTTGTTTTCTTTGTGGAATACTAGGGCACGTGGAAAAAGATTGCCCTAGATTGGAGGGGGAAGAGGATATCAACAAACAATGGGGGATGTGGCTCAAGGCATCGCTGAGAATACCAAGCCTCTCAGGACTCAAAGAGGTTTATGGGGTTGGAAATGTAAGGAGGAATATTACTTTCTGCAACGGGCCACAATCAAACGAGTTGAGGGAAGGAGACAATACAAAAAGCGGACACGCAGGGACAGGGTGAAGGCGCATGGGCAAAGAGGAACAACCAGAAGAGAGCACGACTTCAATGTGAATCTATAAAGGAAAAGTAGGAGTCGAGGGAGGTGTAGAAACAACAACCTTAATAAAACAAACCCAGGCGCAAGAGGTGACGTATGGGCTAGAGAAGAGAAGAAGGAAAGAAGAATAGAAAGCACAAGAACCTTCTCATGAATTGCCAATACGACAGGCAAGCAAAGGAGGACCATGTTAGCTAGAGAGAGAGATGATGGGAAAGATCAAGCATAGCGTTGAAGAACAACTTTGGCTTAGGGGTGTGGCACATATACAAGAAGATGCACCTGAGTCAGACCCAGAGAAGGAGAAGTTCAGGTGGCCATCTCCTACAGTGTTGGGGGAAACGGATCATCATCAGAGAAGGCCAAATTTACCTCATGAAGGAATCACGGTGGAGGGAAATGAGGTGGGCAAGGAGAAACATATTCAAACTTGGGCACAATGAAGGAAGATGGAGGGTAAAGAGAGGAAGAAGAAGGAAGCGGGTAAGAAGAAAAACACTAAGAAATATGTATGGGTATATAAGATGGGCAAAGCAACAAGATTGGGTATCTTGGAGGAGGAGGTGGAGTGGAAATCTTATGCTGGTAAAAGGGATAGGGGGAGGGAAGATATGCTATGGAACTTGACGAGCAGGATATACAAGAAGACATAGGAAAGAGGAAAAGAAGTACCATAGGGAACCAGATGGGGACTAGTCCAGTCCAAGTAGCAGAGGTTGGTGTTGACTAACCCCACGAAGACCATCTTAAGTTGGAATTGTCAGGGTATGGGGCGCCCTGACACGGTGAATGCTCTCTGGTCGTGCTGCTGCAGAGAGAGTCTCAATGTGATTTTCCTTATGGAGACCATGATGCAGGCAGTGAATCTAGAAAATAGTAAAAGGAAGTGTAGATTCACGGATGGTATATGCATTTCAAGTGAAGGAAGAGCAAGGGGATTAGGGATATGGTGGAAAGATGTAAATTTGGTCACTAAAAAATATTCCCAACATCATGTGGCCTGTGAAATAAATCACGGTGATAAAATTGACAGATGGAGAGATATTGGCATCTAGGGTTGGGTGGACCAACCACAAAAAGAAAAGACATGGGAGTTGATGAGACACCTCAAGAATGATTCAGAACCACCGATTATCTTCTTTTGGTATTTCAATGAAATAATATCCAACAGTGAGAAAAAGGGGGCACCAAGGCTTGAGAGATTTATTCAGGATTTTAGAGATGTCATTGATGACTGTGAATTGATTGATCTGGGTTTCAAAGGGGAAAAATTTACATGACGTAGGGGACTGACACCAGAGACTTATCTGCAAGAAAGGTTGGATAGAGTGTTGGCTAGTGTGGAGTGGAAAGTTATGTTTAATTATTGCAATGTTTTACATCTTCTAAAGTATGAGCTGGATCATGCCCAGTTATAATTACAACAAAGAAGAGAGCAAAGAAGAAAAAACAAATCTAGGAAACAATTTTTCACCTTTGAACCAATGTGGGAAGATGAGGAACAATGTGTTGCTATCATCAAACAAACATGGGAGTACACAAGAACATCTCCACTCACAATGAAAGTTAACATATGTGGACAAAGACTGAAGGATTGGGCTTTAGAACATTATGGACGTATGAAGAAGAAAATCAAGGAAATAGTGTGAATTAGGAACCAGATAAAGCCTCCAGATGGCCCGAATCTAAAGAAGTGTGAAGATCTATAAAAAAACTCCAATATTGGCACATGAACTGTGAGTCGTACTGGAGTGTAAGAGAAAGGGCAAACAAGTTGAAGGCAGGAGATTGGAATACTGCTCATTTTCACCATAAAGCATCTCTTTGAAGGAAAAGAAACACAATTGAAGGGCTGAGAAATACTTAGGGCATGTGGAAAACAGAAGAGAAGGAGATTGAGGCTATTGTGACAAGTTTTTTCTGCTCCCTATTTAAAATATCCAACCCAACAGGTTTTGAAGAGGCAACGACATGCACTAAAAGAATGATTAGAGGCCCAATAGGAAGATTTATAAAGAGACCTCACAGATGCTGAGATATGGGAAGAACTGTAGCAGATGCACCCGAATAAAGCACCAGGACCTGATGGTATGAAAATGATGCTTTACCAAAAATATTGGCATATTATGGGAGGGGATGTGGCAAACTATATCAAGGGATGGTGGAAAATAGAGAGAAGTATTGCTGAGGTAAATGACATGCTGGTAGTGCTTATTCCAAAGGTCCAAAAGCCAACAAATTTGTCAGAATTCAGGCCCATAATTTTATGCAATGTAGTATATAAAATAGTCTCCAAAGTTATGTCCAATAGACTAAAGCCCCTCATGGGCAAAATTGTCACAGAAAACCAAAGTGATTTTATTCTGGGAAGATTGATCACTGATAATGCTCTCATTTGCTATGAGTTGTTCCCCTCCATGAAAGGTGATAAAGGGAAGAAAAAAGGAAATATTGATCTCAAGTTGGACATGTCCAAGGCTTATGACAGGGTGGAATGGAAGTTCATGAACTATGTGTTACAAAAATGGGGTTTGGAGACAGGTGGCGAAGGAAGGTCCAGGACTGCATGTCAATTGTATCCCATTCCTTTTCCATTAATAGAGACAGGACCAACAGGACAACGTCAAGCTACAGGCTTCACAAGGGAGACCCGCTTTCTCCTTATCTTTTCATTTTATGTGTGGAAGATTTTTCAACTTCATTGCATCTAGTTGCCTAAAATAATGCTTTACATGGTGTGAGGGTTAGTAGACATGGACCCTACATCTCTCACCTTTTCTCTGTAGATGATTCTATTCTTTTTGTTGAGGCTACAAAGTAGGAATGCCTGAAGTTAGCAGAAATTATCAGCTAATATGAACGGGCATCTAGTCAAAAAATTAATTTATCTAAGACTGAAGTGGTCTTCAGCAAAGGGGTGGTATGTGAGAAAAGGGAAGAACTTGAGGTTCTTCTAGGAGTCAAAGATGTGGACTAGCACGCCAAGTACCTGGGCTACCCACGATGATTGAAAGGTCAAAAAATTAAGTTTTCAACTTCTCGCAAGAAAGAGTGTGGAAAAAGATCCAAGGATGGAAGGAGAAGTTACTATCAAATCTGGCCAAAGAATTGATCAATTCTATTATACAAGCAATACCCTGATATGTGATGAGTATCTTTCAGCTACCCACGATCATTATAGAAGCAACAAATAGCGCCATATCTCGTTTCTGGTGAGGAGCAAAGGGTACAAAATGGAAAATCTTAGCTGGGACAAAATGTGTAAGACAAAAAGCGAAGGTAGCATGGGGTTTAGGGAGTTACAAACTTTCAACCAATCCCTCCTTCAGAAGCAGGTATGATGCCTGTATCATAGGAAAGACACCCTAGTGTATAAGGTTTTGAAGGCAAAATACTTTCTGAATGGCATAGTACTTGAGGTAAGATGGGGACATAATCCAAGTTACACTTGGCGTAGTATATGGAATGCAAAAGCTCTAATTTTGGAAGGTATCAAATGGAGGGTAGGCGATGGTCAGCATATATATATTTATGGAAAGATAGTTGGGTGCCCAGCTGGCGGGGTTAGTTAGAGACGTTGAGATTAGAATCAAATCAGTACTTAAGGACTATAACACAACTAATAATGGAAGCTTAAGGAGATTTGGAACCAAGAGGTTGTACAACAATGTTTCCCCAAAGAAGTAGCAACGAAGATCCTCTCTATACCCATTTGAAGGATAGCGCAGGTGGATGCAACTTACTGGTGGCCAAGCAACGATGGTAACTACTCAGTACGATTTGCCTATTGGATGGGACAGTTAAATCGTGAGGAATTAGATTAGCACCGGAACGACACGTTGCAATACATATGGCAATGGATTTGGAGATGAGGGTGACCTCCTAAGGTTGCCCACTTTCAGTGGCGAGCTAGCACTGGAGCGTTGGCCACCATGGGGCGACTCCACGATCTCTACTTCCATGACATCGAAATCTGCAGTGCTTGCAATAGGGAGAAGGAGTCTATTGAACATATGCTCTTCAGATGCCCGAGCGCTTGGGAGTTATGGAGGAGAGGACCGAGTAATTTTCAGGCAAAGATTCGAGCTGTAAGTGCCATGACTTGTGCAAATGCAATACACAAACTCTTGGAGCAAGCCATTGATGATGAAGGCGATGCACTGCGGGTGATATGGACTAGTGGAAACGATCATGTCTTCGAGAAACCAATGAAGTCAATGTTGTATACTCAACAAAACTTCAAAGCCCAAATCAACGACTTCAGGAACGTGAAGGAGGAGGAAGGCAAACGGAGGGGTAGCACAAGCATAGCGTCGGAAAGGTGGAGCCTACCCCCGGAGGGCACCATTCCATCAACTTTGATGTGGCGAGGGGAAGTGATGAGCACTCGGGGATAGGCTACGCTCGGAAGAGACTGGGAAGGGAAAGTCAGATTTGTGACACGCTAGAGGATGAGTAAACATATTGATACATCAGTAGCCGAGGCCATCGCGATCGGAGAGGGCCTCACCGGGTGCAAGAACTTGGCTATAACTAAAGTCAGAGTGGAATCAGATTCTCAACTCACTATCAATGCAATTAATAGGGTGAGTGAGAGAATGGATTATCTGGGTAGTATAGTGCATGACATAATCTCTATGAGTAAGGAGTTTAGTTATATTTCTTTTCATTTTCTGTATAGTTCTTGTAATAAGCTAGCTCATAGTTTAGCACAAAGAGCTAGTAGTAGCGGCAGCTTCTTCTTTGATAGTTTTTTCCCTGAGTTTGTAAAAAACCTTGCTCGGGCCGATTTGGCCGATCAGTAAAGTAGACCGTTTAGCCTTCAAACAAAAGGTACTAGTGTACTAATGGCTATAGAATATCAAGCATTACAAACACATTATTTTTTATACTTTGTGGTTATCACAATAGTACACAACCAACTCAGGAAGGCAAATATCAACGCCATGTATGCGAACCGCCTCCCTCTGTCTTCAATTAGCAGCAACTGCACATACCTATAGCAAGTTATGGGCCACGACAATGGGTTTCTTCTAAAACGCGACTTAAAGCCTCTTACATTCGGGCTCTTTGTGGCAACATGTGGATTCCGAGCTGCCATTTGGTAGAACTGGGCGACTTCCTCCTTGGTCCAAACATTACTTAAACGGATGTTGTACCGTGCCCGCAAGATCTTGACATGAAGAGGCTTGCCGACTAGCCTTGCCATGAATCCCACGAAGTTTGTTACGACGAAATCAACGCCATCATGGAGCCGCTCATAGGCCATCATGTTGAGGATCATAGATGCATCGGTGTCACTAATGTTGATTCCGGGAATGTAGAGCGTACCGCGATTGAGGAGACGCCAAAAGTATAATTTCCTTTTCTCAAATTTAAAGCCGTCGAATCTGATTTCGGAACTCTTGATGTCCACTTCATTAAAAAAGTACGTCTTAGCATTTTCAAAGGTGAATCTTTCCCGAGGTCCGCCTTTTATCATGTGGTTTCTGTTGAAGCCCAATATGTGTTCACGGATGGCCATTTCTGGATATTTTATACTAGTTTGATTCAAAATTGGATACATCAGGAATTGAAGCACGTGCCGTAGTATGTCACCCGCCTGTAATCAGTTGGCACTCAACATATTAGTGTTACTAAGGATGTATTTCATCATAAACAAACGGATTACTAAGGTGACACAATTCTTCTTTTTTTCCTGCAAACTTTCTCACTAACACCACTTTTTGCAAACATCCATTTCCGTACTGGTTGGACTAGCGGGACATCTAGAAAGAATTAAGCTAAACAAAGGCCACAAACGTAGCTCTTATGAATGTATGTCACATGAAGATGAAAAAGATATTAAACTTGCTGTAGGCATAACTTTGTTGTATACAGTTCTTTATTCCTTTTTTTTTTTTTTTTTGGTATCGGGGGACATATCGTAAGTCTGTGTCAAGAACAAGCTTGGAGGCTGCCCTAGTGCCCTATACAGGCCATGTCGGCACTCTCGGCACCAACAGTACAAAGGTCCTTCAAAAATGTTTTTTTTTTCTTCTTTTGCTTATAATGGGATTTGAACCACACACCTCCCATTTCGGACGTGAGCCTATGCATCACTTCACTTGGGCTATTCCTACTGGGCTATGTTATCCTCAAATGCTGGCACGCGTGCCAACTTTTTTTATTCTAGTTTACCGAAAGAAACTTCGTGAGCACGTTATCAAATGGTCACAATTCTAGTTCAATGTTATTATTCGAAGTAAACACTTCAAAGACTTCTTCTTCCTCTCTCAAACATGTGCCCGAGTCTAGTTGACTCAAGAGATTGTATATATAATGCGCAATTGGGAAATTGAACCCGGTATCCTGGGAAGGACAAGGCAGATCGATCCATCTGCGCTACATCTTCAAAGTAAACACTTCAAACTAAAAAAAAAAGACTTTAAAGTTATATACTTGTCTACCTACCGATTAGCGTAGAATGATTTTCGTCATAGATTTGTAACAATTATAAAAAAAAAAGGTATAAATCAGATTACAAACTGAAACATGCTACTCGAATGGATCTATATTATGTTTCACAGCTTTAATCACACATTGCTTTTTATCATAGCACACAATAGTAGAATAATTAAGAAAATTTAAACTACATAAACAATTGCCATTTGTATTGTGGGAACCACTTTTGAAGACGGGTCATGATTAAGTAAGACCCTCCAGACAGTATAACCTCGTGTCCCCCATTGCTTATCTACACCACGGGAGGGGGGGGGAGGGGCAATCATACAGAAGTCGAGCTACAGGAGGGTTAAAGCAAGCCGAAGCGCACAATGTAAAGGTTCAAACCCGGATTCCTACTCTTGGCAGGTCAAACCTCTACGACTCTACCACTCCCTCCACGTCATTTGTAATTACCAATTAAAAAATGGTGTTTGTTTGACACTAATTATCTTACTAGAAACTTTTTTTGTTTATTTGATACCCAAGTTAATGAGTTGGGGTTTACATTATCTGCACTAGGGCTGGAAAAACTATACCCAATCCGACCCGACTAAAGTGGATTTGGGTATTGATTTTTTTCCAACCCGACCCGCAATAACCTGAACCCAAAAAAATTCAAAATATTTCAATCGCTTTTTCAATGCCTTTATCCTTTAAGCCTACCGAAAAAATAAAACAAAGATTTTTTCTGCGAAGCAGGTTATTAAATAAAAGTCTGGGAAATTATTACCTGCAGTTGATGTGATGGGAAAAGCAGATCCACCAAAATCTTGAGCACGAGCAGGGGAAGTTGGTTCTCGATGAGCATCATATCCCTCTGGATGAAGTCCCATATTTCCTTGGCAGCCGTAATGCCGAACACCGGATCGTTTTTAGAAAACTCAAAGCTTTCAGCCAACCTGAGGAAGGGGGCCGCAGCAGCTATGTCAGCTTTAATAACTTTCTTGCGAGCTCTGACTTGGGCTTTGGCATCCCCACTTGCAGCTACGGCAGCCACCTTGGCATCGATAGCCTTCCTGTAGTAATCATCAGCCGTCCTCCTCGCCGCTACAACCATCAGCGCAATAAGGAAGACACCGTCCGTCACCATCAGGCGTGCGAAGTAGTCGAGCCCGTCCTTCACCAGTCGGCGGGTGAATTCAATCATACATTTGCATGCCATGTCGTTAGCGCCGGTAAACTCTTCATTATCGCTTCTGTCGGCAGACTGTTGATGGGGGCACCTTACAATGACGTCGACCAAGTTTTCGACCCCGTATCTCAGCATGATGCGGGAAACCTCGTCACCCCTAATTGTAAATCGGATAAACTCATCTTCATTAGCATGCTTCACCAGTAGGTGCACAAATTCTTTTACAGCTTCTGTCACCCAGCGCCCCAATTTTTCTCGGTCGCAGTTTGTCTCAGGCAAACCGCCTCCCACTACACATCGCCCAGTTTCATCAATGGAGTGCCTCCTAATAAGGATGCCGACATATTCTTCCTCCCCTCTTAATATTCCCTCGAATCCAGCGAAATACCCAATTAACTCCGGCAGTTGTTGTCGCATAGATGTGACAAGCTCCTTCTCATGGATATTGCTGCCTGTCTCCGGTAGGCTAAGAATGTGCTCCAGGACCCTTCGCTTGTGCGCCTCCATTGGTCGCAAGTGATCGCTGCTATCATGGTGGAATGGACCGAAAGAGACTACAACAGGAGTGTATTCTTCCGGCTTGTGTTGACGAAAGCACTCTGGTAACCTGTAAATAGATGGTTTGGTAATTGTGGCTGCTGGAGATGCAAATGTGCTTGTGGTTGGTGTAAAAAAGACTGGTGTTATCGGCGACCCGGTTTGGGAGGTAACCGGTGCTGCTGCTGCTTGGTTGGGGGCATCACTCATGATCACCACTGTGTGGCCACTATTGTGTTGATCCAGATTCGTATGATTCATTGTGCTAGTGGTGCCAGCATCTATACCCACACGGTGTTTTTATACAAGGAAGTCCGTGATTGGCAGATCAAGGGACCCATGTAACGTGCCACTATTGGTATTTGACTTTTGAAAACTCAAGACAGCACGATCAGGACTCCGCTATTTTATGTGAAGTAAAAAAAAAGACAAGGATATGAATCTTGCATAAATTAGGGCTCGTCTGGTTCCTCGTAAAACCAATTCTTATTGTGAGTTCTAAAACAGGAAGTCTAATGTTGCGACTTGCAAGTCCAACAGCAACGTCTGGTTCAGTGTAAAACCAAGTGATCTATTCTGTTTTTTTACGTTTGGTATTGTGTTGTTACTGGTTGCATTCACGGTGAACACCTATTTTCTTCCAAGTGAACTTGTAATAGCCGGTGATGTATATAGATGATAGCCGGTGACGTATAGCAGTCGCAGAATCAGTTGGAGCCGAATAATAGCTGATGGCTGTAGAAGTAGGTAAAAAAGTCTCTAGAATTAATGGTTGTTGTACGAAAGTGTGAACGACAAGGCCAGGAAAATGAACGGCGTACATATTGGGCGCAGTTCGAGTTCCCAATTTTCTACATCGTCGAACACACCGTGCAGTTTGAGTTCCTACCCGTTTGTTGGAAGCACACAGTACCAAACGGCTGGAGTTGAAAAACACGTCGAGTTGCAACTGCAATACTTGCAATGCAACCCAACCAAATTAACCCTTAGTTTATTTAAACGATAAGAATGAGAATAGCACTTTGTCACAAAATTAATAACCAAAATATTCCGGATGAACGTGTCTCAAATTTCTGAGACATTCACTCCGCAGTATATGCGTCAGCGTTTCCGAGTCATTCATAAAGGAAAAAAGATTAAAAACTTGGACGTCCTAGTTGTGTCTCCAAAAATCCTTATTCTTGCTATTCTCAAGAGCATGCCTAATTGCTTCCTTCTGATATTTGTCCTTTTTATTTTGCGTATTTACACCAAAGCTCCTCTCTGTGCTTGCAATATCTAATTAATTTCCACCTTCCTGCCATCTTCGATGCTTGCATTTTTCAACCATTACCTGTCTCCAGGCATGTGTTTCCATGGTGGGATGTTGCGTAGCCACGCCACAAATCTAGATCAACACCACAACGCCTGTTTCTGTGTGCTCTCTCGGCGTTCATATATCCACTATCAATGTGTGGACAAGGATACACTAAATTTTCTTTATCAATTACATGCTTTCAGTCCATTATTGTTGTTGAAAGCTTCATTACTGTGAGTTTCGCTGTATATGTTCCATACATTTCATGTCGATCACTATTTTTATTTTTTCTTCTGATTGTTTACAATAGAATCTAACAACACTAGGATCCTCTCAGCCTCAATTATGCAGCGAGGTACGTCCGATTGGTCTCAAGAATATCTCTGATTGTATTAAAATTGTATCCCCATAGTGTTTTATAAGGTGTAGTTTATGATTTATCTACTTTGTTGCTTATGTGTTGTCACAATGGAAAACAAAAACAGGAAACTTTACAGCACACTGATTTACGGAACTGATTTACAAACATACATTCACAGGAGCAGTTGTTTGACAATCGACAATGTGACATCAGGCATGCACGGTTAGATATAGATATGGTAGCCAGCCATTTATGTAGTATGGGTTAAATCCATTATAGTGCAGCTAGTACATGGATGAAATGTAGTTTTGTGTCTAGTGCAAATGAGGAAGACTTTTGCCCCAGATTACTCACTCCTAGAAATTTTACTTAGGATCACATGTGACTATTGTGCAAAGAGTCCTAGGAGAGAGTATGATCACCTCCTTAGTGGGTATGATGACCACAACACACACGCGTATGTGTGCGCCATGCTACACTAGGCCGGGCCGGGCTCGGGCTCGGGCTCGGGCTCGTGATTTGTGCGAATGTCTCTCGTCTTCTGTCTTCTTTTTATACTATGACACAACTACGTAATTAATTATTAAGTTAATTAATTATTTCTTTTCAAAATGAATTTATTAATCCTAATTAGAAAGTGTTTATCTCGTGATTCTTTACGCATAGTGTACCAGAGCGATCGTGTGTCCGCATCTTTCTGAAATATGATTAGGGAGCGTGTTAGGCTATAAATATGTCCGGTCATTAGGGTTAAAGACACAGACTTCTTAACAGACTTTTGCAGTAGTCAACAGTTCGTGCATGCTTTTTGCGAACCTTAGCAAGACGTCCTTAACCATCATCGCTCCCCGCCGCTTCTAGAGATTTTCCTCTCCTGCACGAAGGGTCTTCTCCTTCCTCTCCTAGACGTGGTCTGTTTGGGTGGTGGTACATGTGAACACTGAGTTGCGCTGGTGGTGCACGGTGATCGTCGTCGAGCAAGAGCGAGACAAGAACCTACGAAAGATTTGTGGCCGGGTTAACTAGAAGAACGACGTCTATCCAAACGGGTGACAATACAAAGAAGAGGATGAACCTAAATATGATGACACTATCCCGGATAATGCATTAAAAATTACAAATTGGAAAAAGGGTGATGAGGCGTTCTGATCGGCCCCAAAGGGGTGATCGGACTTTAAATTTATAACTTGAAACCTTCAAGAATCCCCACAACTTTATTACGGGGTCGAAGTAGATATGCGGTGTCAAACATAGGGATGTGGAGACATTTAGGACGCTTAAGATCTCATTCTTAAGTCAGATAAGTCAATCTGATAGTCAATAAAAGTATGGAGCTAGAACTAGTCTAGCATGTTGTCACGAAATAAAACAAAACAAAGAAAAGAAAACAAAACAGAGTCTGTAGGATTCTACTAATCAGAGAGAAGGAGTTCCTGGCTACGTAACCACAAGTTGGGAAGTCTATGCACCCGTTCTCGGGCGTAGACAACCCTCGAACACATTAGCAAGCAACCTACATCCAAACATAGTACGTACTGTGGTATATGTTCTTGCGGGGTCATTCCACTTGCTTTCGTGCAGCGTGACTAGAACCCATCAATGACATGAAACCTCTCTCGAGTATGAAAAATCAACACCCTATAATATTCTAGATACTCTCTCAGGTCTAGAATATTCTGAGATGCTAGGAACAGGTGTGATCTGGGCAGAACCAGGTAGTGGGTCAGACCGTGCTAGGTTGGGCCCGGCCGTGCCCAGGTCTACGGTTCTGTACAAATCACCTTGAACTGTCCTCCTTTCAGATTTTGATCCAAACTACCTTCTCTTATCTATTTCTACAATGAATCTCTCGAAATAGGAAGAAATAGAAGTTCAAGTAAGAAAGAGATCAACCAAACTAGCAATCATAACCAGAAAGAGAAGATAGAACAGAAACATATTAAATCTGGAATAAAACTACTTGCTTAAGGTAAAAATACATAAACATGTCCAAAATGGGCTACATAGCCAAGAAGGAGCTCAACTAGCCACAGACAAGCATAGTTGGCACCGAACAAAGATGGAAGAACATCATTTGCACAAAAACAAAAGAGAACAGTAGAAGAAAGGAGGAGAAGAAGAGATTTAGCCTGTAGAGGAGAGGTGGCTATTGCTCCTTAGCCTCCGTATGGGCCGTATCTCGTCTTTGGGTCGTCCTCCTTGGTCTTCTGGACTCCTTGGCCTCCTATCTCTTTGATTCTGCCCCAAACAACAGTTTGGTGGGTGTATGGAGGTGAAAGATGGTTGGGAATTGTAGGATATGGGTGAATGGTTGTGGAAAATGGTCGTAGATGGAAGCAAACTGGAGGAATGGACGTCAGATGAGCACTTCAGCCTTTTCGGACCTTGGAACTCTCATACGAGGCTCTGGGAACCAAGAATGTGCGGAACCACAATGTGGAACCAGAAAAATCTCCCAACTCAAAACCCCTCTCCAGGTCGCGAGGGGTGAATATTTATAGGCGAAGGCGGAATATGGTCACGACACCTTCCTCAGTCGCGGACGTGGTCTCGGCCCGACCGTGCCAGACTGGGCACAGTCATGTTGGGTCGTGGTCGAGGCAGACCCCGCGGTCGAGGTAGATGCCTCGGTCGAGGTAGACTATGTGGTCGAGGTGGTCGGGCCATGGTCGCGGTCGTGCCATGGTCAAGGTTGATGTGCCTCAGTCGCGGTCGTGCTGCAGTCGAGGTTGATGTGCCTCGGTCACAGTCGTGGCCTCGGCCGAGGTGGTCGGTCTGCGGTCGTGCCGCAGTCGAGGTTGATGTGCCTAGGTCACGGTCGTGGCCTCATCCTGACCGTGCCGAGCCTTGGCCCGGTCGTGCCGAGTGTCGGTCGTCACAATGTTTTGGCCGCGGTCGCAACATTGTCTTCTTGGCCGCGGTCGCGGCATCCTTCTTGGTCGCGGTCGCGGCATCATGGACCAAACCCACCCCCACCGGGGGGTATTACTAGTGGTTGATGGGCCCGCTTGGATGAACCTTTTGATTGGCGAGGATGTATTCTAATAAAGGACTGGCCATCAAAAATAGGGTCCAAGATAGTGGGACCACTGTCTCCTAAGCTGGAACACATAGTGTGATGCTTAGTCCACCGCGGTAGTGACGGATGGAAGTCTAGCTGCTGCAAAAACCATGTGTTGGGGAGAAATCTCGGAGAATAGATGTCTTTTCAGGTTCGGTACCTACGAGTCCCAAAATTGGCTAGTTGAGCAACTTTATCTATGAAAATATATAAATTACTAAAGGATAAGAATCTAGGTTTATTTTGGGCATATTAAGGCTATAATGATACCAAAACCATAAATAAATGCTTATCATAAATGCTGGAATTTGGGTGTTATCACGTTCTGAGGTTTGATTTTGTTTGGTTTAAATAGCAAACTATATGATTCATACTCAAAGCCGCTTGTTACTACTTTTAAAGTTTTTTGAGAGTGTTAGTTAAGAAATTTAGTACTGAAAACTAGGGTGTTAAAAAGTATTGTGTATCTAAATTTCTTAAATTTCAAATGATTGAGGGTTAGTCCGTTTCTGATCAAACACACAACTTTCATCTCTTGTGTCATGATCTCTCTGATGTAAAAATGGATTTTCCTAAGAAATTTGTAGTTATATCCATCATATAAAAAAGTTTCTAATCTTGAGAATCGTTTGACATGACTCTTAAGCATCGTAAAGGAGATTTGTCAATGAAAGATATAATGAGGGATATGAATATACAAGAAGAATACTTAAAAGAGAAGTCAGTCAAGGTGCCTACTAATGAAAATTCTAGTTCAATTTTACTACTGATAAAATCAAAAATAAGAAAATAAAGGATATAAATAAACCTAAGGCCAAGATCTAGAAGAAACCAAAGAACAAACCTTATTGCACTTATGGACAGGTTGGCCACTAGAATAAGGATTGTCCTTCAAAGCAGGCACAAAAAGCTGCTACATCTGCAATTGAGGAAGACGTAGTCAATGTAATGATTGCATCCTTGAACCTCAATGATGGATACATGTCTATAAAACCTGAAATGCTTTCTATTTTTGAACCACTCTATTGGATAATAGACAGCAGGGTTGATGTACATGTTTGTGTCGATAAGTCTCTATTTATGTTTTATCCAGACTCAAGTGGTCGTTCCATGACTTTGGGCAATTCCAACTCTACAGAAGTCATAGGCAAAGAACGGGTGGACTTGAAGTTCCCTTCAGGGAAGAATCAGATACTTCTGTTGGGTTTTGTAGAGAAAACATGTGCGGCGGAAGCGATAAAATCCACGCAACCCGAAACAGGATCTCGTCGACAACAACATATTTGGAAGGATTGTTTGCGGGATATACCTTATCGCGGAGCAAGTCCGGCGATGTCCCGCTGCACGACGGTGCAACGCTGCTTGTCGACACGGACGGAACTTCTCTCTCGTTCGCTGTCGCAGGTTGATCCGGCGGCGCTCCTTTGCGGCAGTGATGTCTGCCGCTCGTAGTGCGTACAGGTGGTCGTCGACGTCCTCCGAACGCAGGCGTCAAGGCGTCTGCGTCTCTACTTCGTCCACGCGGATGGACAGAACTCCACGTCGCGCTTCCCAAGCCGGCGGGAAGGAGTATGTCTCTGCGGCGGCGTGCTAGCGGCGCGTTGCTCTCCTTTCTCTCCTAAGGACGGCGACGGCTAGGTTTACATATGTGAGCATAAACGGAAAAGCCTCTCTCTATCTTATATAGATATCGGCCGTCAATCCTCCTTTAAACAGGATACAAAGGGAAATAGGGTTTCCTAAACCCATCGGTAAATAGAAACGTTGCGTTAATTAAAACGCTCGTGGATTAATTAGAATATTCCGGAATTCATTAATTAACCAAATAATTGCATTAATTGATTAATTAATATCCGACTCCATGAAATCGCTTGGGATGGCTCTACGGGCATACATATACCAACAGACTCCCACTTGCACTTAGAGCTAGTCACTCCAATATTATTCTAATCCATTACATAAACATTTTAGTAATCAATGTGATTCGGAGCAATTCCAATCAAATCCACAATTATACTCCTATTCCATCACATCCTATGCGTGTGACCCGGTAGGCTCCAAATTACGTTGGCAGTGATATCCATAATCATATTATGATTTCACAAGCAATGATTGGTATCTAGCAAGACTTCATTGCTACCCAAGTAATTGGAGAAGTTGGAGAACAACTTGACCTATCATTCATGACTGGTGTTACAGTGATTGTATAGTTCTTTTGTCGCTGATATCCGGATTGAACTCGAGTCATGGAATTGTTATCCTTTTCAACATTCAATCCATGTTCCTTGAACTAGAGCAGACTGTCTGAGATATATGTAAGCTCAATATCACATATTGACTCGCATCAGCATGGCCATGCATTTCTCAGTCTCACTTATCAAGTGGCTGGAATATCAAACTCCCGTAGGAAGGACAAATTCCATCTACATCACTCACAGTCATCCCCATGTGTCACAGTGCACCCAAGCACCATCTTTATGGCAATCCTTATTCAGGACCACGGTGGATGATGTCAAAGTACACCGAACGACATGTGATAAGTGTAGTGACTTCAGGTCTAAGAACCACAATCACCACCATCATTATGAGATGTGACTCTAACTACCAATCATGGTATCCATGTGTCACTCTCAAGGTGGGTCTGTCCGATACACTGTTCTCTAACAAGTATCTGTGTATTTGGTTTGATATCTCCATATCATGGATAATGAGATTCTTCCATCAACCAACATACATTCTAATCTTATGTGTCATTGATGTCTATGGATATTTCCACAATAACAACCGATTAGGGACAAAACAAGAATACATACTCTTAGCATACATATGATCTCACTGTTCAGGTCATCAACCCGAAGACATATGTCATTGAGTATATTATTCTATAGACATCTATAAGTTTTATGGTCATCTCACAATATAAAACACAAACATATAGATTGGAAACTTGCCTTTATTGATATGATCAATGTAGTATTACAAATCATTTACATAGTATCCCATTACAATCATCGAATGATAGTCTTTATGGGCATACATACCAACAGATTCCCACTTGCACTTATACCCAATCACTCATGAATCTCAATCCAAGTGATCGAACATGCCCGTCATGTTTCTGCTGTGAAAGTGCTTTTGTGAGCGGGTCAGCCACATTGCTTTCTGTAGGTACTCTGCAAATCTTCACATCTCCTCGTTGTACGATCTCTCGTATGAGATGGAAACGCCGTAGAATATGTTTGGAATGTTGGTGCGATCTTGGTTCTTTAGCTTGTGCAATTGCTCCATTGTTGTCGCAAAACAACTCAATTGCATCACCAGCGCTTGGAACCACTCCAAGTTCAGAAATGAACTTCTTGATCCACACAGCTTCCTTTACAGCATTAGATGCGGCAATATATTCGGCCTCTGTTGTAGAATCCGCAACCGTCTCTTGCTTGGAACTCTTCCAGCTTACAGCTCCGTTGTTCAGGCAAAACACAAATCCAGATTGCGATTTGTAGTCATCTTTGTCAGTTTGGAAGCTAGCATCAGTGTAACCCTTTACCACAAGATCTTCCTTACCACCGTATACCAAGAATTGATCCTTAGTCCTTCTCAAGTACTTTAGGATGTTCTTTACGGCTGTCCAGTGACATTCACCTGGATCTGACTGATACCGGCTCGTCATGCTCAAAGCATACGACACATCAGGACGAGTACATAACATTGCGTACATGATAGATCCAATTGCTGATGCATATGGAATCTTACTCATGCGTGCTCGTTCATCACATGAACTAGGACACTGGGCTTTAGAGATTGTAACCCCATGGGACATGGGCAAGTTACCTCTCTTAGAACCCTCCATGCTAAACCTCTTTAGCACCTTGTCAATGTATGTGCTCTGGCTTAGGCCTAGAAGCCTTCTAGATCTATCTCTATAGATCTTGATCCCTAGTATATAGGATGCTTCGCCTAAATCCTTCATAGAGAAGGTCTTCCCTAGCCAACCTTTTACTGTCTGAAGAGTAGGGATGTCATTTCCCATCAATAGTATGTCATCCACATACAATATGAGAAATACGACTGTGCTCCCACTAACCCTTTTGTAAACACAAGGTTCATCTTCATTTTGACTAAAGCCAAACTTTTTGACTACTTCATCAAAACGTAGATTCCATCTCCGAGATGCTTGCTTCAATCCATAGATTGACCTTTGTAGCTTACAGACTTTATTGGCTTCCTTTGGATCGATAAAACCCTCAGGTTGTGTCATGTACACATCCTCGAGTAAATTCCCATTAAGGAATGTTGTTTTAACATCCATCTGCCAAATCTCATAGTCATGATAAGCTGCAATGGCAAGCATGATCCTGATGGATTTAACCATGGCAACTGGTGAGAAGGTCTTGTCATAATCAACACCTTGAATTTGACGGAATCCTTTTGTAACCAATCTACCTTTATAGGTTTGAACATTTCCATCCATGTCAGTCTTCTTCTTGAAGACCCACTTGCACCCTATGGGTCTTACCCCTTCGGGTGGATCCACCAAGGTCCATACCTTGTTGGTGTACATGGATTCCATCTTAGATCTCATGGCTTCGAGCCATTTCTCAGATTCTGGTCCCTTAGTAGCTTCTAGATAGGAAGTTGGCTCATCTGCTATGCCCAATTCGTCACTGTCTTGAGTCACGAGAAATCCAAATCTCTCAGGCTCAAGTCGTGTCCTACTAGACCTATGAGGTTCCTGTGTTACATTTGGAACTTGAAATTCCACAACAACTTGTGAGTCTTCATGTTCCTTATGTACCTCCTCAGGTTCTCTGCTTTCTTGTTGGTCTCGAACTTCTTCGAGCTCTACATTCCTCCCACTAATTCCTTTGGAAATAAATTCCTTTTCATGAAATACAGCAGTCTTAGCAACAAACACTTTGTTGTCAGTTGGTGTGTAGAAGTAGTATCCCCGAGTTTCCTTGGGGTATCCAACAAAATAGCATTTTTCTGATTTGGGTCCAAGTTTTTCAGGAAATTGTTTCCTAACATAAGCTTCACATCCCCAAATCTTTAACATAGAAAAATTGGGACGATTCCCATTCCATATCTCATATGGTGTCTTTTGAACCGATTTGGAAGGTACACGGTTAAGTGTAAACACTGCAGTTTCAAGAGCATATCCCCAGAACGATATTGGAAGTTCAGATGAACTCATCATTGATCGTACCATGTCTAATAATGTACGATTCCTTCTTTCTGACACACCATTATGTTGTGGTGTACCAGGTGGAGTCCATTGTGATACAATACCACGGTCTCTCAGAAGGTCCTCAAACTCTTGGCTTAAGTATTCGCCACCTCGATCTAAATGGAGTTCTTTAATACTCTTATCAAGTTGCTTCTCTACTTCATTCATGAAAGTCTTGAACATTTCAAGAGTTTCTGACTTATGTTTCATAAGATATACATAGCCATACCTACTGAGGTCATCAGTGAAGGTAATGAAGTATTGATAGCCTCCTCTAGCATTTGATCTAAAAGGTCCACATACATCAGTATGTATGAGCCCTAGCAGATCACTGGCTCTCTCACTGTGTCCAGTGAAAGGAGTTTTGGTCATCTTCCCTAATAAACATGCCTCACATGTCTCTAATGATTCAAAATCAAAAGAGTCTAGGTAACCATCCTTATGGAGTCTAGATATGCGCTTCTCGTTTATGTGCCCAAGACGACAATGCCATAAGAATGTTTTGTTTGAGTTGTCAAGTTTTAACCTTTTAGTATTTACGTTATATATGCTAGTCTCAAGTTCTAACAAGTAGATACCATAAGACATAGGGGCATTGCCTTAAAAGATCTCATCTTTAGATATAGAAATAATTCCATTCTTAATGTGAAATTCAAATCCACTCTTGTCCATACAAGATATAGAAATAATATTTCTATTAATGGCAGGTACGTAATAGCAATTCTCTAATTCTATTACAAGGCCCGTAGGAAAAGATAAACTAATAACTCCAACTGCGGTGGCAGCAACTCTTGCTCCATTAGCAACCCGCAGCTCGACTTGGCCCTTTCGTAAAGGCTTACTTCTTATCAGATCCTGCATATTAGAACATATGTGAGATCCACATCTGGTATCCAGTACCCATGATGAAGAAGTATTTAAGTTTATCTCAATAACGTATATACCTGAAGTGGAGATCTCTATCCCCTGCTTCTTCTTCCTCAGTTCCTCCAGGTAGAGAGGACAGTTTCTTTTCCAATGTCCAGGCTGGTGACAATGGTGACAACTGCCTTCTTTGGAGATCCCACCTTTAGCTTTGAGCGCGGATGACTTTGGCTTCTGCCCGGCTTTAGAACTTTTCTTAGCCTTGCCTTTGCCTTTTGACTTTCCCTTTTCCTTGCTGATCACCATCACAGACTTGGGCTTGTCTTTCTTCATATGTGCTTCAGCTTTCCTCAACATGCCCAACAATTCTGACAACGGCTTGTCAAAATTGTTCATGTTGTAGTTCATGACAAAATGACTATATGATTCAGGCAACGATTGTAGAATCACATCAGTGGCCAACTCTTGACCTAGGGGAAATCCCAGCTTGGATAGGCTTTCCACGTACCCAATCAAGGTGAGTATATGGGTGCCAACTGAGTCTCCCTCTTTCATCTTGCTTTTGAACAAAACCTTTGAGACATCATATCTCTCCTGTCTTTCTTGATGTTGATACATGTTCTTGAGATGTGTTACCATCTCCATGACATTCATGTTCTCATGTTTCTCTTACAACTCATAGTTCATTGAGCACAACATCAGGCACTTGACATCCACGGCATCATCAAGGAGCTTCTTGTAAGCATCCTTTTCAGCCTTGGGCGCATTTACGGCGGGCTCCTCTGGCTCTGGTGTTTCAAGGACATAGAGCTTACGCTCATGTGTGAGAACAATTCTCAACGTCCTAAACCAGTTTTGAAAGTTGGTCCCGGTAAGTTTGTCCTTCTCAAGGACCGATCGCAACGAGAACGTGTGAGTGTTGTTTGCCATTTGATTGCTACAAAAGAAAAATTTGCATTTAGTCCAAAACATTTTGACTTGTAAAGATTTGATAAACGAGATTAATTGGGCCTTTAATTAATTACGCTCCCACTATTTTATTCAAATTGATAGCCCTCACTATCAACTCGGAAGATTGCAACGCACAACCTTCTAGTGAGCCAAGACCCAAAATAATTGGATCAATGCCCAGCCAACGCCGGCGTCAAAGACCAAATACTAAGGTAGGCAACTTTTGCCAATTGCATCATATGCAACTCTTGGATAGATGATCATGCACAACTCCTTGCCATGATGCATTTGTGTGCCTCCAGGTACTTGATCCTATCAAGGTTCCCTAGTTAAGTCCAACCCATAAGCCAACACGATGAGTGTGCACCCTGCGGAGGCAGACCCACACACCCACCATCACACTTCCACGAGATAGACAGTGTACCACGCGGAGGCGTGCCCACACATAATCGATCAAGCTTTTCATGTGTGTTGCTTTATGGAAGGCAACTAAAACTTAATATTATTAATTGAGGGGTTTTATTAATACATATACATATCCAAACACCACATACTTATAGTACGTATCATATACTACTATATCCACAACCACAAACGATAGACATGCAATCACAAACACAAATACATCGGTTATGGCCATACTATTGTAATCCTTTGGAGCAACAAAGGATTACGATCCACCTATGGTCTTATGCATCTCATGCAACACCTGTGAATCAACCTGTAAGCCTGTAATGATCAACATTACAATGAACAACTTCATGGATGCTTCGTGAGGTTGGAACTTCAAGTTGCTTCTTGGAATGGGATCTTCTTGTTGCTTCTCCATGGACGCTCATTGGAGTTGGATCTTCAGGTTGCTTCTTGGAATTAGATCTTCATGATGCTTCTCCATGGACACTCCTTGGAGTTGGATCTTCAAGTGGCCTCCTTACATCAAGTGTACAAAAACTAAAACTAATCCTATCTCTATTACATCATGTGAGTACAAATATAAAAAGAAAGAATTAATTACACTTTGAAATAAGAGATGAGGCTCGGCATGCAAGCCGAATACTTTATACAAAGGATCCATATGTAACCATTATACATCCATAGAATTCACAAACAAACATATCCACAAGATTGACATCCACATTCATTCACAACATTCACAAAAGGGGATATTAGGCCATAACTGTGCATGCACTCACCACATAAAACAGATTTTAAAAGCGACGTGTATGCTATCATAGGTATATCTACATATATGTATATACATATTAAACTTGCAGTACTTTTAATGTGGGACATTTCCCATTAAATAATTTTTTTGACTCCCACGCAGACAATGCGGGGTACACAGGGGCAGCGCCCCTGTGCGGGGAATTTCACTTCCGTGCACCTAGGAAAATCAATATTTTCCATAGTCGACCCCGTCCAAAACGTCAAAAATAGAAGCCTGCGGCGTATGTGGATTTAGGTTTAGATTTTCACATTAGCAGGTTTAATTCGCATCGTATGCAACATAAAAATAGTATACATCGATTCGATCATATCAAAACTAATCCAAATACGTCGTAGATCGACGCTGCTCTGATACCACTGTTGGGTTTTGTGGAGAAAACATGCGCGGCGGAAGTGATAAAATCCACGCAACCCGAAACAGGATCTCGTCGACAACAACGTATTTGGAAGGATTGTTTGCGGGATATACCTTATCGCGGAGAAAGTCCGGCGATGTCCCGCTGCACGACGGTGCAACGCTGCTTGTCGACACGGACGGAACTTCTCTCCCGTTCGCTGTCGCAGGTTGATCCGGCGGCGCTCCTTTGCGGCAGTGATGTCCGCCGCTCGTAGTGCATACAGGTGGTCGTCGACGTCCTCCAAACGCAGGCGTCAAGGCGTCTGCGTCTCTACTTCATCCATGCGGATGGACAGAACTCCACGTCGCGCTTCCCAAGCCGGCGGGAAGGAGTATGTCTCTGCGGCGGCGTGCTAGCGGCGCGTTGCTCTCCTTTCTCTCCTAAGGACGGCGACGGCTAGGTTTACGTATGTGAGCATAAACGGAAAAGCCTCTCTCTATCTTATATAGATATCGACCGTCAATCCTCCTTTAAACAGGATACAAAGGGAAATAGGGTTTCCTAAACCCATCGGTAAACAGAAACGTTGCGTTAATTAAAACGCTCGTGGATTAATTAGAATATTCCGGAATTCATTAATTAACCAAATAATCACATTAATTGATTAATTAATATCCGACTCCATGCAATCGCTTGGGATGGCTCTACGGGCATACATATACCAACAACTTCATAGAGTCATACATGTTCCAACTATTTGAAGCAATATCCTTAGTTGAGTAATTTTAGTTAGGGATGGTTTTAGAATAGATTGCAAATGTAATAAGGCACTATTACACGCCTTCATGATTCTTTATTTTTTGGCAAGGGGCATCTATGTGATACAGAGAATTTATTTAAGATTCTTGTTGAACATGTTTCAAATTCAACTTTAAATTTGAATGATAATAGTTTTTTTGTTTGAATCTTGTTTCATCTGATGTATGGCATTCTTGTTTGGTACATGTAAATTTTGGCTCAATGAAAAGAATGATAAATCTTGATTTGATTTCTAAATTTGAAATTAATGTTAGTAGATGTGAAATATATGTACAAGCTAAATTACCAAGGAAATCTTTTCATTCTATGATTAGGAATTCAAAAATTCACTACTACAGAAACGGCTTATAACGTCACTTTTAAATGCGTCGGTTGTACAAATACACCGACACCTAAAACCTACATCGTCGGTTTAATAAAAAAACGACATCTATCTGTGAAGGGCGACCAGACATAGGTATCACTTTTATTCAGTGTCGATTCCCTAATAATAAACCGACGCCTAAAATTAACCGCCAAATCTAAAATTTGCAGTGAAAAAAATTACCTCCAAAATTTAACATATGGCGTCGGTTATTAACTATTAAACCGACGATGAAAGGTTATTCGCGAGACAGATATTGGGCACATTTTGGTCGTCGCTTTTACTACAATGACTGACGCTTATGGGTTTTCCTGTGGTGTTCCCGGGAAATTTTTCACACCCTTTGAGCGTCGGTTTTCGAAAGAAACCGACGACTATGGTCATTAATCGAGAACAATTTTTTAATCGGCATATGTAGATAGATGTCAGTTTATTTCTAGTAAAAACCGACGACTATCATTGAGAATAGGTGTCGATTTGTTTGGAGAACCGACACCTTTAGTTTTACGTGTCGGTTTTTTTGAATAACCGACACCTAATGTTAACTTAATAGCACCCGTGCGAGCCCGACTCTTCCCCTTTCTCTGTTTCATTCATTCTCGCGCTACTCCAGGGTTTGGTCCGGCGATTTCTCCTCCGGCGCTGCTTGCTCCGGCCGCACGCTGATCCGCTCACTTTCTGGTCCTCTGCCCACCTCCGTCGCCGCTTGCCCTCTTCCCCCAGCTCGCTGCTCCGGCGGCCTTCTCTCCTGCTCCGGCGGCCTGCTCTCCCCGCACCGCCGCCGCTCGATGCTGCTACTCTCCCCGTCCACGCCGCCGAAGGTACCTGCTCTTCTCTTCTTCCTCCACGACCGATGATGGTGTGTGAAATCGCAAGAGCCCCTCTTCTTCTTCCTCCACCTCTTCTTCCTCCTGCTCCCTCTCCTTACCAAATGGATTAAAGCAAGGCCACGACCGTGTGGGCTGGCCACAGTCACGAGCGTGGCCAGCCCACACGGTCGTGGCCTTGCTTTTATCCATTTGGTAAGGAGGGAGCAGGAAGAAGAAGATACATTTGCAATTGAATACTAATGCTTGACCTAATTCTGTAAATTTTGATGCATTTTGAATTAAGATATTAAAACCCTAATACACATTTCACCATAATCTTGAATTAACTATATTGCTGAAATCTTGTGATCAATCTATGTAAGATATTAAAACCCTAATGTTAAATCTCTGATTTTGTAGTGATGTGTCACCCTAACATCTACATGAATCCCTATTGTATGATGTAGATTGATGATAATGCATGAGCTGGTTTGAAATTTTGAAATCAATTATGAATCTCTCCATCCCTAGGTCATACTAATTTATGTGTAATCTTTATCTTGATGATGAACATGCATAGACACTCGAAAGAAATGTTGAAATCAATGTTATAGAATGGCAGTACATGTATGATTATTTGTGGTGTTTACTTAATTACAAATTTTTGTTTTGGCGATTAGCGGGAGCTGCACGAGCTGAGGAAACAAGGCAAGTTCATCCCTGAGGGCACAAGGGATGAATTGACAGTTTCTCTGGGTAACCCAGAGCATCCTGGACGTGTTAGGGCTGCAGGCGCTGGTGTGGGCATCAAAGCGTTCTTTGGGCCATCCCAGCGCAAACATGTCCCAAAAGCGGGACTTTTACAAGAAGAGGTAACCTATTATTTCTTTATAATGTTATTGTAAAAGAGAATTCAATAATCAGAAGCTAACGTTTCTTTTATCCATGTATAGGTAGATAAGATAGTTGATAGGAAACTCGAAGAAGCAATGAGCAAGTGGCAGGCATCTGTGACTTCCACTCAGCAGACAGTACCTATGGCGTCCTGCTCTACTCCAATTGCAGAGGTTGGGAGTAATCCTGTAGACCCACCACCTAGCACATCCGCTGTAAGTATTTTTATAACATAGTAACTAGTCTTTTCAAGATGATATGTATATATGTATATAACATTCTTTACACAAAAATTTGTAGGGGTTGAAGCCATGCCGTTTAAAAAGTAAAGAATTTGTCATTGTAGAGGCATCGGCTTACCCATCCCTACCAGGGGAAATGTTTCATGGGTCTCTATTACCAGGTGGTTGGGTTCGTGTGAGCCCGACACGTATATTCCCCAATTGGATGGATCTTCCATTGCCATATGCCCACCCAGATTGTGAAACGCTTGGTGAGGCAGAAGGCAGAGTGATATTGTGGCCAAAAGTGGATGTCCTCTATACTGAAACTGTATGGTAAATTTACATTATGTTAAATTGTTAGTGTGTGTATATGATGTCAATTGATCTGAAATTATATATATACAGGTTAAAAAGAAGACACCCAGAGCATCTAGGCCTCCACCTCCACCTCCTACATTACCAAGTTGGGTTCCACAGGACCTACCTGTCCCATTAGGTCCTAATTGTAGGGCTATTGCAATATGGTTAGGCGAACATGATATAAATTGCCCTATAACTGTTTCTATAGATGCAGATTCTGCAGGTCAATCATACGAAAGCAAACTATTTATACAAGATATTTTGGAGTTGTTTCGATATGATTGGCTGAATACATATGTGATAGAGCTATGGATAAGGTGAGATCTTCTTTATACATCCATATACCTTGTGTAGGATCTGGTGATCTGGTTTCTTATTTATTAATGCATACGTAATACATGTTTTGTAGCTACTTAGACAAGATATGTGCAGATTTTTCATTTGAACAGGATTTTTTATTCCATCTTTGATTAGTCTAGTAGCTAATGACCCTCCGTCAGTTCAACAATACTGCTGTGATGCTTTTACAAATTTTGGTCAAAATAAGAAGACGGTGATAATAGCTCCATTCAATGTGGAGTAAGTTTATTTTGCTTATAATTTGGACTTAAGAAAATTACATTTTTATTGTGGATTTTGAGTTATTAATTTTTAACTTTTTTACCTCTAGTGGTATGCATTGGGAGTTACTAGTTATTGTCTCCGAGACGTTCACTGTCTATTATCTAGATCCTAAGGGGACAAAATTGAATTCAAAATATGGACACAAAATGAAAATGGCATTATTCCAGTGAGAAATATTTCATTTTCATATCCGTTAACATATGTTATTACATTACTATTTAATTATGCAATGTATTGTGTTACATTAACATGTAGGGGTTTAGATGAGTTCAAAAAGGCTGGAGGAAAGGTCCCCAGGAAAAAAAACCAGCCAATAATTTGGAAAAATGTGGAAGTAAGTTCCCGACTGCAATGTATATATTATTTATGTGAACAATGCTTAATTAGTTGTATTTTTAAATATTTTATATGTTTCAATTTTAGTGTGCTACACAAGACAACGGATGGGCATGTGCATACTATGTGATGCAATTTATGCACATGATTATCAAATATGCCGCAGTGGACATCGATACCATTCCTGAGGTATTATATATAGTCTCATTAGATAATATAAAATATATCAATCTTATTTATATATTATTAATTATATATATACATCATTCTCTTTGCAGGTGTTTAAAACTGACCACACTACAGGAAAGGCCTTACCAGATGTACATGCTCCCTATATGACAGAAGAATTAAATGATGTAAGAGAAGAATGGGCAACAACCATACAAGTAGTGGGGGTTTTAACATATAATTGGGATGTTGATAGCGAATAATGACTAAAGAATGATATTTTGTAAATGAATTTCTGAATTATAATATGTGTGAATGTTTCTACATGTCTGAATGTTTCTACATGTGTCTGAATGTTTATACATGTGTGAATGTGAAAATGAATGAAACTGCTGGCTGCTATATGAATGTTTCTACACGTGTGAATGTGAAAATGAATGGAACTGCAAATTGCTACATGAATGTTTCTACATGTGTGAAAATTGAATGGAACTGCAGATTGCTAAATGTGTGAAAATTAATGTTGTTAATTTTGCAGGTTTGTGGTCTGTTGTTGGCCGATATCAATGGATGTCGTAAAACCTGCAGTTCATAACTGAACTACAGGTTTCTCATCCTGCGACCAGTCACAGCAGGCCTGCAGACTGAAAAGAAAAAAAACATGAAATAGGCGTCGGTTATTTGTTTAAAACCGATGACAAATGATTACATCGTCGTATAAATAATTATAACCGACACCTAATGCATGTGATGTGGCGTCGGTTATCAATAATAAACCGACACTGATGGTTCTAGCGTCGGTTTCCCTACTAGTAACCGATGTCGATTTCCCTAATGAGGCCAGACACCACGGCCGTGCTGGCCAGCATGGACGTGGAAGCGGGCCAGACACTACGGTCGTGCTGGCCAGCACGGCCGTGGCAGCTGGCCAGACAACACGGCGGTGCTGGCCAGCACGACCGTGGCAGCGGGTGATATGGCATCGGTGTTCACTAATAAACCGATGCTGATAATGCCCCAGATGGCGCCCTTTCTGTGGCGCGAATGTTTATGGCATCGGTTTCAAAGCTAATAATCGACGCCTATACCCCCCTGCCGACGCGTTTTCGGTGGCACGCGAAGGGTTGTGGCGTCGGTTTGAGAACCGAGGCCTAATGGTTGGCCTTGTAGCGGCACCCACATAGGTGTCGCATTAAAACTGACACTAAAGGCCTTAAATAACTGACACTAAAGGCCGGTTATGTACTAGTGATTCTGGATTCAGTACATACTGACATCTGCAAATCTAATGGGACTGCTACTAGGGATCAAAAGCATTATTTCATAACTTTCATTGACAGTACTTAAGCGATTAACATCTGATAGAGGAGGAGAATCCACCTTGAACTTGTTTTAAAAAATTTGTCAATTCTATAGTATAGTTCATGAGGTTACTGCTCCTTATTCACCATAGTCTAATAGGATAGCTAAGTGTAGAAAATTGAACTCTTATAGATATGGTAAATACCTTACTCCAAATTTCACATCTACCCAACTTATGTGGGGGGAGATTTGAATATGGCTTGCCATAATATGAATGGAGTTCCCCATAAACATAAAGAAAGTAGTATGTTTGAGAAATGGAGAGGGAGGAAATTGAGTCTCAAATATCTTCGATTGTGGGGGGTGCCTTGCTAAGGTACTTGTCTGTAAGGACCCTGGACCACATTTTGGGATAACCCTATTTGTTTTGCCTAAGTATGTTGCTTAGCTCCTTGATCTAATCATCTAAGATGTGATTAGGGCATGTTGGAAGCTTGAGTTCCTTGTTTGAGCTTGTTTGGTTGATGCTTGTGTTTTGTGGAGAGGTTTGGTGCAAATTTCCATTTACCCAGGATAGGGGTTGATGTCCAAGTTTGCCACCTCAAGTGTGTTCCTTATCTCTATTGGCATCATCTAGAGGAAAGAGAAAGAGATGGACACCTTGCTTGAACCTTGGATGAGTGGTGACATCCTTGGTGGTGTTTTAGACACATGTTTGAGGTGTGGTTGGCTCCTAGGAGTGTTGTCTCGGGCTTGAGATCCTTAGAGAGGCCTTGTATCGGTTAATGGGTGTCTTGAGGGACATCCTATTGGTTTTTGGATGTTTTGAGGAACATCCTATCGGTTTGCGGTGCCTAGGGTTTACCCCTATCAGTTTGTGAAGAGAGGTAGAGATGTGTATCGGCCATGATCTAGGAAGGTGACCTACTGGGCGAGACATGGATCTTATCCCCTTGTTGCATGGTGTTGCATGTGTCTCCTTCTTTGTGGACATGTGTCACCTTGGGTTCTAAGGTGGTGACACCTTCCCCTTGCTCTCTCTTTCATCTCTCTTGTATATATATCTCTTTCTCTCCATGTAAGAGAATCCTTTCGGCCTTCTTTGCTTTTCTCTTCCTTTGTGGTCGATCTTAAGCTTGAGGAGTGTTCTCCATTGGAGCTTGGAGGATGAGTCCCATGCTTGTGGTGCTCTCTTCATCCTCTACCTTGGTGAGCCATGATCCTCAGCTTCCATTCTCTCTTTCTTTCTTCTTCTCATCCATGGACCTTGGTTACCTCCTTTCCCTCTCATGATCTCTTAACCTTGGTTTTCTCTTCTTCCTTGGAGGTGTTGTGGTGATCAAGCTTGGGAGATCTTCTTCTACCTTGAGCTTGTGAAGCTTGGAGCTTGGTGGTGATCCTTGAGGCGGGTTATATAACTCTAACCCTCTTTGTTATGATCACCTTTCACTTGCTATCTTGTTCTTCATTCTTATAGCATTCTATATTGGAAAACGAACCTTTCTTAGATGTTTCACTTGTGTTGCACCTTTCTACCTTGCGTTTAACGCCATCCATAGGTAGGCGATGATGAGGTTGATATGATTGTGTAGGCTGAAATGTATCTGGAGGCCGACATGTAGGTTAGACTGTTAGGTTTTGGGTAGCCGTCACGACCTGTGACGCCCCTGGATGTCACCTTTTGTGACAGGTCATCACGACCTTTGGAAGACCTAGATCGACTTGTCTTGTTGATGGTAGTCATGAACTTGTTAGTGTATAAGGAAATATGTTTTGGGTGAGCCTTAGGCCGTCATGATTTGTTCATCCATGAGTCATTTTAGCCTTCGTTCTTGGCTGTTACCCGGCATAATGTTGTTGCCTGATACACCTGCAACCGTCACAACTTGTAACGCCCTGCTAGGGCAGAATCTGATGCCTCTTCAGGAGCGTTACCCGTCAGGGCTATGGCCGTCATGGCTTGGGAGAGGGATGATGCCCGATATCTCTTGATAGCTCATCATAGGTGAATCTTTGTCTCAAACCCTAATCATCCTGTCACCTTGAGAGTTGCCCAATACACCAACAATGCCCGTTATCCCTTTGACGCCGGTCACACCTCTGGGTAGTGTGGCCCGATAGAAGAGGATTGATCGACACCCCCTTTTAAAGTTTTGTGCCCAACACACCCGTGGTGATGCCTAAATTGATACACACCTTAAGTAGGTAGGCCGATACCTATGAAGGACAATCTGATACCCTATGTTGAAACCCTGATCAATATCTCAGGATGGTGTCTAAGTTACACCATGTTGATGCTAGGGTCACATGGTATGATGTGATACCCTATGAAGTAGTTGTACGTATGATGTGAGAGATATGTTTCTATACCGCATAACATGTTTATGATAATGAGAAACATGCTTCTATGTCTCACAACACGTCTCATAATGATGATGAAAGTGATAATCTAAAGATTGTTGTTGATCTAACCTTGTAAACCCTAATCGGGTAAAGTGAAACCCTAATTGTAATGATGTAAAATGTATGGCATGAATCCTATGAGATGATGATGTTGACGATCTATTGCTTTCTTCATTATCAATTTTTAACCATGCAGGTAGCATCAGTTGATACACATAGCCAAGTATGAGCTATGGTTGTTATGATATATTTGAATGGGCCTTTTTGAGGAATAAAGTGTTGTTGATGTCTTAAAAGAGGAATAAATGGTCTTATGACCTAATGATGGCCTATTACCCTATGGGTTAGTGATTTCCTCAGTGATGAGATGAGGGGTTGTTACCCAAGAAATGTGGTCTGTGTAAGGAACATATGGTGAATGACACGTATCAAGTGTTAATGTGATGAGATCACACCTTATACGCTTCAGTATGTTCTGGTGATGTGTCATGCCCTTATTTATGAAGATTTTGTTTAGAGGTTGTATGTTGTAATTTGATTGATGTTGTAAGATTCTTAAATTGGTTTAATTATTCAATTAGAATCTAATAGCGTAGCTTTCCCTATGCCATAGATCCATTCAGTGTCAGCATTCGCTGAATGGTGAAACGAGTTTAACTCAGAGTGCATATTTTTGAATATGTGGGGTACAAGTCGGGTAATTCCTTATATCCTTAAATACAGGATGTGTGAGATGACCATGTGTGAGTCGATCTCATTGTGGTATGGATGGACATGTGTGAGCCACTACTTCTTGTTAGAACGGCCATGAGTGAGCCTGTTCTTCTAGCGGCATACCTGTACCAAGGTGGGATAGTTATGATTATATATGTGGGTGGCCATGTGTGAGCAAATCCCTGAATCTGACTATATGTCATTGTTGTAGTTGATCGATATGTCTCTGTAGTGTTTTCTCTTATGGTGACCAAGAGATGTGGTGAGGTTGTGGATTCCGGCTCTTCCATTAGACCTTTTATGGAACCGATTCTAACTTATCAAGTGGTCGGTTGGATTTGGGTGGTACAACTCAAATCCACGGGGCATAATGAAATACGTAATCAGCCGTATAGTATAATTGTATAGGATCAAAATACGAAAACATTGGATGAGGCCTTACTTGATCTTTATACAATGTTGTTGATAGGAAATATACATGTTCTTCGTATTCCTTTTAAATTGTTAAGATGTTTCATAAGGTCAACAATAATTGCCTTTTTGTTAATAATGAATACTTGTTTCACGTAGTTGTAATCATATTGCTCAGTTTATTTTATCTGTGATAATAATAAGATTTGGTGGTGAGTTTTACCTCCCGCTGAGATTTGAAATCTCACCCTGTGGGTTTCCCACACCCATTTAGGTGGACGAGCATGAAGAGATAGAGATTGTGCAGTGGAGGTTGAGGAGCAGCAGGGGGACTAGTAGTTGACGAGGTTGGTAGTGTTGTTGGATGTCTTTTGTTGGTAGAGTCCTCGAGTCGTCCATGTACACTCGGGTCTTTGGGAATGTTTTGTAGAAGTTTTGTGAGCATGCCTTCTTTATGTGGATGGCTTGTATACCTATTATGTACAAATGTGGTGGATTCATGTATATAGGTTCTGGAATAGTTCTTTGGTTACTGGTTGACAACATGCCTTGTATATGCTTTGAGGCATGAAAGAACTTATATGTGGAGGTTCTTATTATTTGGCAGTTGTATGAAAAAGGTTTTAATTTATAGTGTTTTCTGATAATACATTTGTTAATCCCTCTTCATCAGTTTTGTTTTGAGTAATCTCACTTTGTGTGGCAATGGGTGTCACATTCTGTAGTATAGTTCATGAGGTTACTGCTCCTTATTCACCATAGTCTAAAAGGATAGCTGAGTGTAAAAAATTGAACTCTTATAGATATGGTAAATACGTTACTCCAAATTTCACATCTACCCAACTTATGTGGGGGGAGCTTTGAATATGGCTTGCCATATTCTGAATGGAGTTCCCCATAAACATAAAGAAAGTAGTATGTTTGAGAAATGAAGAGGGAGGAAATTGAGTCTCAAATATCTTCGATTGTGGGCGGTGCCTTGCTAAGGTACTTATCTGTAAGGACCCCGACCCACACTTTGGGATAACCCTATTTGTTTTGCCTAAGTATGTTGCTTATCTCCTTTCTCTAATCATCTAAGATGTTATTAGGGCATGTTGGAAGCTTGAGTTCCTTGTTTGAGCTTGTTTGGTTGATGCTTGTGTTTTGTGGAGATGTTTGGTGCAAATCTCCATTTACCCAGGACAGGGGTTGATGTGCAAGTTTGCCACCTCAAGTGTGTTCCTTATCTATATTGGCATCATCTAGAGGAAATAGAAAGAGATGGACACCTTTCTTGAATCTTGGATGAGTGGTGACATCCTTGGTGGTGTTTTGGACACATGTTTGAGGTGTGTTTCACTCCTAGGAGTGTTGTCTCGGGCTTGAGATCCTTGGAGAGGACTTGTATCGGTTTATGAGTGTCTTGAGGGACATCCTATCTGTTTTTGGATGTTTTGAGGAACATCTTATCGGCGTGTGGTGCCTAGGGTTTACCCCTATCAATTTGTGAAGAGAGGTAGAGATGTGTATCGACCATGACCTAGGAAGGTGACCTAGTGGGTGAGGCATGGATCTTATCCCCTTGTTGCATGGTGTTGCATGTGGCTCCTTCTTCATGGACATGTTTCATATTGGGTTATAAGGTGGTGACACCTTCCCCTTACTCTCTCTTTCATCTCCCTTGTATATATATATCTTTCTCTCCATGCAAGAGAATCCTTTTGGCCTTCTTTTCTTTCCTCTTCCTTGGTGGTCGATCTTAAGCTTGAGGAGTGTTCTTGCTTGGAGCTTGGAGGATGAGTCCCATGCTTGTGGTACTCGCATCATCCTCTACCTTGGTGAGCCATGATCCTTAGCTTCCTTTCTCTCTTTCTTTCTTCTTCTCGTCCATGGCCTTGGTTACCTCCTTTCCCTCTCATGATCTCTTAATCTTGGTTTTCTCTTCTTCCTTGGAGGTGTTGTGGTGATAAAGCTTGGGATATCTTCTTCTACCTTGAGCTCGTGAAGCTTGGAGCTTGGTGGTGATCCTTCAGGCGGGTTATATAACTCTAAACCCTCTTTATTATTATCACCTTTCACTTGCTATCTTGTTCTTCATTCTTGGCTCATTATTGCTTGCATGCTGGTAACTCTTTTGAGTAGTTTAGTGTTCTATTTTGGAAAATGAACCTTGCTCAGATGTTACACTTGTGTTTCACCTTTCTACCTTGCATGTAGCATCGTCCTAAGGTAGGAGATGATGAGGCTGATATGCTTGTGTAGTCCAACATGTATGTGGAGGCCGACATGTACGTTAGACCATTAGGCTTTGCGTAGCCGTCACGACCTATGATGCCCCTGGCCATCACCCTTTGAGACAGGTCGCCACGACCTTTGGAAGACCTAGCTCGACTTGTCTTGTTGATGATTGTCATGACCTTGGTAGTGTATAAGGCAATACATTTTGGGCGAGCCTTGGTCCGTTATGCTTTGTTCATCCATGAGTTGTTTTAGCCTTCATTCTTGGTTGTTACCTGGCATAATGTTGCTTCCCGATACACCTACAACTGTCACAACTTGTGACGCCCTGCTTGGGCAGAAGTCGATGCCTCTTCAGGAGCATTACCCATCACGGCTCTGGGTATCATAGGTTGGGAGAGGGTCGATGCCCGATATCTCTTGACAGACTATCATAGGTGAACTGCTATGTAAAACCCTAATGATCTCATCACCTTGAGTGTTTCCCAATACACCAACGATGCTCGTTATCCCTTTGATGCCCGTCACACATCCGGGTAGTGTGGCCCGATAGAAGGGGATTGGCCGACACCCTCTCTTTGAAGTGTTGTGCCCGACACACCCATGGTGATGCCTAAACTGATACACACCTTGAGTAGGTAGGTTGATACCTTTGAAGGACAATTTGATACCCTATGTTGAAACCCTAATAGATATCTCAGGATGGTGTCTAAGTTACACAATGTTGATTCTAGGGTCACATGGTATGATGTGATACCCTATGGAGTAGTTGTACGTATGATGTGAGAGCTATGTTTCTATACCTCATAACATTTTTTATTATGATAATGAGAAAAATGCTTCGATGTCTCATAACGCATCTCATAATGATAATGAAAGTGATAATATAAAGATTGTTGTTGATCCAACCTTGTAAACCCTAATCGGGTAATGTGATACCCTAATTGTAATGATGTAAAATGTATGATGTAAAACATATGGCATGAATCTTTATAGGTTGTACGTTGTAACTTGATTGATGATGTAAGATGCTTAAATTGGTTTAATTAATTAATTGGAATCTAATAGCGTAGCTTGCCCTCTGCCATAGATCCATAGTGTCAGCATTCGCTGAATGGTGAAACGAGTTCAACTCGGAGCGCATATTTTTGAATATGTGGGGTACAAGTCAAGTAATTCCTTGTATCCTTAAATACATGATGTGTGAGACGACCATGCGTGAGTCGATATTGTTGTGGTATGGATGGCCATGCGTGAGCCACTCCTTCTTTTTAGATCGGCCATGAGTGAGCTTGTACTTTTAGCATCGTACCTATACCAAGGTGGGCTAGTTATGAAATTATATGTGGGTGTCCATGCATGAGCCAATCCATGAATCTAACTATATGTCATTGTTACAGTTGACTGATATGTCTCTGCAGTGTTTTCTCTTGTGCTGACCAAGAGGTGTGGTGAGGTCGTGGATTTCAGCTCTTCCATTAGACCTTGTATGGTAAGTTCTGACTTATCAAGTGGTTGGTTGGATTTGGGTGGTACGACTCAAATCCTCAGGGCATAATGAAATACATAATCAGCCGTGTAGTATAATTGTATAGGATCAAAATATGAAAACATTGGATCAGGCCTTGCTTGATCTTTATACAATGTTGTTGGTAGGAAATATACATGTTCTTCATATTCCTTTTAAATTGTTAAGATGTTTCATAAATTCAACAGTAATTGCCTTGTTGTTAATAATGAATACTTGCTTCACACAGTTGTAATCATACTGCTACTTAGTTTATTTTATCTGTGATAATAATAAGAGCTGGTGGTGAGTTATATCTCCCGTTGATATTTGGAATCTCATCCCATGGGTTTCCCACACCCTTTTTAGGTGGACGAGCACGAAGAGGTAGAGATCATGCAGTGGAGGTTGAGGAGCAGCAAGAGGACCAGTAGCTGACGAGGTTGGTAATAATTTTGGATGTCTTTTGTTGGTAGAGTCCTACAGTTTCCCCTGTACACTCGAGTCTTTGGGAAGGTTTTGTAGATGTTTCGCGAACATGCCTTCTTTATGTGGTTGGCATGTATACCTATTATGTATAGATGTGGTGAAATCATGTATATACGTTCTGGAACAGTTCTTTGGTAACAGGTTGATAGCATGACTTGTATATGCTTTGAGGCATGAAAAGACTTATATGTGAAGGTTCTTGTTGTTTGGCAGTTTTATGAAAAATGTTTTAATTTATAGTGTTTTCTGATAATACGTTTGTTAATCCCTCTTCAGCGGTTTTGTTTTGAGTAATCTCACTTTGTGTGGCAATGGGTGTCACATTGTCCCTAAACACAAAAGGAACAAATTGGGACTGAAAACGGTTGATGTCATCTTCTTGAGTTATGTAGAGACAAGTTATGCCGATAGATTCTTGATTTTAAAATCTGATTTCACGGACATTCATGACAATACAATTGTGAAATTACATGATGCTACATTTTTTAGTATGTGTTACCCATGAAACATGGTGTTCCTAATGAAGTATCTCAAGAGGATTCATTTACTATAAGTTCCATTCTTGAACATGTGGAAAGGATGACAAATGTGGGGGGCGAATCAGAACATACTATTTCTGAATCTGATGATTCTCAAGAAATGGTTGAACCTACGAGAAGTAAACAATCTAGGACATCTAAAGACTTTGGAAGTGAGTTTTTCACTTATAATATTGAGGATGATCATGTATCTTTCAAACAATCTATGCATTTTCCAGAAGCTAAGTTTTTGAAAGAAGCCCTTAATGATGAAAGTCCAATCAATTCTCTTGAACAGAACTGGGGAATTGGTGGCTTTTCCTCCTAGTTATTCTACAGTTGGATGCAAATGGATCTTTAAGAAGAAACTTAATGTAGATGGTACAATCAATAAGTATAAGGTTAGGTTAGTTTCTAAGGGTTACACATAGAGGGAAGGAATATATTATTTTGATACCTATTGTCTTGTTTCCCGTATGACCACAATCCAAGTGTTTATATTATTATCTACCATTTATAATCGTTATATCCATCAGATAGATTTGAAGACTGCGTTCTTACACAGAGATCTTCAGGAAGAGATATATATGGAACAACATGAGGGATTTGTGGGTCGTGGGAATGAGTCCAAAGTGTGTAAAATTTTAAGTCATTATATGGCTTGAAACAAGCCCCTAAGCAATGGCATGAGAAGTTTGATTCTATTATATCATCATTTGTCTTTGTTTATAATGAATTTGATAAGTGTCTCTATTGCAAAATCGCCAATGATAGATTCATTTTTCCATGCTTATGATATTATTATTTTTAGTTCGGATATGAAGTAGTAAATGAGACAAAGACATTCTTGTGTAGAAAATTTGAGATGAAAGATATGGGTGTCGTTGATGTGATTTTAGGGCTTAAAATCATATAGTCTACTAATGGTATAACTCTCTCTCTGTCTCACTATATTGAGAAGATACACTAGTACAGGAATGGTCTGTAGCGTCGGTTTTTTAAAGCCTGCAGCGTCACTTTTTAACCGACGCCTAGGTGGCCGTCGCTACAGAATTTGGTCTATAGCGTCGGATTATTTAACCACATAAAACCGACCTTACAGAGTAAACATCGACGCAAAAGGTTGTAAAAATTCTGACCTAGGCGAGAAAAAAGGAGCCTGTAAGGTCAGTTATTTCATAAAAACCGACCCTGTAAACGTTCTCGGTCGAGAAAATTGTCGACCGAGAACGTTTACAGGGTCGGTTTTTATGAAATAACCGACCCTAAAGATTGAATAACATTCAGTGATAACACTCGGTCGAGAAAATTGTCGACCGAAAATATTTCGGTCTCGACCGAGAACTCTCTATAAGGTCGGATTTTTGAAATAACCGACCCTAAAGATTGAATAAAACATTTCAGTGTAAGACTCGGTCGACAAACCTCTCGACCGATAGTAATTCGGTCGAGAAGTTTGTCGACCGAGTCTTACACTGAAATGTTTTATTCAATTTTTAGGGTCAGTTATTTCAAAAATCCGACCTTATAGAGGACATTTAGACTCAGTTTTTTACAAAAACCGACGCTAGAAGTTATATTTCGGTCAAAAATTTTCTCGACCGAAGAGTGTACACTGAATACAATCTTTAGGGTCGGTTATTTAAAAAACCGACGCTAAAAGTTACAATTTTTTTTTTAAAAAAAATCTGCAGAAATTGATATAGAACAGAAGAACAAGAAGATTCATATATTCTGGGAGAGGGGAGCATTGATGCTCAACCATCACCATTCAAAACCACACATTCATAACAAAAATGATAATAAATATCATAATTTACAAAATGATAGAGTGCAAGTCTGAGATGACATATATTACAAAAGTAAAAATATGAAAGAGTACGTACTCAAACCACATACATAAATGGAGTCGACATATTTAATCCAATGCTATTTCGACTTCACTTATAAAACACTTTGACCACTCTTCTCGGAATTCATTCAAGTCCACATGTGTGTAAGGCTGAGTTGCAAAGATCTGTAACAGAAAATGCACATGTTAATATTTTATAAAAATGACTACAATCACTTGTAAATTTATGATGTTATTCTTTATTACCTGACTTATAGTCTGAATGTCATGTGATGCTTGTTTGACAATAGTTTGCATATATTTCATTACATAGTAGCCACAAGCCCAGTCATTATTTTGCATAGGACACTACAAATAACAAATTATACTTAATGTTAGTAAACTACTATAAACAACAATTGAGATAAGAGTATAAGAGTTGACATATTACAGTTGAAAATTAATACATAAAGAGTAAGCAGTTGTCAAAGTAGCTACCTTGACATTTTTCAAAGTCAATGTCTTTAATTTTGTGGGTATTTGTCCTCCAGCTTTACGAAAAGCCTTTATACCCCTATCAATTAAATGATAGTTGGTAAAATAGAAATTCTAAATAGAAATATCATGTTGAAGCAATTGATTAAATTTATGCTTACTCCATAGCTGACAATTTCAGTTTGTGACTCCTTGTTGTTTTACCCACTGGGTCAAGATAATAAAGAGTCATCAATTTTGGGACAATCACCAGTAATTCCCAATGTCTAGCTCTGAGTAAGAATAAAACAAACATTAAAATAAATAGTTTCATTCATTATTAAAATTATATTGAATAATAATACTTACTGGACGTTAAAAGGAATTAGGATAATTTCCTTCCCCTCACTAGCAAAATATTTGAATGCATCAGAGAAGTACTCACTCACATCCTCAATATTTGTCTCCACCTGACTAGTGACCGAAGGAACTAAGAATGCAATATTCTTTATATCAAAGTTGGTGACCTCGGTATATAAATGGCTGTTAAACATTTGTAATTATTTTCATATGTAGAAATAAGCTAAAAATGTGTATTGGAATTTTCTATATATATTGATAGATCCTTACCTTATCCATACTTCTATTATCGAAGTGTTCAGCGAATCATACCAGAACAACTCTATAATATCATCAAGAAAAATAAAATTCTCAAAGTCCCTCCCAACTGCATCTTCTGTTAACTTGACCATCATATGTGATCCCGATCTTTGGTTGGCTAAGTATCGACAAAAACATTTAGATTTGCTTCCCAATTCGTCGAATGTAGTTTCGGGAATGAAAGATGGCTTGGGCATAGGAGGTTGACTAGCAGAAGTTTTACTTTTTGGTTTACAAACCTGTTAATTAAATTACATACTTATATTACATGAGTTCATATATGCAGTCAAATATGAAAAATATGGTAGAAATAAGGTATACCTTGTCATTGATAACCAAGTGTCTAGGCCAACCCACCATAGCACCCTCAGCTTCTTCAACTGTACTATATTCAGGATTAGGTATGGGTAGTGGTTTGTCCCCCATTCCGTCATACACAAGATGGATGGACACACGACAGATGTCATCAGTAATTTGTTGGCAATGCAATGTACCACCAAGGTTGTACACTTTTCCCGCTGCCACAACATTATATTCTGGAACCTCCACTGCAAGTTTACAGTTCATACCAACCTAGATTGAAATAATATAAGTTATATAAGAAATAGTAGAACAGATACATGTTACAACTATATATATTATCATATATTTATCATACTAATAACACAACATATATAGAACAAAAACTTACTGCAGATTGTTGTGGTGGTTCATCGGGAGTGCTCCCATGACCTTCTAAAACTATAGCATGGGCTTGTACCTCATCACTTGAGAGACGTGCAGTATGAATAGGTTGAGAAGGTTGAGTAGGCTGAAATGAAGACATTATTTATTTTACTTTCTGCGCTACTAATGCTTCAAGATCCTCTTGTGTAAAACCTCCTACACGACCTCTTTTAGATTGCGAAGGGCCAAAATAAGACTTGAATCCTATGCCAGCTCCTAATCCCCTAACACGGCCAAGATGCTCCTTCGTACCAAGAGAAACTACTAGTTCATCCATGTAGCCAGTTGGGATGAACTTTCCTTCCTTCCTTTGCTCGTGGAGATCAATCTATTCATAGTTAATAAAAATATTAAATCACAATATCAATTAGATATAAATAAATCTAAGTTTGTGGAAGTTACTCTTTACTTAGTTGGGATAAACCTACCATCTTTTGTGCCACCTCCTTAGTTGCAGGGTTGACAATTTCACCAGCTCGATTCTTTCTAGCATCAATCCATGTCATGTGTCGGGGTGGTCGCTCAACTTGAGTTGTACTAGATTCTTCTCCAGAAGATGATTGCTTCTCTTGTAGTTGGCGACGGAAGGCATAACCACCAGGCCCCAAGCGATGGTCATGCACATTTTTAGCCCGTCTTTCCTTTTGAGCCTGGTGAATAGCCTGATCATTTAAAACGAGGTATTACAATTTAGACTTGGAAAACATGTATAAAAAGATTCACCTCCTTAATTGTATAAAATTAAATATTCATACAATACATCACAATCTTTATTACCTGAAACTCTTCCGATCTCCTAGCTGCAACAAATCTTTCCCACACCTCAGGATCAATAAAAATATATACATCTATAGCTTTCTTCTTTTTTTTAGGATTATTTATAAATTCCCTTACAAGATATGTCTTAAAACCCCTCCATCGTACACCACAACGTTGTAGCACTCTTTTCTTGTGATCTTTTTCATTTAGATAAAAAACAACCTATACATACAAAAGAAGCAATTAATAATGTTGTTTTGAAAAGGAATTAATTCCAAGCAAACTAAATTAGAATCAATAGATAAAAAACATATCACTTCCACTCACAGATATATCTTTCCATATGAGGTCTTTTTTGGCATTAGGAACATCATGCCAATTTTCTATATCTATTGGCACCTTAGTGCGCGCGGTCGCCCCTACGTAATGCTTGAAAGCACTAGCATGTTCCCCAACAGGTGCTCCTATCATATCAAATTGGACTGGCAATTTATCCCCTTTAGCCCTGAGCTCCTGCAGCCTACGCATCAATGTAGGACCTCTACTGTTCTTAGCATCACCACTACCATCCTCATGGTGCTCATGCTCAGAATGTTCATCTTCATGGTGCTCTTGCTCAAAATGTTCATCTTCACTCGCCATTTTAGAACCTGCAAGTATACATGATAAAAAAAATAAGTGATAATAAAAGCACAAGTGATAAGGTATACATGATAATAAAATAAATAATTCAAAGAATACATGCCTTTAGTATTGGTTGAGTTGTTAGTCAAGGAAAATTCCTTCAGCATGGTCTTGACGTTTATAATATTCATCGGTGTTATCTTCAACATTTACACTTGGCAAACCAACTGAGAATGGACTGGAATCATCATACTTTTCGTAGTATTCTTCTTCATTTATAGGATCTACAGTAAACTGTCTTTTTCCATTAAGAACGACAGGCCAATTTTTATTTGCCGGGTCATCAATATAGAATACTTGTTTTGCTTGGTTTGCCATGATGAATGGATCATCTTTGAAACCAATCTTTTCAAAATTCACCAATTTGAAACCCAACTCATCCACTGAAACTTCTTTATTTTTGTCAACCCAATTACACCTAAATATAGGAACTCGAAAATTTGTATAGTCCATTTCCCATATGTCCTCAATGACGCCGTAATATGACATCTCAGCTTCACGTGGTCTTTTATCTTTGGCACTAGCAAAATACAATGAACAAGCTTTAACAGTGACCCCACTATTTTGAACTACACTACTTTCATCTTGACGCTTTGTGTAGTATGAAAATCCGTTAATGTCATAACCTTCATATGACATGACATCCATTTTTGGCTTAAAGGTGAGCCATTTTATGTTCTCAGCAACATTATTTGGTGATTCAGATAGTTGATTAAATACTTTCTCTTCAAACCACCTAATAAATTTTCGATTATGCTCTCTTACAAGACACATTGAACTGGATCGCGGATGATTTCTCTTGATAAGATCATTGTGTTCTGTGATGTAGCTACTAACTTCATCGATGTTGTGTAAAATATACAAATGCGCTTGTTCCCACAACTCACGACTGATTCCTTTCACTCGTCCTCCCAGAGTTCCTTTGCCACAATAAGATCCAGTGTGATGGGAATTTTTTTGATCGCTACAAGTTTCATTGCAATTCAAAAAATCATTACAAAAGTCCATCACCTCCCTAGCCACGTAACCCTCAACAATACTCCCTTCAGGACGATAACGATTCCGAACATCACCTTTAAAAACACTCATGTAGCGTTCAAATGGATACATCCAGTGTAAGAAAATTGGACCCAACATCTTCACCTCCCTTGTAATATGTACTACAAGATGAACCATGATATCAAAAAATGAAGGAGGAAAGTACATTTCAAGCTGACACATGGTAACAATTACATCTTTCTGTAATTTATCGAGAGTATCAGGATGTATCACTTTGTTGCATATTTCATTGAAGAAGAAACAGAGTCTTGTGATTGCAAACCTTACATGCTTCAGCAATATAGATCGAATAGCCATAGGTAAAATTTGTTGCATTAAGGTGTGACAATCGTGAGATTTGAGACCTATCAGTTTCAGATCCTTCATTGATACCAATCTACGAATATTAGAAGAGTATCCTTGTGGAACCTTAATATTATGCAAGAACTCACAGAAAGTCTTTTTCTCTTTATTTGACAAAGTGTAACAAGCCGGTGGCAAATATGTGCGGTGACCCCTGATCTCCACTGATAATTCTTTTCTAATACCCATTAATTCTAAATCTTTTCTAGATTTGATGCCATCTTTAGTCTTTCCTGGTATGTTCAATAGCGTACCGATGATGCTATCACAAATATTTTTTTCAACATGCATGACGTCAATGCAGTGTCTAATTGCCAAAGATCTCCAATAAGGAAGATCCCAGAATATTGACCTCTTCTTGTATAGAGATTTGTCACATGCGAGTGTATGACTACTTGAACTCTTTCCAAATTCATTAACAATATGTTTCACCCTATCATATACAACATGTCCTGGTATAGGTTTAGGAGCACTTCGTTCCTTAGTTGACCCATTAAAGGTTTTGCGTTGCCTTCGATAAGGATGCACTGGTGGGAGAAATCTCTGATGACCAAGATATACGATTTTACCACCATGTTTCATTCTGATTGAATCAGTATTTTCCTCACAAACAGGACATGCTTTGTATCCTTTTATGCTATATCCATACAAATTTCCATAAGCTGGAAAGTCATTAATCGTGCAAAATAACATAGCACGCAAACTGAAGATCTCTTTACGTGAAGCGTCATATGTCATAATACCTTCTTCCCATAGTTTCATTAGGTCATCAATTAGAGGTTGAAGGTAAACATCAATATCATTTCCAGGTTGCTTGGGCCCTGATATCAATGTTGACAACATCACATACTTATTTTTCATACACAACCAAGGAGGAAGATTGTATATAACAATCATAACAGGCCACGTGCTATGTTGGCTGCTTAATGTACCATAGGGATTCATTCCATCTGTACAGAGTCCAAGTCTTAGGTTTCTTGGTTCTTTACCAAATTGAGGGTATAATAAATCAATTTTCTTCCATTGTGGTGAATAAGATGCATGTCGTAGGACGCCATCATCATTGACCTTTAACTCCCCATGTCAAGACAAATTTTGCGCATCTTCTGTATTAGCAAATAAGCGTTGAAATCGTGGTATTATTGGTAGAGACCACATCACCTTGGCAGGAGAGCCATTTTTAGCCTTAGCTGAATTTGTAGTCTTATACCTTGACGCACCACATTTTGAACAATTTATCAAATACTATAGTCCTTCTGAAATAACACACAATCATTTGGACATGCATGAATCTTCTTAGCCTCCATTCCCATTGGGCACATTATTTTCTTTGCTTGATATGTTGAAATTGGAAGCTCGTTGCCTTCAGGAAGAATTTCCTTTAACAAAGACAACAGTGAAGTGAAACTCTTATCGCTCCACCGGTTTTGAGCTTTAAGAGTGTATAATCGCATCATAGCACTCAACCTCGTGAACTTAGTACAACCCTTATATAATGGTTTTTCAACATCATGGACAATGTTTGCAAATAAAGAAGGTGGATCAATGACATTGTCCTGACAACTATGTAGCATCTCATCAATCATATCATCCTGAATCTGGTCATCTTGAATCGGTTCATCATTAACATTATCATCATTATCTATATCTTCTATGCCACAACTATTAGTATCGACATTTTCTGCTCCATAATTCAATTTCTCTCCATGCCAATACCATTCATTATAACCTTGTATGATCCCATTGCATATGACATGATTCTTAATTTCCTCACCAATATCAACTTTCAAATTGTTACAACAATTTCTACATGGACAATATAGCCTATCTGTAGGTAGTTTCCTATGTTCTCAGCAAATCTGATAAATTCATCAAGACCTTTGGCAAACTCTGGACTGCAACGGTTCTTGATAGACATCCAACTTCGATCCATTTTCTATATCACATTAAAATTAATTATAAAACTAACAGTTTAATATTGATACTATAATAATCTGTAAGTTTTTATTGATAGAAAGTTAATTTTATATACTAAAGTGTACCACCTATCCCATTTTTGAATATTTAATCTCACTAGTAACTGTATAATGTATGTTTAGTTTTGAAGAAAATTTCAGCAGCATTTCCCCTAAGTTCTCCAAGTACACCGATGTAAATGGAAAATAACCACTCACATATGTACCCAGAGAACAAATGGAGAAATCCTACTGAAATAATCTACAAAACTAAACATACATTATACAGGTACATCCTAAGTGAGATTAAAATATCCAAAAACAGTCCCAAACCGGGGACTATCCAAAGTTTACTCCTAATGAGTAAATTTTGAACGGGTTTTTAAGTTAGTATATAAATGCATTATTTTCATATTTATATATTAAGTTAAACATCATGCATCAACCCTAAAGTGTCAATCTAGGAGTACACATGTCTAATCTAGTATTAATTTCTAAAATTTATATAATGATTACATATGAAAAAAGACATGCATGTTTTTATTATTGGGTTATCAAATCATATAAAATGGAAAATACTTGTACAAATTAGCAAAGTAAGGCCGTTTCCAACAGTCCAAAGATTGAAATCATTATAATATTCAGAACTATTTGTGAACATTACAGAAAATATGATTAAAACATTTATAGCTCCAACATAAATAAGTTCCAGGTCCATCTCGGTCGACAATTAGTCGACCGAGAGCCCACCTGCGCGCAGCGTCCAGGTCCACTCTCGATCGACAAATTTTCGACCGAGAGTGGACCTGGACGCTGCGCGCAGGTGGGCTCTCGGTCGACTAATTGTCGACCGAGATGGACCTGGAAGCAGCAATGGCGGCGGGCGGGAATGAAGGGGAATAAGGAACGAAGGAAGCTCGAACTTACTTGCAAATGGCAGCGAGCTTCGTGGAGGTAGAGAAGAACTTCAAGGAGAGGCGGAGACCTTCGTGGAAGAGTGGAAGGCGGCGACGGCGAGCTTCACGGCAACGAAGAGCTTCACGGCAACGAAAAGCTTCACGGCAACGACAGGCTTCGTGGAGGAAGAGTGAAGGCGGCGACGACGAGCTTCACGATCCTCTTCGCGGCGACGACGAGCTTCACGATCCTCTTGGCGGCGTGGAGAGGCGGCAACGGCTTCACGGAGAAGCGTTCGCGGCAAAGGCGGAATGACAAAGTGAAAAGGGTTTCGTGGTGCCACGGGAGAGAGATTAAAAAGAGAAAAGGGTTTTGCGGGAGGAAGAAAGACTAAAATTTCGGCTTTTTGCACGGAGCAAAAAACTGTAGCGTCGGTTAACAACCAAAACCCGACTCTACAGATAAACGGTGCCCGTGTCGGGTTGTTTAATAACAATCAAACGCAAACTCGGTCGACGAATTTGTCGACCGAAAAGACCTATAGGGTCGGTTATTAGGTAAAACCGACGCTACAAGTGCTAATACGAAGAAATCTGGCTCGTTTCGATTGACGATTTGTCGACCGAGAAGGAGCAAGATTTCCTTCGTACAAGCACCTCTAGGGTCGTTTTTTTCATATAACCGACCCTAGAGGTGCTTATACATGTGTGAAAAACTAAACTGGATATTGTCGGTCGACAATATTGTCGATTGAGACCCCCTATAGGGTCGGTTATTAGAAAAACAGACCCTAGAGGTGCTTCTAAGAAAGAAATCTGGCTTCATTCGGTCGACAAATTTGTCGACCGAATGTGTGTCGGTCGACAAATGCGTGAAAACTGGATCGAAAATTCATGTCGGTCGACAATAATTGTCGACCAGGGAGCGTTTTAGAGTCGGTTATAAAGGAAAAACCGACCCTATAGGTGCTTATACACGTGAAATCTGACTCTATCTCGGTCGACAAATTCGTCGAACGAGGTGCTCTAAAGTGTTTCCACAACCCTAATAATGATGTTATGTGAAACTTTAATATATGGTGATGTCGTATGAAACCCTAATATGGGATAATGTTATGTGAAACCCTTATATGGAATGATGTTATGTGAAACCCTAATATGGAAATGTTATGTGAAACCTTAATATAGGGTGGTGTTGTGTAAAAACCCTAATATGGGATAATGTTATGTGAAATTTCAATATGGGATGATGATATGTGAAACCCTAATTGATAAAGATGGGAAACTCTAACCCTAATGAGGGAATAGAGATGTTATTTTTGTATTGCATGATGTTGATATGAAATTGATATGGTTGATATGAAATTGAGATGATTGTGTAACAAATATCCTGAATACCTTGGTCAGATGACCTGAAGGTAATAGTTACCTGATAAGTGATAACCATGTTTAGTGATGAACTAAGGGTTTGAATACCCAAAATCAGCAAATGTGATGATGGTGTAATTGAGGGATGTGAATTCCCAACAATGAGACAAAAGATTGAGATCCCAATGCTTTATAACGTTTTAAAAAGTACTAAACTCTATTCAAAAATTCTGTCGGTCGACTATTTGTCGACCGAAAGAGCTCTAGGGTCGGTTATAAGGAAAAAACCGACCCTAAAGTCATCCTCGGTCGACAATATTGTCGACCGAATTTGTCTCGGTCGATAATATTTTCGACCGAGATTAACCCTGTTTCAATGTTTTAAATTAAGTACCAAGTGTGTGTGTATGAGATTAACCAAGTGATGCTTTGTCAAATTTAGCCATAATTTATTTTTCAATCATTTGAAATAACAATATTCTTATATAACATGTATATGTCCAAATGAAGCCATGGAAAACACTTTTATTCATAACAATTTAATGCCCATACACTTTATAAGATGAAACATGACATACTTTCTTTATAAAAAGATATACATTACATCATTACAAAGATATCTCATAATCTCACTGGAAAGACCGAAGGATTACATCAATGTCTGGGTCTTTTCCAAGAAAGGGCTCAGCTCCATAATATTTGACCAGTGTCTACCACTCCAAGGCACCTGTCATGGTTAAGGCATAAGCCTCCAAGAAGGTGGGAACACGATCAAAGCGAAAGTTGGCAGCAATGTCTTGAAGTTGAATTGGGGAAAACTGAGTATGTGTGAGATCAGGAGATGGTGGAGGTGGAATTTGATAGTAGTTGTAGGAAGGATTGTATGGATTTATCATGCCAGGATTAAGGGAATAGGGATATTCATCAGGTTGGTTAGGAGAGAGAGCTTGCATCCTTTGGTTTAAATAAGTCATGCCATGGTGATTATAATCCAATTGCCTACTTAGGTGATATTGGGAGCCAGCAATGTATGTCAAGGTATTTATAATAGGATCATGGGGTAGGTTGGTAGGAGGAGGTGGTGGAGGTATGTCTTGGGTGGATGTCTCCCCTTCAGTCCTAGCCCTTTTGTGGCCAAAGTCGATTCCCATCTTTTCCACCATATTTTTACTTATCTTTTGGGGTTTTCTATCCCATGTGTAACCTAAGTCATCCTCAATATTCTTCTTAAGAAAATGTTGAGTGATTTGGCATACAAAGTCAGCATAAGGTGGATTTCCAGAAAACTCAAGCATATTCTTAAGGATGATACGAATAAAGTTTATGGGAATACCTTTGAGAATGGCATAGATAAGGTACATACGAAAGGTGGGTACTTCAGATTTGTTTGCTCTAGGATGGATATTGGTGGCAACAATGAGATTTATGATCCTAGCTTTAGGTTTTAAATTTATGGCATAATAGGTACCCCTATCTTCATGACAAGTCGTATTTGATTGAAAGATGACTCTTTTGACATCACTAAGGCTAGTTGTAGTGTCATCTTGGGAGAGTTTGTTGAGCGGATTTCCTCTAGTGAGATCAATAAAATTTTTATATTCTTCTATATCTATGTCAAGCATATCAAGAATACCCTCCTCAGTAAAATGGAATCCATACCCACCAACCATAGAGGAGAAGGAATCATGTTCATGATGTTCGGCTAAATTGGCATAGAATTCATTAACTACTTTGGAGGAGTAGGAATGGAAGGAGGGATTTAGAAAATCAGTCAAATGTTGCACCTCGAAAAGTTCCTCCAAATCGACAATGCTTTGGAAGTCCATGACGTCGACTGGCCGTCGTGGAAGAGGAGTTTTTGACGAGAGCCTGAGGTAGCGGTCGCCTGCAGCTGCGTCGATGAAAGGGACGTCGTTGATGAACGGCAGTGTTGAAGAGACTGTCCTTCCTTTCCTACCTACAACTTGCTTCTTTCCGCGCGTAGATGATGAAGCCATTTCGTTGCTTTGAAATGGAGAAATAGCAAGCAAGAATTGGATGTAGAGAAGCTGAAGATTTTCACAAGAATACACTAGAGAGGAGCTAGAGAAGTGAGAATGTGAAGGTGTGAAAAATGGATCATTTTGGGTGCTATTTATAGCAAAACAGAGTCAATTTCGGTCGACAATTTGTCGACCGACGCCCGAAACGGTCATTTTCTGGACCGTTCTCCTGGTCGGCCAACGGTCGTATTTATAGCTGTTACGACGGTTGAAATTCTAGCCGTTACGACAGTTGATTTTTTTAGCCGGTACGACAGTTGATTTTCTAGTTGTTATGACGGTTGGTTTTTCTAGTCGTTCCTCGGTCGACAAATTCGTCGACCGATATGTTTCGGTCGACAATTCGTCGACCGAGATTGAGCCAGATTTCATTCGTTTAAGTACCTCTAGGGTCGGTTTTTAGGAAAAAAACCGACCCTAGAGGTACTTATTCATGTGTGAAATACTAAATTGGATCTTAGTTTATCTCGGTCGACAATATTTTCGACCGAATGGACTTCTAAGGTCGGTTATAAAGAAAATACCGACCCTAAAAGTTGCTTATACACTTGAAAACTGACTCCTAATCGGTCGACAAATTTTTCGACCGAGATATGCTATAAGGTCGGTTATAAGTGCAAATTCGACGCTAGAGGTGCTTATACATGCGTGAACTATCTGGATCCAGAATAGATATCGGTCGACGAATTTGTCGATCGAGAAAGAGCCAGATTTCCTTCGCATAAGTACCTGTAGGGTCGGTTTTAAGGAAAAAGCCGACCTTAGAGGTACATATCGGTCGACGAATTTGGTGACCGAGTGAGTCGGTCGAAATATTGGTCGACCGAGGAAGGCTCTAAGGTCGGTTATAAGTGCAAATCCGACGCTAGATGTGCTTATACATGCGTGAACTATCTGGATCCAGAATAGATATCGGTCGACGAATTTGTCGACCGATAAGGCCTTTAAGGTCGGTTTTGTAGGAATAACTGACCTTAGAGAATCGACCTTAAAGGCGCTGAACTGAGGAGGACTGTAAGGTCAGTTATAAAGAAAAACCGACCCTATAGGTGCTTGTATACGTGAAATTCAGCTCTTATTCGGTCGACGAATTTGTCGACCGAGGAGCCCTTTAGGGTCGGTTATAAGGTAAAACCGACGCTATAGATGGAGGTGCGAAATCAAAATCAAGAAAATTTTTGCCGTCGGAAAAATTGTCTATAAGGTCGCTTATTTTAGAAAAACCGACCCTATAGAGATGTACTACAAGGTCGGTTATTTTAAAAAAGCGACTCAAAAGGTCTTAAGTGGTGCCCGCGTTTTTATAGACATATAAGGTCGGTTATTTGGAAAACCGACCCTATAGATATACACTACAAGGTTGGTTATTTTAAGAAAAGCGACCCAAGAGGTCTTAAGTGGTGCCCGCATTTTTTATAGACATATAAGGTCGGTTATTTGGAAAACCGACCCTATAGAGCTACACTACAAGGTCGGTTTATTTTAAAAAACCGACCTAAGAGGTCTTAAGTGGTGCCCGCATTTTTTATAGACATATAAGGTCGGTTATTTGGAAAACCGACCTTATAGAGTTACACTACAAGGTCGGTTTATTTAAAAAAACTGACCTAAGAGGTCTTAAGTGGTGCCCACATTTTTTTTAGACATATAAATTCGGTTATTTGGTAAAACCGACCCTACATGTAGTGACGTTATAACCCATTTTTGTACTAGTGATACTGAAGACATTTGAGTACATATCATATAACCATATGATTCATCTAGGGCCTTGTTCAAGAATGAGATTGGGGGTTCCAGTATCTCAATTACAATACTCTCATATTATTAGAAGTTTGATGTATCTTATGAATTTCACACACCCATACATTACGTTTATCGTGAGAAAGTTAAGTAGATACACCACTTGTCCCAATAATACTCATTGGGAAGATCTTGATATAGTGCTAAGGTATATCAAGGGAATGTGTTCCCTTGGGTTGCTGTAACACCCCTCCATTAGACATATATCATAATTGAGCAGAAGCTTTTATCTTGAAGGAGGAATGTCACATTTATGAAATCATAGCAAATAAATACATAAATCACCATTGAGATTCATACATTGTTCTTTACATAGAAAACCATGGTTGAGTTTTATAACATGTCTAAACATTTCTAAGCATGGAAACCTAAGCATAAAAGTAAACATCTTTATAACATTGGATCGCCTAGTATGGATGGCACCCCACCAGTTAGCTCTTAAAGGTCTTCTAGTCCTTGCTTGCTTCTCTTGAGTCCTTACTTGCTCCAATTCCTGGGGACATCGCGTCCCCAGCCATGCGAAGGGGAAAAATAACACATCAGTAAACAATACTAGCACATTATAACAATACTTGACATGTAAGAAAACTTGACATGAATTAACTATAAGCATTCTTGAATCATTATTAACATGAAGAATTGAAAAGTAAATGTATACATCCCTCTATGACGCCCCCTTAGGCTCTGATTGGTTTGTTGTAACTGGTCCGGAAAACTTATGAACTGGAGTTCCTAAAGCAGTTTTTCATGATTTGTTTAAAGTAAGTGCTGGAAGTCGAGTTCCGTGACTTCTGGTGAGTTACAGAGTTATATACAAAACAGAATTCCTGAGTTCCCTCTTAAAAAGAGCGGAAAACGAGTTCTGAAATAGTTGACAACATTTCCTATATAATTATATTTTTCATTCTTCATAAATGACACATGTAAAATATTTATGACTAGGAATGTTAGTGTGTGGATATGATTTATTGTCAAAATGGTAAAATAATATGACAAAATATTGTATACTATAAGCGACACCATATAAAATATTTTACACTACAACTAGCATTATCATTGTGTCTGCAAAATAAAAAATATAAAAACACTATAAAAAATAACCAGATCACTATGAAAAATAATCAGACTGCACCATGTGACAAAAAATGATTTATCTAGCATTTTTTTATATTCATGTTTAAATAATATGATGTGAAAATTATAATAAACTATAATCGTACGTGAAGAATATAGTAAAAATTAATGTTGTACATATTGTTAAATAATTTTAAACCAAAACTTATATTTACATACGTATAAAATGTACATATCATTACAATAGTTTATACATACAAAGTGAAATAAAAATATTATAATGTAATTTGAACCACAATATACCATATTAAAATATTTTTAAAGGAGCAACATCCGAATCATGACCGCTTGTTGAGATTATTATGTTTAAAATATATTAATTAGTAGTCACAGATATGATTCTTTTTTTACTTTTTTCGTCCTCTATTTTTAAGGGAGCAACATCCGCATTATGACTGTTTGTTGAGATTATTATTTTAAAAATATATTAATTAGTAGACATAGATATGATTCTTTTTTATTTCTTTTCCGTCCTTATTTTTTATATATCACACGGTAAAACTAATAATTTTTTAATTGATTTCCATATTTACACTAATGACAAACCAATCACATGGAAGTGAATGGCACTTAAATTCTAGAAACGGAACTAGAGTTTTCAGAAAATGAGTTCCACAAAACTTATGACATCCACCGAACCAATCGGAGCGTTAGGAGCACGTGATTGCTAGGAAAGCCCTTGACGACCCCTTGAGGTCCATGATTCGGAAACATATAAAGACTTTCAATTCCAATTAACTTGATCATTAACATTAACATAATCATGATTCTTGAACTTAACATGATGGGATTTCTCCCTATTAATATGATCTCTTAAACATGATGGGATTTCTCCGTCTTGATCATTTACATGATTTTCATGAGTCATTAATCATAAGCTATAATCACAATGAACATTATAAACACAGGACATAGCATATAGCAATCATCAAGCAGTGATATAGTGAACATGATTAAAACATTAAACTTGAAATGATAATGTCTACTTTATACTTAATATGCAAACAACCTTAAATATTTGTGCTCAGCAGCATGACCCATTTACCTTGGAGCAATGTAGATCCTAAGATTGTATCTATGATCCTTGAGGCAATGCCTGTATGTGATTTGTAAGAACATAGGCTAGTGTGTTTTTCCTTGGTATGCTAGGATCATGGGGGTCCCTTTTATAGGTGTTAGGGGTCTAGAACTTTCTAGTCCAAGTGGACTTAAATTTTTTAATATCTTTTGTCCTTTAATTAAACATTGGTATTATCTTAACTCCAATATATTAAAAGGTAAGAATAGGTAAAAAATGTGTTTCTCTTTGTTAATTACTAAAGTCCAACTTTGTGGTTGAACTAATTATCTTTTGTTTGGAATTTCCTTTATTATCTTTCATATTTTTTGTATGAGATATTTAACAGAGAATGTATTATCGTTTTCTTTTATTTGCTTATCAAAAATATCACATTAACTAAATTACCATTACATTTTATTTGTAATCACAAAGAAAGAGAGAAAATGTGAGAGTTGTACCATTCCTTACATAATTACCATAATGTCTTATCTCCATGTAACTAAGGCCGAGACACATTATTTCATTTTATAAAAAAAATCACAAAATAGAGGAAACAGAAAAAGAACTTTATTTTACATCTACATGCACTAGTTGTATAGCAAGAGTATACAATGTGATTTCAATGTGTTAATTAAAAATTGTTGACTGCAATTGCTCATTCCCATATAATTCATAGTTGTTTAAAATAATGTTATAACTATGTAACAATAAATCATTTTTAATCATCCATAAATTTTATAACCTCTTATCATCCATAATGACATTTCTATTTTCATATCACGCTTTGTAGTTGTGTTGGAAAGGTGATGGGTCAAAACCCACATTTTTGTAGTCTCAAATTAATATATTTATCACATTGTGTTCAATTATTCGAACTTTGGAATGTTAAAAGAAAGAAAATAATCAAACTCTCCTTCTAGATTTTCTTCTACTATTTTAAATATGTGCTCTCATGTCGACTAATTTTGACCAACAATTAATTAATGTTTACATTGCATGTGTTAAATGGATTGACATTGTGATTTATATTTATTTGAGAGATCAAACGAATTTGAAACAAAACAAAATTTGGACCACACATTAATTACATACTCTAGATCCTTCCTAGTCAATAAAATTCGAGTTTTGAATATCTTTCATTCTCAATGTCCATATTTGTTATTAACTTCATTTTCATGCATTAAAAGGTGAGATAATGTTAAAAGATTCTCCTTAATTATTTTTTTGACTCTAAAAATGAAATGATCAGTATTTATTCACATTTAAGTCTATTATGCTTTTATGGAAAATTTTATTGAAGAAAGAGACTCGAGAGAAGATAATGTTACATGTATTCAATAGGGGAAAGCAAGTAATATCCACATCATGTGATTGATGAATATTCTTTTCCATGCATCCTAAATTAAGCTATTAATTGCATTGAATTTTTCTTTGTCTTTCGTGTATACCAAAGAGGAGAGAGAAATAGTGAATTGTATTTTATCCCTTTTATTTAAAAAGCTATAAAAGAAAGTAAACTTCTTGTTCAAGTTATATGTTTATCATTTCAAATTCTACTTCTTTTATTTTCCAATTTTATTTCTTTTAAACATTTTTAAGGACGAGAGCGAAAAAAAGAGAAGGGAAATCATTCATTCAATATTTTAAGTTAACTGCAATACATGATGGCATATGTATAAGAGAAATTGTATTTTTAGTTTTATTTTTTTCTTATTTGTCTTACTTTATTTTTTTTCTATAAGGAATATCATTCCATGACCTTTTTACATTAATCCCTTCAACTATTGTTATTTTAATAAAATTCATTTTATAATTTTTGTTGTGAAAAAAATGGGGTGTTACAGTTGCATTATGGCAAATATCATATAGTGATGCAAGTTGCATTGTCATGAACTTTGGGAGTAATGGTGTCTCAAGATATGTATTTTTGTTGGAGGAAGTTTAATTTCTTGGAGATCTAAGAAACATACTATGTTGTCTAGGTCTACTTTGAGGCAGAGTTGTATGCTTTAGATGAAACTGGATTAGAAGTCAAATGGCTACATGGACTTATGTCCAGTTTACCTATGGTAAAGAAGTTGATTCTTACCATTTTAGTTCATTGTGATAGAACTAAAATTATTGCTAAAATAAAGGGTTCCAATTACAACAAAAAACAATGTAGACAGAATCAATTCAAACTCAAGTTTGTAAGGGAGTTAGTGTCTAATGGGGTCATGGTTGTAGACTATGTCGGTACCAAAGATCATACAGTTGATCTTTTCACTAAAGGACTTACTCTGGCCTTAGTGGAGAAATCCATGTTGGAGATGGGATTGAAACCCCTTTAGATTTGCAGGTAGTAGCAACCCAACCTAAAAGAGTGGAGATCCCACTATTCAGGTTCAATGTGGTGATAACAAGTTGTCGGGTGAATTTGATAACACTATGTTTTTTTTATTTGATGTTTCTTGCATCTGTGTATCTATCCCCTGGGAAATCTGATAGTGTCATGACTACAAGTTAGTAAGATATTAATCTATGAATGGTGTCAAGTCTTAGGACGTGATGCTAGCAGTACATTCTTGGAGACTCTGACTAGATATTGATGTTGTGTAAGCTACAATTGGAGAATTGGGTTGTTCTCTGATATCATTCGTGACATATATTTTGTATTCATGGCCTTATTGTATTATTTTCTTTTCTACCATGTCTTTATTGTGTTGTTACCAACCGATACTCTTGCACCCAAGGTTCAGGTTAAAAACTTTTATTCACCTACTTCCTACATGGGTCTAAGTTGGATAACTCAAGTAGATTCAAATCGAAAGGTATCTACTGAAAGCATAGTATAGATGACTGAATGGTAGAGCACACTACACATTGGATTTTGTGGGGAATTGTTAGATATAGATAGAGCTGTCAGCCATTTATCTAGTATGGGTTAAGCCTAATGTAGTGCAGCTAGTACATGGAGGAAATGTAGTTTTTTTTCTAGTGCAAATGAGATAGACTTTTATCCCACATTGCTCACTCCTAAAACTTTGTGAACCTTATATGTAGGATCACATGTAACATTAGTGTTACAACCCCAATTTTTGGGTTTATTTGGTGAGAAATGTAATTTCTCATATTAAGGATATTTGAACAAATAATGATATAATGTATTTGGAATAAATGGATTTTGTCTACAATAGCCTTGATGTGTGTGTTGTGGGCTTTATTGGCTATTGGGCCCAAATAATAAGAAAATTCAATTAGTGAATGAATAATTGAATATTTGAGAAACGAATGAGATGGAAACCTATAGAAGGAAAATCCAAATAAGGATTTCGTGCCTCTTGGGTTCTAAGGAGTCCAAAGTTGCAAAAAGAAAGCAATAAGAAAAGAAAAGATTAATTAAGTAATTCTTTAGTAAGAAAGAAATTGAAAATAATGTTAAAATGTTGGAAATAAGTGGAAAAAGGTATAATTGAGTTATCCTTAGTGGAATTTCGTATCCCAAGTATTCCTAATTCTAAAAGGAATACCAATGAGGAAAATAAAAGAGAAATAAAGAGAGAACCTCAAAAAGAGTTATTTTAATAAGAAATAACCAAGATAACGAGAAATAATGAATATAGATGCATCTAGAAGAATAAAAGGGCTAAGAGATATTTTTCCAAAATAGAATTTCGAAATATAAAGGTTCTTTTGGGTTCAAGGAACTCAGGATAATTATACAATAGCAAAGGAAATAAAGAATATATGGAAAATATGAATAAAAGGGTGTTTTCTTGCAACTAAAGAAAAGGAACCGTTTAATAGAGATAATGATCCCAATTTATGCAGGATGAAAGATAAAAACATAAAAGAGTTTCTCTTAAAATTTGAGGCAAAAAGGAGTTAAGAGTTGAGAGTTATCGATTTTTTTCAAGATTATCCTCAAAATAGGATTTTCCTTGCAATTTGGGAAATCTTTCCCTTTTTGTTTGAGCGTGGATGATTTGGGCCGTTGGATCCTGATCCAACTGACGCGGCTCATCATCTAGAGTCCCAGAGGGACACGGACTATAGCACGATCAGGGGAAACTTCCCCCTTTGATTCCGATCGACTCAGTGATTGTTCGAGCTTGGAAACTTGTCCAATAGGTCCAGGGGTGAGAGGCGAAGCTTCTCGACCCTACTTTTATGGGATCCCATCGTGAATAGGAAAAACGCCCAATTGGGAAAAGAAACAGTGGACGGAGGGGTTAAGAAACCCTAGGTAGAGACCCCCATAGCCTATAAATAGGCCTTCAGGTGGTTGCTCTCACCCTCACGAACCCTGGCGGCAGCTTCTCGAGCCTCAGAGCCCTTCCCCTCTCGCGATTGACCATGCTCCGACGAGCCCCAGCCGTGGCTCCGCCGTAGGTTCAAAGCAAGGAGAAGAGAAGGACAACAAGCAGCAGTCATAGATCTCTGGACCACTGTGAGCCCAAGCACGATCCAACGGATCGGCTAAAAGGAGAGGGCGCACATCTGAGTAGTGGAGCCGGAGAACGCGAAGCGTTTGATCGAGGGTCCACCATGGACCAAGGATCATCCAACGACTGATGGCAAGCAGCGGGGCACTCCACTTAGTTAGTGGAGCCGGCCAGTTAGGAGCATCACATCGACCAGGAGGTCCATAGGTGCATTGATCCAACGATCCAAGAATTTCGGTAAATCTCTCTCTCTACCAAATAATCAAGAAAATTGCTTTTCCTTTCTAAAATCGTAGTAATAGCTAGGAACCTCATATGAAGAAACTTTATATATGAAAGTTGGGTAGAAAAATGCAAGGAACCTGATAAAAATGATTTGAGAACCTGGTTCTAGTTCGTTTTGCAAAAGTGCCTTGATTTGTTAGAAAAATGCATTACAAGTTAATTAGAAACCCTAACTGTACATAAAGGATGATTCTTTGTAACTTAATAGGTTAAATTGAGGATTATTAACCTGTTAATTGATAACATGGAGTTTTCATCCGTTTTGAGTGCAAAGACGGTTAATTTAGGGTTTATGTCTATAAATGAAAGATAATGTACATGAAAACCCTAATTTAGGGTTAAAGAAGAAGAAAACCTTGTTATTTTGATAAATTTCTAAATAATGATCCTAAGACTGTTAGGAATATTAAAAGGAGAGAATTTAAAGGTTTTAAGTGATTTTGAGGAATTAGGGTTCATGATAACTAAGAATGAAGGCAAAACCCTAGTTTCCAAGAAACCCTAAAATTGGAATAGAAACCCTAAGGAATAAGATGGAATTGGATAAATTTTGATAAAATGAAGTTGGAATGTTTATTTCAGGGTTTCTGTGCAATTACTTGATTGATTGGATTTTCTCTCTCTACAAAGTTAATTCTGTATCCGAATCTGCAATAAGAGGTATGTGGTTACGCTTATGATTATCCCGACTAGTTTTCCGAGGATTTTATCGACGTTTCCCTCATGACTTGAAATAACTGTTGGATGCTTTTATATCATGCAACTATAGAGTGACTATGACTATCACTATGAATATACATGTATAACTGGCTAGATCCGGGTCCACCTCTGTGGCTTGTAAAGGCTAAAAAGGGGTAACCTAGAGTAAGGTCTAGGTTATCGTGGGTTAGAAATTGGCTACCAAGTGTAGTGCCATGAGACCCATTAGCCTGCCATGAGTTAAGGAGTGGGCTACTTATGAGTAGTGCCATGTGACTCAACCCTAGAAACTGGTTCACCTATAGGTGGGACCATGAGGGGTTAATGGGGATCTACCATAGGGAAGGTAGTATCCGGGTCCACTACAGGGATAGCACAAAGGGTAGGGTACTCATGGATCGCAGAGTTATATTTAAAACGTAATCTTGGTTGTTAAATGATTAATTGAATGATTACGTTGTTATCATAGTTGCACGTTTATTGTTTCCCCCACATACCAGCTTCGGCTGACTGATGTTTTGTTTGTCGGCGTTTTAGGTACAAGCCAAAAGGACAAACTGTAAATCGTCATATCGTGAAATACATGAAGTAAAATACAAGGAGGATTAGATAGAATAGAATCCATAAGTAGATAGAAGTTTAGAGATCCAAATTTTCAAAAAGGTATGAAAAAGTTTATTTTCTTACAGTTTTCCCATTTAGTCTGTTAAAATTTGATAATTATTCTTGGTTAATTGTCGAACCTTTGATTTGGAAGTTATGGGTGCGGCTTTGACCTCTCGGTCTCCCTTAATTGGGGGTTATCGGGAGGTGGGGTCGTAACATTTGGTATCAGAGCGTAGGTTCCTCACTTAACCATTAATAATTATTAAATTTTACAAACTCCATAGAACCCAAGGGAGTTATTAGAGGATTATCCGAAAGACAGAGGTGTCAAGAAAAGGATCACGACCGGGGGCTGGCAATATTTTCCTCCGCACCACTAGTCAGAATACGAGGACTCCCGGATCCATGTGACTGCCTGGCCAAAGTCTTAGGGTATGAATCGAAATAAGATACCTTTAGGATTTTCTCATCTTATTCATCCCTTCTCATCACAAATTCTATTAAGGACCTTAAGGATTATGGTTTCCTCTCTTCTCCTCACCCTCTTGAGGTATGGGTAAGGTCTATGGAATCCTCCACCAAATTAATGAAAAAGTACGTAAATAAGATGTCATGGACATAAGCTTAATAGATTAAGCGCAAACTAAAGAATAAACACATGCTTAGGTCGTATGACATAAGTTGTCATGCCCTCAGAAGAGACCTGAGGCTAGACCTTCTTATCAGGAGGATAGATAAAGAGAGTTAGTCTTGGAGATAGAAATCGCCATTGCAAGTAGAGACCTGGCACATCCTCTGAGGATGATGTTAACCCTAACCCTAAGTGAAGGTTAGAGAGAGAGACAACATGATGAGTTTGATGTCATGATAGACCAGGTGTTTGGATAGACATGCCTTTGGGATGCCATATGATCCATGGGTGACCGAGCACCTTTGGCAACCCAAACCTGGGAAGGGTCGTGCATGTTAGAGTAAAGGATAGATCCTTCGATGAGGATGTTAGTGAAGGACTTGTAGAAACCCTATGGGCTTATGTCAATAGGGCATAGAATGCACCCAGGATACGTTAGTAGTGTGAGAATAGGTTGAAACCCTGACATGGAGAGTATGAAGGATGACTTATGAAATAAGCATAAAGAACTATGGATAACCTTGAGCGAACATAAGTTGAACATAAGCTTCATCTAGGTAGCGGCATGCTTTCGAGGTTGATCCTTCATGAAGAGAGGACCTCTAATGGTGAGGTTAGTTGTAGGGTTATCTCTAGAGAGAGCAGGAAACCCAGCAAGAAGGTTGGGATCCTAGACTCCGAGATATGAGGAGAAGTCGGGAGTTGAGGATGATGCGACCTAAGTAGATGATAGTGGTCGCCGCATGCTTGATCCCTAGAGGTTGATGATGTCTTGGTTGCCATGGGAGGGACCAAACTCTAGAGGGAGGATGAGGTTTCTGGCACCTATGTGCCTATGGTATAAGTGTTTACCTTCTGAGAAAGGAAGAAGAAGTTTTGTATACCCTGGAGAGGTTTAGTAACAGGTTATGAGGCCTTGTACCTTGTTGTTTGTCCTTGAGGAGGACCCAACTCTAAGTGTTTCTCGAGTTGAAGGATGACAGGAAGTGCATGTCATGCCTTTTGCAAGCTTGATTCATGTTTAAGAGATAGAGCATGCAGTTGGACACCTAAAAGTGAACCTAGGGTTCCTAGGCCTAAGAGGGGAAGTGGTATACCTAATGCTCATGATGAGAATTAAGTTTCTATAGTTTCGAGCATGGTACTCCTCATGTATAGAGGAAAAGGGAAGCCCCTTAAGTTTAATGTATGTTTGATGAACCCCTCACAACTAGGTTGATGATAAAGGAAGGTATGATCTTGATCTAGTATTGAGGAAAGAGGACAAGTATGACCTAACATGGTTCAGTAGGTGATCTGCTTGTGCCTTAATAGCTTGCTAGGGTTAAGTAGGCTCATGTGGATGTAAACCCTAGACCTAAGAGCTTTTGTGACCTTGTTGTCAAGAGATAGTTTTCCTCCCATCCTGGGAGAGGGACCCCTTTGGTAGGGTGTATATCAGTTTTGTTGGTTTAAGGTAACCTAAATAGGTCTCATAGGATCTTGAGAAGCTAAGTGAAAAGTACATGGTGTGAGATGAACCTGTAGACCCATAGATATCCATCTCTAAGTGTGTGTGGATGTGTCACCATGGAGGTAACCGGTAAGGGGCCTGACCAAGGTAGGCAGTTCATCATGACCCCTATGGGAGGATGAATGTCAGCCCATGCATACAAGAGAGATCATGAAGGCTTGGGTAAGGTTCTAAGTTGGACATGTACTATAAATGGAATCCTAAGTCTATCCTAGGGTCAGGTGGGATAAGACCGATGAAAGTGGAAGTTGCCTAATTCCCTAGTTGCACATGACCATAGGGTCGAGAGGTAACAGCTATCATTGTCTGAGGGCCATGGGTTAGGAGATTGATCACCTTCATGAACACATGGGACCCAAAAGGCATATGAGTAGGGCACTCTCTGGATGCATAAGGTAAGAAGGATGACCCCTAAAGTGCCGACACCCTATAGACCTAGAGGAGATGACCAAGGGTTGTGTGTAAACCTCAGTAGGTTCAAGACTAGTATTCCATGGAGGTAACTTTGATATCAAGATGATTGTGATGTAGAGACATAAGTTGCACGTTTCAACTTAGGTTTGAAGGTGTACCGGCAATGTGGGATGTACCATATCTACTCTTGGAACATGAAGAACTCTGTGTTTGGACGGCCGCCAAATGCTTATTTCTTCTTGTTATGGGGGTGAGAGATAGGATAGTACGCATGCCATACACCAAGGATAAAATATGATGTGGTTTGGAACGTTGCCATGAGATATGGGGACAGAGAAGATAACATAGCCTGGTAAAGTGAATGATACATGGATGGTTTGCAAACACTAAAGAGAGATAAGATAGTCGTCTTATAAGGATGTTGTTAGCCTGAGGTATGTGGAATTTGCAAGTGATGCAAGGTATAGTTTGATCATCATGAGGATGAGCCCGGAGTTTTCTCGATAAAGATAGTTTTAGAGTCGAGATGAGATGATAAGTGGAATACATGAAGGTGTATGTCCCTAACATTACCTAATACCTAAGGATGTGAAGTGGTAATGGATGCTCTGGTTGAGATATATCTGACTAGTTTGGCTAGAAGCTAGAAGAGGTTGTTTGGCTAACCCTAAGTTTGGAAAGAAGATATGTTTGTCTAACACTCTAATGTAACGAGATCAGTTAATGGTTGTTTGGTTAGCCAGTCTAGTCCTTGATGCAATGAAAGGATGGTGGTAGAACCTCATATGCACTTCTTTGGAAAGGAAGGTGATGAAACCCTGACTAGAGTGGTTTAGGGTTTCTGAGGAATAGATCTTAAGGAATAATGACATACAGGAGATCATGATCGCCATACACAGTACTACGAAGATAATAAGTGACGGTAGTACTTTAGATGCCTAAGATAAAGTTGCATGTGGTATATGGCCATGCAAGCCGAGGGAGAGGGACGAACACCAGTAACCCAATGCATTGATGTAAGGGATAAAGAGTCCCCGAAAGAGAAAGGGAGTTCATCACTATGGATGTTGTAAGTCTCCCCTGGACCAAGGAAGGTCGAAATGCAATATGGGTTATGGTAGAATCGCCTTACCTAGATGACATGAGAAAGAAAGAGTTCTGTCAAGGGACCGAATTGATTGAACTACCCATGAGAGAGATGGTTCAGCTACACCATGATGCGAGTTCAAAGGTTCTTGAGTTTGACCTAAAGGTTCCCTTCCATAAGATGGAAGAAGGTACATGAAGAACTCTATGTTAGTACAGTTTATCACCCCTAACTAATGGATAGTATGATCCAGACTAAAGGGGTCTGATGAGAGCACATGTGCTCGTTCAGAGTGATAGCTAGAGACAATTCTTGTCCTATGATAAGATGTGATAATAACCACCATAGCCAGTATCAGGATTTAAGGAAGCTCTGTAAGGGAGGTTGTGTCGGTCACCACTTCAGTAAGGTGTTGTTGGTGAAAGGACCACGTAATGGTTAGAAAAGGGCCACAGTGCGTATAGATGAATTCACTTTGATTGTACAATGGCTGAAAGGAGCCTAGAGATGACGAGAGTCGTAAGCATATGCAAAGTAGACTGACATACAGTTCACTGTGGGAGAATATGTGAAAATCCGACCCCTCTAAGTTATAGCTAAGAGAGTTGAATCCCCGATGCATGGATTCTTTTGACATGGTTTGGTGGAGACGGTTAAGTTTAACCTTACCCCTCAGGATAAAGTAATGGGTGATAAGTTGCAGGTGTCCAATTTAGAGCACTATGTGAGGTACCTAGACCATGAGATGAGCAATGAACCTAGTGAGCCCAAGGGAGGCTGAAATGGCCTGAGGCACCTGTGCAGTTTATAGACGCCAGGATGAAAGAACTCAGAGAAAGGAATATGTGATGATAAAGGTTCTTTGTAAGCACCATGGATAGGGAAAAAGCCACATAGGGGCCTATGATGGACACGTAAAAGTCTTATCCTAAATTATTTGTTTGCTTAATAGAATTTTGAGGGCAAAATTCCTATAAGAGGGGAAGGATGTTACAACCCCAATTTTTGGGTTTATTTGGTGAGAAATGTAATTTCTCATGTTAAGGATATTTGAACAAATAATGATATAATGTATTTGGAATAAATGGATTTTGTCAACAATAGCCTTGATGTTTGTGTTGTGGGCTTTATTGGCTATTGGGCCCAAATAATAAGAAAATTCAATTAGTGAATGAATAATTGAATATTTGAGAAAAGAATGAGATGGAAACCTATAGAAGGCAAATCCAAAGAAGGATTTCGTGCCTCTTGGGTTCCTTGGGTTCCAAGGAGTCCAAAGTTGCAAAAAGAAAGCAATAAGAAAAGAAAATATTAATTAAGTAATTCTTTAGTAAGAAAGAAATTGAAAATAATGTTAAAATGTTGGAAATAAGTGGAAAAAGGTATAATTGAGTTATCCTTAGTGGAATTTCTTATCCCAAGGATTCCTAATGCTAAAACGAATACCAATGAGGAAAATAAAAGAGAAATAAAGAGAGAACCTCAAAAAGAGTTATTTTAATAAGAAATAACCAAGATAATGAGAAATAATGAATATAGATGCATCTAGAAGAATAAAAGGGCTAAGAGATATTTTTCCAAAATAGAATTTCGAAATAAAAAGGTTCCTTTGGGTTCAAGGAACTCAGGATAATTATACAATAGAAAAGGAAATAAAGAATATATGGAAAATATGAATAAAAGGGTGTTTTCTTGCAACTAAAGAAAAGGAACCGTTTAATTGAGATAATGATCCCAATTTTTACAGGATGAAAGATAAAAACATAAAAGATTTTCCCTTAAAATTTGAGGCAAAAAGGAGTTAAGAGTTGAGAGTTATCGATTTTTTCAAGATTATCCTCAAAATAGGATTTTCCTTGCAATTTGGGAAATCTTTCCCTTTTTGTTTGAGCGCGGATGATTGTGGCCGTTGGATCCTGATCCAACTGACTCGGCTCATCATCTAGAGTCCCAGAGGGACGCGGACTGTAGCACAATCAGGGGAAACTTCCCCCTTTGATTCCGATCAACTCAGTGATTGTTCGAGCTTGGAAACTTGTCAAATAGGTCCGGGGGTGAGAGGCGAAGCTTCTCGACCCTACTTTTATGGGATCCCATCGCGAATAGGAAAAACGCCCAATTAGGCAATGAACCAGTGGACGGTGGGGTTAATAAACCCTAGGTAGAGACCCCCATAGCCTATAAATAGGCCCTCGGGTGGTTGCTCTCACCCTCACGAACCCTGGCGGCAGCTTCTCGAGCCTCAGAGCCCTTCCCCTCTCGCGATTGACCTTGCTCTGACGAGCCCCAGCCGCGGCGCCACCGCAGTTTTAAAGCAAGGAGAAGAGAAGGACGACAAGCAGTAGTCATAGATCTCTGGACCATTGTGAGCCCAAGCACGATCCAACGGATCGGCTAAAAGGAGAGGGCGCGCATCTGAGTAGTGGAGCCGGAGAACGCGAAGTGTTTGATTGAGGGTCCACCATGGACCAAGGATCATCCAACGACTGACGGCAAGTAGCGGGGCGTGCCACTTAGTTAGTGGAGCCAGCCAGTTAGGAGCGTCAGATCGACCAGGAGGTCCATAGGCGCATCAATCCAACGATCCAAGAATTTCGGTAAATCTCTCTCTCTCTACCAAATAATCAAGAAAATTGCTTTTCCTTGCTAAAATCATAGTAATAGCTAGGAACCTCATATGAAGAAACTTTATATATGAAAGTTGGGTAGAAAAATGCAAGGAACCTGATAAAAATTATTTGAGAACTTGGTTCTAGTTCGTTTTTCAAAAGTGCCTTGATTTGTTATAAAAATGCATTACAAGTTAATTAGAAACCCTAATTGTACATAAAGGATGATTCTTTGTAACTTAATTGGTTAAATTGAGGATTAGTAACCTGTTAATTGATAACATGGAGTTTTCATCCGTTTTGAGTGCAAAGATGGTTAATTTAGGATTTATGTCTATAAATGAAAGATAATGTACATGAAAACCCTAATTTAGGGTAAAAGAAGAAGAAAACCTTGTTATTTTGATAAATTACTAAATAATGATCCTAAGACTGTTAGGAATATTAAAAGGAGAGAATTTAAAGGTTTTAAGTGATTTTGAGGAATTAGGGTTCATGATAACTAAGAATGAAGGCAAAACCCTAGTTTCCAAGAAACCCTAAAATTGGAATAGAAACCCTAAGGAATAAGATGGAATTGGATAAATTTTGATAAAATGAAGTTGGAATGTTTATTTCAGGATTTCTGTGCAATTGCTTGATTGATTGGATTTTCTCTCTCTACAAAGTTAATTCTGTATCTGAATCTGCAATAAGAGGTATGTGGTTACGCTTATGATTATCCCGACTAGTTTTCTGAGGATTTTATCGACGTTTCCCTCATGACTTGAAATAACTGTTGGATGTTTTTATTTCATGCAACTATAGAGTGACTATGACTATCACTATGAATATACATGTATAAATGGCTAGATTCGGGTCCACCTCTGTGGCTTGTAAAGGCTAAAAAGGGGTAACCTAGAGTAAGGTCTAGGTTATCGTGGGTTAGAAATTGGCTACCAAGTGTAGTGCCATGAGACCCATTAGCCTGCCATGAGTTAAGGAGTGGGCTACTTACGAGTAGTGCCATGTGACTCAACCCTAGAAACTGGTTCACCTATAGGTGGGACCATGAGGGGTTAATGGGGATCTACCATAAGGAAGGTAGTATCCGGGTCCACTGCAGGGATAACACAGAGGGTAGGGTACTAATGGATCACAGAGTTATATTTAAAACATAATCTTGGTTGTTAAATGATTAATTGAATGATTATGTTGTTATCATAGTTGCACGTTTATTGTTTCCCCCACATACCAGCTTCGGCTGACCGACGTTTTGTTTGTCAGCGTTTTAGGTACAAGCCAAAAGGACAAACAGTAAATCGTCATATCGTGAAATACATGAAGTAAAATACAAGGAGGATTAGATAGAATAGAATCCATAAGTGGATAGAAGTTTAGAGATCCAAGTTTTCAAAAAGGTATGCAAAAGTTTATTTTCTTACAGTTTTCCCGTTTAGTCTGTTAAAATTTGATAATTATTCTTGGTTAATTGCCGAACCTTTGATCTGGAAGTTATGGGTGCGGCTTCGACCTCTCGGTCTCCCTTAATTGGGGGTTATCGGGAGGTGGGGTCGTAACAATTAGTGTACAAAGGATCCTAGGGAGAGTATGATCACGTCACTGGTGGGCATGGTGACCACAATACACACGCATGTGCGCACACAACACACCATGCCTGGCATAGCTGGGTTGGGCAGGGTCGGACACGGGCTCAGACTTGTGGTTTGTGCCTTGTGGATTGTGGGAATATCTTCCGTCTTCTTTTTACAATATGACATAAAAACATAATTAATTATTAAGTTAAGTAATTATTTCTTTCCAAAATAGATTTACTAATCCTAATTGGAAAGTGTTTACCGCGTGGTTTTTTCCACAACGTGTACAACAACGGTCGTATGATCACGTCTTATTGAGAATAGAATTAGAGAGTGTGTTAGGATATAAATATGTATGGTCGTTAGGGTTAAAGACACATAATTCTTAATGCTCTTTCACAGCTGTCAACAGTTCACACATGCCTTTTGTGAACCCTAACAAGACGTCCTTAGTTGTTGTCGCTCCTTGTTGTTTCTGGAGATTTTCCTCTCCTGCACGAAGCGGCTTCCCCTTCCTATCCTAGATGTGATCTGTTTGAGTGGTGGTACCTATGAACGCTGAGCTACGTTGGTGGTATATGTTGATCGTCGTCAAGTACAAGAGAAACGAGAACTTACGACAGGTCCGTGTCCGGATTGACTAGAAGAATGACACATATCCAAATGTATCGCAGGCCGCTGATTTCTTTAAGTAACATGTTCGTTTTTCAACGAACAATCTGGTTTGTATTTTTAAATTTTACTATTTCTGTTCTCCTGTAGTGGTTATTTCTTCTGTCTCTTATCTATATCTGGCCTGAATACATTAATTACTTTAAATCTACTTGTTGCAGCATGTAATGACATATACAAAATTTACAACAGTGACTTCACATGAGCCACCCAAGAAATCAAGTGTGATCACATTGTTATGTATGTGGATCTACTATAGATGACTCCCCATCGTCGTAATCGCTCACCTAGTTAATCCCGGAGGTGACCGCCAATTGTGCAAAGACGCATGCCAAGACCTTCCAGTGGCACATGTTATAGTCTTAGTTAGGTGAGCAACATCATGTCCCTTGCTTAGAATGGACTGTTTGAGATTAGATTTGATCGCGGCTACAGAGTTACCGTCGGCAGAATGGGAGTCAGGCAGCAAATGCGGGGTAATTGAACTGATGGTGTATATGGTTGTTGTTGGTGTGTCTGAGAATCATTCATGTACTTATAGTAAATGTTGGTAGTTGTTTGATGTGCTTATAATTTTCACTTTATGAAATTGAAAGTGAGGTTTGATACAACTTAAGGGGATGTGGTGGTCATTATTGTTGCTCGCGAGGAGAGAGTGGGCATCATAGGTCTACTTTTTCTAAAATGCAGGTAGTTTTAGTTCGTGTAAAATATGTCAATGTTCTTACTACATCCTGAGATGTTGACGTTCTTTTGATTGTGCAACCGTACACAGTTGTCTTGATATCATTCAAAATGATTTGGTAACCAATGGTGTCATTCAATTGTGCTACAAGTGTAGATGTGGTGTGTTTAGTATTTAGGTTGCAATGAGCAATGTGTGTGCTTATGCATGAGCGACTGAGGTAGTAACTGTTTGTGGCTCAGTGGGGATGTGATGACCAGTTTAGTCACGAGAGTCGTACGTTTGTGTAGTGGCGGTTAGTGAACGTGGTATATGTAGCTGCTAAGCCACGCAATGAGCAATTGAAATCTGATGTTGCAAGTTTTTGTTTCACTTGTTGTTGCATCTAATCCGAACCATACATCTAACTTCAAAAATTTATCCCTAAAAAAATAATTGGGTGTTTTACGATCGAGATTTAATGCAACATGCTGGAACAGCGTCCTCGAAACGGTGAAATTAAACCCCGCAATTAAAAGCAAAAGTCAGTGGAGGTGTCATTGGAATGTTGGTGAAATGACGGTGTGTGTAGTGGTAGACCTTGTAGTGAGCAACTACAGCGGAGTAGGTAATCACTAATTGTGAAAAAAATATACGAACACACAATGTGGAGATGTAGTGTTTTTTGTTATATTTTAAATAAAAAGGCATTGTTTTAGTTCCACATTGGGAAATTCTGAAACTTATCAACTCCTTATATATGAGTTCTTATTCATAGGATATTTTAGGAATTCAATGTAACATGGGCTACGAACGCGCATAGTGAAGCAGCTCAAGTGGGTTTGGACCAGTTCGGTCTGGAAACTCTTTGATTGGATGCGTCGGCGCACCTTGCATCTTGCACACATCCTGCATCCAGAAGGTGCAAATTCATACTTTCACATCTCAAGGAGTCTGGTATCATTTCTTGTTTACAATTCTCTTATTTTTATCCACGGAAACAACATAAAATATATACAAATATAATTTGTAGGGTAAATAACATAATAATGCATAACATTTGTTCCTTGTAACAAATAAATGATAACCTTCCATTAATTACATAATCATACAAAAGATCATCTCTCATTTTAACATTTATATCAAATCTTCACGGTATGACAATATTGTTTACTTGACACAACAAAAGCTTTTGCAACATCATCGTACATGTCATATCATATAGCAATATTATTAGGAAAATTATTAACAGCACACCACTTACACCAAACTCGGCACCCCTACACCGGGAATCAGTGAACCGGCAAAAATCCGCAATGTGCGACACGGCTTCCGAGTCCCTAAATGTGAATCGACAGCTGCAGTTCATGCAGCATATGATCGATGTTTGCATTTGCATGCACTGCTGCAGACCAGATCATTCTTGACCAAATCAGAAATGTTACGTTTAATTTTTTAAAACTTCACCAATTCGGTGACGATTCTCCTTCGAGTACTCCTTAGCTACAAAATACACAATGTCTACCAATTAGTTTGACAATTATCATTGACCGTTCATATTCCACCTTCTGTGCCATTATTTACTCATAACAATACCAGACAACGGTCGCACTTGTTTAATTGTCACCACGAAACTTACCAAAATTTATGTGCTCTTTTTACATATGTCTTTAGATGATATCGATCATAATGTGATAGTTAATGACAATCAAGAAGATGTTATCCACAGCGAAAGCGACCCACCTTTATCAAATATTCAAAACAGTGACTTTTCTAAAATTGTTATACTAAGGACTCACGTAGGGGTTGTAAAACCTAAAGTTTGTATGGTATTTGACTCCATTGAAGAAGTCAGATCATTCTATGAATCATATACTAATGTGTTTGGATTTGGAGTTTCAACAACTCATTCTACCAAAAATCCTATCAGTAAATCTACTTTGAGGTTAACCCTTTCATGTCTTAAATCTGGTAGACCTCCTAAATCATCTAACAATGCTATGTACTATCGTCGTCCAACTGCTAAGACTAACTGTGTTGCACATATTAGATTTTATCATGACATATATAGTGATAAAATTGTTGTCACTGCTTTTCAAGAGTAGCATAATCATCACTACTATAGAAAATGCTTTTTACAACGGGAAAAACACAACAGTTTTGTTGGTTGTGTTGTAGTTAGCATATCTTTTACAACAAGTCTATTTGTGTGTTGTGAATTATATATTTTATACAACATAAGTTATATACAACGGGCCAAACTCATTGTAGTATATCTGATACTACAACAGGTGCTAAATTGTTGTAATAGACTGTAATATCACAACATACTCAAACCCGTTGTAAAAGACCATAATTACGCAGCATGCTCTAACATGTTGTAATAGTCACATATGCTAACTTGTTGTAATAGATCATCATTACACAACATACTCTAAACCGTTGTAAAAGATCATAATTACACAACATGCTCTACCCGTTGTAATAGTCATGTATGTTAATCCGTTGTAATAGACCATCATTACACAACATACTCTAACCCATTGTAAAAGATCATAATTACACAACATGCTCTACCCGTTCTAATAGTCACATATGTTAGCCCGTTGTAATAGACCAGCATTACACAACATACTATAACTCATTGTAGTATACTGTAATTACACAATAGGCTTTCACCTATTGTAATAGTTACCCGTTGTAATAGACCACAATCACACAATAGGTTTGCACATCATTTGTTGTATATGTACAACAAAGAATATATGTGTTGCATAAAATGAAATTGGTTCAACGGTTTGAGATGTGCCTTACTTTCAAGTGGTCTCAAGTTTGAAACTTTGTGTCTAGATGTATTTTTTTTTTATCTCAACATGTTATATACAACACCCCTATTACAACAGGTGTGTTCAATGAACTACAACATGTATTAACTGTTCTATAAAATACATATATTACAAGATGTGCAACACCTGTTGTATAAAGAACCCCCCATAAGACCATGTGATCTAATACAACAGTTGACCTTTTTAGAACAAAGTGTTCTAAAGCTTTTACCTTCAAAAATAAAGATTCCTAAAAACATTGCAAGGAGGATTGATCTAAACGACAGGACTGGTAAAGTCGCTTGAAATTCAAATTCTATATTCAAATAATGCCATTTTTTATATACATTGTACCAATATTTACACAGATTAGTATAGCAAAATCAGTGTCTAGTTTTATTGTCGAGGCCGGAGGTTACGATAACTTATCTTTTACTGAGAGGGATGTTAGAAATCACGTTGCCATAGCTAGATGTCTAAATCTTGGTAAAGGTGATGTAAACGCCATCTAAGAATATTTTATTAAAATGCAGACTAAAAATTCAAAAAATTTCTATATCATGAACTTAAATGATTATGGCATTCTTTGAAATATATTATGGGCCGATTCAAGTTCTATAGATGCTTACAAATACTTTGATGATGTAATCACATTTGATACTACATATTTTACTAATCGTTATAAAATGCAGTTTGATCCATTTGTCGGTGTGAATCACTATTCTCAAAGCATTCTTCTTGGTTGTGATCTTCTATGTCAAGAAACCACTGAAAACTATATATGGCTTTTTTAGATATGGCTAAAATACATTGGTAAGTTATGTGTGATCGTATTAAATATATATATATATGCACCGTCATGTTATATATTTGGTATTGTTTGTCTTTAATAAAGTATTGTGATCAAATATGCAAAATATAACATCTCAACTATCACTACAGGTGTTCCTCCCAAGGGTATAATAATAGATCAGGCACAACACATTATGAATGCAGTGAAAGTAGTTTTTCCAAATACATGTCATCATCTTTATTTGTGGCATATAATGAAAAAGATACCCGATAAGCTTAGCAAGGATTCTTCTACTTCATTTATGGTGAAACATGTTGTTTATGATAGTATTATAATAGACGAGTTTGAGTCAAATTGGGACAAGGCTGTACAGAATTGTACTATTAAGGATGATGGATGGCTGAATAGGATGTACCAATTGAGGGAAATGTGGGTTTCAACATACGTTGATAATTATTTTTGGGCTGATATGACAACAACACAGCGTAGTGAATCAATGAATACATTTTTTGACAATTATGTTAATTCTCGTACATCATTGAAGCAATTTGTTTACCAATATGAACTTGCTTTGTGCTCAAAATATCAGAAAGAGAGACTTACTGACTATGAATCTATACACAAAACAACACCTACAAGAACGTCTTATATGATTGAATTGCATTTTTGAGATGCCTACACAATACCATGTTTAAAAAAATTTAGGATCAGCTTTGCGGTATGATTTCATGTGATACCAAAGTCGTATTTAGTGATAGATTAAATTCTAGTTTTAATGTGATCGAGCATTGTAGAATAATAATTTCTCCAAAACAATCCAAAATCTTTAAAAGACATTTCAATGTCATGTATGAATATTCTTCACAGAACATGAATTGCTCATGTAGATACTTTGAATCTAGTGGTATTCTATGACACCACATGATATGTGTTATGATTAAAATATTGAAGTTTGAAAAAGTTCTCAAACAATACATATTGGACCACTAAAGGAAAGACATAACTTGTGTTTATGATGATCCAAATTCATAGTTATTGCAAAAGTCAGACAGTGCAAACAGTAGAGCTGAAGACATAATTAAATTTTGTCAAAGTTTTGTTGGTTTTAGAAAAACATCAAAGGACAATTATGAGCATATCAAACGGATACTAAGTGATACATACAAAAATATTAAAGTACCAGATTCTACTAAAAAGGCACGTGTAACCACACATTTTATATGCAAATTGTATACACCGTTTATATTATTATTTACTTATCAATTTTAATTATTATTTTTTAAAGTATGAATAGGTTGCAATACCATCAATACGGGATCCCTTTGTATGTAAAAGAGTTGGATGATCGTCATCAGTAAGGAAAAAATCATTTAAGGAGGGACTATCATTGAAAAAGTCAAAGTCCAAGTAGAAGAAGAAGAAGGTGAATCAGTTGCCTCCGTCCCAAGATGCATTTTGTGCGGTTGTTGACTTCAACATTGAAACATCTGGAGATCAACTAATATTCGCCCCAGTTGGAGACGTTCCACGTCGAGAGTGCACAACGAACCAATCAACATAGAAAATAGTGTCCATAATTACTCACAACAGTACAAGCGATGGAACCACCCCCAAACAAAATGGTGGATTGATCCATGCTCAATGTCAAAAAGAAATGATGTTTGATTGTAATACTTTCATGTTTATCAATGTAAACCATATTACTTTCATATTTATTAAATACAATTCTATATAAAACAAATGCTTACAGCCAAAACCTTACCAATAAATCTAAAAACATGTACCAACAGGCATTCTCCACACAACCTATCATAGAGACGTACAATACCAATGAATGATAAACCTTATAAACCTAAAATCATGTGTACATCTAATGGTACGTATACTCATATTTACTAATCATTTTATCCAAGGTGCTAATATCCAAGGTTGAAACATTTTATCCAAGGTGATAATCCTTGTATGCTACAAATAATATGTAAAATAGAAACAAATGTATAACTCACCATATAGAATAGTAGTAACAAATCACATAGAAAAACAGTACCAAAATATATTCCACAATGGTCATGTATGACATCAATATGCAAAGTGCGTACAGATCACTAGACTACACATAAAAACCTTTCTATACAAATTTATGCAAGGTGCATCTGAACTACACAAAACAACTATGATTCATAAAAAACCAAAAACCAACAACTATGCCAATAATTACAAAAGAGTGTATTAACACCCGTGATTCACAGAACATAATATAGATCGAACAGTACCAAACATAGATCAATAAACACCTTGAAGTCATTGTAAGATACAAGTAATATGCATAACAGAAACTAACTTATCAAATCAAATAGATTTGCAATACCAAATCATATTGGACAGAAATACCAAAATGTATAATAAAACATCCATAATTGCATTCATGTTCTGCATCTGATCAAGTTGGATAACACATATGTCATAAGTTTTTATATAAACCTACAAGGATAATTACTTAACTAAACAACCATACTTTCCTAATTGTTTATCTTCATTGGAATATCCAAAATTTACACGTCAAAATTTAAGCATTCATTCTATAATATTAATCAACAACACATATGCACTCCTTTTGTTGTAGCAGTCTACTTGCATATATCCCTCTCAGTCGGTGCACATTATCTCCCCTTGTTTCTTCAATTCCACAATTCTACAATAATTCTTCTATCCATCTGATCACATAGAATCCACAATCATTGCTTGCTAGATCTTGTTGTGGAGCTCTTCTTTCATAATTATTTTCCAATTTTTATCTGATATTCCAGCTTTAATCTTAAAAGATACTTTATTGCCTGAACCTAAAGTCGTCACACACAAAATATAATTAGCAGAGTACTCAATGGAGATTCAAAATTATTCATTACAAATTCATTCAAATCAGATTTTTCATACCATCAGATGTGCATATTGATCATATATATTGTACAGCACGTCAGTATCAGCACTCCTTTCCTCCTCTAAACTGTTGTAGTGAACAAAAACTTTTCTTTCCAAAGTCCTACCAGCAGGTGCCAGTGTGATGCTGTCAATATAGGAAGAATCATAGTCTTTGATTCTAAGATTTCCCCCATATGTGTTAAGAAATAATTCGTCAATCATGATTGATTTTGTTTCCTAATTGTGTCTGGCAATGAAAAATATATAATGAAGCACTTTTTACAATTGTCTTTACTGTCTTTCCTCTTTAATTCTATTACTGCATCCATAACCTATCACGGAAGTTTGACATAACAACCAATTACCATACTATTTTAACAACAAGAACATACTAATTTACATGAACAATGCTATCAATTCATCAATTAATTAACTTCAAACCTGATTGCTCAACATTCCTGCCCTCTTGACCATTTGCTTAAAATCATCCCTCATCAAAGTTGCATGTGGCGACACGAATACAACATCCCTATCATTGCTTCCTTCCCTTCTTATCTACAATACAAGAACAATATTATATCTAATCATAATATTTTATATGACACTACAACAAAAAATTATTATCATTTCAATCATTTTAATTTCATCTTCTGATAATGTTTGCACTGCACTATTATCAAAGTCTCTCATTCTTCTTATGATTGATACATCATCATCGTCTCCCTTAGCTTTCCTCTTCAATTTCATTCTTCTAACTGTTGGTATTTGACTTTTTCTCTTTTGTTTCAATTTTGAAGTTTTAATATCAACTTCCAATTTATCAACATTCTCACACACTGCAGCAATCTAGTCTTCAGTGTCCCCCTATTTCAATATCAAGTTGTTATATTTTTCACAATAGTAAGTATTATACAAATTCTCTGCATACCTTATCTTTCACTGTAAGGTCATCAATCAAAAGATTTCTTCTCACACTCTTAACTGGTATTTTGTCAAAACCACATGGCATCAGCCTACTAATGATATCATCAATTTGTTTATCTAGCTTTGTGTTGAAATATCCATGATCCTGCAACAAGTTAACAATATGACTTATAAATACTACCAAATTTAGTTTATTTTAGAACCACATTCCTACAAAAATGTACCATTTTATTCTACAACCCCTTATTTCATTCATCTTCACAATCAATTGGTGTGTCTTCTCTAATAGGAGTTATATAGGAAGTACTCTCATCAACAACAATTTCATTTTCCATTTCACCAACCTACAACAATTTTACAAGCATAAATTATAAACAACACTAAATTTTGTATATTTTAGAACTACATTTCAACAACAATATACAATTTCTTTTTGCAATACCTGATTTTGTTCATTTTATCTAATAATTGGTGTCCCTCCTCTAACATGAGTTTTAAAGGGACTACTGTCATCAGCCACAGTTTCATTTTCATTTGCATGAACTTGCAAAAATTTAACAACCATAACTTTTAAACAGTACCAAATTTCATACCTTGTCGAACCACATTTCAAAAATAATGTAACATTTCCTTTTCCATCGCTGATTTTGTTCATCTTCACAATTAATTGGTGTGTATCCTTTAACAGGAATTTTATACGAACTACTCTCAACAGTAATAGATTCATTTTCCCTTTCAAAACTTTTAACATCTGATCGTTCATGAATATGACCAGCTTCAGTATTAACAATCTCCTTGACCTTAAAAAATAAAACATGTCAAACAGTAATTCTTAATTAGATCACATAAAGATCTTCTTATTAATCAAAGCAGCACAAAATCAATTTCAATTAAATTTGATAAATCATCTCCTAACCATTATTGTATTCACTTCATTTTCTTCCTTGTTCTCACAGATCACTTTTCCAACTACACTAATAAGAGTTACAAATGGATTACATTCCACTATCATAGTCACATTCATTTGACTTACTTTGCTTATACCAGACCCAACTGCCTCAGAGGAAGTAACTGTATTTACCTCCTGTGTTATGACCCCACCTCCCGATAACCCCCAATTAAGGGAGACCGAGAGGTCGAAACCGCACCCATGACTTCTGGATCAAAGGTTCAACAATTAACCAAGAATAATTATCAAATTTTAACATACTATACTGAAAAGCTGTAAGAAAAATAAACTTTGCATACCTTTTGAAAGTTTGGATTTCTAACTTCTATCCACTTAAGGATTCTACGCTAACTAATCCTCCTGGTATTTTTCTTCATGTATTTCACAATGTGACGATTTACTGTTTGTCCTTTTCGCTTGTTCCTAAAATGCCGACAAACAAAACGTCGGTCAGCCGAAGCTGGTATGTGGGGGAAACAATAATCATGCAAATATGTTAACAACGTAATCATTCAATTAATCATTTAACAACCAAGATTACATTTTAAGACAAACTACTCAATCCATACCTATCCACAACTCTGTGTTGTCCCTGTAAGGACTTGTATAATACCTCTGTAAAGGTAGAGTCGCATGGCACTACTCGAGGTAGCCCAATATCTAACTCAATGTGACTTGATGGTCCTACCTCGAGGGTAGCCATGTACTAAGTCATCCATAGACCTGATGGACCTACCCAATAGGTAGCCATGTACTAGGTCTTCCTCTGACCTGATGGACCTACCCATAGGTAGCCATGTACTAGGTCAACTATAATGCCACAGAGGGGACCAGGATCTGAGCTTGTAGGCATATATCCTTTGTGATAGTCATAGCCACATTATAGTTTGCATGAACTAAATTCATCCAACAGTTTATTTAAAGAAACCGGTAAAACATTCGGGAATCGCCGTGAAACTAGAACGGTTATTCATAAGCGTAACCACATACCTGATTTGATGAGTCATGCAGATTATTGAACATATACTTCATGTATATACAATCAAGCCAATCAACAGATCCTAGCAAGTAATTCAATCATCACATAATTCCACATCCAATAGCAAGCCGCCACGTGCCTCCTTCCATGCAACCTATGCGCCTAAACTGGAATCATAACTGAATTACAAACTTGCCCCCGCGTAAGTGGGCTGTTTCTTCAGCCCGCGGAGGGGCGTTTCTGTCCATTGCCCTTTCCGTCTTCAACCTGGCGCAACGCGACCTGCATCCGCCCTAGCCGCCCATGGTGCGGTTTCATCATCCTCCCTGGACCTCGAGGGCCCTCGGCGACGGTCCCCCTACCTCCGACGTCCACCTCATAGTTTTCACTGAGTACACTAATACGCACTTGATAATGTCACAGAGGCAATCAACTCAACCTTGCTGGATCTACTGATCTATAGTTGGACTACATCCAACATTATCAAGAAATTAAGAAAGCTGCTACCATTGTCAAACATATCATATGCTCTTTCTGCTCTACCATCACCGGTTATAGTTTCTCTAGCTAGGGAAGAAGATAAGGCTTCATAGTTTTTGGGTTTTTATCATATGTTAAAGAATCTGATATAACTGAAAATAGAAATGATAAACCTTATATTGTTATGTAATTTTTAAAACGTCATAACAGAATTTGTTAAAAGTTACAAATGTCGTGCACTTCCTGTGAAATTAACCCTAATTTGTATGACTGAAATATAATATAAGCAGATGTCATAAATCTATGTGTAGCGTAGTTATAATTTATATATACCTTTTATTATTTTGTTTAAATCAATTATGATTCTAACAAAGTCTGAGTATTTCAATTTAATCGTTGGATACATGTTGTTTTATTTGTTTTATTTCCAAATAAATCTATATCTATACTACTATAAAAAGAGTGAATTTTTTCTTTATAACTGAAAATAGAAATGATAAACCTTATATTGTTATGTAATTTTTAAAACGTCATAACAGAATTTGTTAAAAGTTACAAATGTCGTGCACTTCCTGTGAAATTAACCCTAATTTGTATGACTGAAATATAATATAAGCAGATGTCATAAATCTATGTGTAGCGTAGTTATAATTTATATATACCTTTTATTATTCCTAGAATCCCGATACTGGCTATGGTGGTCATCATCACATCTTTCATAGGACAAGAACTGTCTCTAGCTATCACCCTGAACGAGCACCTATGCTCTCATCAGACCCTGTACTAACACCGAGTCCTTCATGCACCTACTTCCATCTTTTGGAAGGGAACCTTTAGGTCAAACTCAAGAACCTTTGAACTCGCTTCATGGTGTAGTTGAACCATCTCTCTCCCATGGGTAGTTCAACCAGATCTGGGGATAGAACTCTTTCTTTCTTATGTCATCTAGGTAAGGTGAACTATCATAACCCATATTGTATCTCGACCTTCCTTGATTTAGGGGAGGCTTACAACATCCATAGTGATGAACTCCCTTTCTCTTTTGGGGACTCTTTATACTTTATATCCATGCACTGGGTTACTGGTGTTCGTCCTTCACCTCCTATCATGCATGGCAACATACCACATGCATCTTCGCCTCAGACATCCAAAATACTACTGTCACTTACTATCTTTTGTAGTATTACGATGTTTAGTGATCTTAAAACCATGATCTCCGATATGTCACGATTCCTCAAGATCGATACCTCAGAAGCCCTAAACCACTCTCATCAGGGTTTTATTACCTTCCTATCAAAGAAATGCATCCGAGGTTCTATCACCATCCCTTCACTACATCAAGGACTAGGCTGGCTAACCAAACAATCATTTACTTGATTAACCTATTGATACATCTGGGTGTTAGCCAAACTTATCTCTTTCCAAACTTAGGGTTAGCCAAACAACCTCCACTTCTTCTAGCCTCTAGCTAAACTAGGCAGCTATATCTCAACCAGAGCATCCATTACCACTTCACCTCCTTAGGCATTAGGTAATGTTGAAGACATACACCTCCATGCATTCCACTTATCACCTCATCTCAAACTCTAAGTTTGTCTTCATTAAGGAACTCTGAGCTCATCCTCATGGTGATCAGACTCAACCTTGCATATCTTACAAATTCCAGATAGCCCATGATATTACATCCTCACAAGATGATCTCCTTAATACTCTAAGTGTTAGTAAACCATCCATGTACCATTCACCTCACAGGGTATGTTATCATCTCTTTCATCATACCTCGTAGCGACGTTCCAACTCGCATCATCTTTTATCCTTGGTGTAAGGCATGCGTACTGTCCTATCTCTCACTCCCATAACAAGAAGAAATAAGCATTTGGCGGTCGTCCAAATACAGAGTTCCTCCTATTCCAAGAGTAGAGATGGCACATCCCACCTTGCCAGTACACCTTCAAATCTAAGTCAAAACATGCAACTTATGTCTCTACAGCACCAACATCCTGATATCAAAATTATGTCCATGGAAAACTGGTCTCGAACCTACTTGGGTCCACACAATCCTTGGTCATCTCCTTTGGGTCTATAGGGTGCCAGCACTTTTGGGGTCATCCCTCTTCCCTCATGCATCCAGAGAGTGCCCTACTCATCTGCCCTTTGGGTCCCATGAGTTCATGAAGGTGATCAAACTTCTAACCCATGGCCCTCAGACAATGATAGCTGTTACCTCCCGACCCTATGGTCATGTGCAACTGGGGAATTAGGCAACTCCTACTTTCATCGGTCTTATCCCTACCTGACCCTAGGATAGACTTAGGATTCTCCATCATAGTACATGTTCACTTAGAACCTTATCCAAGTCTTCATCATCTCTCTTTCTGCATTCATGGGCTGGCTTTCATCCTTTTATTAGGATCATGGCAACCTGCCTACCTTGGTCAAGTCCCATACCGGTTACCTCCATGGTAACATATCTGCATGCACTTAGAGATGCATATCTATGGGTCTATAGGTTCATCCTCATACCATGTACTTTTCACTTAGCTTCTCAAGATCCTATGAGACCTCTTTAGGTTACTTTAAACCAACAAAACTGGTATACACCCTACCAAAGGGTCCCTCTCCCAGGATGGGAGGAAAACAACTATCTCTTGATAACAGGGTCACAAAAGCTCTTAGGTCTAGGGTTTACATCCACATGAGACTACTTAACCCTAGCAAGCTATTAAGGCACAAGCATATCACCTACTGAACCATGCTAGGTCTTACTTGTCCTCTTTCCTCAATGCTGGATCAAGATCATACCTTCCTTTATCATCAACCTAGCTGTGAGGGGTTCATCAAGCATACCTTAACTTAAGGGACTTCCTTTTTCCTCTATACTTGAGGAGTACCATGCTCGAAACTATAGCAACTTAATTCTCGTCATGAGCATTTGGTATACCACCTAAATTCTCGATTTTCTAGAATGTAAGAAGCAGCTAACACCTAAAGAAATACAAAATAATTCTTATAAATTTCAATAACTAAAAATTTACAATGAAAAGTGTTGAGGTGTTTAAATGAGCTTACCTATTGCAGGTAATCTAAAAATTGTGCACACCTATTAGGGGTTAAATCCTACCAATGTTGTCCCAATCTTGAAAACCATTTTTCTTCCATCATAGGTGTAAACAAGATCCTCTATCAGAGTCATGTCAAGAGAAGTAGGGCACTCATATCAATGAAGACACCAAATACATTATCTTTGAACATTGATATGTGTTCGTCTTTAACAATTCCTACTACAAGCTTAAATTTACTAATCCCGCATCTACTCCCAAAATGTTCTGTTGTTATATGTTCCTCATTTGTCATGTTCAAAATGGTAATACCTACAAAAAAACCAATTAAATAGTTTGCAGATAAAAAATAATTGTTCCATAAATATATAATATATTAGCCAAGTTGCTTAATTGTGCTTATCAGAACAACATTTATATTTTTTTTAAATAGTGATTATAGTTATGAAAAGCATACCAAATAAAGTTAACAACATTACCAATTATTCTTATTTTATAGAACTGTGCTTATATTAATAACTTTCTTTTCATATAATGTTTATTTTTACCAAAAAAAAAACAAAAACCATATAACAGTTATCTGCACTATCATGACCCTTTTTAAAAACAAAGTTTGCATTGATCATTGGTTCTTAATTCCACTTACCAGAACAATATTTAGATTTTTTTTAAATACAGTGATTATATTTGTAAAAAAGCATACCAAATAAATTTACCAACATTATTGTTCCTATATTAATAACTTTCTTTTTATATAATGCTTATATTTAGAAAAAATACCAAAAACCAAATCGCAGTTGTCTACATTATCATGATCATTTTAAAAAATAAAGTTTTCATTGATCATTGTTGCTTAATTCTACTTAGCAAAACAATATATATATATATTTTTAAACAGTGATTATATTCATATAAAACATACCAATTTGTGCTTATATTTATAAAAGAACAACATTTACATTTAAAAAAATGATCATAGTTATAAAAAAAGCATACCAAATAAAGTTAACAACATTATCAATTAGTCTTATCTTATAACATTGTGCTTATATTAATAACTTTCTTTTCATATAATGTTTATTTTTACCAAAAAAATCCACAAACCATATAATAGATGTCTACACTATCATGATCCTTTTTAAAACAAAGATTGCATTGATCATTGCTGCTTAATTCCGCTTACCAGAACAACATTTAGATTTTTTTTAAATACAGTGATTATATTTATAAAAAGCATACCTTATAAATTTACCAACATTCCCAATTATTATTAGTTTATAGTATTATGCCTATATTAATAACTTTCTTTTTATATAATACTTATATTTAGAAAAAAGATATCAAAAACCATATAACAATTGTATGCATTATCATGTTCATTTCCAAAAATAGAGTTTTCGTTGATCATTGTTGATTAACTCTGCTTAGCAGAACAATATTTATATTTTTAAAAAAAATTGTGATTATATTCATAAAAAAACATACCAATCAGTGATTATATTTATAAAAGAAAAATATTTGGATTTTTTAAATAGTGATTATATTATTAAAAACACACTAAATAAATTTACTAGAATTCCAAATTATTATCATTTTATAGCATTGTGTCTATATTTATAACTTTCTTTTTAGACAGCTCTATTGACAATGATAAAATATACTAACAGATCAAATGCCAAAATGAGATGTACTTTTTTTTGCTTACATTTTGAATCATGCTATTGATTTGCAAAAAAGATATTAAATATAGAAATGTTAGACAATAATGTGAAGAGTGCTTATAATTCTTTTTGAACACGTGATTATTTGTACCAAACCTAATAAACATTAATTTCAAGCAATATTACCAGACAAATTACATTGCACACCAAACCAAATGATCTTCTAAACTGTGCTAAATATTTTATACTCTTGTATAATGTATACAACATTACAAATCTAACAAATCAATAAATTTTAGTTTAAGAGCAGTTCATTTTTCGACTTCATAATACTTCATAAGAACTCTGAAACGGTACTAACAATTGATACTTCTGTACTAATATATACAAATTATAATTTTAACGGGCTATACAACACTAGAAAAAAATACTAACATTTTTAAAAAAATGTATTTTCCTCCAAAAAATATTTTTTTCAACTAGCAACCATTCTATCACTATTTTTAAACGAAATTGTTCAAGAATGGCTTTTTTAACCTTTGTATCCTCTATTTTTTATCAAAAATTACACTTTTTGTACCTACATTTACTATGTCAGTAAATGCAACTCGAAAAAAAGAACTATATTAGTTGAGGAATTTCAATTTTATCAAGTAAATCAAACATGCATGCCAAAATTTTAAAAATATTTAATTTTTTAATAAAAAATACATATCGTATTTACTTTAGCACTGTCTCTCCTCGTCTCCAGTGAAACCTTTGACTTGCTTCCGCTCCAGACCTTCGGCGAAGCTTCTACTTCAACCCCTCTCGTCTTTTGCTCCAACGGATAGGTCGTCTTGTTGTTGTGTTCACCTGGATGAAGAATTCGAGCGCCACACAGTGCCTCTTCAACCTCCAACAGAAGGAGCTAGTCGGCTTAAAGCTCCAGCTAAAGAAGCTCCGGGTCAGGGGATGATCGCTAGAGAGGGAGATGCGCGAAAAGAGAGAGAAAGAAAAGAGAGAGGAAGAGCCGAGAAATGAAACCACACACAAAAGGCAGGTGTCTACTTTTTCCTTCATGGTCACACTTTTTTCGACTCTGGAGAACTGAACCGGCACCCATTCAACTTCCGGTACAGTTCTATTATAAAATACGCACAGTGCGGATAGAATATCAGAACCACCAAGGGCGGAGCCAGGGGGCAAGCGGAGGCTATGGCCCCCCAAAAAAATTAAAAAATTAATATGAGTACTCATATACATATATATTTATACATAAGTTGTATAATAAATAAATACTACAGTGAGTTCTATGTAGTGAGGTGTTTCTAGTCTAGTGGATTGTGCTTTGTAACTTTAGTTGGAGGTCCCATGTTCCAACCCCCGCGGCCGCAATTCATCTTCTATTCAATTTTTCTATTGTCTACAAGTTGGACAAGAATATATGTAGAATGTATCATGTTGTTGAAACAAATTGTGAAGTTGGTCTAGTGGTTTATGTGTGTATTGCTAAACTTGTGGTCTTGGGTTCAAACCTTAGGTACCACAAATATTTTTTGGTCCCCCCAAGAACCAACTTCTGGCTCCGCCCCTGGGAACCACGCAAAATCTAAAAGCTGCAAGCATGCGAGATCTCGTTTGCGAGTTTCCAAAGCCGAGGTGTAGATACTGGTGTAACTGGTGTGTTATATATCACTACTCATAGTATTATAGTCATCATCATAATATGCCAGCAGCCAATAAATTTTTGGTTGTAGATCGAATAGTAATCTTATTCCAGTTATCATCATAATATGACAACAATATTTACTTGGCACAGCATAAGCGTTTGCAACATCATTGTATATGTCAGATCATATGTCGACCATACGCAGTCTCTACTTGCCAGAAGCATTCAAACAATTCCCTCGTAGCAACTAAGGAACGAAGTTTAGTTCTTGTATCTGTCACACTGCCAAGTCCTAATAGGTTCCAAACATGTCTTCCTAATGCGGCAAATGCTTAATACATAAGACGAGGAACCATGTCCAAAAGACAAAAGAACATTACGAAGTAGTTGCTTTGTGTTATGAAAATCTGTTCAATTACGTTATTGGAGTGTGTGCTGCACAAACGCAAAAATTGCAGTTCGATGTGAGATATCAAGCCATAGTCTGGTACTGCATGAAAACGTAACTAAGAGAATGTAACAAGATGGGGTAGAGAAATACAAACATAGAATAGAACCAGTGGTGGATCACCTTAATTGTAGTGATGTCGGTTTGGCCATCGGAGATCTGTAACCGGCCTCATAGTTTTCACTGAGTACACTAATACGCACTTGATAATGTCACAGAGGCAATCAACTCAACCTTGCTGGATCTACTGATCTATAGTTGGACTACATCCAACATTATCAAGAAATTAAGAAAGCTGCTACCATTGTCAAACATATCATATGCTCTTTCTGCTCTACCATCACCGGTTATAGTTTCTCTAGCTAGGGAAGAAGATAAGGCTTCATAGTTTTTGGGTTTTTATCATATGTTAAAGAATCTGATATAACTGAAAATAGAAATGATAAACCTTATATTGTTATGTAATTTTTAAAACGTCATAACAGAATTTGTTAAAAGTTACAAATGTCGTGCACTTCCTGTGAAATTAACCCTAATTTTTATGACTGAAATATAATATAAGCAGATGTCATAAATCTATGTGTAGCGTAGTTATAATTTATATATACCTTTTATTATTTTGTTTAAATCAATTATGATTCTAACAAAGTCTGAGTATTTCAATTTAATCGTTGGATACATGTTGTTTTATTTGTTTTATTTCCAAATAAATCTATATCTATACTACTATAAAAAGAGTGAATTTTTTCTTTATAACTGAAAATAGAAATGATAAACCTTATATTGTTATGTAATTTTTAAAACGTCATAACAGAATTTGTTAAAAGTTACAAATGTCGTGCACTTCCTGTGAAATTAACCCTAATTTGTATGACTGAAATATAATATAAGCAGATGTCATAAATCTATGTGTAGCGTAGTTATAATTTATATATACCTTTTATTATTTTGTTTAAATCAATTATGATTCTAACAAAGTCTGAGTATTTCAATTTAATCGTTGGATACATGTTGTTTTATTTGTTTTATTTCCAAATAAATCTATATCTATACTACTATAAAAAGAGTGAATTTTTTCTTTATAACTGAAAATAGAAATGATAAACCTTATATTGTTATGTAATTTTTAAAACGTCATAACAGAATTTGTTAAAAGTTACAAATGTCGTGCACTTCCTGTGAAATTAACCCTAATTTGTATGACTGAAATATAATATAAGCAGATGTCATAAATCTATGTGTAGCGTAGTTATAATTTATATATACCTTTTATTATTCCTAGAATCCCGATACTGGCTATGGTGGTCATCATCACATCTTTCATAGGACAAGAACTGTCTCTAGCTATCACCCTGAACGAGCACCTATGCTCTCATCAGACCCTGTACTAACACCGAGTCCTTCATGCACCTACTTCCATCTTTTGGAAGGGAACCTTTAGGTCAAACTCAAGAACCTTTGAACTCGCTTCATGGTGTAGTTGAACCATCTCTCTCCCATGGGTAGTTCAACCAGATCTGGGGATAGAACTCTTTCTTTCTTATGTCATCTAGGTAAGGTGAACTATCATAACCCATATTGTATCTCGACCTTCCTTGATTTAGGGGAGGCTTACAACATCCATAGTGATGAACTCCCTTTCTCTTTTGGGGACTCTTTATACTTTATATCCATGCACTGGGTTACTGGTGTTCGTCCTTCACCTCCTATCATGCATGGCAACATACCACATGCATCTTCGCCTCAGACATCCAAAATACTACTGTCACTTACTATCTTTTGTAGTATTACGATGTTTAGTGATCTTAAAACCATGATCTCCGATATGTCACGATTCCTCAAGATCGATACCTCAGAAGCCCTAAACCACTCTCATCAGGGTTTTATTACCTTCCTATCAAAGAAATGCATCCGAGGTTCTATCACCATCCCTTCACTACATCAAGGACTAGGCTGGCTAACCAAACAATCATTTACTTGATTAACCTATTGATACATCTGGGTGTTAGCCAAACTTATCTCTTTCCAAACTTAGGGTTAGCCAAACAACCTCCACTTCTTCTAGCCTCTAGCTAAACTAGGCAGCTATATCTCAACCAGAGCATCCATTACCACTTCACCTCCTTAGGCATTAGGTAATGTTGAAGACATACACCTCCATGCATTCCACTTATCACCTCATCTCAAACTCTAAGTTTGTCTTCATTAAGGAACTCTGAGCTCATCCTCATGGTGATCAGACTCAACCTTGCATATCTTACAAATTCCAGATAGCCCATGATATTACATCCTCACAAGATGATCTCCTTAATACTCTAAGTGTTAGTAAACCATCCATGTACCATTCACCTCACAGGGTATGTTATCATCTCTTTCATCATACCTCGTAGCGACGTTCCAACTCGCATCATCTTTTATCCTTGGTGTAAGGCATGCGTACTGTCCTATCTCTCACTCCCATAACAAGAAGAAATAAGCATTTGGCGGTCGTCCAAATACAGAGTTCCTCCTATTCCAAGAGTAGAGATGGCACATCCCACCTTGCCAGTACACCTTCAAATCTAAGTCAAAACATGCAACTTATGTCTCTACAGCACCAACATCCTGATATCAAAATTATGTCCATGGAAAACTGGTCTCGAACCTACTTGGGTCCACACAATCCTTGGTCATCTCCTTTGGGTCTATAGGGTGCCAGCACTTTTGGGGTCATCCCTCTTCCCTCATGCATTCAGAGAGTGCCCTACTCATCTGCCCTTTGGGTCCCATGAGTTCATGAAGGTGATCAAACTTCTAACCCATGGCCCTCAGACAATGATAGCTGTTACCTCCCGACCCTATGGTCATGTGCAACTGGGGAATTAGGCAACTCCTACTTTCATCGGTCTTATCCCTACCTGACCCTAGGATAGACTTAGGATTCTCCATCATAGTACATGTTCACTTAGAACCTTATCCAAGTCTTCATCATCTCTCTTTCTGCATTCATGGGCTGGCTTTCATCCTTTTATTAGGATCATGGCAACCTGCCTACCTTGGTCAAGTCCCATACCGGTTACCTCCATGGTAACATATCTGCATGCACTTAGAGATGCATATCTATGGGTCTATAGGTTCATCCTCATACCATGTACTTTTCACTTAGCTTCTCAAGATCCTATGAGACCTCTTTAGGTTACTTTAAACCAACAAAACTGGTATACACCCTACCAAAGGGTCCCTCTCCCAAGATGGGAGGAAAACAACTATCTCTTGATAACAGGGTCACAAAAGCTCTTAGGTCTAGGGTTTACATCCACATGAGACTACTTAACCCTAGCAAGCTATTAAGGCACAAGCATATCACCTACTGAACCATGCTAGGTCTTACTTGTCCTCTTTCCTCAATGCTGGATCAAGATCATACCTTCCTTTATCATCAACCTAGCTGTGAGGGGTTCATCAAGCATACCTTAACTTAAGGGACTTCCTTTTTCCTCTATACTTGAGGAGTACCATGCTCGAAACTATAGCAACTTAATTCTCGTCATGAGCATTTGGTATACCACCTAAATTCTCGATTTTCTAGAATGTAAGAAGCAGCTAACACCTAAAGAAATACAAAATAATTCTTATAAATTTCAATAACTAAAAATTTACAATGAAAAGTGTTGAGGTGTTTAAATGAGCTTACCTATTGCAGGTAATCTAAAAATTGTGCACACCTATTAGGGGTTAAATCCTACCAATGTTGTCCCAATCTTGAAAACCATTTTTCTTCCATCATAGGTGTAAACAAGATCCTCTATCAGAGTCATGTCAAGAGAAGTAGGGCACTCATATCAATGAAGACACCAAATACATTATCTTTGAACATTGATATGTGTTCGTCTTTAACAATTCCTACTACAAGCTTAAATTTACTAATCCCGCATCTACTCCCAAAATGTTCTGTTGTTATATGTTCCTCATTTGTCATGTTCAAAATGGTAATACCTACAAAAAAACCAATTAAATAGTTTGCAGATAAAAAATAATTGTTCCATAAATATATAATATATTAGCCAAGTTGCTTAATTGTGCTTATCAGAACAACATTTATATTTTTTTTAAATAGTGATTATAGTTATGAAAAGCATACCAAATAAAGTTAACAACATTACCAATTATTCTTATTTTATAGAACTGTGCTTATATTAATAACTTTCTTTTCATATAATGTTTATTTTTACCAAAAAAAAAACAAAAACCATATAACAGTTATCTGCACTATCATGACCCTTTTTAAAAACAAAGTTTGCATTGATCATTGCTTCTTAATTCCACTTACCAGAACAATATTTAGATTTTTTTTAAATACAGTGATTATATTTGTAAAAAAGCATACCAAATAAATTTACCAACATTATTGTTCCTATATTAATAACTTTCTTTTTATATAATGCTTATATTTAGAAAAAATACCAAAAACCAAATCGCAGTTGTCTACATTATCATGATCATTTTAAAAAATAAAGTTTTCATTGATCATTGTTGCTTAATTCTACTTAGCAAAACAATATATATATATATTTTTAAACAGTGATTATATTCATATAAAACATACCAATTTGTGCTTATATTTATAAAAGAACAACATTTACATTTAAAAAAATGATCATAGTTATAAAAAAAGCATACCAAATAAAGTTAACAACATTATCAATTAGTCTTATCTTATAACATTGTGCTTATATTAATAACTTTCTTTTCATATAATGTTTATTTTTACCAAAAAAATCCACAAACCATATAATAGATGTCTACACTATCATGATCCTTTTTAAAACAAAGATTGCATTGATCATTGCTGCTTAATTCCGCTTACCAGAACAACATTTAGATTTTTTTTAAATACAGTGATTATATTTATAAAAAGCATACCTTATAAATTTACCAACATTCCCAATTATTATTAGTTTATAGTATTATGCCTATATTAATAACTTTCTTTTTATATAATACTTATATTTAGAAAAAAGATATCAAAAACCATATAACAATTGTATGCATTATCATGTTCATTTCCAAAAATAGAGTTTTCGTTGATCATTGTTGATTAACTCTGCTTAGCAGAACAATATTTATATTTTTAAAAAAAATTGTGATTATATTCATAAAAAAACATACCAATCAGTGATTATATTTATAAAAGAAAAATATTTGGATTTTTTAAATAGTGATTATATTATTAAAAACACACTAAATAAATTTACTAGAATTCCAAATTATTATCATTTTATAGCATTGTGTCTATATTTATAACTTTCTTTTTAGACAGCTCTATTGACAATGATAAAATATACTAACAGATCAAATGCCAAAATGAGATGTACTTTTTTTTGCTTACATTTTGAATCATGCTATTGATTTGCAAAAAAGATATTAAATATAGAAATGTTAGACAATAATGTGAAGAGTGCTTATAATTCTTTTTGAACACGTGATTATTTGTACCAAACCTAATAAACATTAATTTCAAGCAATATTACCAGACAAATTACATTGCACACCAAACCAAATGATCTTCTAAACTGTGCTAAATATTTTATACTCTTGTATAATGTATACAACATTACAAATCTAACAAATCAATAAATTTTAGTTTAAGAGCAGTTCATTTTTCGACTTCATAATACTTCATAAGAACTCTGAAACGGTACTAACAATTGATACTTCTGTACTAATATATACAAATTATAATTTTAACGGGCTATACAACACTAGAAAAAAATACTAACATTTTTAAAAAAATGTATTTTCCTCCAAAAAATATTTTTTTCAACTAGCAACCATTCTATCACTATTTTTAAACGAAATTGTTCAAGAATGGCTTTTTTAACCTTTGTATCCTCTATTTTTTATCAAAAATTACACTTTTTGTACCTACATTTACTATGTCAGTAAATGCAACTCGAAAAAAAGAACTATATTAGTTGAGGAATTTCAATTTTATCAAGTAAATCAAACATGCATGCCAAAAGTTTAAAAATATTTAATTTTTTAATAAAAAATACATATCGTATTTACTTTAGCACTGTCTCTCCTCGTCTCCAGTGAAACCTTTGACTTGCTTCCGCTCCAGACCTTCGGCGAAGCTTCTACTTCAACCCCTCTCGTCTTTTGCTCCAACGGATAGGTCGTCTTGTTGTTGTGTTCACCTGGATGAAGAATTCGAGCGCCACACAGTGCCTCTTCAACCTCCAACAGAAGGAGCTAGTCGGCTTAAAGCTCCGGCTAAAGAAGCTCCGGGTCAGGGGATGATCGCTAGAGAGGGAGATGCGCGAAAAGAGAGAGAAAGAAAAGAGAGAGGAAGAGCCGAGAAATGAAACCACACACAAAAGGCGGGTGTCTACTTTTTCCTTCATGGTCACACTTTTTTCGACTCTGGAGAACTGAACCGGCACCCATTCAACTTCCGGTACAGTTCTATTATAAAATACGCACAGTGCGGATAGAATATCAGAACCACCAAGGGCGGAGCCAGGGGGCAAGCGGAGGCTATGGCCCCCCAAAAAAATTAAAAAATTAATATGAGTACTCATATACATATATATTTATACATAAGTTGTATAATAAATAAATACTACAGTGAGTTCTATGTAGTGAGGTGTTTCTAGTCTAGTAGATTGTGCTTTGTAACTTTAGTTGGAGGTCCCATGTTCCAACCCCCGCGGCCGCAATTCATCTTCTATTCAATTTTTCTATTGTCTACAAGTTGGACAAGAATATATGTAGAATGTATCATGTTGTTGAAACAAATTGTGAAGTTGGTCTAGTGGTTTATGTGTGTATTGCTAAACTTGTGGTCTTGGGTTCAAACCTTAGGTACCACAAATATTTTTTGGTCCCCCCAAGAACCAACTTCTGGCTCCGCCCCTGGGAACCACGCAAAATCTAAAAGCTGCAAGCATGCGAGATCTCGTTTGCGAGTTTCCAAAGCCGAGGTGTAGATACTGGTGTAACTGGTGTGTTATATATCACTACTCATAGTATTATAGTCATCATCATAATATGCCAGCAGCCAATAAATTTTTGGTTGTAGATCGAATAGTAATCTTATTCCAGTTATCATCATAATATGACAACAATATTTACTTGGCACAGCATAAGCGTTTGCAACATCATTGTATATGTCAGATCATATGTCGACCATACGCAGTCTCTACTTGCCAGAAGCATTCAAACAATTCCCTCGTAGCAACTAAGGAACGAAGTTTAGTTCTTGTATCTGTCACACTGCCAAGTCCTAATAGGTTCCAAACATGTCTTCCTAATGCGGCAAATGCTTAATACATAAGACGAGGAACCATGTCCAAAAGACAAAAGAACATTACGAAGTAGTTGCTTTGTGTTATGAAAATCTGTTCAATTACGTTATTGGAGTGTGTGCTGCACAAACGCAAAAATTGCAGTTCGATGTGAGATATCAAGCCATAGTCTGGTACTGCATGAAAACGTAACTAAGAGAATGTAACAAGATGGGGTAGAGAAATACAAACATAGAATAGAACCAGTGGTGGATCACCTTAATTGTAGTGATGTCGGTTTGGCCATCGGAGATCTGTAACCGGCCTCATAGTTTTCACTGAGTACACTAATACGCACTTGATAATGTCACAAAGGCAATCAACTCAACCTTGCTGGATCTACTGATCTATAGTTGGACTACATCCAACATTATCAAGAAATTAAGAAAGCTGCTACCATTGTCAAACATATCATATGCTCTTTCTGCTCTACCATCACCGGTTATAGTTTCTCTAGCTAGGGAAGAAGATAAGGCTTCATAGTTTTTGGGTTTTTATCATATGTTAAAGAATCTGATATAACTGAAAATAGAAATGATAAACCTTATATTGTTATGTAATTTTTAAAACGTCATAACAGAATTTGTTAAAAGTTACAAATGTCGTGCACTTCCTGTGAAATTAACCCTAATTTGTATGACTGAAATATAATATAAGCAGATGTCATAAATCTATGTGTAGCGTAGTTATAATTTATATATACCTTTTATTATTTTGTTTAAATCAATTATGATTCTAACAAAGTCTGAGTATTTCAATTTAATCGTTGGATACATGTTGTTTTATTTGTTTTATTTCCAAATAAATCTATATCTATACTACTATAAAAAGAGTGAATTTTTTCTTTATAACTGAAAATAGAAATGATAAACCTTATATTGTTATGTAATTTTTAAAACGTCATAACAGAATTTGTTAAAAGTTACAAATGTCGTGCACTTCCTGTGAAATTAACCCTAATTTGTATGACTGAAATATAATATAAGCAGATGTCATAAATCTATGTGTAGCGTAGTTATAATTTATATATACCTTTTATTATTTTGTTAAAATCAATTATGATTCTAACAAAGTCTGAGTATTTCAATTTAATCGTTGGATACATGTTGTTTTATTTGTTTTATTTCCAAATAAATCTATATCTATACTACTATAAAAAGAGTGAATTTTTTCTTTTAATTACTGTTATGCTACTGACCAATCAGAACAAAGAATTTTCAAAATATTGAACTCTCCTTAAGTCTTTCTCTTCTCTTCTTTTTTTCTCTCAAATTTTTTAACAGTTTCTCTTCTCAAAATGCTCGAGATCATGGACTCCTTTTGCAGCAAAATTTGAAATAGCCACATTTCTAGCCAACTTCCCACTTTTTATATTTCCTCTTCCACATTTTATATTCCTTCCTAAACCGTTTTCCTCACTGACTCGCGACTCCCTCCCTCCATAATCCCCACTACTACTAGGACGCCTCTTGAATCCCCTTCCCATTACCCCAATCCGATATAACTTCCAATAATTATCTCTCTCAAATCGCTAATTAATAATGATTCTTGATTATTTAATGGCCATATAATATTCAATTATGACTATGTGTTTATCCAAATAAAACGGTTTTCAAAAAGTTATCCCATAATATTCAATTATCTTTTTCTCATTTCAACCAATTTAAATTGGTCAGCAAATTTTCTCCTTAATCTAATTATTCAATAATATTCTAAATAATAATAAATTATTTCACTTCTCTCCTTAATCTAATTACAACACTGAGATAACTATTTCCGCCCTTGATTCTCTCCGCTCGCGTCTACTTCCTTCCTTGATTCTCTCCGCTCACGTTCCAACTCCTCGCACTCCTCGATAAGAGCGAGCAACAATTGTGACCGGATTCTCCACATCTCAACTCCCCACTCACCGCACTTCAAATCCATCCGTTCCACCTTCCTCCCTAGAGAACCCTCCTCCATAACCAACCTCTCTCCACATATATTTTTCACGCCTCCTATTCTAGATATACATATGTCTCTGCATCTACCTCTTGCATCCTATCGGCTATGTTCATCCCATGAAACACAACAACTTCTGGTCACCTGTGGAGGTTTTCTCCCTCTTATACTCAGATGCTACGTGCAAGGTAATTACGCGTTACTTATGCCATCTATATTGTTGGGATCTCTCATGTTGTCAATGGCGAGCATAAATATGGTTTATGCATCTTCATGTGTTGTTGGATGCACATCCATTGTGTGGGACAAAGTAGTAGGCATATGTACTCAAGCATATTGGATGTGGTGTTTGATTTCATGTAAGGCCACGTTGGTACAATTGGTGTCGATGTTGCCTTTGAGAATGTCATCACATACAATAATAACAACAACAACAACGTGATGACATGGGTCTTGATCCACAGAAACACCGTCGAAACCTTAAAGAGACCTGGGAAGCCGCTCAAGGTTTACCTACTAAACATGTTCAATTAAGACCTTATTTAAAACTCAGTCATGCACATATTATATTGCATTGTAATTATTTATTTGACATAGTGACTATTGCATTATAGTAATGAATATATATTTATGCATTCACTTATTGTATATAATTTTGTTCTTAAACAATAGGTTGTTCAGTCTGCTTATTTGATTATCATTAATGACCAGTATTACAGATGCAGATCCCTTAACATCATTTGAATGAACACCGCCAGTATTACAGTGATGCTACAAACAATTAGTTATCTTGATTGGCAAATCTTTCACCAAGCAGTGACAACAGACCTACATTTGAATTTGATGCATTGACAACACTTTAAGATTGGGATACTATTGTAGAACATGTTGTTGCAAGTATGAATGTTATGTATGAATGTTATGATGTAAAACGTTCTCCCTATATCATGTCCTCTTATTAACCATGCATCAAACATGGTTTCTTTTGTCAGATATGATATCTAAAAGCTGCTTTGTTTGAATCGACACTTACTGTCTATTATTGGTCGTTTATTTTCTACAATTACTTCCAAGGAGAACAATAAGTTATTAGATACTCTCTTCTCTTGTTGATTCTCGCCCACATTCTCCATACTCCTTTTCCACCTTCTCATCTCTCCAAAAATATCCCTCCTTATTTTTTTCTTGCACATTTGTTATATTTCACGTAATGTACTAACAAATAAGGAGGCCTTTCTTCCTCTTCTGTTTCCTTCTCTCAACTTCCCATTTACTATTTATCTCTATTCTTCATTCTATCACCTCTCTCTTTTACTCACTCACAACTTATTGTTTCAATATCAATAAGAAACGCTTTCACCTAATGTTGGCTCCAAAGTAACTATTCTATCAATACTACCACAATTCATTTAATTATAAGAATGCTACTATCCAATCATATTATAACAACATTATAGTGCTTTTATGATTATCTTTCCTTATTCCTCCACCACCAAGCCTCTGCCCCACTTTCTCTATGCATCTCGGGTATCCCTTCAATCTCTCTCCTTTTTTATCCCAATTAAAAAATAATAATTCAATGTCTGCCCACGTTCTTACTTTCCCCTCTCTCCCACTTCTCATCTCTCTCCCACTACATCTGTTGTCATGAAATCTGATCTTGATATCTATGATTTGTATTATCCCATCTCAAATTTGGAGCAATCCCATCCCTAATTTTTCACATTACCTTCTCTATCTTTCTTTCCTTAGTCGAATGTGTGCGAATGCCAATTCATATCACATTAGTATTTATTTAGTATCTATAGACAATATTTAAACCACAATATAAATTACGAGATGGTTCTTAACCATAATATGTGATTTTTGTATATACTCAAAACATAAACGTATTGGATTCTCTGTACTTTTGCTCTCTCCCAAATGAATGTATCCTCACGATGGAAGAGCAAGTGCTGAATAGATAAACTAGAAATCACAAGACCATGATACCAGTTTACAATCCACTCACATTACACTTACCAAAGAACAAAAATAGAGTTCTTTCACCAGATTGTAGCAACTCTGATAATAATTGGTGGATCAAGTGTTATATGTTGTCATATTCACAGAATTATTGTTGTAAGACATGAAATTTTTCTTTTGCTTAATGTGGAAAAATGTATTATTTAATTTTACATCTTCACATCAACTTTGTAAGAGGAGACAAAAAATAAATCTTTTTGTAGATTGCATATATTTTTGTATATGGGAATATATTTAATTAATACATAGATTTTATTTATATTCTTTATTTTTGTTATACTGACATCAAATCCTAACATCCACTTATATTAATTAGTTTATTTAGCATTGCATTACCATTATGTAACTAAATGTGTATATGATAGTTAGAATCCATATTTTTCTACCACACATCAAATTTCATAGTAATAAAAAAGTGAGAAAAATTATAATTCTCACTATAGTTTTTTTTATGTTTTATTTATAGATATAATCTAATACAAACAAATGTCTATAAGGATACATGTGCTCTCTCATCTAATTTTTTCATTTTAATTTTAAATATACTTTGATGTAAATAATATGTGTCAACATCCTTAGTAAGCGACACATGTTAGTTTACTAATTAAGAAGGAAGTTAAGAGGACGTGACCAAACTGAAGTAGGAGAAAATTTGATTAAGAATGCCAACTCTCATATGGAAAGTGTGAGAAGAGAGGGAAATAAAGGGAATGCAATATCTCCAAAATGTTACAATGAAGGGACATCTAAAAAAGTAGAAACGATGTAATAATTTTATCAATAAACTCAATTCTTTTTAAAGTATTATAGATTTTGTTTTCTTGAAACTATCCCATTACGTCAATCACTTCATTTGCAAATGAAAACCCAGTAAAACTCTTCCAACACGTCTATATATGACTTTTCAAATTGAAACCCCAACTAATTATCACTATCTCCATATCCATATCTCTTTCTATACCTTTCCAAATGAATTTTCAGTTGATTGCTATTCAATTTAAAACACCCTTAATTGTCTTCTCTAATAAATTCACCTTCTCATTCCCACCCAACTAATAATTCTTTTTTTCACCCCGAACTGTTTGAATCTATCCTAAATGTTCTCCACCGATCTCTCTGTCTTCTCACTCCCAACCCAACTAATCACAAGTACTTCTCAGCATAGAATTAAAGGATAACATCCAACAAGTAAAACAAGAGAACCAGACACAAAACCAACAAACATTAAATTTAATAAAAATGAGGGTGGGCATTGGTACATGGTGAAATCATGGAATATGGTCACAATTTTTCATTCTTTTCTTGTGATTTTGTAAGTAAAATAAAATCATCCAATTTCTACACACTCTCTTTCCTCTATCAAAGGAACAAACTATTTTCGACGATTCACTTCAATATGTGACATCTTGATAGGTGGTTGCCTTATCTTTCTTATTAAGGACTCAACAGTTCATAAGAGAGTGATATCACCTCATTTGTCAAAGTTCAAGAACGTTGTTTAGGTGCTACGCTCCTAGAGAGTTTGTCACTAATAAAATAGTGGTAGTGTTTTTTTCTTCTTTTTGATCCAAGAATCAGAGTATTATTTAATCATCCTTTATGTTTGTAATTGTCATTTTCTAATATGACAAATCAGTATATACCATAAAGTAACTATACCATCCTCTATGCTATACTTATCAAGACTATTTGTCCTTGTCTTTGCAAACAAACATGTTATTGCAACCACTAGATATGATTGAGATGTAATCTATGCTAGCCAACTTTCCTTCTTTGTCAAGATATCAAAATTGGAAACAGAATCAATGCCCAAAGATAGCAAAGAAACATATATAATCATCATCCCATGCCACAATCTTTGGTAAGATCTTGATGATCAATCCATTTATAGACTGGTCATGAGAATTTGATCTGTGCCGAAGATGCTTTTGGGCATCTTATAAGATGACCAAGCTCATATTATCACGTGAACCAAACTAAAAGTGTTGATGTTGTTCCACGATACAAAATGTAAGAAATAATATCCTAACAACTTTATTGGAAGTTGCTAGCTAAATTCTAAGTTGCTGAAAAGTAACATATGTACTTAAAAAAATTATTCAAAATTCTATATTTTATTTTTCTTTATTAAGAACCAAGATTCATTATGCTATTCATATCCCCCACTAAATGTTAGGTATTTTTACAAAATAGTTTCCCTTTAAAATTTTGTTAGACACAATTTAGAAATAATCGATGAAATTATGAAATAAAGTCTTTTAATCTGACTTTTACTGAAAGATCAGAAATTTAAAATTTGTTAAATACTTATATTGAGTATTGTTTATATCTTTCTCAATTTGTGCACGTCATCCATATGCAGGGACCATGCTAGTCTATTTAAAAATATACCAATACCAAATTTACATACATTAGACATGTGTGTTTTTTCAAACAATACAACAGAATTAATTTTTTTCCATATAAAACTTGTTTCTAATTACTATCTGAAATAAAATTAAACATATACAATAAAACATGCGGATGGGCACCTGTGTGGTTATTAACATAATAAGGTTTTTACAAATTTAGCTTCTTTTATTTCTTAATGTTAACATTGTAGTATTTTTATATTACAATTCCAATGAATATTTTGCGGCTCGTGCATGTACATGTGTGCGTTTACTAGTAAGTATAATGTAGGGAAACCATGTAATTTGAGAATCATGTAATTTGAGAACATTTAGGTGATATCATATTAGAGTGCCGAAGGGTTTTTTTTGTATTCAACCCATGTTTACGTGATATACTATAGAATTTTCAGATTGAGTGGCTCTGTCACTGGATACTCAAGTTCGTTAGAGGGTGTTTACCAACCCACTAACAACTTGTCAAAGAAACCTAAGACAAAAGGAGATGACGTCGAGATTGCAATACCATAAGCAACACACGACCGATACTTATGTCTAATGACGTCGTTAACATTCAAGAGGTACACACGTGATCTTATTCATGTATAATGATGTCCTTAACATTCAAAGAATGCACAAATTTTACATCTTAGTCCGAACAGTAGTAGATATACCATTTTCATTATGTAAACATTCAAATTTAAAATAAAACTATTATAATGCTAAATTACTAAATAACATGAAATCACTAAGTTATTTTGTCATTCATATGTGCATCTTTTTGGAACATGCAATTCAAGTACTTTGTGTCATTTGTTTGTGAAGTAATTATAATACGTATTCAATTTGTTGTTTGGAAAACTTGATGTCGTCATTTCATATGAATAGAATTGTTGATTTAGAGTCGTGACTTTATAACTCATTTCTGACCAAACCAACTTCCAAAACAAATTTTATACGAAAAAATCATTTTGGTAACATATTGATATATAACTCTATTTATTTTCAGATATGTACATCCTTTTATGCATGAAAAATCATCCTTATAACTATGGTGTATAATCTTATTAACCAATAGTGTGGGATTTTGTTCCCAATAGAAGATGACATACTCAAATTTACCACAAGAAAAAAAAAGGCCACATTTGAAAAAGACAAACAGAACGTTACATCAACCTTTCGAATGATAAGAAGGATGAAAAGTGTAAAAAACTAGACAAAATCAGAAAAGTTTGTTCTAACAAAGTCATGAATCCTTAGAAGAAATACAGTCAAACAAATTATATACGATGAATGTTTAATTTCTCAAGAGAACCATATCAATCAAAACTAAAGAGGAACAATACGTACAACACTAAGCAACAACCACATGGTAAGTTAAACATGTATCAACTTATAGAGAAAGAAGTTTTGAATCTGCGTCGTTAACAAGATTACAAGAGTGATAAATATAAGAGGATTCGACTAATCATTTTCGAACAAGCCCTATACAATTCAAGATACAATAATGTGAAGTGGTTTCCATATGAAATGTTAGAAGCAAATAATGGAATGTCCTCCATTAGACAATGTGTACGAGTATGTAAAATATAAAAGACATACATTTATAAGTACAAAGATAAAAATATTATTTCACAAGAAGAATGATATGAAAAGATGGACATTTTTCACATATGAAATTGTACTTCCATCCAAAAGGGATTGGTGACGCAACTTGTTGTCTGTCTGTCTTCTGTTTCACTGTAATTGTTCTGAATGTAGATTAATCTAGGTAGAACATAGGTTACATAGGTTACATTAGTAATCCATATTTTTTTACAACTTAACATCTTTCCACAAAGAAGGATATAACTTCTATATGTGATTTGTTTAATGTGTTTTTGCTTTCCATGATAACTAATATACGAAAATTATTGTATTGATTCACTTGTACTTCACGTGCTTATCACACACCTTGTACTAGTTATACATAAAAGGTGAATGGCGGTCAAATTCAGACACATTCAACTCAACACGTCCTAGAATTTAACGTATTCATCATTTACCATTTTCTAGCTTATTTTCTTTGGGATTTTATATAGTTATTATCTAGTTTTGGGAATTGGGTTGTTGAGCATATGTGATTTTATTTTAGGATTCAGGTTATGTTCATTCACTCCAAATTATAATATATTGATTAATTCACCAACTATCATGATCATAATGAATATTTTATTCCAAAAATTTTAAGGCATTTTTATTTACTAGAAGGTTGCACGTGCTAAGCACGTGAAGCTCAGAAATATTTTTCTATGACTATATTTAGGAATTTCGATATAATATTGACAACTTCCTTATAATCGTAGCGATGTACTTAAATAAAATAAATTTATGTAGACAGTTTTTAGTATATGTATAAAAAGAAATACACCTAATTTGAAAAGAAAAAAATTGAACACCATATGGGGGTTCAAGTATGAAGAATTGTAGAGGTAAGTGTATTATCATTTTGGTCAAAGATGTTACATACCGACTTAAGAAAACTGATAGCAGGAGTTGTCAATTAAAATGTCGACAAAAGATGAGTGAACGACCCATAAAACACGTGCAAGGAGTAGATTGACGCACAGGTGTAAAGAACATCCCGGTAGACAAGTGAAATAAATGAATAATTCAGCCGAAGCAAGCTGCTTGGACTGTAACTAATACTTTTTTTACTTTTTATAAAAAGATAATGTGAAAGAAAGTTGGTCGAATAGTCGTTGTATATTTGTATACATGGTGATATGTAAACATATGTATATTCTAGGGATTACTATGTTTTGGGGGTGTTTGTTCTGAGGATTATTATGATTGGGGGTCTAATGTGATCTTACGTGGAAGGATTTTTAAAAATATATGTATATCATCTTCACCATTTTTTTTCAGTTTTATACACAAAGTTTTATCAGTTGAACTAAGTTGTTAAAATAGCATCCCACATTAACCTCTATACTATTTTAGTAAAAATATTAACTTAAGCGACTTACTCAAATAAAAATTGTCAATATTTTTATAAAGTTTTTCTCAAAGCAAAAGACATGTGCTAAGCACGTGTTACACATTTAAATAATCCGTTAAAAATTTGACAAACTTTACAGGAGACACCTTCTAACTTATAGTGTGTTATTAGTAAAATTACTTGTACTTCCCTTCTTAAGCATGTACCGGTTGATGATTCATTAACATGTGTCTCCATCCATTTGTTGCTTATGCAAATATCTAATGAACCGTATGTTTTTTTTTAGTCTTAGGGAGACCCCGCTCCCCCTCCTCCTCAAACAGGTGCCAGAGCCCGAATGACCCAAGGAGTTGGTAATTACAGTGCGCTCAGGGGGATTCGAACCTGGGTCCCCCAGGGAGGACAAGCCGGACCGAACCACCTGAGCCACACTGGTCGGGTAATGAACCGTATGTTTGTATATATATATGTATGTATCTCTACTCATGTTGATAATTAATACATAATTCATACTGAGCGCATAGGAAAAAACTTCAAAAGAATATGCAAATATCTAATGAATCATATGTTTGTATGTATGTATGCATGTCGAATCATGCTGACGATTAATATATAATTTATACGCATAATAATTTACATATGACTCCCTGAAAGAGAACAACCCAAGTAATTATCGTTTGAGTTCCTACGACCTATAATATGTGATTAGCAAACTTCCATGTGCTTCGCTTTTTGGACATGTGCATGTCACTAATATATAATGAATACTTCTAATATTTATATATAATTCTCTAGGAAAAAGTAATTCAATTAATTGGCAATTGATTCCCTCCAAACTATAATGTGTAGTACCAAAATTTCTTGCTCCCTGCTTGACATGTGCCCATTGACAGCTAATATATATTTACTAACAATTATTCACATACAACACATAAAAAAATAACTCAATTAATTGCCAAATATTTCCCTCCAACCTGTAGCGTACAATTATGAAAATTATTTCTGTTCTAAAAAACAATAAACAAATAACATACATCTATAAACTATTAAATTAATCTAATAAGTGAGTTCTAAATATATACGTCTGAGTACTAAATATATAAAATTAAATTAATCTAGTAGTTGGTTCATGACCAGTATTGCATTAGTATATACTAATTCTACACTTAATCAGTAAATATCTTGAAATGATTAATAAACATATAGACACATCAACAAAAATACTGCTCTATAACAAATAAACAATTATATCAACCTACTAACGATATTCTATAAACATCCCGCAAAAAAGTAAAACTCTATTAATTTTCGATTGGATGACGTCCTCCAACTTGTAGTGTTTGCTCATGCCCTCCTTCTTGGACTTGTGCTTGCTGACAGCTAATATATAATTAGTATTCACTATAATATATATAAAACCAGTAATATATGTGCAAATTTCAAAAATAGATTATAATGCCTATTGAATCCCTCCAATTTGTACTTGACATTATTAAAATTACCTTCGCTCTGTAAATCATATGATCAGTACTCACAATAATTTATATACAATCTGTTAAATAAGAACAACTTAATTAATGTCAGCTGACTCCCTCCAACATGCAACATGATATTATTAAAATTATTTGTGCACCCTGATTGAGCTTGTATCTATTGATGTCTAATAGACACATATAATTTACAATGATTTGCACTAAGAGGGCAACTCGATCAATTGCTGACTAACACCCACCGCCCTACATTGTCATATTATTGGAAAGGTCTCTATTTTAAAAGATGATAAGAAAGTAAATACACAAACAGGTTGGACTATTGAGCTCACAGACAGTCTGATGAAGTACATAAACAAATTGGTGAAACACATAGACGTGTTTCTGAGCTATGCAAACAAACCTAGACATTCTCTTGAAACATACACACATGCTAGTAAGTATACACAATTAAATTTTTCTGATAGTTGGTTAATGACCAATGTTGTATTAATATATACATTAATTTTACACTTAATCGGTAAACAACTTGAAATAAAAAATAAACATATAGACACAACAAACAATTTAATTGCTCTAAATCAAATAAACAATTATATCAACCTACTAACAATATAGTATAGAAACCCCACTGAAAGAAAACAACTCAATAAACTGTTAAGTGGTTGACTCCCTCCAACCTATAGTGTGTACTCATGTCCTCATTGGGTATGCATTTGTTGATGGGTAGTATATAATTAGTACTCACAATAATCTATATAAAGCCAATAATTTATATGCAAATCATGAAAAGAGAATAACTCAATTAATGCATATTGATTCCCTCCAATACGTTCTTGATATTATCAAAATTACCTCCACTTTGTAAGTTACACAATTAATATTCACAATAATTTACACACAATCTGTCAAAAAAGAACAACTTGATTAATGTCGATTGGATCCTTCTAACATGCAACATGACATTATTAAAATTATTTGTGCTCATTCATTGGACATGTTCCTAATGATGAGTAATACATACTTATTATTTACAATTATTTACACACAACTCGTTAAAAGAGTATAACTCAATCAATTATTGGTTGACACCCACCACCCTACTATGTCAAATTATCAGAAAAGTCTCAGTTTTAAAAGACAATAAGCAAATAAGTACACAAATTGGTTGTACTATTGAGCTCACAAACAGACTGCTAAAGTACACAAATAGGCTAGTGAAACACAGACATGTTTCTAAACTATGCATACATACCTCATAGACATTCTCCTGAAACATACTCACATGCTACTAATATGTCCTTGCTTAGGTAAACATATCTTTGAAGTTTATTTCAAACTAAAATAAAAACAATATTTTCGAATTAAACAAGTAAAAAAAATAATGGAAGTAAGCACTCAGGCACACAACAACCAAGAGCAGACTGGTCATTTGTGGTTCTTTATATGGTATAAGATATATTTTCTTATCTAACAAATAGTTGAAATGATTTTAGACAATATAACGTTATTTTCAAGAAATTCATGTCACAATATGCTATGTTTATTGCTCATTGCGTAAGAAAATATAGGCATGTCTATGTGTGTATTCTCCTCGTCAACTTTTGCATCGATGTCCAATAAACAATTGTATCTTATACTTGTAGGTATACTGTGGTGAAGCGTTCAAACATACATCATTAACTAAGCGGAAGCCATTACTAATAGCGGATTACTGAAAATCACTAAAAATTTAAACCTTTTGCAAAGAGATCTATTCATAGGAAAACTCTTTCAACAAGAACCAATGTATTACATTTACATCCTGGTTCATAAGTACATAACTTGTATCATCTCTTCTCGAGGGTTACAACATCCACTGCCTTGTTAAAAGCTAAACACAGACACCATAAGAACCTCGAGGCATTAAGCCAAATCTCTAAATGATTCATTAAAAGTACTAACTATTAACTCCGAGGACCTGAGAGTACAGAGACGACACATAGGACTTGTATCTACAAGACACGACAGACAATACACTCAACCTGAGTTGTCACAGCTGCTGCTGAAGTTCTTCCTCTGCAAAGTATTCTCAGTTTCCTCCGTGCTTGTCCACCTAAAAATGTTGGATCCCACAGGGGTGAGACAATTGTAAATTGCCCCAGTGAGAGATATGACTCTTCGCCAAAAACATTATTATTGCAGTTAAAGATATAAAATTGGGCAGAAAATAAGCAGTTTAAAGCATTCTTATCTTTCAAAGCATTGCAACTATTTATGATAGAACAATAGATCATCTATTCTCTTAATAAGGAATAGGAAGAACATGTATATCATTTATCTATCATGTTATACCATCATGTGAAACTTCTCTTGTGACACTCATTATCTTGATATGTCACCCATGAGACATTCTTATTTCAATCTGTTGGCTTTAGCCAATCTGCTGAACAGATATAGGGTTATATCTATCATGTACTCATATATCATTAATACAGGCATTGGGTTATTACCAATCTTGTGTCATCATTACAGGCATTGGATTATTTCCAACCATGTACCATCATTACAGGCATTAAGCCTCTGCCAGGTATTGGACTCTTCCAAACCTGATTACACTGCCAGGCATTGGATACTACCAATCCTGATTTCACAGCCAGGCATTGGACTCTAACCAACCCTGATTATAGGCATTACACCTTTTCCAGGTATTGGACTCTTCCAAAATTGATTACACTGCCAAGCATTGGACTTTAACCAACCCTGATTACACCGCCAGGAATTGGACTTTAACCAACCCTGATTACACCGCCAGGCATTGGACTTAACCAACCCTGATTACAGGCATTACACCTCTGCCAGGTATTGGACTCTTCCAAACCTGATCACACTGCCAGGCATTGGACTTTAACCAACCTTGATTACACCGCCTGGCATTGGACTTTAACCAACCCTGATTACATCCCATGTTTGTTTACACAACACTGGGCACCTTATTCTTTTACTAGCATTAAACTTTGGCCATGCCAATCATGCTCAACACATTCTTTATGTGTTACAAGTATTCCTCTTTTCTCACACATGTATGATCCAGGTTCCATTATTATAATTGTATCCTTTTGTTATTATTATTATATTACTAAGTTTCCATTCCTTGGTTTATTATGAGCATTATCATCCCTTACAAGAGACTTTTATAATCATCTTGATACCTTTCACTAGGTATCAACTTACTCATGTGATTTTCAAAGCCCATTAAAACATCTTGTTACCTCTCACTAGGCAACAACCATTCTCATGGCTCATAAGGCCCATAAAACACGTTTTCACCTCTCACTAGGCAACATCTAACCATATGGCTCACAAGGCCATTACACATCTTAAGTATTCAATCATGTTTATTACTCTTAACATTTATCATTAAATGATTATCAATACAAGGTATGAGTTAATTTCTCATCCTTATAATGGTATGATTACATCATACTCATTAGTTTGGCTTATTCTCAAGGTATATTAGCCTATGCTTATCAAAGTATATCAAATTCATTACATTTCATTGTAACAATTTACATAACACACTTCATGTGTTTTCTTGTCCAAGTATATTGGATTTGAGGTGCATCAAGGTATATCAACCCTGGAATGCTAAAAGTGATATCTATCACATCTTGATGTATCATTTTCCTCATCACTTACAAATTTCTTGAGTTATCAGCTTATCTTGGATTAAGGTACTTCCCATCTTAATACTTTCATCCACTAACCTATTACTCTTACCATGAAGTGCATAGGTCACACACAAGAATGGTCCAACTATCTTTAATGATATGGACTCATTTCAGGTTACCTATAATTAATCACTTCAGGTATTTCCCTTATCAATGTATTAGTCACCATTCCATTATTAGGATTAGGGTCTCCCATACCATCACCCTTAATTAGGGTTTAGGGTTTCACATACTATCATACTTCATTAGGGTTAGGATTTCACATCACATTACCCATAATTAGGGTTTACTATTCATTCCAACTAGGGTTTCTCATGGAATCACCGTCAATTAGGATTTCTCATGGAATCACCGTCAACTAGGGTTTCTCATGGAATCACCCTCAACTAGGGTTTCTCATGGCATCACCCTCAATTAGGGTTTCTCATGGAATCAACCTCAATTAGGGTTTCTCATGGAATCACCCTCAATTTGGGATTCTCATGGAATCAACCTCAATTAGGGTTTCTCATGGAATCACCCTCAATTAGGGTTTCTCAATTTCATATCAATTGGAGATACTCATCCCAATTAGGGTTTCACTCTCCATTCCAATAATTGGGGTTTTACATTATGTTACCCTGAATTAGGGTTAGGGTTCATTAACCTTCTGGATTAGGGTTTCATGATCTCTTTACTAAGGATCATAACCTAATCACCACATGATCAATACTCATGTATGAATTCCTTTCTATCATCCTCTAAACTTGATTAGGTTACGTCAACCTTTCAATCAATTATATATATACAACTATGGTTGACATAGTGTATTGAGACATTGCTTTCATAAGCTTGTAGGATTAACCATTTTAAAGGCAATGATTATCTAGGTACTTTAGGGTTTCAACCTTTGTACCTATCATTGATAATCATTAACATCAACCATTGGATCAGTGGATCAATCATCACCTTAAGTTATCAATTGATTTGATCACATTGAATCACCAAACGATCTTGACCCCTTTGATCTCCAAACGGTATGAAAGTGTTTAGGCAAGTAGTGTGTTGAAACTGATTGAACTTGGGTCTCCAAACAGTTTGAGACTGTTTGGACCCAAAGGGTCTTGAGACCATTTGATCCCAAACAGTCTTGAGACCGTAAGACCGTTTCGTCCAAACTCTCTCAAAACCGAATGGACCAAAAAGGTCTTCCATCACTTAATCAATTCAGGGTTTCAATCATTGGACCATCTATCAATTGAACCACTGATTTATTATTCAATTGAGCCATTGAATCACCCTTCAATTAGACCTTTAATTAGGGTTTGGAACCCAATTGAACTAGGGTTTATAATCAGGAGACCATCAATTAGGGTTTTGAAATCAAGGAACCATAAATGATTAACATTGTGGAACCGATTCAATTGAAATCAATGAATCATCATCAAATTATGATAGGACCTGACCTCAAACGGTCTTGAGGCCGTTTGGATGACCTCCAAACGGTCTTGAGACCATTTTCCCCATCCATCATTAAAATTTGTGAAATCCGATTCCAGTTTAGATCATTGGATTGATCATCAAATTAGCTATTGATTGCCTTTCGATTTGATATCTCTAACTCTTCAATTACTCAACCATACTCAACCCTAGACCTCCAAACGGTCTTGAGACCGTTTGGGTGACCTCCAAATGGTCTTGAGACCGTTTGGGTTAGTCAAACCAATAATTTACCCAAAACAATTAAGAATTCAGCACTCAACCCGATTAGGGTTTGATACTTGATGGACCTTTAACTGATGAACCCTTTGAAACCAATCAATTGGATTTAATGGATCATCAACCATCAACATCAGCATATTTCCTCAAACAGTCAACCATTGCAAATGGTCAACCACTACAAACGGTTTGAAACAGTTTGGTTTCAAATGGTTTGATGAAACTGTTTGGCCAATTCATTGAAACCGATTGGTCCAACATTTTGAAACCGGTTGACTAGGATATTTTTGAGGTGTGTGCTTAGGATGATGTCATCATCATCAAGCTACGATCCTTCAAATTTTTCTATAATTTTCTTGGTGGTTCTAACGATTTGATCAAGTGAATTTCAAGAATAACAAATGATCAACAATTGATAAGGAATTGAATGCAATAACAATAGTAAGGGTTCAAGTTATAAAACCCACCTCCAATTGAGATTCAAAGCTTCAAGATCACGTCGAAAATAGTGGATGCAACTCCTTTCACTATCCCAAGGCTCGTCCTCAAGCTTTGAGTGAAAAGGAATGGTTAGAATTGAAGATGGGATCGAGATATGAAGAAATCATGCATTAATTTTCGATTTCCACCATGGAATCAAGGTAAACGAAGGTCAAGAAGCTTACCAACAGGTTTGGGGTCGTCCTCCTGTTTCTCAAAGCTCCCTTGGTCGTTTTTGCAAGCAAGAAGTGAAACTGGATTCGAAATTCCCTTTCAACTCATGGATAAAGGAGCATATATATGAATTTTATTGAAAATTCATTTAAGGGAGAGAAAGTAGGAATTATCTCCTCCATTTCCTTGCCATTTTCCCCCTTCCCTTCCTTGGTTACGAGTATATCTTCCTTGCCTCTTATTCCTCTCAATTATCCATGTTTTAAAGAAAAGCAAATTAAGCACCTTAACCCTTATAATAATAATATCCTACAGTGAGTGGATAATTCTTTTTCTTATAATAATGTGAGTGGGTTCTTCACCTCCTTAAGATATTTTCGTTGCCTTTGCAAGGCCCAAGGACGTCCACATATATGGATTTCAACCAACATAGTTTTGGTTGAAGATCACTTCAATTTATATATTTATTTTTGCATTAAATTGAAGTAAAGTTCCAATTATGCTTAAATCTTGATTATTTTAATATCAAGATTCTCTCTCCTCCAAAGTGATTCAAATGAGACGCCCCTCTCATTATATTTGCTCTACATGATGCCAAGAAATATTAGGGACCCTCTTGAAGTGGTATTTTGCATATCGAACCCTAGGTTTTTGGGTAAATTACACATTATACCAAAACTAGGTTTTAATGCACAAACATTGTTCAACAAGTTCTTTCTTGTTATTCAGGCTACCACAAGCCATACCACAGCATCATTTTCATCCTTATGATGCTTTAACACATGAGGAACATCTTATCATGTAACATTTGCAATTTAACCCCTCAATTTGGGTAATTTGCACTTTAGTCCAAAACAAGCAAACATTGCTTCAACATTATTTGAAAAGGACTAAAATAGAAACATAAGTCCCTCTTGAACCTTAATTACTTTTCAAGAAATAAGAGCAAGCATATAATTAACTTTATTAAGCAAAACATCTAGGTTTAAGGTATAACCCAGGTCAGGGATGTTACAAATTATAAACCTCTAACAAGGATTTCGTCCCCGAAATCCCAGATAAAAGGAGACAGATATTATTCATTTGTTATATCAGCAAGTCTCCACATAACATCTCATTGTTATGGAAACACCATAGAACTTTGATCAGTACAAAGTTCTTTCACACAAAATTCTCATAGAATCAAACACATAGGACTCATACTCCACTGTCCTTTCGTTATTGACTGTGGAGTTAATTCTGTGTCAGGTAACACTTTTCTTATTTAAATAGAGGTTATTTGTTAATTTAATTTGATAAAATTTTCTTGCAATAATTTTAAAATTATTCCTTCAAATAGTTCATTCTCATCAATGTTATGTTTATGCAAAGCATAAACCCCTAACATATGATGTCCATACTACATTAGGTAACTGGACTGATTCCACAGTTACCCATTCCAGGTAGCTATCATAAAATAGCCTGATATTTCTCAGATACCAGAATCCCTTACCTTGGTATCTAACACATGTGTTGATAACACATCACATCCTCATCTTCCTTTTTGTTTATAAGTTGATTTATAATTAAATCAAATTCCTTCGTATATCAATTAGAATGTGGTAGAAATATCCATGCCACATCTCCTTCTTGATTAAGCTTCTTTGGATTGTTTCAGAATGATTACTTGATCAGAGTAATCAGAAAGATAACAATCTAGGTATCTTGCCTTCAATAAATGAATACCTGGCCAGGGTATTCAAGAACTGAAATTAGGTAGTATGCATTTATTTTATTTTATGTTTTCATCTCTTTAAATTTGATATACTTAATATCTTAGATTTCCTCTGAGTTCCTTTTTCATCTCTTCCCTTCCTTAATGAAGAAAGAGGAATTTCAAAACATATAAAAGAATATTAAACTGAACACAAGTTTTCATTCTACTTATCTCTTCCTCATATCCTCAAAGGATTATACAGATGAACTAAACAACAACTACCTTCTTGATAGTAGGGAACAGAAGATAATTCAAAATAGAAAGTTCTATCTTGACAAGTCTACCTTTTACAAGTTATCTAGTGTCTTGTATGTTGGGTCACCCCATCACTTTCTATTTGGACATTGCCACCTCAGATGTCCTCTCTGTCCACATCTATAGCAGGCTCTGAGCCTTTTAGGTGACTGTTGCTTGGATGCACTACATTGTGGTTGAGTCGGTACTACTGAAATCTTTGATTGTTTAGTACCACCAATTCCTTGTTCCTGTGACTGTTTAGACTTCCTTTTAAGGTCTGTCTCATGTTTCTTTGTCATAGACCCTTCTATCCTTCGAATTGACTCCACAAATGTGGCAAACCTCTCTCTACTTTCTAGGGCAGATGCCGGAATAGACATCTCAGCATTCAATCCTTTCTCAAAACGTCAAATCTTTTCCTCCTCAGTAGCAGCCATCTGAGGACAAAATCGTAAAAGTTCCATGAACTTAACCTCATATTCACTTATTGACATGGCTCCCTGTCGTATCTTCTCAAACTGTGAGATCTTTTCATCTAAATAAGTCCTTGGAAAATACTTATTGACAAATTCTCGACGGAATTCCTCCCATCCAACCTCTTCATCATTCCTTTTTATTTCTTCTATAGCCCACCAATTTCCAGCACTACCTTTCAAAAGGTACACAGCATGTTTAACTTTGTCAGCATCCGGGATATTAAGGATCTTAAAAGCCTTTTCCAACTCAGTGAGCCAGATATCAGCATCTGCTGGGTCAGATGTCCCAGCATATTCTATGGCTCCTACACGACATAGTCGTTCAAAGGTCTTACCAGACCCATATCCCTCATTGGGAACTGGTGCCCTGGATGGTGGTACCGGCATCCGATCTGTTATATGCGTCACTGCAGTCATGAATTGCCCAAAAAGTGTAGAAAAAGTTAGGTTTTAGCATGACCTCATCAACACGGGGATTCTCAGGCACTGTTTCTTCTCTTGCCTGATCCCTGGCACCTTCTACTGGTGCAGCAACATTGCTCTCAGCAACATGTTCCTCGTGTTCTCCAGACATCTTGGAGTTATATATCTTCTTATGCATAAGCAGAAGGCACTATAAGATACACTGAGGTACACTTAGAATAGACTCGATACCTTAGTCCTATGTCTCTGTAGACTCAGCGAACCTAGAGCTCTGATACCACTAAATTGTGGTGAAGTGTTCAAACATACATCATTAACTAAGCGGAAGCAATTACTAACAGCGGATTACTAAAAATCACTAAAAATTTAAACCTTTTGCAAAGAGATCCATTCATAGGAAAACTCTTTCAACAAGAACCAATGTATTACATTTACATCCTGGTTCATAAGTACATAACTTGTATCATCTCTTCTCGAGGGTTACAACATCCACTACCTTGTTAAAAGCTAAACACAGACAGCATAAGAACCTCGAGGCATTAAGCCAAAATCTCGAAACGATTCATTAAAAGTACTAACTATTAACTCCGAGGACCTGAGAGTAAAGAGATGACACATAGGACTTCTATCTACAAGACACGACAGACAGTACACTCAACCTGAGTTGTCATTGTTGTCACTGCTGCTGTTGAAGTTCTTTCTCTACAAAGTATTCTCAGTTTCCTCCGTGCTTGTCCACCTAAAAATGTTGGATCCCACGGGGGTGAGAAAATTGTAAATTGCCCCAGCGAGAGATATAACTTTCCGCCAAAAACATTATTATTGCAGTTAAAGATATAAAACTGGGCAGATGATAAGCAGTTTAAAGCATTCTTATATTTTAAAGCATTGCAACTATTTATGATAGAACAATAGATCATCTATTCTCTTAATAAGGAATACGAAGAACATGTATATCATTTATCTATCATGTTTTACCATCATGTGAAGATATGTCACCCATGAGACATTCTTATTTCAATTTGTTGGCTTTAGCCAATCTGCTAAACAGATATAGGGTTATATCTATCATGTACTCATATATCATTAATACAGGCATTGGGTTATTACCAATCTTGTGTCATCATTACAGGCATTGGATTATTTCCAACCCTGTGTCATCATTACAGGCATTAAGCCTCTACCAGGTATTGGACTCTTCCAAACCTGAGTACACCGCCAGGCATTGGACGCTACCAATCCTGATTTCACAGCCAGGCATTGGACTCTAACCAACCCTGATTATAGGCATTGCACCTCTGCCAGGTATTGGACTCTTCCAAACCTGATTACACCGCCAGGCATTGGACTTTAACCAACCCTGATTACACCGCCAGGCATTGGACTTTAACCAACCCTGATTATAGGCATTACACCTCTGCCAGGTATTGGACTCTTCCAAACCTGATTACACCGCCAGGCGTTGGACTTTAACCAACCCTGATTACACCGCCAGGCATTTGACTTTAACCAACCCTAATTACATCCCATGTTTGTTTACACAGCACTGGGCACCTTATTCTTTTACTAGCATTAAACTTTGGCCATGCCAATCATGCTCAACACATTCTTTATGTGTTACAAGTATTCCTCTTTTCTTCACACATGTATGATCCAGGTTCCATTATTATAATTGTATCCTTTTGTTATTATTATTATATTACTAAGTTTCCATTCCTTGGTTTATTATGAGCATTATCATCCCTTACAAGAGACTTTTATAATCATCTTGATACCTTTCACTAGGTATCAACTTACTCATGAGATTCTCAAAGCCCATTAAAACATCTTGTTACCTCTCACTAGGAAACAACCATTCTCATGGCTCATAAGGCCCATAAAACACCTTGTCACCTCTCACTAGGCAACATCTAACCATATGGCTCACAAGGCCATTACACATCTTAAGTATTCCATCATGTTTACTATTCTTAACATTTATCATTAAATGATTATCAATACAAGGTATGAGTTCATTTCTCATCCTTATAATGGTATGATTACATCATACTCATTAGTTTGGCTTAACCTTATTCTCAAGGTATATTAGCCTATGCTTATCAAAGTATATCAAGCTCATTGCATTTCATTGTAACAATTTACATAACACACTTCATGTGTTTTCTTGTCTAAGTATATTGGATTTCATGTGCATCAAGGTATATCAACCCTGGAATGCTAAAAGTGATATCTATCACATCTTGATGTATCATTTTCCTCATCACTTCCCACTTTCTTGAGTTATCAGCTTATCTTGGATTAAGGTACTTCCCATCTTAATACTTTCATCAACTAACCTATCACTCTTACCATGAAGTGCATAGGTCACACCCAAGAATGGTCCAACTATCTTTAATGATATGGACTCATTTCAGGTTAAGGCATTGCTTGCTATATGGTTACCTATAATCAATCACTTTAGGTATTTCCCTTATCAATGTATTAGTCACCATTCCATTATTAGGATTAGGGTCTCCCATACCATCACCCTTTATTAGGGTTTAGGGTTTCACATACTATCATACTTCATTAGGGTTAGGATTTCACATCACATTACCCATAATTAGGGTTTACTATTCATTCCAACTAGGGTTTCTCATGGAATCACCCTCAATTAGGGTTTCTCATGGAATCAACCTCGTCTAGGGTTTCTCATGGAATCACCCTCAACTAGGGTTTCTCATGGCATCACCCTCAATTAGGGTTTCTCATGGAATCAACCTCAATTAGGGTTTCTCATGGAATCACCCTCAATTAGGGATTCTCATGGAATCAACCTCAATTAGGGTTTCTCATGGAATCACCCTCAATTAGGGTTTCTCAATTTCATATGAATTGGAGATACTCATCCCAATTAGGGTTTCACTCTCCATTCCCATAATTGGGGTTTTACATTATGTTACCCTGAATTAGGGTTAGGGTTCATTAACCTTCTGGATTAGGGTTTCATGATCTCTTTACTAAGGATCATAACCTAATCACCACATGATCAATACTCATGTATGAATTCCTTTCTATCATCCTCTAAACTTGATTAGGTTACATCAACCTTTCAATCAATTATATATATACAACTATGGTTGACATAGTGTATTGAGACATTGCTTTCATAAGCTTGTAGGATTAACCATTTTAAAGGTACTGATTATCTAGGTACTTTAGGGTTTCAACCTTTGTACCTATCATTGATAATCATTAAAATCAACCATTGGATCAATGGATCAATCATCACCTTAAGTTATCAATTGATTTGATCTCCAAACGGTTTGAAACCGTTTAGGCAAGTAGTGTGTTGAAACCGATTGAACTTGGGTCTCCAAACGGTTTGATACCGTTTGTACCCAAAGGGTCTTGAGACTGTTTGATCCCAAATGGTCTTGAGACCATTTGGACTCAAACGGTCTTAAGATCGTTTGGTCCAAACTCTCTCAAAACCGAATGGACCAAAAAGGTCTTCCATCAATTAATCAATTCAGGGTTTCAATCATTGAACCATCTATCAATTGAACCACTGATTTATTATTCAATTGAGCCATTGAATCACCCTTAATTAGACCTTTAATTGGGGTTTGGAACCCAATTGAACTAGGGTTTATAATCAGGAGACCATCAATTAGGGTTTTGAAATCAAGGAACCATCAATGATTAACATTGTGGAACCGATTCAATTGAAATCAATGAATCATCATCAAATTATGATAGGACCTGACCTCAAATGGTATTTTGGTCTTTTGGATGACCTCCAAACAGTCTTGAGACCGTTTGCCCCATCCATCATTAAAATTTGTGAAATCCAATTAGGGTTTAGATCATTGGATTGATCATCAAATTAGCTATTGATTGCCTTTCGATTTTATATCTCTAACTCTTCAATTAATCAACCATACTCAACCCTAGACTTCCAAACGGTCTTGGTTGACCTCCAAATGGTCTTGAGACCGTTTGGGTGACCTCCAAATGGTCTTGAGACCGTTTGGGTTAGTCAACCCAATAATTTACCCAAAACAATTAAGAATTCAACACTCAACCCAATTAGGGTTTGATACTTGATGGACCTTTAACTGATGAACCATTTGAAACCAATCAATTGGATTTAATGGATCATCAACCATCAACATCAGCATATTTCCTCAAATGGTCAACCATTGCAAATGGTCAACCACTCCAAACGGTTTGAAACCGTTTGGCTTCAAACGGTTTGATGAAACCATTTGGCCAATTCATTGAAACCGATTGGTCCAACATTTTGAAACCGTTTGACTAGGATATTTTTGAGGTGTGTTCTTAGGATGATGTTATCATCATCAATATACGATCCTTCATATTTTTCTGTAATTTTCATGGTGGTTCTAACGATTTGATCAAGTGAATTTCAAGAATAACAAATGATCAACAATTGATAAGGAATTGAATGCAATAACAATAGTAAGGGTTCAATATATAAAACCCACCTCCAATTGAGATTCAAAGCTTCAATATCACGTCAACAATGGTGAATGCAACTCCTTTCACTATCCCAAGGCTCATCCTCAAGCTTTGAGTGAAAAGGAATGGTTAGAATTGAAGATGGGATCGAGATATGAAGAAATCATGCATTGATTTTCGATTTCCACCATGGAATCAAGGTAAACGAAGGTCAAGAAGCTTACCAACAGGTTGAGGGTCGTCCTCCTGTTTCTCCAAGCTCCCTTGGTCGTTTTTGCAAGCAAGAAGTGAAAGTGGATTCGAAATTCCCTTTCAACTCATGGATAAAGGAGCATATATATGAATTTTATTGAAAATTCATTTTAGAGAGAGAAAGTAGGAATTATCTCCTCCATTTCCTTGCCATTTGCCCGCTCCCTTCCTTGGTTACAAGGCTATATTCCTTGCCTATTATTTCTCTCAATTATACATGTTTTAAAGAAAAGCAAATTAAGCACCTTAACCCTTATAATAATAATATCCTACAGTGAGTGGATAATTCTTTTTCTTATAATAATGTGAGTGGGTTCTTCACCTCCTTAAGATATTTTCGTTGCCTTTGCAAGTCAAAAGGACGTCCACATATATGGATTTGAACCAACACAATTTTGGTTGAATAGCACTTCAATTAAGATATTTATTTTTGCATTAAATTGAAGTAAAGTTCCAATTATGCTTAAATCTTGATTATTTTAATATCAAGATTCTCTCTCCTCCAAAGTGATTCAAATGAGACGCCCCTCTCATTATCTTTGATCTACATGATGCCATGAAACATTAGGGACCCTCTTGAAGTGTTATTTTTCATATTGAACCCTAGGTTTTTGGGCAAATTACACAATACACCAAAACTAGGTTTTAATGCACAAACATTGTTCAACAAGCTCTTTCTTGTTATTCAAGCTACCACAAGCCATACCACTGCATCATTTTCATCCTTATGATTCTTTAACACATGAGGAACATATTATCATGTAAAATTTGCAATTTAACCCCTCAACTTGGGTAATTTGCACTTTAGTCCAAAATAAGCAAACATTGATTTAACATTATTTGAAAAGGACTAAAATTGAAACATAAGTCCCTCTTGAACCTTAATTACTTTTCAAGAAATAAGAGCAAGCATATAATTAACTTTATTAAGTAAAACATCTAGGGTTAAGGTATAACCCAGGTCAGGGATGTTACAATATACTATCCACATTTGATGGTGACTTCAAAAACTTCACCCACAAAGTACGCAGTAGGATCAACAATACACAACCTTGTATGTTGAGACTGATGAGGTGGAGTGACCCATTATGGAGTAGAGGTATGAGTGGTCATTGAGCATCAGAGTCAGATGCTGGTGTGTTGAAGCATGTGTAGTTGAAGTTAAGGAAGGGATACATGAAATAGGAAGAGGGAGTCACCTATGATAAGTAACACTATAACAACATTCCTCAGTAACATGACCTTCAAAGTACTATGTGGTTTGTGACTCTGGGATAGGGTGACTAAATAAAGAAGATTAATAAAAATAGACTACTCGCCCCCATGTTTCCCTATAGGACAACTCTAGGGAGACAAATGTGGCATCTATATGGTATGTTCTAGTGGGTCTCTTGTATCCAAAAAAAATTCCCATATGCTAAAAAGTCATTAATAGAGCAAATCAACATAGCATGAAAACATAATGTCTCTCTATGTGAAGCGCCATAGGTCATCACACCTTCTCCTGATAAATTCTTTAAGTCATCAATTATAGGTTCAATAAAAACATCAATATCATTGCCAGGTTGTTTGGGACCTGATATCAACAAGGACAACATGACATACTTATTTTTCATATGCAACCATAGAGGAAGATTGTTTATAACAATAATAACATGCCAAGTGTTATATTGGATTCTTAATATGCCATATAGATTCATCCCATTGGTACAAATCCCAAGTCTTAAATTCCTAATTTCTTCACCACATTTATGGTACAATAAATCAATTTTCTTCCATTGTGGGGAATTATATGTGTGTCGTAGGAACCCATCATTATTTTTCTTTGCCTCAACACACCAAGATAAATTTTACACATCCATGGTATTGGCAAACTGACCAGCCTAAATCACACATACAAAACGGAGTAGATCTAGATTAATCAGACTCGTAAGTTTATAACCCCACTCTCTGGCCCCTGCAACTATTATTCGGGGTCCAATGTAGTAGATCGGGGTCGAACCACAGGGACAAGTAAAGGTAAGTGTTAAAAATGTGGAAACTTTTCTCAAATACACTGAATGAAATGGTAGGTTAAGACGGTTTCCCCAATGGAACGGTATTACTTCAAACAAGAAAACAAGTAAAGAAAAGGTAAATAAGCAAAACAAAAGAAGAAAGACAAACAAACATGTGGTAACAAAGTATGGGTGAAAACTTGGATCAGGTTTCACCTACTAAGATCTCTCACCAACATGAAATACTCACACCCCTTTGTATACCCTTAGCAAGATTACAAGAAATCATCATATATGTTCATTCCCTCCTCTCTCGACCTTAGGATGGATCTAAATTATAAGGTTGTCTCTCTCTCGAGATGGTAAACAAACAACCACAAATATAACTATATGACCATTACCTTTAAGATTCATGCATTTATGTAACTCCAAAACACTTAGATAAGGTTAGTGCTACTCTTTCGAGACACTAACAATCAAGCATCACAAGGTAGCTAATCATACAAGTGAAGCATTAAGAACAAGTGAATGAAGATAGTCTTTGCTAAGAGCATATATGTTCAGAAGGATGTAAGTATGTTCATGTTGGGAGAGCCTTAGTGGCTACTCCCAAACAAAGCGATGAGTTTATCCACTCAGGTTCATGAGTATCATTATGGATTTACAAAGGTGAAGATACATTAAGATAGACGAAGTGATAGATGAACCATGTGAGAAGGATGATAGATCTAAAGAAGTGTGAAGGCGATACACCAGAATATTCCTTCAGATATGGATCTAGAGTCGGCGTAGCGGGTGGATGGCAACTCCTTCTCTTCAAGAAGATAATGGTGATTTTCTCTTTCCTCGAGACTTTCGTCTTCCAAGGTAGAAGATCTTTGAAAATGAATGGAGGTGACTCTGGAGTGCCGCAACACTTCTTTGTATCTCTGATGATCTCAACCCCCTGCATGGACAAGGGTGATGCCTATTTATAGGCATTATCCACCGACTTAAAGTTTTTTGTGGTCGCTACATTGAACTGCATTTCGGTCGCAACAAGCAATCAGTCATTTGACCGCACGCCCAGGTTGTAGCAAATGCTACGGCTTTAGGAGCCTTCGGTTGCTAGGGATTAGCAGCAATTATAGTGAGACATCGGGGATGTTGACTCCCCTAACTCATCGATCACGGGGGCTGGAAGTTTTGTAGTAACTGCTACTGTTGCTCCCCCTTCAGTCGCTATGCTTTGTGAGTTGTGGCGACCGCAGAGCTTTTGACCTTGCTTGTCCTTCAGTCACAAAAGTGCTTAATGACCATCGACCATAGATGTTTTCATCAAGTATAGTGACCGATTGGAAATTCTATATAAAGTAAGGATGGTTGTGAGTATAGGTAGTCACATCAGGTCTTGTTAAAAACAATTGGAATTTGTTAGATGAGTATCAAAAAGGGGTTCGATATAAAGATAAAATAAGCAGACAAATGCCCACAAAATTGGATGTTTTCAACTCCTCCAAACTTAGAATCTAGCATGTCCTCGGGTTAACAAGTAGAATTAAGGCATCGAAAGACTTCATAGGACTTTATTAGTTATTGTTTTTGCGAGTGTGGACAATGTGATGATGTCATCCTTAATTCGAAACTTATGTGTTAGGGCCAGGTGTTGTAGGTCCTGGGGCTCTCCCTCTTAAGTTGAAGTTGCAGTACTCATTTTGCATGTTATGAATTTCTTTAGTAGAAAGATATCTTTTTCATAATGCATTGATGGTTCTCATGCCGCGTTGTACTTGTGCAAGGTTCTAGAGGAGGTAGCTTTCACACCCATTTTTTATTTTTTGGAATTTCTAGCTAGTAGGCTAATGCTATTGTGTTTCCTACCTTTCTCAGGGTTACTCAACTATGTAAGCTATCTTAAAGACAGTGTTGCGCTAATGGGCCCTGATGTAGTGTCAGGTGGTTGAGTGAAGCCCCCTTGAAATGTAGATGTATAGAAGTTGGCTTCCAAACTCCACTACCAAGAACGACGTATTTGCATTCTTGAATGCAGCTATACGCTGACCGAGAGAAGTCCTTCAGCATCTTTCCAAGCACAACTTTCATAATTTTATTTCACTTGGATTTTATTCATGCTCACGGGCTTTTGGGATGATAAAATTTTTGGGGAAGATTTGGGTTGTCAAGCCTCTTTTAATCCCAAAGCAGGGATTTTTTACTAGATGGGGTAGTTGTTTCTTCCTTGCTAGGTTTATGTGCTTTCCTACCTATACTTTGAAACATGGTGATCGATCAGAAGTGTATTAGATCAAGTCCTTCTTACTTTGAGGTTTTGTCCTGGGGGACAAGCATCCTTGTGCCTTCTACGTTATTTCAAGGTAAGACTAATGCTAGGACATTATCACACTCAGAATTTTAAGTAGATTAACAACACAAATTTGTCATTCTTGAAGTAATTACTCTAAGAGTTATCCCGAAGACAAGAAAGTCTAAGAGTTGGAGTTATGACACTACCCATAAAAGTTGGATTCAAAAACATCCTTTTCAGGCTACATGTGCATCAAATATTTTCACTTCAATGTATACATTAAGTCAAACTTGGTCATTAAGGCAGATCAAAATTTCAAAATTTTATCAAAAATTTGAAGATGAGTTTCTTGAGTAGAATGAATAATAAAAAGTGAAGCTATAAAAGGTGAGGCAAGAGATATAGGAATTTGACTGAAGTAAGTTAGAGAGAAATACCTCTCATGTCGGTTTATAGACCCCCCAAATTTATCACGCACTCGGTCCCAGAGTGTGAAAGATAGAGAGTGGAATTAGACGGAATGAGTTATTGAGGTTGTTCGTAGACCGCCCATTTTGATTGTAGTAGCATGTTGGAAAATCCCCCTCGCAGTACATGATAATGTTTGTTGTGCAAGCTTTCTATCTTTGCTTCTTTCAGAGTTGTAGCCGACATCCACTCAAGATAATAGAATTTGTAGTTATTTGAGTTAATGATTTGTTGGGGTCTTCTGTGGTAGAACTGCGTCTTTTTGAAATCCATTTTACTGACAAATTTGTATCCTTTGCCAAATTTGCAGACCATATCTATTATTTTCTCTACACACGTATTAGCCTTATCTTCTGTTGGTGTCTTTGGCGTAGTCATGTTTGTGTACTTGTTAGAGGTGAACGTCAAGTCAGATTTGTTATATAGGATTGCGGTCTTTACTTTGATGTTAATTACTAGAAATGCCCAATGATTACCATAGAGAATGGAAAGGAATATATATTTGGGCAAGGAATTCATAAGATAGAGTTTTAGACACTCCTTCTCTCTTGACATCTTGTTATGCAGAATGTCCTCCACGAGTAGAAAATATGCCATGTGTACATTCCACATATTATTGCTCAACAGTGATTGATTTGCAGACATCGAACTCACAGATAGGTATCCTCCTATCTGTAAGGTGTCGCGGAAGTCATATTTGAGCACACATATTCCATCCCCTTCGAATATAACACCCCCATATTATCATCCTCTTTAAGCCTATCCATTATCAATATCGATGAATCCCAGGACAGATTTTCATAAGCCCATCTGTCCAACTTTTGGAAAGATGGTTCTATGGTCCCTGTCGCCCCATCTAGCCTTACCTCTTGTAGTTCTTCATCATTAACCTCCCCCTCTTCTCTGGAGCTAGTTTCTTGTCTTTTAACAGCTTCTGGGATGATTGTGGCGATTGGATTTTCAAGAGATATCTTTTCCTGAGGGTTTTGTTGATCGTTCTGTTTGGCATCATTTTGTGGCTTATCGGATGGCCACCCCACCTTCCAAGCAGATGCACGAGCTGGTTCAGTAGGATTGACTCATAGAGTCTTTAACTGCTCTCTCCAAAACTTTTTCTCTGACAGAGGAACTCTTGTATGTAATTTACATGGACAACATCAGGAGGCATTGTTGGGTCTTTAAAAAAGCATCGATCAGAAATAACTTCCATATTATATGTACCACACAGCCTGTGCATGTCTTTGAGAAAAAGGCCTTCCATTGGAATGGCCTTGTTTATTGCCTCCATCATTTTGAATATTATGAAGCCTCAATCCTTTGACCTTTGTTCTTCTTGCGGAACTTAAGTAGAGATTGAGAAGTTCTTCCAGTTCAGACGGTGGCAATCTCATGATAATTTTATAGCACGTTGAAGGCGAAGAGGTATATTCAGGATGTCACGGAACTCCTTGTTTCTAAAAATCAGTGATGCACTTGGCATCTCAGGAGCACAGTAGTTGTATGCAGTAGTACAATACTCGTAAAGATTAACGACTATTAGCACCCAGTGTTTAACAGCCCATATGGGCAAGGTAACAAATTTAGTTTCTTCCCTTTTTACTACAGTTTGTACCAGATTTTAGAGTTACATTTCTCTTCATATAGATACATTGCCATATGTGTTGTGTCTTTGAACACTGGTTGCACTTCATCAGGGTGAAGGAATTCTTTCAGAAGCTTTATGCAGAATACTTTGAATAGTCATTTATGCACCTGTGCTCGTTTCAAGAATATCCCTCTGAAATTCTCCTTGTTCAGAGATCTCCTTTGTTGTGTCCTATACTTGGGAGGGATGTCGGCAGGACATGGACATCTCTACAGGTTATTCTCGAAACTAATGACATGTACATTCCGACCAATTTGCATGGAAACAGAGGTGCTATAGCTATTTGGTCTTGTTCTACATACAGTTTTTGTCCCTTTTTGGTGCACCAATAAAGAATGACGCTAGACCACTTCCATCATCATCTGACGGCCCCTCTCTAGCTATTTGCATAGGTGAGGTTGGGGCAGCAATGGTGGGAGGAGGGATGGGGGCAGGATCTTCAATAGTCCTACTTGGATATACTTCCATCTTATCCTCAATTGTAATTGTGTCAACATGCTCTTCTATAAACTAATTTGCATTCGAAGGTGTTTCAATTGTTGCTTCGTTGAGTGATGCTAGAGTCGTAGCCATCTTGTCGTCATATACAACATTGTTGTGTTCATTATGGATAGGATCTTGGAGGTAGATATCACAGATATCCATGCTAATATTTATCTCATCTAGGATATGATTCAGCGTTGATATCTCACCAGGTGTTAACTTCTCAACACTGGCGGCCTCCTAACCAACAGTGCTTCTAGTGGGTTGGCTGATTAAGATTGGTTCATCTTCTGTAGGTTGGGAGTTTAAATCAAACTCTTGCATGTTATTGTTTGTGCCCTAAGGCGGGTTCTTCTTGTTTCTCCCGAGGTGAACATGAAATCACTGCTTCAGGTGTCGGGGGTGCGCTTAGTGCTTCATCATCCTTTATCTGTTCAGCGTTAGATGGGCTTGAAGACACTTGAGATGGTGAAGGGTTGGCAGTTCTCCTTGCCTTCTTCTTTGTCCACCTTTCTTTCAATAGTTGGTGTCCATCTTCCATCTCTTTCCATTCTTCTTTGAGCATTTTATACTCCTCTTCAAAAGCCTTGAGGGCTCATTCATGGTGTAGGTGCATGTCATCCATGTCTTTCCTCATCGCCTCACTCTCCCTTCTGACCTCTGTCATAATAGTCGCCATTGCTTGCATTGTATTTAGCATTGTTGCTTAGTTGAGGAGGACATTGGTCATGAATTATAGTAGCATTGTATTAATATTGTCAATTCTTTGTACTTGCATTGTTAGTGGAAGTAGGGTAGAGGAAATAAGAATATTTGTTGAGGAATAACTATTCATTTGTGCCCAAATTGCATCAAATTGATGTCTGAGTTCTTTATCGAAAGTTGGTGGGCGTAGTTGTCGTTCATTTGTAGAAGTTGTTGTTGCAGCTGTCATCGTATCAGAGGTCCACGGTGGTGGTGGGGTGTTTGTTGTATCTTCTGGTCAAGGACTTGGTTGTTGCTCCCATCGTGATGGTTGTACAGGTTCTTCATGTATGTCTTCATGTGTTGTTCCCATTGCTTGATCGACACTTGACAGTGCAGGTGAGTCTTCTGTCCTTGTAGCTAGTATTTTTGGCTCCACGTTAGTTGTAATAGGGGGTGGGTTGGTTTCCCGGTTTCTTCAGAATGTTCCAGTGGCTCTTCTTCTGCCGCTATTGTTTGTTCTCTAGAAGTGCTAGGGACACTTGGTTCTTCAACCGGTGTTTTTTGGTAAAATTTGGATGATTGGAGGAGATGATGGGGCAGCTTGGAATCCTTCATCAACATGCAGGGTGGATTAATTTTCTAAAGGAGGTTGCTTCACAGCCTCTTTCTTGATTTGTAGGAGTTGGAGGGAGATCTGAGATTCCCTCGTAGTTTCTTGCGATATAAATTTGTGGGATCTTATTGCCAATTTCTTCTTCTTGTCCGGGCGTGCTTGCATTTTCTTTGGCACTTGTTCCCCTTCTTGTTGGATTCCTGTAGGTGAGTTGGGTTTTGTTGTTTGTTGAATAGCACTAGAGTGCATTTTGTCGACTTCCTCTGGGCTAGGATGTTGTTTGAGCACATCATAATAAGTCATCTCTGGGAGGGGGAGTAGTAATTTAGAATTGGATTGCTTGTAGAAGAATTTTTCTCCTTTTTGTGCTAGCATTCTAGTGGTTATTAGGAATTTGGTATCAATCTTCATGTATCTATCAGTAGTCTCGTATCTTCTTAATTGTTTAAGAACCAAGAAGTAAGACGCAATGAGAGTTATTTGCCCTCCCATGTCGAAATCTCTAGTCTTCCTAGCTTCTAGTCCCACCACCACCAACAGTTGGTCAATGAGTAGATTTCTAATGTTGACTGGTCTTTTATTCAGCATTGACCAGATCATAAATACATCTCCCTTTGACACACCTCCTGTCTCATATCGTGTGAAGATTGAGTTTTATGTGATCTTCTAAATCACTCTTATGAAGCATGAGGTGATCAGGGTTACTTTGACTTCTTGGGGATGTATATATGCTCTCTTGTTAGCTTCTCTCACATCTTGTGATTATTGTAGCCCACAGTTTCATGTTCACCTAGTTCTACTGTACAATCTTTGGCTTCTTCTTTGCTTTCAGTGAAGATTGCATTCAAAATAGCTTTGGTGATTCAGTAATCTCTGCCCCCCCCATCCTCACCAGTAGTTTAAATACTCCTCCGCCCTCCTTTCTTTCACTATCGCTGACTACATCTTTTCAAGTGAGGACATGAACTCAGCAGTCAGTTCAGTCAGTCGACATGCATTTGTTGTACATATGGCGCACAAAATCACTCTGCCTAAGAATTCCATTACTCTATCATAGATTCTCAATGTTTTGAAACATGGGATGTCCATGTACCCCATTGGCTTGAAGATTTTGGTTCTCTTGATCATGTCATAATTGGACTGGTGAAGCTTGTCTTTGGGGATAAATGTTGTCAGTTTCTCTATGGGTGTTGTTTTTGGGTTCCTCCCTGCTATCGTAGAATCAGGAGCCAGGCTGGCTGTTGAGCTTGCTTCTTGCCTCAGGGCTCTAGATCCAATTTTCACTATCACCTTCCACATTTTGGTTGCAGGTACATTTGGTGCAGGTGCCTTGAGCTTTCCTTTTGCTTTAGTTTCTTCCTCTAACGGAACGTACTCAGACGTATTTGTTCCTTCTGTGCCTTGGGATGCCTCTACATCCCCTTGTGATTCATGTCCAAGTATGATCTCATACTTTTCCTTGATTAGCTTCAAGAGGAGCTTCTTCTATTTTGACACGTTGGGATTATCATTCATTGCTTTGTCAATTGTTTTGATGATCTCTTGAATCCCCTCTATGGATGTTTCTTGCCTATTTAAGGGATCAGAGTTCGAGGACAACATCCTACAGTTTGAGTAGTGTGCAATTGTTAGGCATATAAATTATGTTCTTTAATATTTTGTTTGATGATAGTAACATTCAGATATAAAGTTAGTAATTTTCACATATTGTATATGGTGTAGCGGTCGCAATAGATCATTACTTGTAGTGGTTGAAACAGAGTTTAGTTAGTTTATTTATAAAATGTAGCGACCGCTACACATTTGGTTGTAGCGGTCAAACAAAGTCTTGTTGTAGGGATCAAAATGGAGTCCTACTGTAGAGGTCGAAATGAGTTTCAAGCATAACAGTCGCGATAGGTGTCGAGTGTAGCGCTCTCTACAACTCCAGTACTTTCATTAAGGTTGTGGTCATGTAGCAACCACAACATCTCAATAGGTGTTGTGATTGAAATGTCAACAGTTGTTGTTATCAAAAAGGGATTGTATATTCATAAGGAAGAGATAAGTGAGATGATTTGAAATGAGTGGACACTACCAAAGTTATGGCGATGAAGTAAACAACAAATGAGAAGATGAATCGGTGAAGTGTCATGTTGTAGTCGAAACAAGTACAAAGGTTGAAACATAAGGAGGGTTCCAATAGCAATAGGGGTGATTGTAGAGTCAAAAAAAGTGATTCATTGTGCCCCAAAATCATCAAAGGAGAAAAAGAAAGAGAATAGAAAATCATCGAAAGATTGTAGTCGTACCTCCCAGAAGTCGAGGTGAGACGAGAGAGAGAGAAGGGAAGGGATCTTCGACAGTAGTTGTCAGAAGCAGTTCTTATATTGTCACGGCACCACAATTGCCTCCAGTGTCCTTCACTCTTCAAAGGTTCAGCACAGTCTGCTAGAGTCTTGATCGTTCTTCAGTTCTCCAAAGAATTGTTGGAGTTAGAGAGTGAGAGAAGAGGGTTTATTGTTTTGGGTTTGCCCTTATATACCCAGTTAATGAAGCGGCGTAGCGACTTCTACGACTAGAGTGGTGTTGCGGTTGCAATAGGTCCAGAACTAGATACATCAACGCTAAATGTGTAGCAATCACAAAAGTTGTGAATTGTAGCAACCGCTATATTTATTCAAAAACTAAAGTCCATAATATTTTAAGGGGTACAAAAAAATTATTTTCTGGCATGAGTAGCGGTCGAAGCATCTAGGGAAGGGGGTATCACTTGCAAATGATGAAAGTGTTTTGGTCAGGTGTTGAGCGAGTAGCAGTCGCAATGTTTGTAGCAGTTGCTACCCTCATGAACCATGGTTGATTAAGGCCAGAATCTAGTAGCAATTGCTACATTAGTGACATGTATAAGTTGACACAAGGGTGATTCCAAAATAAAAACTATTCAACCATTGGGATTAAGATTCTATCCCTTATGCATTCTAATTAAGGATGTAAAGATGTAAATGCAAAGCAAAAATTTCTAACTTTTTCTACTTGGAGCAGAGCATATTAGTATTAAGACTAGGGGATACATATACAGCCTAGAGTTTAATCAATAAAAGAGAAAATTTGCAAAATTTAAAGGAAGCATGAAGTCCTTTGGTCGTCTCCCATGAAGCTCTATTTTATAGTCTTTAGTTTGATCCTCATGTCTGGCTTTTTATGGTTCTTCAGGTGGCGTAGGTTTGGGCTCTTCCAAGTTGAGTTCTGACCTCCTCACAAAGGCCTAGTCTTCATAATCCCATTTTACTCTGTGTCTGTTCACCTTGAAGGTACCAGTCTTTTCACTAGCGATTTCCATCATTCCAGATAGATAAATATTTACAATAGAGAATGGGCCAGAACATCTAGACCTGAGTTTTCCTGGAAATAGATTGATATTGGAATTGAATAGGAGAACATTGGCCTCTTCAGACACATCCTTGATTTTCAAGTGAGCATCGTACCACACCTTGGTTCTCTGTTTGTAAATGTGGGCATTTTTGTAATCATGTAACATGAGTTCCTCCAACTCCTGCAATTGTAGAAATATTTTCTTATCTGTCATGTCCAGGTCCATGTTTAGGAATTTCATAAACCAAAGGTCCTTGTGATCTGATTACACTGGAAGGTGGCTGGACTTTCCATGGATAATCCTATAGGGAGTAGTCCCTATTGGTGTCTTGTATACATTATGGTAGGCTCATAGTGTGTGATCGAGTTTCATGGACCGATTTTTCCTTGTTCTGCTAACTATTTCTCCAGGATTTGCTTTATTTGTCTATTTGATACCTCCACTTGTCCAGACGCCTGTGGATGATAGGGTGTTGCCACCTTGTGCTTGACTCCATATTATTTTAATAGAGCTTCAAACTTTCTCTCCCCAAAGTGGGATCCCCCGTCACTTATGATGGTGTGTGGGACCCCGAATCTCAGAAAGATAGTTTTCTCAAAAAGTTTAATCACTGGTTTTGAGTCACAGTTTTGGGTAGCAATGCCTCTACCTATTTTGAAACATAATCCACAACAATCATGATATATTGATTTCCTCTTGAGGATGGGAACAATCCCCTATAGTCAATCCCCCATACATCAAACATTTCTACTTCAATCCAGTCCAACATAGGCATCTAAGTTTCTTCTTGAGATATTTCATGTTCTTTGGCATTCATTGCATTCTTTGACAAATTTTGGAGAATCCTTGAATAAGGTATGCTTGTAGAATCCAGAATTTAGCACTTTTATTGTTGTCCTCTCTCCTCCTATATGCCCTCCATGTAATGAAGAATGGCATTCCTGCAATATTTGATGTACTTCTTCCTCCGGTATACACCTTTGATATAAGTTGTCAGAGCATCTCTTAAATAAGACTGGGTCATTCCAATAGTAATTCTTCAAGTCAAAAAATAGCTTTTTTATTATAGGTGATGTAGGTGGTAGTTGTTGGCATGCTAGATCATTGCAGATATCAACAAAACATGGTAAGTTTGGCTCAATGAACCTTGCCATCATTAGGGATTAATCAGAATAATTGTCATTAATAGAGGGTCTTTCTCTATAATCACAGTCCTTGAAAGGTGATCTGCAACCATATTTTATGTTCCTTTCTTGTCAATGATCTCGTGGTCAAATTCTTGAAGTAGTAAAGCCATATTAACAATATGGGCTTAGTATCCTTCTTTTGCATTAGATACTTAATTGCCCATCGTCTGTATACACCTTCACTTTTGATCCTATCAAGTAAGATCTAAATTTTTCAAAAGAAAACATTATTGCTAGCATCTCTTTTTCTGTGGTGGTGTAACTGACTTGGGCTTCATCAGGAGTTTAACTGGTGTAATAAATTCTGTGATGTTTCTTATCCTTCCTTTGTCCAAGAACATCCCCAATGGCATAATCATTAGTGTCGCACATGATTTAAAAAGGGAGCTCCCAATCCGGAGCCTATAGGATTGGGGTTGTCGTTAAGGCATTCTTCAAGGTATTATAGGCTTTAAGACACTTGTCTATGAAGTCAAACTCAACATCTTTCACTAGGAGTCTAGACAGGGGTTTGATAGTTTTTGAAAAGTCTTTAATAAATCTCTTGTAGTACCTGGCATGACCAAGAAAACTTCTTACTCCTGATATTGTTTTTAGAGGTGGGATTTTTGATACGACTTTTATTTTTCTCAGATCAACTTCTATTCCTTTCTCTGAAATTTTGTGTCTCAGCACGATTCCCTCTTGTACCATGAAATGACATTTTTTTCCAATTCAAGACTAAGTGTTTCTATTCGCACCTTTGTAAGACTAGAGATAGATTGGTGGGGCACTTATCAAAATATGTGTGATATATAGAGAAATCATCCATAAATACTTCTATTATATCTTCTAGGAAATCTGAGAACATAGAAATAATGCATTTTTGGAAGGTGGCAGGTGCATGGCATAATCCAAACAGCATTCTCCGAAAGGCGTAGGTGTCATAGATATAGGTGAAGGTGGTCTTTTGATCATCTGGGTGAATCGGAACGTGGTAAAATCCTAAATATACATCTAAGAAATAAAAGTATGAATGATGTGCAACCTTTCCAACATATGGTCAATAAAGGGAAATGGTTTTTCCTCATAGATGCATTCAATTTCTGGTAATATATGCACATACTCCAACCTTTCATGGTTCGCGTTGCCACTTCATCTCCATTCTCCCCTTTTACAATAGTCATCTCCTTTCTTAGGTAAAACATGAATTGCGTTGACCCAATTGCTATCTCTTACAGGATATATGATTCCAGCATCGTGCAACTTGATTACCTCCTTATTAACATCCTCCTTGAGCATCTGATTTAGCTTCCTCAATGGTTGAGATAAAGGCTTGGTAGTGTCTTCCAAGTTTAAGTGGTGCATGCAAAGAGCTTGGCTCAGGCCCTTGATGTCCTCTACTTAATATTCTATTGCTTTTTTGTGTTTCTTAAGCTTTTTTAACAACTTATCCTCTTGATCTTCTATCCGAGTGTAGTTTATAATAATGAGATTCCTTTCCTCTTCATCCAAAAACTCATATTTCAAACCTATAGGTAATTGCTTTAATTCAGGTTTTGGTTTTTTTGCGGCATTTTCTTCCGACATTTGTTCCACTGAAGCATACTTTGTTGTTTCTGTAGTACTTTCTTCATCATTGAAATCTTTCTCCGGTTGGTTTAGATAATCCAAAATTTATACTACTTCGGGATTTTCCATACTAGGGTTTGGGTTGTTCAAAGTGCGCATGAGCAGATCGACAATGGCATTGTCTTCTTGTACTTCTTCACAGTATTGGGTATAACTATCCATGAAGTAGACCCGATTCGAATGGAGAGGGTCCTCTCATAGTGTCCTGGACATGAAAATTGATATGGTCATTTTCGACACGAAGAGTAATAATCCTTCTACTATGTCGATCAAGACTCTACTGGTCCTAAGGAAGGTTCTTCCAAAAATCATTGGAGATATCGGGTCCTCAATGGTATGAATCACCACGACATCGTAAGGTATAAAGAATTTCCCATGCAAAGCAGAACATCTTCTACTATTCCCACTGGCTTTGTAAAAGTATGATCAGATAACTTGATCCTCATTCCAGTCTTTACTATGTTCCTTAGTCCAAACCTTTGGGCTAAGGAGAGAGGCATTAGGCTTATGCTTGCCCCTAGATCTGCTAACCCTTTTCTTTCCACATTATATACAATGTCTAAAGGGATAGTGAATGCCCCAGGATCCTTCTCTTGGTGGCCATCTTGGATTGGACAAATGTGCTATACATATTGGGCAACTGCACTGTCTCTATATGAGCTCCTATTCTTCATTTCATGATAAGATCTTTGAAGAACTTTGCATAGGTGGGAATTTCCCTAATAGAGTCAAGGAAAGGGATGTCCAGGTGTAGATTTTTTATAGCCTCCATGAACTTCTCGTATTTTTTCTTAAGATGTGATTTAATTATCTTGTAATGAAAGGGAACTCTTGGGGAGTAGGGATATCTTTGTGTGAAGACTTCTTGAGCAGGATCTGGCTTCTTAGTCTTTGCAATTTTCTTCTCTTGGTCTTTTACTTTACTATTGTCCTTCCTTGTGGACTCTTCCTTCTCGGATTCCTCCTCTTCTATGGTGGGTTCAGGTTGTGTCTTGGTAGTAGTCTCTCCTTCTTGGTGAATTTCTTCTTGTTGCCACTCCATGACTTTTCCTGAGCGAAGAGTAGCCATCTTTACCGTCTTTGTGTTGGAGGAGATATTTCCTTGAGGATTCTTTATGAGTTCAGAAAGTTGTACGAGTTTCTAGTCAATCTATTTTCTATGCGTCTTCATGTCTCCCATTTGGGTTTGCATCATGGTTAAGACACCCGAGTTAGTAATGGAACTTTGGGTGAGCTGGTCATTCTTCAAGACTTGTCTCTTTGCAAAATCAAACAGTCGATCCATCATGTCTAGCTGGTTGCTACTCTTAGTTTGGCTTTGATCTTGGTTTTCCTGGTTTGTATTCTTGTTCTGATATTGGCCTTAACCTTGGTAATTATTTTTGTTTTGTTGGTAATTTGTAGTTTTGGTACACTGAGTCTGTCCACCTCCTCTTCCAAACCCTGATGGTGGTTTAGATGCTCCACTCAGCTGTTGAGAGTTTTCTATAGAATCTTTGTTTCCATAATTGAAACCAGGGTGATTTGGTCTTTTAAAGTTAGCATAAGATACATTATATATGTCTTCTTCTTCATCACTATATTCACTACCTTCTAGTTGCATGTAGATGCAGCTATCGATCCATGACCTCCTTCGCCGCATGTGACACATTTCATAACCTTCTCAATAGATTTCTTTCACATGCTTCCAGATTCTTCCAGTTGTTTGACATCTATAACAATATTTTGAATCTGGGTACTGATAGTTTCTAAAGCTTTTGATTCCAGAGAAGTTCCTTCAGATGTCATTTGCATTACAGAATCTTTGTATCTTCTATCAAAATCCATCTCTGCTTACAGAGTTTCCATGTTTTTGATAATTTTCATAGTCTTCTTTGGATTTTTTCCTAAGAAGTCAGTTCATGTGGCAGCGTTTAGTGAAGTCCTCTCAACAAAATTAAGACCGTTATAGAAGGTTGTGACTAGGTGACCCTTTTCATAGTTGTGATGCAGACTATCCCTCTGATACTCTTCGAATCATTCCCATACTTCATACAACTTTTCTCCAATCTTCTACATAGATCCATTTATCTTTTGCCAATTCCTGAGGGTCTTCTTCTCTAAGTAGAACTTGGTGACGAAAGTGTCAGCCAGGGGTCCCCGACCATTGATCTCCTTTTCAGGTAAAGAAAGATACCATGCCAGGGCTTTTTCTCTTAGAGAAAAGTTGAAGCCCTTGCAACATATCACTTCTTGTGGAACTCCTCTCATCTTGATAGTGTCTTCGATATTCTTATAAGCATCAAGATGATGTTAGGGGTTCTCATCTCTAGAATTTCCCCCAAAAGACTTGTTTTGAATCATGGATATGACTACGGGTTTCAGTTCAAATCTGGGTGCATAAAATCTCATAATGATAACATGATTCCTCAAGTCATTTTCTCTCTTAGAGGCTAGATATCGGAGGGAAAGGCCTTCTTCTTCATTGTGGTGATTATTATTTTCATGTTCATGATCGTTCCTCTAATTTCTTCTTGCTCGATGGTGACAGTGGTCATCATGGCATCATTCCTCGCGCTCCTCATCTTCTCGTCGCTCTTCATTCTCATCTTCACAGTGTTCTTCGCGTTCATATTCACGTTGTTCTTCACCCCCGTCTTCTTCGTGAGGTATCGGTATGCACCCTTGTCTAGTTCCATCAGAGTTGCCATCATCATGTTCAGATTCAGTTATCAATGGAGTACGGATATCCTCCACCCTTGCATTCCAATCTTCTCCAGCATGTCCTTTTTTATGGGGAGTCATGTTAATGCAAAAAGGGAATAAGGTGTTTTCTAAATCTGCTTCTCGTCAAGCTACCTAAATAGTTCTCACAGTCGAGTCAGAAAACTGGACGTATGAAACGAAGTATTCAAAGCAGTTGGATACAGTAGATTTAGAAGTTGTGCAGTCAAGTCTATTGCCAAACTTAAGGCACAAGTGTAAAGTGAGTATTTTGGGTTCTTATCAGTTATGTTTGCCTTGTCCCCAGAAATGACGTCAAAACATTGACCAGTCTAAATCACACATCCAAAACAGAGCAGATCTAGAGTAGTCAGATTCTAAAATTTATAACCCGACTCTCTGGCCCCTGCAACTATTATATGGGGTACAATATAGTAAATTGGGGTCAAACCATAGGGAAAAGGAAAGGTAAGTGTTAAGAATGTGGGAACTTTGCTCAAATACACAAAAGGTAGGTTAATACAGTGTCCCCAACGGAACGATATTACTTCAAACAAGAAAACAAGTAAAGAAAAGATAAAGAAGCAAAAAAAAAGAAGAAAGGCAAACACGTGGTAACAAAGTGTGGGTGGAAACTTGGATCAGGTTCACCTACTAAGATCTCTCACCAACATGCAATATCCACACCCCTTTGTATACCCTTTGCAAGATTATAAGAAATCATCATATATGTCCATTCCCTCCTCTCTCAAGCTTAGGATGTATCTAGATTATAGGATTGTCTCTCTCTCAAGATGGCAAACCATCAATCACAAATATAACTATATGACCATCATCTTTAACATTCCAACATTTTCATGCATTTATGTAACTCAAAAACACTTAGATAAGGTTAGTTCTACACTCTCGAGACACTAACAATCAAACATCACAAGATGGTAGCTAATCATACAAATGAAGCATTAAGACCAAGCGAATGGAGATAATCGTTGCTAAGAGCATATATGTTCAAAAGGACGTAAGTATATACATGTTGGGAGAGTCTTAGTGGCTACTCCCAACCCAAGCAATGAGTTTAACCACTCATCTTTATGAGTAGCAATATAGATTTACAAAGGTGAAGATACATCAAGATAGACAAAGTGATAGATGAGTAACGTGAAAGGGATAATAGATCTAAAGAAGTGTGAAGGCGCTACACCAACAATACTCCTTCAGATCTGGATCTAGTATCAGCATAGTGGATGGATGGAAACTCCTCTCGAAGAAGAAGATAGTGATATTCTCTCTCCTCTAGACCTTCATCTTTAGAGGTAGAAGATCTTTAGAAATGGATGGAGGTGACTCTGGAGTGCGGCAACACTTCATCGTATCTCTAATGATCTGACCCCACTGCATGGATGAGGATAGTGCCTATTTATAGGCGTTAGCCACCGACTTAAAGTCTGATGCGGTCGCTACATTGGACTTTGTTTTGGTTGCAACAAGAAATCACTCCTTCGACCGCATGCCCTAGTTGTAGCGACCGCTAGGTTTTTAGGAGTCTTCAGTCACTAGGGATCAATGGTGACTGTAGCTACTGCCAGGGACATCGACTCCCCTGACTCGTCAATCGTAGGGGCTGCAAGTCTTGTAGCGACCGCTATTGTTTCTCCCCCTTTGGTCTCCATTCTTGGTGAGTTGTGGCAACCGCATGGCTTTTCACCTTGCTTATCCTTTACTCGCAAGGGTGCTTAATTCCCATCAATCGCTGGTATGGTCTTCAAGTGTAGCAGCCAATTGGAAATTCTGTATAAAGCAAGGATGGTTGTGAGTATAGGTAGTCGCATGAAGTCTTGTTCAAAATAATTGGAATTTGTTAGATAAATCTCAAAAGGGGGTTCGATGTAAAGATAAAATAAGAACACAAATGTCCACAAAATTGGATGTTATCACAAACAAGTGTTGAAACAATGGTACTATAGGTAGATACCACATCACCTTGGCACGACAACTAGTTTGGGCTTACCCAAAGTGGTCATTTTGTACCTTGACAACCCACATTTTGGACAATCTTTCTAATTGATAGAATCCTTTGAAATAACACATAATCATTTGGGCATGCATATATCTTCATAGCCACCATTCCCATTGGGCCCAACATTTTCTTTAATTTGTATGTTGAGATTGGAAGCTCGTTGCCTTCAAGAAAGAATTTCTTTCAATAAAGATAAGAGAGATGTGAATATTTTATTGCTCCATCTATTGTTAACCTTCAGAGAATGCAATCTAACCACAACACTCAACTTTGTAAACTTAGCATAACCTAAGTATAGCGATCTCTCAGTATCATGTATAATTTTCTAAAAAAGGAAGGTTGATCAATATGACTTACCTCACAACTATCTATCATCACATCAACCATGTCTATCGGAATTGACTCATTCACAATTACATCATCGTCCGCAATTTCTTCTTTAGTAGAAGTACTACTATTGACATCTATTGATCTCGTAGTAGGAATCTCTCCACGGAAGTGCCATATGGTATACCCATGTACAATCTCATTGCACATGACATGACTTGATTTCGGAAGCAGTGTCGACTTTTAAGTTGTTACTACAATTCTTACATGAACAATAGAACCTATCTTCAGGTTTTTTCCTATGTTCCTCTACAAGTCTTATAAACTGATCAAGACCAGTAAAAAACTCCAGAGTGAAGCAATTTGAAATGATCATTCACAATTGATCTGTTCCATGATCATATGGGAGGCGATTGTTAAATCAGGTGTTAGCTAATAAGTCGGTTCAAGAATAAATTATTTTTTAATTGTACACTAATCATTTATTACGGTCAAATTGATGAATGTGTACCACCTATCCCATTCATGAGCACTTAATCTCTCTAGTAATTGTATAATGTGTAATAAATTTCATAAAATTTTGGCAACATTTCCCCATAGTTCTCTAAGTACACCGATGTAGATGGTAAAGTACCCACCTACATATGTACCCAGAGAACAAAAGGGGAAATGTTTTCAAAATTTCTTGAAATTGAACACACATTATACGCTTACATCCTAAGTGAGGTCAAGTGTTTAAGAATAGTCCCAAATTGGGGAGTCCAAGGTTTACTTGTAATGAATAAATCTTGGATGGGTTTCTAGGCCAACACATTATATGGGTTAAGGTTTACAAAATTGGGTTTACTATTTAGAATTTTGGGGTTTGGGTTTAATTAGGTAAATTTATATAAAACTTTATGTAAATCAAGTTAATTTAGATCAATTTATATCAACTTCAATGCATAAATTTCAAGGTGTTATTATTTACCCACACTAATATTCAAATTGCTAACAATAAACAATGCACTTAACATAGATAATAAAGGAAGTTTCATCACAATTTTCATACCAAACAATGAACTTATTTAACCATACTAACATTTAAATTGCTAACAATAAACAATGCACTTAACATTGATAAACAAGGAATATTTTTCAAAACTTTCATTACAAACAATGTACTTATTTATCAACCCCAACATTCATCACAATTTTCACTGTAATTGAGAAAAAATTGAGCAAGAGAAGGAGGAGAGGGGGGAGGATGAGAGGGGAATGAGGAGGAGAGTAAATAGGGGATACCTCTTCTTCCAACAACTGAGGAGGTAGCAGAAACAACTGAGGATGCTCATGTCAAGGAGGAGCAATGGGAGCATGGAAGCAAAAATAGAAGGGCGCCAGTGACAAATGGAGAAACAACAACAATAGAGGGGTGATAAACAATAGGGGTTCTGGAGCTACGACAAAGGCAGAGGCAATGGCGTCAGCAATAGAAACAACAATGGCAGAGGCAACGATGATAGCAACTCTTAAGCAATAGCAACAACAACAATGGCAACAATGACGGAGGAGCGGCGACAGTGGCGGTAGAGAGTGAGGGGGAAAAATCATGTGATGAAATAGAGAATGTGGGAAATTTTATTTCATGTGTTCTATTAAGTGAAACTTAGGCATCGATTGTTGCAAAAAATAAACGATTAAGAGTTTAGGATTTGATTGCCTTGAAGAAACCACACCATAGATTAAGATATATCATCAAATTCCCACCAAAATATCGATGCTACATGTAGTTATCACTACTAAGAAAATGTAAACCTTGGAAAGACTTTAGGTGTTGGTTGCCACAAAAAATCGACAATACATTTCACTCTATGTCCTAAGTTATCATCTAAAAGACTGACATCATATGTACTTATCTCTATTAAAAAAACTTGAACCTCGCTAAGCCTTGTGTCATCAGTTGCCCCTAAAAAATCATCACTATAGCTCGATCCCTATCTTCGATTGCACACATGTACCTATCCCTAATAGAAAACGCCAACATCACTAAGACTTTAGGCTTCAACTTCCCACCAAGTGACCGACGTCATAAGCCAATTTTGGGGAAAATATTTTTATGGGCCACATGTCAGCAACTCTTTGTTGTTGGTTCTTTTAGAAAACAACTAACAACAAAGGATATTTGGAGGCAAAACTTTTGTAGTGTACTTGACCTACAACATTGATTTCTATGGTAGAAACCCACAACAAAGTCTTTTTAGAGGAAAAAAATATTTCACCAGAAGGAGTTTGTCATTGGTTTTTTAAAAACTGACACAATAGGCCTATATCAAAATTTTCCACTTAAGAATTGAATTTTGCAGGATATCTTAGATGTTGGTTCTTTAAAAAGAAACTGACGTTATAGTAAAACTGGTACCTTTTCTTTTCTTAATGGGAAAGACTTGACAAGTAGTGACATTGTTCTTATAGCAACCAACACTACTAGGTCTACATTGTCAGTTTTTTGTATATAAGGATGTTATGAAAAGTGACACCATAGGCCTAAAATGCACTAGTGCACCTACAAAGACTTTTCTAATGCCCCAATGGCACTTTGAACGAGTCCAACTATAGATCTTGGGCCCACTACTCATGGATCCAGTATAGTTTCAAGAATGATGTTTGGCCCCATATACCAGCATTGGTCTTAATTATGAGCTTTTTCCTCACTCATGGACAAGCTGACAACTTATCAACTGATCACCCATCCTAGTGCTACTCCAAGTTGAGCATACTTAACTATAAAGTTCTTAGTGACATGCTCCCTGAAAAGGAGGTCCACCTTAGTGATATGGCTAGTCTAATCACTTCTTATGGAATCATTTTGTTTGGGGCCTCAATTCTTGGAATGTTGTAATCTTCTCCACTTAGACTATTGATGTCCTTGTCAAGGGTCAACTAAATCGCCTCATAATACTTCCCCATTTCAGCGCGGGTTTAGAATGACCCATGGACACACAACTCTCAGTCAGGGCTACCAGAACAAGGGTAGATACATCACCGTGGACATCCCTTTCCAACATGGTTAGACCACACCACTTAAGAATCAAATGCCACATGTCCATGCGAGCCCCACTATTGGAGGGGTTATGGCTCTGATACCATTTGTTAAGCTTGGGCCCACTACCCAAGGTTCTAGTAAGGTATTAGGAATGACGAATGGCCCCATATACCATCATTATCCTTAACTTTGTGCTTTGTCCTCACTCCCATACAAGTCGAGATCAACTTCCCTACTAGTCACCCATCCTAGTACTACTCCAAGCTGAGCACGCTTATATATGAAGTTGTTAGTGATGGGATCCCCGAATATGGATAGCCAAATCATTCCTTTTAAGATCAGTTTATCTGGGGCCTCAAAGTATGGGACATTATACCAACAATGATGTTTGATTCGAACTCCAGTACCAATACATGGTCTGCATTTCTGCAACTGATGCCCAACCTACCCTGAGCCGCCAACAACAAGCATGCTTTCTCAAAACCAACAAAGGAGCTATATGGTTCCACCAATGTCTAGCTAGTAGTCCCTCCCCACTGATGGAAATATTGTGAGCCATTGCACACTCATGAACTCCCTATTGGATCTATGGGCTCTAGAGTGGGGATGAATAGAGATAAAAGAACTTAAATAAAACACATTAGACCTTCAAGATATTTTCAAAAAGAGATTGCAACACTGACAGGAAAGGAAAAGAGAGATTGAGAAAACACCAAAGAAAGGCTAAGATGTATAGTAGTTCTAACCTCCAAACTAGGACATGTACATCCACTACCTAGAGGGGTCAATCTCTAGGATTTTCAACCATGTCACACTTCTTATATTCCACTGTAAGAATTACAACGTAAGACCACCCTATTCAAGAACAGAGGATAAACTAACATTCCTTTTGGATAAAGGAGCCAATAACCATTATAAAGGTCTTACCTATCTACCTACCAAGAATATTCCTCCTTCACAAAGAACTTACCCATTCATATAAAAGATCCTCTGCCTTTTATCACCCTTCCTTCTTCAAGGAAGTCCAACTCCTTTAAGGAGATCACCTTTGAGTCACCACTTTGCTAGAGAGAGGTTGGGAAGAAGAGTTGAGTCACCGATGGAAATATTGTGAGCCACTACACATGAACTCCCTATTGGATCTATGGGCTCTAGAGTGGGGATGAATAGAGATAAAAGAACTTAAATAAAACACATTGGACCTTCAAGATATTTTCAAAAAGAGATTGCAACACTGACAGGCAAGGAAGAGAGAGATTGAGAAAACACCAAAGCAAGGCTAAGATGTATAGTAGTTCTAACCTCCAAACTAGGACATGTACATCCACTACCTAGAGGGTTCAATCTCTAGGATTTTCAACCATGTCACACTTCTTATATTCCACTATAAGAATTACAACGTAAGACCACACTTTTCAAGAACAGAAGATAAACTAACATTCCTTTTGGATAAAGGAGCCAATAACCATTATAAAGGTCTTACCTATCTACCTACCAAGAATCTTCCTCCTTCACAAAGGACTTACCCATTCTTGTAGAAGATCCTCTGCCTTTTATCACCCTTCCTTCTTCAAGGAAGTCCAACTCCTTTAAGGAGATCACCTTTGAGTCACCACTTTGCTAGAGAGAGGTTGGGAAGAAGAGTTGAGAGCTTCACAAGATGTACATTGAAGCAACTCTCTTACAAGGATCCTAACTCATTCAAATGAGATGTCAAGTAGTAGACAAGCTTGAGAGATATTAGGGGCTCTTAGAGGTAAAATCACTGAACTATAGCAAGGGAGCATGGAAGGCAAACTTAGAATGAAGTCTGAGGGACCCTATTTATTTTTGACATTGCATACTAGCCCCTAGAAACACTTAGGATCAAATTCTATACATTTTGGGTGTTTCAACGTGTGTATAATTGAGTTTTGCAACACTCCAACGGCTAGAAACACTAGGGTGTGATAATTTCATCCTCTTCATGGTGATCATGAAGGATGAGTTTTGGAAAACTAGGGTTTGATAATTTCATCCTCTTCATGTACCTAGTACTTGAAATTGATCTCAAATAGACATATTAGATACACATGAATGGAATAGTTAAGTCATCATCAAATATGGATAATGTATAACTGTTAGGTCAACATTCTGCCTCTATTTGAAGATAACAAACCACTCATTAGCATATTGAAAAGGACTCAAATAATTAAGCATTTTTACCTTTGATATTTAGGGGGATACTTGAATGCATACAAGCAATTTATCCCCCTAAATTTATGTTTACCTTCATCTATAGAGTTAGTTGCTCCAAAAAAAAAACCCATATACATGCTATGTAATTAAAAAAAGAGATATGCAATTTAAAAATCAATTTCAATATGTGCCAATCTACATTTCCCCCTTCGTCATATCAAAAAAGGAGGGGGTAGAAGAGATAATTTGGGTCTTATCCAACGCATAAGCATTATAAACAAGAAACAAGCACAAAATAGCTAAAGAGAGTTGAGAACATTAACTCATAATTGAAATATAAATGTCCATACATTGAAACTCATATAGTATCATGACAAAGATTTTAGGGTATAAAAGATAATGATTACAAACAAAGGAAATCAGTCAGTGATGAAAACAACCCAACAAAGAGCCACATGGACATATAAAAATAGTAGCCTCAAAGATAGGTGTCCTAGACAAAATACATACTAAACCTACAAAATGACAGATACATGGGCACTCTCAGGCATGAGCTAAATATCTAGATCATCTATGTCAAGCTCTTCATCAGTAGGTCTATAGTCCTCATAACTAGCTTGCTTAGGGTTCTCAGAAGAGTCAAGAGCAACACTGGCCTCTTCACCATCATCATCAAATTCCTCTACCTCACCATTAGTCTCAGCATCATCAGAAGCCACTTCATCAGCTTCCTTGACTGTCTCCATATCCTCATCAAGACTAAAAGATATAATGCATAGCCACCTATGATGTTTCTCTTGCTAGGATATGCTGATTTCAAGCAATGTCTTTGCTTTCTCGAAAGAGGGTGTACAAACCCAAACAATGTCAGCAAGGATAGCAGATTCAAAGCTAGGCGGAAGGGCAACTGAATGACACTCAACTGTGAATGGGATGAAGTAGTTGTAGGTCCATCACCAGAAGTAGGGTGTGTAGTGGAAGAAGTGTACTCGTGATGAGGGTAAAACTAATCATAGGAATATGTGGCATAATCAGTTGTTGAGAAATAAGTTTGGTATGATGTATATGTGTTAGGGCATGATAAGTTCATGGTCAACATGATGTAAACTAAATCATAGTGAAGATGCTTCTGGACATGCATATTGTAGGCATCTTGGTGCATCATGTAACCTATGGGGGTCTAATTTGACATTGAAAACGAATCCCTAGCAGGTTGAGATGGTGGAGGAGGATGGGTGGAGGAAGCACCAGGGGTGAAGGTTCTAGAGGATTGGGAGGAATTCATGAATGTGGTCTCACTTATACACACAACTTTTTGGTTTTGAGTATAGTTCAAATCTTTGAAGTGTGATTTCTCAGTGAGGCAATGAAAAAGACCAAAAATCAAATCGGGATAGGGAGGTTGAGAGTCATCGGTGTTTTGTTCTGAGTTGAAGGATATCATACGATGAAGAATGTATCTAGCGCACTTGGATCAAATCCCCTTAAGGATACAATACAAAATCATTGTAGAGTTATCTATAATGTCCATTTGATTTCTCTTGGGATGGACATTATAGTTCACTATGGGTGCAATGGTGGATGACCATAGGTCCATGGAGGAAGAGGGTAGGATGTATTTCTTGCTAAAAGGTATCAAAGCTTTGTGGATGTCGAATAGTGATAATTTGGGTTCAAAACTTTTGTAGAACTCCTCAGAATAAAGCAAGTCTAGGTGATATGGATAGGTTGACAACCAATTGGATGTGGGGGTTTCTCCAATCAAGTAAGAATTGAGGTCATCCTGAGAAATTATGAGTTGAGTTCCTACAACCACAGAGGTAAGGGTTATTTGGGTGCTAGGTGGAGGAACAAGGATGGTGTATTTGCATGTAAAATTGGCATAGAACTCATGGACAGCTTTAGTTCTAGCATGAGATTGAAAAAGAAATTTCGCTCAATGCAAAGAGCACTAAGTCATTGATTCATAAAGAGTTCCTTGATTTCAATCAAGAGATCATCCCTATCCACCACCAAAGGTCTGAAAGGGAAAGGGGCGTGAGGGAGAAACTCCTTATAGTAGTTAACATCTTGTGTGTGAATGACAGATGCTCCATCATATCCAAGGATGCAAATTGTAGGGGTTGTGGTGGGTTTGGAGATGTTCCTATCTGAGGATATTTGCTTCTTCTTGTAGGTAGACATTGAGGACAAGAACCAGGAGAAAGAGAGACAAAATCAGAAGCTTAATCGTCGAGACCAACAGCAAAACCACCTAAAATGACATAGGGTTGGGTTAGAGGAGAGTTTCAGGTAAAGGTAGGATAGGAAAGGGTTAGGAAGAGTTCTAGGGTTTGAGGACAAACTAGAATGGGGGATTGGTCAACCTCCTTTAGTTGAGACTAATAAATTGACCGACTAAACCCACTTATTAGTTATGACATAGTGTTTTCGGTTGAGTTTGTTGTTTGGGTAACTCGGTTGACGTTGTGTGTCATTCACTCCTCAGATAGCCCAACTATCGAGTTACCCCAGGGCAAACTCGGTAGACAAGCATGTCTATCTCAAAGATAAGAAAATTAATAGTAGGTTTATAGATCATTATGTAAATGTATTTATCTAGCCTATCATGTATTTTAAGCATATATAGACACTTTTTATCATCATGGGCTACTAATTTACAAGTGTTTTGTAAATAATAAAGCAAGGCATTTAACTTGGCGAATAAAGCAAAAAGGTATCAAATTAGGAGCAAATATGGTAAAAACAGAGAGGAATATGAATATTTTATCTAGGAGACAGAGATATCATCAAAAGTAGTATTAAGAAATTTTGATCTAATGGAAGTAAATTTCTCTCTAGTTGGAGGTTTAGTGAAGATATCCACAAGTTGATTTTCTGTGTCCACATGAGTGATATATATATATATATATATATATATATATATATATATATATATATATATATATATATATCTATATATATATATATGACTTTCGTAGAAATGTAGTCGCAAAGGAGATGGTGGTGGACCTCTATGTGTTTAGCTCTACTATGCAATATAGCATTTCATGACTGGTTGATTGATGTAGTATTATCACAATAGATCAGAGAAGAATCATAGAAAACATTAAAGTCTTGGAGCATTTGCTTCACCCAAAGGACTTAGGCACAACAACTACCAGATACAATGTATTAAACCTCGGTAGTTGATAGAGCCACAGTGGTTTTCTTATCAGAAAGCTACGAAACTAAACATGGTCCTAGGAGGAAGCTAGTGCCACTTGTGACTTTATATCAACTAAGCACCCGACATAATCTACATCACCATAGGATGAAAGAGTAAAGTCCCTTGACTTAGAAAGCCATAGTCCAACATTTTTGGGTTTTGGCTAGGTACCTCAAAATCCTATTAATAGATACAAGATGAGATTTTCTACAACTTGGTTGAAATATAGCACACAAACATATATATATATGTCTTTCATAGCAATGTAGTCGCAAAGGAGATGATGGTGGACCTCTATGTGTTTATCTCTACTATGCAATATAGGATTTCATGATAGGTTGATTGCAGTAGTATTATCAGAATAGATAGGAGTAGCATCATAGAAAACATTAAAGTCTTGGAGCATTTGCTTCATCCAAAGGACTTAGGCGCAACAACTACTAGCTACAATGTATTCAACCTCAATAGTTAATAGAGCCACAGTGGTTTGCTTCTCAGAAAGCTAGGAAACTAAACATGGTCCTAGGAGGAAGCCAGTGCCACTTGTGACTTTATATCAACTAAGCACCCGACATAATCCGCATCACCATAGGATGAAAGAGTAAAGTCCCTTGACTTAGAAAGCCATAGTCCAAAATTTTTGGGTTTAGGCTAGGTACCTCAAAATCTTCTTAATAGATACAAGATGAGATTTTCTACAACTTGGTTGAAATATAGCACACAAACCAACACTAAACATTATATCTGGTCTAGAGGCAGTTAGATATAGCAAGATACCAATCATACCTCTATATAGATTCTCATCTACCTTTTCACCTTCTTCATACTCATCAAATTTGGTGGTGTTGGACATGGTAGTATCTATTAGCTTTTTTTTCTCCCATCCCAAAGTGCTTCAAGAGTTCATGAGTGTACTTTCCTTGGTTGATGATGTTTCCATCTTTTGTTTTCTTGATTTGGAAGTCAAGGAATAATGTGAGATCCCCCATCATGCTCATTTCAAATTCGGTATATATGATTGTATTGAACTCCTTACAAATATCAAGATTAGTGTTGCCAAAGATATCATCACCATAAATTTGAATAATTAAGAAATTGTTAGTATTATTTTTTAGATAAGAGAGTACAGTGAACTTTTCCCATGACATGGCCATTATCAATTAAGAAGTTTCTTAATTTCTCATACCAAGATTCCTGGGATTTATTGAGTTCATAAAGAGCTTTTTGTAATAGATAAACATGGATAGCATGCTTTTCATGTCCAAAGCTAGGAGGTTAAGCAAACATACTTCCTCCTTTATTTATCCATTGAAAAATGCACTTTTAACATCCAGTTGGTAAAGAAAAAAATTATGACTAGCAAAATGAAGTAGCATTCTAATAGATTCAAGTCTAGCAACAAGAGCATATGTTTCATCAAAATCAATACCTTCCTGTCGATTGTAACCTTGTGCTACTAAACTTGATTAAATCCTAACCACCTACCACTTTCATCAAGGTTTTTTTGGAAGACGCACTTGGTGTCAATGGTCAATCTATCATTTTGTCGTGGCACTAGAGTCCACACCTTGTTGTTTTCAATTTTTCAAGTTCTTCTTGCATCACTAGGATCCACTCATCATTTTCAAGATCTTCTTTGACATTCTTTGGCTCAAGTTGTGAGATGAAGGCACTGTTGGCTTGTTCTTTGTTGAAATAAGCTCGCTTCATCACTTATTCAAATGGTTTGCTTATGATGAGCTCTTTAGGATGATCTTTAGCAAAGTGGGGAATTGGACCCTTCTTTTCATCTTCTTTTGGGCCTTCATCTTTGACCACCTCTTTTCATTTTTTGTTGATGTCTAGTTCTTTCAATCTAGGATCACTTCATCTACAACATCATTATTCACAACATTCTTGGAGATAGAGGGGTTAGTTTCAACAAAGTTAAACATTGATAGATTCTTCTATTTTAGATAATTCAATGTTAAACACTCTATAGGATCTACTTGTAGTATTATAGCTAAGAAAGAAAGCATTGTAATATTTTGCATCAAACTTATCAAGAGTGTCTTTGGTTTTTAAAACAAGGCATGGACAACCAAGATATGAAAGACATCGATAGAAGGATTTCTACCATGCCATAACCCATAGGGGGTTTTCTTTAGCAAAGGATGTGTGAAAACTCGATTCTACTAAAAATGAGCGGTGCAAAAGCTTTGGCCCAAATATTCTTTGGAGTGTCATACTCAAGGAGAATTGTCCTAGACATTTCTTGCAAAAACCTATTCTTCCTCTCTACTACCCCATTTTGTTGAGGAGTATGGGGGGAAGCAAAATTGTGCATATGACCATATTTTTCACAAAAACTTTCAAACAAGTCATTTTCAAATTCTCCTCCATGGTCACTGTTGATAGAGACGATTCACAAAAGAGATTCACTTTCAATCCATTTGTAAAATGTAGAGAAAAAATTAAGAGTATCACACTTTGAAATCAAAAATAAAGTCCAAGTACAGTGAGATAAATCATCAACATGCACAAGGAAATTGTTTCTATCACAAAGAGTTTGAATTCTCATTGGTCCAAATAGATCAATGTGAAGAAGATCAAGAACTCTCTTAATGCTAAGGACTCCTTTGGATTTGAAGGAGGATTTGGTTTTCTTTCCATGTGTACAAGGTTGGAATTTCTCATCCTTCTCAAAATCCAACTTAGGAAGTCATTTGATCAAATTGTTTCGCTCAACTTCTTCAATTGATGCATATTTACATGACCAAGCCTATACTGCCACAAAGATATATCACTTTATCAACAACTAGGCATTTACCAAGAATAGACTAGAGAATTAAGAATAACAACATAAATATTTCCATTTCTAGTTCTGTTATATATAACATTGTAAGTGAGGAAATCTAGAAGCAAGCATTCTAGAAAGGTAAAAGGAACAAGTTATCCATTATCATACAATTGACTAACACTGATTAAATTGCAATGTAGTCCATCCATAGGAAGAACATTCTTTGTGCATAGTGAATCACCTACATCACCCTCAATTACCACTTTACCTTTATTTTTGTCACCAAACCTCCTTTTTTGTAAAGTTGTTGAAGTGACTTGTTACAACCCCAATTTTTGGGATCATTTGGTGAGAAATGTAATTTCTCATATTAAAGATATTTGAACAAATAATGATACAATTTGTTTTGAATAAATGGATTTCGTTTACAATAGCCTTAATTATTGTGTTGTGGGCTTTATTGGCTATTGGGCCCAAATAATAAGAAAATTATATTAGAAAATGAATAATTGAATATTTGAGAAAAGAAAAATGTGGAAACCTCTAGAAGGCAAATCCAAAGAGGGATTTCGTGCCTCTTGGGTTCCTTGGGTTCCAAGGAGTCCAAAGTTGCATAGAGAGTGCAATAAGAAAAGAAAAGATCAATTAAGTATTTCTTTATTAAGAAAGAAATTGAAAATAATGATAAAATGTGGGAAATAAGTGAAAAGAGGTATAATGGAGTTATCCTTGGTGGATTTTCGTATCCCAAGGATTCCTAATGATAAAAGGAATACCAATGAGCAAAATAAAAGAGAAATAAAGAGAAATTCTCAAAAGAAAATATTTTAATAAGAAATAAACATGATAATGAGAAATAATGCATATAGATGCATCTAGAAGGATAATAAGTATCCTCGAAAAGGAATTTTGAAATAATAGAGTGTCTTGGGATCCAAGGAGTCCCAATAAAGAAGAAAGATAGAGAAAATACCAAAATTGCAAAATAAGAGGATAATGTGATACATTATTAATGAATTTTGTGATATTGATAAAAAGGGAGTATTTTCTACTAAAAGAAAATATAATTTCATGGCCAATGAATTAAAAGGAAAGTCTAAAGATGTTAAGGGAGAGGATTTTCGTATTTCTAATTATCCATGGAATAATGAATATCAAAGAGGTTATGAGGAGAGAGAAGAATACTTCTCCTTGAAGGAATGTGATTCCTATTAGAAGAGGGACTTCGTTTCTTTGTGGAAATCCATCCTAGGGATTCGTTGACCTCCCCTATATAAGGGGTAAGACTTGGTGTTGAGTCCAGAGGGATTCCACGCAACTATATCTCCCTTCTTCATCTTCTTCGTCAAAACCCTAACCTTGAAGGTAAGGTCCTATCCTTGGAGCGACGGGGGGTGTTTATGGTCTTGTTTGAGGCTGGAAACATCCACGACCAACCGCAGAAGGTCCGCCATCCTTCCCAGCCTCCAACCCACGCGCGATCATCTGCAGCAGCAGTCGCACGGCTGCAACACGGCCGTGGGTTGTAGCTCTCCCCAGCCCAAACCAGCCACGCTGGTGGTGAGCTAAGTGGTGCCCCAAGGGCGGAGAAGGGCGGCGGAGCCAGTGTAAGGGTCGGCAGCAGCCATCAGGCTCAAGGAAGAGGAGAAGGAGTCATGCCTTGGGCGGCTAGGGCCAGCGTCGCGGCTAGCTGAAGGTAGGGGATGACCCCTCGGTCATTGGACAAGTTTGCCCCTCTACGGGCTGAAGAAGCGGTAAGTTAAGTAAGGGCATAACGGTCAATCCGTTATGTTTCCAAGCAAGCCACGTTGCATGGGAGTTGACGACGTGGCGCTCCCTGATTGGCCGAAAAGGTAATTCCTTATTAATTCATTATTAAATATTGGTAACTCCGATTAGGACAAGTAATATATGAAAATTGATCCTCAGAACGAGAGGAACACAGAGAAATTATTGTTGAAGCCTAATTTCTCTTTCTATTCAAAAAGTATATCAAGATTCTATCTTTAATAGTTTAATCAATCAAAAACCCTAACCTTTGATGATTAATGAATTAGAAAGGGGTTATGTGAGTGTTTAAAATAGATATTAACCTATTGTTAATAAAAAGGGCATATTAGATCTAAAAGGATGATCTTCATGCATAATTTGATTAATTTAGGATTCCATATGATTTAATGAACCTTGAACCCTAACTATGGTAATTATGATCCTTAATGATTTTATTTGGTCAAATTCATGTACAAAGTTGAGATATGATGGTTCTAATCTACTTAGAGTACAAAAGTCCTTAATTCTGGATAAATACCCTAAAAGTAGTAATTAGGGTTTTCTCATGAATAAAAGGTAGAATTATGGCAAATCGGGTTCATATGTGATTAGACCATAATGAACTTTGAATTGATGATAAATGTGTATAATGATCTAGTCGTGGATTAAAAGGATAAAAAGAGTAGCTTTAATGTAAAAGAGGCTTAATGAACTTAATTAATGGTTAATGGTGCCTTTAATCCAAAAATAGGGTTATATGTTGTTAAGATAACCTTAATATTGAAGATTAGATGAGATAATTAGGGTTTATGAGTAATGGTATAAAATTAGGGTTTAGAATAATAAAAGATGAAGTGAAACCCTAATTGCAAATGAAACCCTAAAATGGATACGGAAACCTTAGGAAGCCATTTCAAGTTGAATAGAAAGAATCTTGATAAAGTGTGTAGTAAATAGAGTAAATGTGTTTTTCAGGATTCTTGATTGTGTGGTTGAACTACTTGCTTGGATAGCTTTCTTGGTTGGAATTGATATTAGCTTGAGAAATATATTGAACAAGTATGTGGTTACGCTTATAAATAATCGCTTTAGTTTCACAGAGATTTCCGAACGTTTTTATCGATTGCTTGAAAATAACTGTTGGATGCCTTTTATTTCATGCAACTATAAAGTGACTATGATTATCACCATGAATATATATATATATAACTGGCTTAGATCCGAATCCACCTCTGTGGCTTGTAAAGGATAAAAAGGGGTAACCTAGAGTAAGGTCTAGGTTATCGTGGGTTAGAAATTGGGCTACCAAGTGTAGTGCCATGAGACCCTTTAGCATGCCATGAGTTAGGGAGCGGGCTACTTACGGGTAGTGTCATGTGACTCAACCCTAGAAACTGGTTCACCTATAGGTGGGACCGTGAGGGGTTTAATGGGGATCTACTATAAGGAAAGTAACATCCAGGTCCACTGCAGGGACAGCGCAGAGGACAGGGAATGCATGGATCGTGCAGTTATATTTAAAATGTAAAATTGTTTGTTAAATGGTAATTGGCTGCAATACATTGTTATCATAGTTACACGATTATTTTTTCCCCCACATACCAGCTTTATGCTGACCAACGTTTTGTTTGTTGGCATTTTAGGTACAAAGCCAAAAGGGACAAACAATAAATCGCCATATTGTGAAATACATGAATTAAAATACAAGGAGGATTAGTTAGAGTAGAATTCATATGTGTATAGAAGTTTAGAGATCCAAGTTTTCAAAAAGGTATGCAAAAGTTTATTTTCTTACAGCTTTCTAGTTTAGTCTGTTAAAATTTAATCATTGTTCTTGGTTAATTGCCAAACCTTTGATCCGGAAATTATGTGTGCGGCTTCGACCTCTCGGTCTCCCTTAATTGGAGGTTACCGGAAGGTGGGGTCATAACATTTGGTATCAGAGCGTAGGTTCCTCACTTAACCATTAATAATTATTAAATTTACAAACTCCATAGAACCCAAGGGAGTTATTAAGAGGATTATCAGAAAGATGGAGGTGTCTAGAAAAGGATCACGACCGGGGGCTGGCAATATTTTCCTCCGCACCGCTAGTCAGAATACGAGGACTCCCGGATCTGTGTGACTGCCTGGCCAAAGTCTTAGGGTATGAATCGAAATAAGATACCTTTAGGACTTTCTCATCTTATTCATCCCTTCTCATCACAAATTCTGTTAAGGACCTTAAGGATTAGGGTTTTCTCTCTCTTCTCCTCACCCTCTTGAGGTATGGGTAAGGTTAACAAGGTCTAAGGAATCCTCCACCAAATTAATGAAAAAGTATGTAAATAAGATGTCATGGACATAAGCTTAATAGATTAAGCGCAAACTAAAGGATAGATACATGCTTAGGTCATAAGACATAAGTTGTCATGCCCTCAGAAGAGACCTGAGGCTAGACCTTCTTGTCAGGAGGATAAATAAAGAGAGTTAGCCTTGGAGATAGAGATATCCATTGCAAGTAGAGACATGGCACATCCTCTAAGGATGACGTTAACCCTAACCCTAAGTGAAGTTTAGAGAGAGAGATGGCATGATGAGTTAGACCAGATGTTTGGATGGACATGCCTTGGATGACGTATGATCCATGAGAGGTTGGAGGACCTAGTACCTCCGGCGACCCAACCCTAGGAAGGGTCGTGCATGTTAGAGTGAAGGGTAGCTCCTTCATTATTGAGGTTAGAGAAGAACCTATGGAAACCCCATGAGCTTATATGGGCACAATAGGCACCCAGAATGTATCAGTAGTGCGAACAATAGGTTGAAACCCTGGCCGGGAGAGTTTGATGGATAGCTTATGTGATAAGCATTAGGGGCTATGGATAACCTTGAGCGAACATAAGTTGAACATAGGCTTCATCCAGGTAGGGGCATGCTTTTGAGGTTGATCCTTCATGAAGAGAGGACCTCTAATGGTGAGGTTGGTTGTAGGGTTAGAGAGAGAACAGGAAACCAAGCAAGAAGGTTGGAATCCTAGACTCCGAGATATGAGGAAAAGTAGGGAGTTGAGGATGATGCGACCTAAGTGGATGATAGTGGTCACCACATGCTTGATCCCTAGAGGTTGATGATGTCTTGGTTGCCATGAGAGGAACCAAACCCTAGAGAGAGGATGGGTCTGCTGGTACCTCTGTACCAATGGTATAGATGAGAAGAAGAGTTCCTTAGACCTGAAGAGGTATAGTAACATGTTATGAGGCCTTGCACCTTGTAGATTGTCCTTGAGGAGGACTCAACTTTAAAGTGTTGATCGAGGAGAAGGATGACAGGAAGTGTATGTCATACACGGTACATGTTTGGTGTGTGGTTAAGAGGTTGAGAAGACAATTGGACATCAGGAAAGTGAACGTATGGTTCCTAGGCCTAAGAAGGGAAGTAGTATACCTAATGCTCATGACGAGAATTAAGTTGCTATAGTTTCGAGCATGGTACTCCTCATGTATAGAGGAAAAGGGAAGCCCCTTAAGTTTAAGGTATGTTTGATGAACCCCTCACAGCTAAGTTGATGACAAGTGAAGGTATGATCTTGATCCAATGCTGAGGAATGAGAACAAGTATGACCTAGAATGGCTAGTCAGTGGTCCGCTTGTGCCTTAGTAGCTGCTGGGTTAAGCATGCTCATATGGATGTAAACCCTAAGGATGTTTGTGACCTTGTTGTCAAGAGTCGTAGTTTCCTCCCATCCTGGGAGAGGGACCCTTTGGTAGGGTGTATACCAGTTTTGTGGGTTTTGAGGAAACCTAAAGAGGACTCATAGGATCTTGAGAAGTTAAGTGAAAAGTGCATGGTATGAGAATGAACCTGTAGACCCATAGATATCCATCTCTAACTGCATGAGGATGTGTTACCATGGAGGTAACTGGTATGGGGCCTGACCAAGGTAGGCAGGTCACCATGACCCTTATGAAAGGATGAAAGATAGCCCTCGAATGTAGAAAGAGATGGTGAAGGCTTGGGTAAGGTTCTAAGTTGAACATGTACTATAAGAGAATCCTAAGTCTATCCCAGGGTCAGGTAGGGATAAGACCGATGGAAGTAGGAGTTGCCTAATTCCCTAGTTGCACATGACCATAGGGTCGGGAGGTAACAGCTATCATTGTCTGAGGGTCATGGGTTAGGAGATTGATCACCTTCATGAACTCATGGGACCCAAAGGGCAGATGAGTAGGGCACTCTCTGGATGCATAAGGGAAGAGGGATGACCCTAAAAGTGTCGGCACCCTATAGACCTAGAGGAGATGACCAAGGATTGTGAGGTGACCCAAGTAGGTTCGAAACCAGTTTTCCATGGAGGTAACTTTGATATCAAGATGATCGTAATATAGAGGCATAAACGGTGCGTTTCAACTTAGATTTAAAGGTGTACTGGCAAGGTGGGATGTACCATCTCTACTCGTGGAACAGGAAGAACTCTGTATTTGGACTGCAGCCAAATGCTTATTTCCTCTTGTTATGGGAGTGAGAGATAGGACAGTATGCATGCCATACACCAAGGATAAAGATTATGTGGGTTGGAACGTTGCCACGAGATATGGGGAAAGAGAAGATAACATACCCTAGTAAAGTGAATGATACATGGATGGTTTGCAAACACTAAGAGGAATGAGGTAGTCACCTTATGAGGATGTTTTTATCATGAGATATGAGTCATACAAGGTTGAGTTTGATCACCAGAAGATGAGCTCAAAGTGTTCTCAATAGAGTTTGAGTTTGAGATGATAAGTGAAATACATGGAAGTGTATGTCTTCAATGTTACCTAATACCTAAGGATGTGAAGTGGTATTGGATGCCCTGGTCGAGATATATCTGACTAGTTTGGCTAGAAGCTAGAATAGGTTGTTAGGCTAACTCTAAGTTTGGAAAGGAGATATGTTTGGCTAATACTCAGATGTAACGAGATATGTTGAACAAGTTAATGATTAGCCAGCCTAGGCCTTGATGCAATGAAAGGATGGTTGTAGAACCTCAAATGCACTTCTTTGGAAAGGAAGGTGATGAAACCCCGACTAGAGTGGTTTAGGGTTTCTGAGGAATCGATCTTGAGGAATCATGACATACAGGAAATCATTTTAAGATCATACCTTTGCTAGGCTTTAAGCTCATACACACACATCTGAATTCAACCATTTTAATTTTGGTTGAAAGCCCTTTAATTAATACATTCATTTTTGCCCTAAATTGAATTAGGGTTTCACTTAGGATTAAATCTTGATTATTTTAATATCAAGATTCTCTCTCCTTGAACTTAATTCAAATGAGGTGCCCCTCTCATTTTCTTTGCTCTACATGATGCCAAGAAACATTAGGGACCTTATTGAAGTGGTAATTTTCATGTTGAACCCTAGGTTTTTGGGTAAATTGCACATTACACCAAAACTAGGTTTTAATGCACAAGGATTGCTTTACAAGCTTAATCTTGGTGCCCAAGCTTGTGAAAACCATACCACTATATCATCTTCATTCTTATGATGTCTCAACATCAGAGGAACATATTATCATGTAACATTTGCAAATTAACCCCTCAACTTAGGTAATTTGCACTTTAGTCCAAAATAAGCAAACCTTGCTTCAACATTGTTCAAACAGGACCAAAATTGAAACATAAGTTTCTCATGAGCCCTAATTACTTTTCACCAAGATAAGATTAAACATCTACTCAACCTTATTAGGCAAAACATCTAAGGTTAACACATAACCCAGGTCAGGGATGTTACAAATTATCCACCCCTTACAAGGATTTGGTCCGCGAAATCCCAGGAAAAAGGAGGAACGGATTTATTCATTAATCATGCCCTAAAGTCTCCACATATCATCGTAATATTATGGAGATACCATGGATCTGTAATTCACACAAAGTTCCTTTCATTAATTCCTCCTTATCACTGTTTATGTTTATGCAGAGCATAAACCCCTAACATGTGATGTCCATACTATTGAAAGGAAGAAGCATAATAGAACATACTTCTATCATCACCCAAAAATATTTACCAAAAGAGAAACATATATATCTAACATAGATAATTCACTCAGCAATCCTTTATTTGTTTGGAAAAGTTCACTGAGAAAGCTCACTAAGCAATTAATTTAGAAATATTCACTGAGAAGGTTCACTGAGCAGTTTGTCTTGGAAGAATTCACTAAGTATGTTCACTGAGTAATTTGTTTTGAAAAATACTCACTGAGCAAGTTCACTGAGTATGTTCACTGAGAATATTGTTTTGAAGATATTCACTAAGCAAATTCACTAAGTAGGTTCACTAAGAATGTTGTTTTGAAAATATTCACTAAGCAAGTTCACTGAGTATGTTCACTGAGTATTTTGTTTTGAAGATATTCACTGAGCAAATTCACTGAGTAGGTTCACTAAGAATGTTGTTTTGAAAATATTCACTAAGCAAGTTCACTGAGTATGTTCACTGAGTATTTTGTTTTGAAGATATTCACTGAGCAAATTCACTGAGTAGGTTCACTAAGAATGTTGTTCTGAAAATATTCACTAAGCAAGTTCACTGAGAATATTCACTAAGTATGTTCACTGAGTATTTTGTTTTGGGAAAATTCACTGAGAAGGTTCACTGAGTATGTTCACTGAGAATGTTCACTAAGTAATTTGTTTGGAAAAATTTCACTTAGCTCTTCCTATTTAATTTCATTATACTCTCTAGATGGTTTCAGAATGACTACTTGATCAGAGTAATCAAAAACATAACAATCTAAGAGTTTCATACTTGCCTTATCTACAATAATCATATACCTGGCCAGGGTATACAAGTATTGAGATTAGGTAATATGCACTTTATTTACTATCATATTCCTCACTTTTCATATCATTATACACACATGATTTTCCATTTCTAGATTTTCTCCAAGCATCACTTCTATATCTCATCTTTCAACACACAGATAAGGGAGATTATAAAACATTTTAAGAAACACTGAGTAAGATATAAGTTCTCATCTCCCTTGTGTCCTTATAGGACTAGTCAAAGGAATTCAAAAACAACTACTTTCATATCTTTAACACATAGAATCATGATATGAAGTATCAAAACAAAACGATTTCATCTGACCTGTCTGGGATGTCTGTCCACGTCCTCTATTGTTACTAGAAAATCGCCTCCTTTGTGAGCCTTGCTGACTTTGACCCTGAGGTTGAGTCATCATCATATTCCCACCTGGACAATCCTTTGCCATATGTCCCGGTTGTCTACATTGGTAACAGATTCTGGGCACAAAATGTCTACGAGACCCAGTCACCGATGTTGATGCTATGTCGGAGGCTCTATTTGGAACATTACTACGATTCCTATCCCTACTTGACATCCATTGTGTCTGGGTATGGAATCTCGATGATGCTGCCGTTGCAGAAAATCTCGGTTTCTTAAAACTTTTGACCTTTATTCTTGAGACTGGGTGTACACCTTCTTACCACTAGTCTGTCGTTTCTTGATTTCAGACCTCTCTATCCTCCTTACTGACTCCACAAAAGTGGCAAACCTCTCCCTGTTCTCTAAAGCAGACATAGGAGTGGTTAGTTCAACGTTCAACCCCTTCTCAAAACACTGAATTCTTTCCTGATCACTAACTGCCATTTGCGGACAAAACCGCAACAACTCCATGAACTTATAGCTTCATATTCACTAACATTCATCTGTCCTTGTTTGATCCTCTCAAATTGAGATATCTTCTCATCTAGATAAGTCTTAGGGAAGTATCTACTGACGAACTCTCGTCAGAAAACCTCCCATCCAATTTCTTCACCTGGTCTCTTATCTTCCTCTATCATCCACCAATGACCAGCACTTCCTTTTAGGAGGTATACAGCATGTCTTACCTTTTTAGCTTCAGGAATATCAAGGATCCTGAGAGCCTTTTCCAGCTCTATCAGCCACAGATCAGCATCTTCTAGATCATATGTACCAGCATAGTCTATGGCTCCAACCCGACGAAGTCTCTCGAAAGTATTGTCGGCTCCATAACCCTCATGATGGGTTGGTACCCTAGGTGCAGGTGGTGGCATCATGTCTGCCATATGTGTCATTGTTGTCAGGAATTTATCAAATAGAGCATGGAGAGATGGATTTTCTATCACAGCTGGGTCAATCTGGGGTTGTTCAGGTACAGGCCCTTCCCTAATCTGGTCTCTTGCACCTCCTCCTGGTGCAGCAGTGCTGCCCTCAGCAACATGTTCTTCATGTTGTCCAGACATCTTCAAGTTCTTCTTCTCCTATGTGAGCAGAAGATACTATCAGATAAACTGGAAGACACTTAGAACATACTCTACAACCTTAGTCCTATATCTCTATAGACTCAGCGAACCTAGAGCTCTGATACCATTTAATTGTAACGTCTATCTCGCGAAAACAAGATTAACTAATGCGGAAGCGTTCACTAAGCAGCGGATTACCAAAAATCACTAAAAATTAAAACCTTTTTATCAAAAGATCCATCAAAGGAAAACTTTCTCACATAGAACCAATGTAACATAATTACATTCTTGTTCACAAGTACATATTCTGTATCATCTCCTTTTGAGAATTACAAGCATTAACTGTCCTGTCAAGCTAAACACAGGCAGTATAAAATCTCGAGGCACTGAGCCAAAATCTCGAAAGCACTAACTACTACTCCGAGGACCTGAGAGTACAGAGACGACACATAGGACTCTATCTATATCTATAGAAGGCATGACAGTCAGTGTCTCCACATGAGACTTCACTACTGTCTTTGTTGCTGCTGCTGCTGTCCTTCTCCTACCGAAGGATTTCTGCCTCCTCGTCCGCGTCCACCTAAAAATGTGGTTCCCAAGGGGGTGAGACAATTGTAAATTGCCCCAGCGAGAGATATAACTCTCCTCCAGAAACATTATTATTGCATCTTAAGAAGATAAATATGCACAAAGGAATCATATTTATTTGGCAGCAGCTAATTCAATGTCTAATAGATTAGAATATTATTCTTATCTAAAACATTGCAGCTATAACTTGAAAGAGCCACATGTCACTTATTCATTAAGGAATATGAAGAACATGTATAACATTTATTTACTACAACATCATTACCACAGCATTAACTATCTTCAGGCTTAGATCATATATCTACTACCTGGCATTGTCATTGTGGAGTCATGGCATGTAGCCATACTCTTTTCACAAAGTGTCGGGATCTTAATCCCTCAACTCACCAAGTACATTTCCTCTTCTTAACAAGTTCATAATCATGATTATAGCATTTGGGTATTTGAACCCATAACTCACCATAGGATACTTTTTACCACTTGTTAGGTAACTTTTTACCTTCAGATCATCTGACCAAAGACATCATAATTCCTGCTATACAATGTATTTTACATAGTACACAAAGCTCATTGATTATTACTACACAAAGCATATGAAGGCTTATAAAGCCTATAAAACATTCTCAATAAACAAGCATCATAGCCCATACCTGGCTATGCTTCTCATCTCATTATCCCTGCATGATTAGTATTCATGGTAACAATTATAATGCTTTCATATCAGTATCATACAACACTAAGTAGTATCATCCCTTTTTAGGGTTCATGATTTCTCTTTCACATCAGTACCATACAACACTAAGTAATACCATTGTTCCCTCTTTAGGGTTCATGGTTTCTCTTTTATATCAACACCCTTCATTAGGGTGTTCCATAAATAACCATTTGGGTTCTTAAGATCATATTATTAATGATCAGCCCTATTCCATTGCTTCTCAAAGCTAGAAACCAAAAATAGATATCATAAGTATTCAAACATACTTATATATCCTCATCATTCATCATTGAATGTATTATCAACACCAAGTATGAGTTTCTCTCTCATCTTTATCAGAATATGATTGTATCATAGTCTATTGATTTGGATTAACCTTTTCATAAGGCATGTTAGCCTACACTTAACAAAGTGCAGTACATCTCAATGTAACAATTGTCATGACACATTTCATGTGTCATCTATTCCAATTATAATGAACTTATAACACATCATGGTATATCAGAATTGGGGTGTTGGATGCGATATCTATCATGCCTTGATGTATCACTTCCCTCAACACCCTCTTCTTGCTTGAGTTTATTCACTTAGCTTGTATTAGGGTATCACTCATCCTAATACCTATGCACTATATCATCACATTCATTATGCAATGTATTGGTCATGATTCATCTATTTTAGAATACACAACCATTGCCAAAGATATGGACTCACCCTTGAGTCAAGGACTATTCATATAAGGATATCCATAATCAACCCCTCTAGTTATTTCATTTGTCAATACATTAATCACTATTATATCAATAGGAATAGGATTCCATAATTATAATTTGAGGTTCACTTAGCATCTCACAAACATATATAGATTTCACCTAGAATCACTCTTCATTAGAGTTTCATATAAAATCCTTCTATATCAAGGTTTCACCTAGTATTATGTGAAATTAAGACTTCACAACACATCACCCAGTGTTAAGGCTTCACATTAGTAATAATGGCACTTCCCTATATTAGGGTTTCATATACCTTTATCCCATTTTAGGGATTAGGGTTTACCATTCACATTCAAGTGGGGTTTCTCTTTCTTCATACCCAAATTAGGGTTAGGATATACAATTCCCATTAAATTAGGGTTTCTTACATTGTGACACTAAGTTAGGGTTACATCATCACCCTAGATTATGGTTTCACTGAGCTTTGCCCTTAAATTAGGGTTTCACATAACCTTGCTCTAATTTAGGATCAAGGTACATAAATCTTTTCAATGAAGATTTTATGATCTCATAATATGGATCAAACCCTGATTACACATTTATTCACTATGAGAGAAATAGGGCTTAGTAAGTAAGAAATCAACTCTCCCATTCACTCTCCCTCTCATCCTCTCTAGGATGTTAACAATTCCAAGATTAATCAAGGTCAACTCTTTACTTGAGTACACAAAGCTAGGGTTAATCTTTATAATCATCATGGGTCTACATCATTAATAATCACATAGCTAATTGAATTTTGATCATATTAGTGTCCAAATGGTCTAATCAATTAAACCGTCAATTATATAAGGAATTCAAAAGAATTGACCAATTAAACTTTCAATTCCACAAAGTGATCAATTGAGTTAACCATTGAAATCTTCAATTGCATTAAGTATCCAAATGGGTTCACCATATTGGACCTTCAATTGCATGAGATACTCAAATGGATTAACCATGTTGATCTTCACAATATTAATTACTTAGACCCTCAATGATCTTAGTTCTCATAAATCAATTGATTGAAAACCATTTGAACAAGTTATACTTGAAACCAATTGGACAAGGTAGGTATTGAAGCCGTTTGCACTTTGGGTCTCCAAAAGGTTTGAGATCGTTTGGTCCCAAACGGTCTTGAGACCATTTGGTCCAAACCTTCTCAAAACCACATAGACCAAAAAGGCACTTCAACACTCAATCGACTCAATGTTTCAATCCATGGACCAATTACAAATTGAACCACTAAAGTATTCATAAATTGGACCAATGAATCACCATTCAATTAGACCTTCAATTTAGGGTTTTGAACCCAATTGAACTAGGTTTGATAATCAAGAAACCATCACTTAGGGTTTGAAATCGAGGATCCATCAATGGTTGACATTGTGGAATCAAATCAATGAACTATCATCATCACATGATATAACCTGACCTCAAACGGTCTTGGATGACCACCAAACGGTCTTGAGACTGTTTGGTTGATCTCCAAACGGTCTTGAGACCGTTTGCCCATTCCATCATCAAAAACCATGACATCCAATTAGGGTTTTGGACCATTGGATTGATTATCAAATCAGCACTTAGTTGCATTTCAATTTGGTACCTTTGGACCTTCAAACACTTAGCCATACTTAACCCTAGACCTCCAAACGGTCTTGGGTGACCCCCAAACGGTCTTGAGACCGTTTGGGTGATCCCCAAACGGTTTTGAAACCGTTTGGGTCAATCAACCCAAGTTTCAAACTCAATCACTTATGAAATCAGCATTCAACCCGATTAGGGTTTAGGTGATTGATGGACCTTCAACTCATGAACCAATTGGAGTTAATCAATAATAATTGATGGGTCATTAACCTAGATCATTATGAATAAGTCCCCAAATGGTCAACCCTGGTCAACATCACCAAACAGTCTTAAACCGTTTGCTTCTATGTGGTTTAGTGAAACCGTTTCATTCCAAACGGTTTGAAACCGTTTGCTCCCAAAACACAAACCGTTTGGACATTTGATTGAAACCGTTTGGTCTAGATATTTGGGGAGGTGTGTGCTTATGATGATTTCATCATCATCAAGCTCTAGACCCACGAAACCTGCTGTGATTTCCATGGAAATTGCATCAATCAACCAAATCATTAATTGTAAATAGAGAAATGGTCATTATTTGATGGGGAATTGAATGCAATAACAAAGTTAGGGTTTTAAGTTATAAAACCCGCCTCCAATTGAGCTCCAAAGCTCCAAGCTCACGGCAAAAATGGTGGATGCAACTCCTTTCACTATTCCTAGGGTCGTTCTCAAGCTTTGAGTGAAAAGAATTGGTTAGAATTGAAGAGGGGATCAAGTTATGAAGAATTTATGCATTGATTTTCAATTTTCACCATGGATTCAAGGTGAAAGGAGGTCAAGAACCTTACCAACAGGTTGGGGGTCGTCCTCCTGATCCTCCAAAGCTCCTTGGTCGTTTTCCAAGCAAGGGGAAAGAAAAGAATCTGAAAAAGCCTTTGTTTTGGCTTGGAAAAGGTACTTTTATAAGAAAATTGATGAGAGAGAAAATTCTTTATAAAAGTCTTTTAATTCCAAAATTGTTGCCACCACTTCCCCCTTGGTTTCTTTAATGCAAGTTCATCTCTATCCCCACCGAGTTCCCTTCCATTATCCATGAATTAAGGGAAAAGAAATTAAGCACCTTAACCCTTATAATAAGAATATCCATATTTGAGTGGAAATTCTTTTTCTTATTATAATGGTGAGTGGAATTTCACCTCCTTAGGATATGCTCGTGCCTTTGCAAGGCTTTAAGCTCATCCACACACATCTGAATTCAACCATTTTAATTTTGGTTGAAATCCCTTTAATTAATACATTCATTTTTGCCCTAAATTGAATTAGGGTTTCACTTAGGATTAAATCTTGATTATTTTAATATCAAGATTCTCTCTCCTCCAACTTAATCCAAATGAGTAGCCCCTATCATTTTCTTTGCTCTACATGATGCCAAGAAACATTAGGGACCTTATTGAAGTGGTAATTTGCATGTTGAACCCTAGGTTTTGGGTAAATTGCACATTACACCAAAACTAGGTTTTAATGCACAAGGATTGCTTTACAAGCTTAATCTTGGTGCCCAAGCTTGTGAAAACCATACCACTACATCATCTTCATTCTTATGATGTCTCAACATCAGAGGAACATCTTATCATGCAACATTTGCAAATTAACCCCTCAACTTAGGTAATTTGCACTTTAGTCCAAAATAAGCAAACCTTGCTTCAACATTGTTCAAACAAGACCAAAATTGAAACATAAGTCTCTCATGAGCCCTAATTACTTTTCCCCAAGATAAGATTAAACATCTACTCAACCTTATTAGGCAAAACATCTAGGGTTAACACATAACCCAGGTCAGGGATGTTACATTAGATGCCTAAGATAAAGTTGCATGTGGTATATGGCCATGCAAGCCGAGAGAGAAGGACGAACACCAATAACCCAGTGCATTTATATAAAGGATAAAGAGTCCCCAAAAGAGAAAGGGAGTTCATCACTATGGATGTTGTAAGTCTCCCCTGGACCAAGGAAGGTCGAGATGCAATATGGGTTATGGTAGATCGCCTTACCTAGATGACATGAGAAAGAAAGAGTTATGTCAAGGGACAGATCTGGTTGAACTACCCATGAGAGAGATGGTTCAACTACACCATGATGTGAGTTCAAAGGTTCTTGAGTTTGACCTAAAGGTTCCCTTCCAAAAGGAGGAAATAGGTACATGAAGGACTCGATGTTATTATAGTTCATCACCCCTAACTAATGGTTAGTATAATCTAGACTAAAGGGTCTGATGAGAGCATGTGTGCTCGTTCAGGGTGATATCTAGAGACAGTTCTTGTCCTATGAAATATGTGATGATGACCACCACAGCCAGTATCAGGATTTAAAGAAGCTCTATAAGGGAGGTTGTGTCGGTCACCACTTCAGTATGGTGATGTTGGTGAAAGTACCACGTGATGGTTAGAAAAGGACCACAGTGCGTGTAGATGAAGTCTCTTTGATCGTGCAATGGTTGAAAGGTGTTGGTATGTATGCCCTGAGAGCCAATCATGAGATGATTGGTGGGATACATTAAGATTGATTTGATAAACATCAAAGGCAAGCTTCCAATTCTTTCTGGTTCAGTCATATGAGATAGTGATAGAACAGATTGAATGTCTAGAGAATGACAGTACTCAATGACGTATGCCTTCAGGTTCATGACCTAAACGATGAGATCATACGGATACTAAGAGTTTGTACATTCTTGTTATGTCCCTAGTCAGATGTCATTATGGAAGGTAGATAGACAGCAATGACACACAAGACTAGATTGTGGTGTTGGTTGATGACAGAATCTCATTAGTCATGATATAGAGATATCAAACCAAACACATAGGTACTTGTTAGAGAACAAGTGTACCGGACAGACCCACCATGAGTTTGACACATGGAACCATGACATGGTAGTCACAGTCAGTACTCACAGTGATGGTGGTGAGTGTGATTCTTAGACCTGAAATCACTGCACTCAACACATGTCGTTGGGCACACTTTGACATCATCAAACGCAGTCCTGAAACATGGGTTGTTATAAAGGTGATGATTGGGTGGCTTTGACACATGGGGCTTTTGAGGGGTGAGTGATAGATATGGGATTTGTCCCTCCTGAGGGAGTTTGATATCTAAGGCCACTTGATGAGTAGGATTGAGATAGGCGTGCGCACGCATGTGTGAATCAGTATGTGATATTGATGTCATACATATCTCGTTCAATCTATTCTGAGATCAAGAAAGTGAATGAACGTTGACAGGATGACTGTTCCATGCCTTGAGTTCATTCGGGATATTAGTGACAAAGGAATTATACATTCGCTGTAACACCATTCACGGATTGTAGGATTGAAAGATGTTCTCCAACTTTCTACTTTCACTTGGGTAGCACTGATGTGTGACTAGGCACCGCTCTTTTCTTGTGAAGTCATAAGTGTTATGGACTTTCACTGCCAACGTGAAATGGACCTGCAGGGTCACACACATAGGATTTAACCTGGAAGAGGAGCTTTGTCCACAAACAATGTTTAGATTGATTACTAAAGGAGTTTAGTAGTTCAATTAAACACTCAATTGATTGATAGCTCAATATCATATTGTTCAAGGTGTTGGACAGATTGATTGGAGTATCGGATTGATTGAAATCGCAATTGACTGATTCTGCACAACCTGTACTCCCAACCGATCGGTTCATGTGATGAACCGGTCGGCTGAGGTTTCTGAGCCGGTCGGCTCAAGTGTTGAGCCGATCGGCTCAATCCCAGGGTGAACCGATTGCTTCAAGTGTTAAAACGATTGATTCAACTGGTGCAACCGAGCAACTTGGGAAAATAGGATTGGTGAGAATTTTCCTTTCGTTTCAATTGCCCAATTTGATTGGGAAATAGAATTGGTATTCGATACCAATTGGGAACAAAAGAAGGAAAGTCAATCGGGAACCGACCAGGACCACCAACCGACCGGTTCACTTGTGAACCGACCGGTTGAGGTGTCCCAACCGATCGGTTGGTGCTCCAACCGACCGGTTCACTTGTGAACCGATCGGTTCAGGTTGCGAGTTGGTTGTTTTTGGTGGAAAATCTTGAACCCTTCTGCTCCTGCTTTTAGTCCCGCATTGCCCGAGATGGAGAACCCTGTCCCATGACCCTCCTATATATAGGGGTATTGGGGGCTTCTCAAAGAACAACTCAGTGCAACCAGTTGCTCTATAAAGTTGTCGTTCTCTCTGGTTTTGGTAACCGAGAGAGAGCCCGAGCAAGTGCTTCCCGCAAAGGGAGGTGCAGCAAGGGAAGGACAACTGCAGTTGCAACTGGAGGCAGGAGAGTGTGTTGGCGACTAGTACGTCAACAGGAGGGTGCGACTCCTTCCACTTCCTTGTGGGACAAGGAGTGTGGAGTTCCAGGTGGTTCGTGTGGACTACTTCAGAGGCGGGAGGTCACTGCCGCTCAGGAGGACAACTGTCAACCCCGACAGTCCGGTGAGAGGAGGAGTCGTCAGTCCCGGTGTGACCAGGAGCTGCACAGACACCGTCCAAGACCGAAGGTGAAGACCGCGCAAGGCGCGAGGTATTGTCGCCGAGAAAGCCTCGGGACAAGGTATGATTCCACAAACTATCCCTTTTCTATTATATAGACGTTGACGCGTTTCCTTGTTATGGGTTTGGGGGAGAAAATTTTTGTTTCCGCTGCCTTCTCTGCCTCCCTTAAAACCCAACAGTGGTATCAGAGCCACGTCAACTGCTCTATATTTTAGGAATATCGATATGATCGATTTTGGTTTTTCGCCTTTATTTATTGCATACGATGCGAATAATATTGGCTTTATGCATGTCCAATCGTAAATCCACAAATCCCAAATTACATATATGATATGTATTATAAATGCACTCGATACGTGTTGCCCTTAAACGAGTTTTGTGGTGGATGTATAGCGTGGTTATGGCCAATAAACCCTATCTGTGATGGTTGTGTGTGGTTGCTTGCATCTCGGTCTGCGCACCGATCTTCCTTCTCCTATTCCTGATGCAACTCGAAATATTTTGAGATTCTTTCCTACCTTTTCTCCCCCCGAATGTAACTCGGGGTTTCTCCTTTTATACAATGTAAAATTAGGATAGAATTTTATTTCCTGTTATGTCAAAGACCGACGAACATCCTGACGACAGCTGAGACGATCGGTTCAAGGAGTGAACCAATCGGTTGACGTTCCAGACAATCGGTTCAAGGAGTGAACCGATCAGTTGATGACCGGTTCGAGGAGCGAGACGAGCGGGTGGCGGCCATGACGAGATGCACGATGACCAGGCGAACCGATCGGTTGGAGGAACCAACCGATCGGCTGGTGGCACCCAGACGACCGGGCCAGATGAGCAAGTCATTCACGTGATGAGTTGATCAACTCAGAAGGCAAAGCACAGAGTTCATCTTGTACAGGTTGCATGTGATGTAGACCTAGATGACCGTGATTCCTCTTGGCTCGAGGAATCACATTAGGATGGCGATAATCATCGCTTTTATCATTTTGCATGGTTTTCTATGGGATATAGCATGTATATGATACGTACTATGTATTGTGGTGATTGGATATATATATGTATATAAAAACCAAATCCCTCATTAAAATATTAAGTTTTAGATGCCTTCCAAATGCGACACACGTGAAAAGCTTGATCGACCAAGTGTGGGCATGCCCAAGCATGGTGCACCGTCTATCTCGTGGAAGCGTGAAGGATGAATGTGTGGGTCTTCCCAAGCAGGGTGCATATTCATCGTGTTGGCTTTGGGTCGGACTTAACAAGGTGACCTAGATAGGATCTAGCACCTTGAGGCATGGAGATGCTCATGGCAAGGAGTTGCATATGACATCTTATCAAGAGTTGCATATGATGCAATTGGCAAAAGTTGCCTACCTGAGAGATCTAAGTTGTGGGTGACAGCCCAAGCTGGTCCATGACTCAGAGGATTTCAGGATCTTGCCCACTAGAAGGTTGTACGCTGCAATCTTCCGAATTGATTGTGAGGGCTATCAATTTGAAGTAAAATAGTGGGAGCGATAATTAATTAAAGGCCTAATTATATCGTCAAATTTTTCAAATCAATCAAATAAGTCAAAAATGAGTTTTTGGACTAAAATTGCATATTTTCCTTTATGTAGTTCAAATGGCAACAAACAACAATCACTTTTCTTTGCGATCGGTCCTTGACAAGGACAAGCTAAATGGGACAAACTTCCACGACTGGTATCGGACATTGAGAATTGTTCTCACTCAAGAGCGTAAGCTCTATGTCCTGGATACTCCAATTCCAGAGGAACCCGCTCCTAATGCACCAAAGGCAGAAAGAGATGCTTACAAGAAGCATTTTGATGATGCCATTGATGCAAAGTGCTTGATGTTGTGTTCTATGAACCATGAGTTGCAAAGACAGCATGAGAACATGGGTGTCATTGAGATGATTCAGCATCTCAGGAACATGTATGAAGATCAGGCACGGCAAGAGAGATACAATGCTTCTAGGGCGCTGTTCAAGTGCGTCATGACAGAAGGAGATCCAGTTGGTCCTCACACACTCAAGATGATTGGGTATGTGGAGAACCTGCAGAGACTGGTATTTCCACTGAGCCAAGAGTTGGCTACTGATGTGATACTGCAATCTTTGCCAGAATCTTACAGTCAGTTTGTGATGAACTACAACATGAACAACTTTGATAGGCCACTGTCAGAGTTGTTGGGCATGTTGAGGACAGCCGAGATACATATGAAGAAGGACAAACCTAAGTCTGTGATGGTGATCACGGGCAAGAAAGGCAAGTCCAAGCGTAAGGGCAAGGGCAAAGCTAAGAAAGGTTCTGATGCTAGCCAGGAGCCCAAGACGTCTTCAGCTCTCAAGGCCAAGGGAGGTGTGACCAAGAAAGGAAATTGCCACCATTGTCAAAAGCCAAGACATTGGAAAAGGAATTGTCCTCTCTATCTGGAAGAACAAAAGAAGAAGGAGACAACTGAAGTCTCCACATGAAGGTGTCATGAAAGTAAACTTGTAACACTTTTGAGGTATATGATACCAAGATGTAAAGTGTAAAGCACTCATTATTGGGGCAAGTGTTGCCGCCATAGATAAGGAGTACTTTAGTTTATTTTCAGCCTACAAGGCATGTAATACAGTTATGAACTGCTATTTCATTCTTGCCAATAGATAGAAACACTTTATTTTGCATATTGTATGACAATGATGGCAATCAATAAAGTTGATGTTTCAATCTTTTAAAGATATGATCTTTATGGCAATGCCTTGTTTATCTTGTGATATTTGATATGCATAAGATAAAATGATACCTGAAAGTTATAGATAACTCAAACAATCAAATTAGCATCAATCATGAGAAATTCATTTCTAGTTTCCATGTGATGGATAAATCTAGACTCTTTTGGTTAGAGAACCAATAAGAGACATGAATATCTTGGACATGATTAATCAATCTTCACTAAAGGTAGTGGGAGAATGATTATCCTATTAGGTATAATGCATGTGATGTAATTACATACCTATTGGAACAAATGCTAATACTTCAAATGGTGTTTAGAGAGATACCAATATGAATATCTTGAAGTGTTCAAGATTATCATAGATGAAGTGCAAATTTGGTAAAGTGCTAATTCTTGATGAGATCAATGAATGAAATACTTGGACCAAATGTTTGAGATCCTTTTGAGTGATTATGATAGTGTATCATAGTGAACTCATGATTAAGGCATGGTGATGTCTAAATCAAGAAGGAATCATACTCTAAGGAGTTAGAGAATGATTATCAAATAACTGAATTCTTCTTAATAAAAGAATACCCCACACTAATAAAGGACATTGAGAATCACAAGGAGTTGTGAGTTCTTATATCCTTGACAGATACACCTCAATTATCTATGTGATGAGTTGTTCATGTGATGAGTCAACTATCTAGATGAATATGAGGAATCGAATTTTGAGTTATGGTTTATAACCATTACATCCTAAATGACATCCATGTGAACCATAAGGTATGACCTTGATGGTAGCACCCATTGGATGAAATCCATAGGTGCAAATGAATCTTAAGTGTTAAGACACATGGATAACATTTTGAGAAGGATGATGCTTGTTGATTGCAACTTAATGACTAAGACATTTGGCATATGGATACTAAAACTGCATTCCTATGAGGAATAAAACAAGGATGTGTACGTGACACAACCTATAAGGTTTATGAATCCACTAATGCAAATGAAGTCTATAAGTTACAATGGACTAATCAATGTGATTAATTGAGTACAAGCAACTCAGAATTGGATCCTTACTTTGATGATATAGTCAAAGGGTTTGACTGATATGTCAAAGATAAAGAAGGGATCTGTGATTTAGTGGGAGCGTATTCACATTTCACATATTGATGTGAAATGGAAATGTTCTAGAATGGAAATCCAAAAGTGGAAATTATCTTTAAGGAAGATAGAGATGTTTCCTATGTGATAGGAATAGAGATCTATAGAGATAGTTCTCGAAAAACCTCTTGACTTGAAAAGAGAAAGCATACATTGGCAATCTGTACTGAAGGGTTCAGTATGCACAGATTCAGTGGGAGAAAACTTGTCCATGTTACATGGAGTTAGTATCCCAAGGCCAAGTGTCCAATTCTTATGAAGAATATGAACACTAAGAATAGATATGGATTTATCATGTATGTAATCATCCCATTATCTTGCATGTATGGACATGGCAAGAACAAAATGCATTCATCATCTTGTATGTAGGACATAGCAATATGATATGCTCATCCTGATAACTCGTATGTGGGACATGACGAGTGGATGTCTGTCTATTTCCAGTAAGGGTTATTGGAATACCATGAGAACTTGATAAGTACTTGAGAAGTACTAGTTCTATGGAGATAAGGAAGAGTTCGATGTAAAGAGTTACATTGATGCGAACTTCCAAAAAGGACAGAAAATTAATCGCAAAATATATATAGGATATATAAAAGTGAAAGTTTGTTGATAATTGGAAATGTTCCAATAAAGCCGTTTAAAAGGAAATGCCGAGTATCTATGTGTTAGAGAACAGCAGTGGATACTATATGTGTTGGCCATGCCGAGTTCGAAGAAGCGAAGTGAAATTCGGCGACTCGGTGAAGTCATCTTTGTGCTGGTAGTGGCTTGAACTGCACTGGGATGAATTCTTCGGCATATCATCCTTAGGGTACCTTTCATTATATGAATCTGAATATGAAGGTCCTAGGATGTCGACACAGGATGAGATGGAGGGGATAGGTTGAATGACTTGGGTAGGATCCATTTCTCCTCCCTCCATCTCTGAACTTGAGGTTGGATGCTCAGATAAATCTTCATGTATAGTTTGAGTCATCCAATCATCCTCTGAACAAGAAGTACTCCCTAAAGAATCGGTTTGTGGTTCTACCACCCCAAGCTTATCACATGGCATGGAGTCAGGGGTATCTTCATGCTCAGCAGCCATGTTGTAGTGAACCGTCCATCTACCTCCCTTGAGTTCCACCAAGCCTTGAGGAGGGATGGTGGTGATTGTAAGCTCGTGTTGTTCCATCTCATCATCGTCGGTGTATTCGCTCCACTGAGATGAATAGTCATCATCATCCTCACCATATAGATTGTTCCAAACCATGATCGGAATACTGCTCAATGCGAAGTGACAAGTCTCAATGTGAGGGTCATCACTCTGGTCTGGATCACTATCTAAATCAGATTCGTCAGAACAAGCTTCACTTTCTGATAGTGAGTTTGTTTGACATTCCCGGTGAGGATATGAGTCATCATCTTCATAGACCCATTCTTATTCCTCCATTAGTTCATTAGTTGGCTCATCTGGATAGAATGAAGAACTTCCCCGCATAGGTTGGTCTTCACAGAAAAACCCTGGTGCATCTAGTTGATGATCTAAATTGGATGGTGAAGCATACTCCTCTTCAGACCCAATGGAATGGTCTTGATGACTGGCTTCTTCATTGCTAGGCGGTAGAGCTTGTGACTACATGGTAACCCAATTGATGAGCTCTTAAAGCCTACTGCATTGTTCAACATCTTCACGAAGTTGTTGGGCTTGTGCAGCAACACCTTCAAGGTCCATCAATTCTACCTCGCAATTTCATTGTAGACTCGCTATATCAAACTGGTGTTCTTGGACGAATCCTTGCTAACAGCTTGAAGTAGACTTCTACTGCAGTCTGCAACTTCGGTGGCTACTTTAAGATGACGATCCTGCTCTTCTAGAAGTTGTTGCATTAGATCAACATCTTCTTGGAGATGAGGGGCTAAGGAGGTGAGTGCGTGAATACTTTCCCTAGCCAACTCCACTGCCTTAATTAGTTCTTGATCCCATGATTTCACGGGAGTCAAGGGCTGACTGGCAGTCTCTGTATTTGGGGCATCTTCATATGACGACGGTGGGGGCAAATATAACTCGACTAGTTGTAGAGCACGACCTTCAATTATTTGTTAGTAGTCAAAACTACGGAAAAACTCGGGAGGACAGGTGGACAAGATGACTTGTCTCGTCGAAGCAAGATCCATGGCTGAAAAAGGTATAAGAAAAAGAAAAGGTATTCAGTATATATGAACAAGTATGTTTAAAACAAAAGAAGAACTATGCATATATATACAGGCTTATAGTGACAGAACAAAATCTTTTAGGCGTGTAAACATGGAAAACCACGTCCCCGGCAATGGCGCCAAAAAGTTGATCAGCCTTTTTCTCACATCTGGAAATGAATGCGGGACAAAGGAAGGAGTCAAGCTTTTAAATTTATAACCTAAAACCTACTAGGCCCCCGCAACTTTTATTACGGAGTCAAAGTAGATATACGGGGTCGAATATAGGGACGTGGGGATGTTTAGGACGCCACAGATCTCGTTCTTGAGTCAGATAAGACAACAGCGATAGTCGATAAAAATACGTGCTAGAACTAGCCTATGTTGGTATGTATGCCCTGAGAGCCAATTGGTATGTATGCCCTGAGAGCCAATCATGGGATGATTGGTGGGATACATTAAGATTGATTTGATAAAGATCAAAGGCAAGCTTCCAATTCTTTCTGGTTTAGTCATATGAGATAATGATAGAACAGATTGAATGTCTAGAGAATGACAGTACTCAATGACATATGCTTTCAGGTTGAGGACCTGAACAATGAGATCATACGGATGCTAAGAGTTTGTACATTCTTATTATGTCCCTAGTCGGATGTCATTGTTGAAGGTAGATAGACAACAATGACACACAAGACTAGATTGTGGTGTTGGTTGATGACAGAATCTCGTTAGTCATGATATGGAGATATCAAGCCAAACACATAGGTACTTGTTAGAGAACAAGTGTATCGGACAGACCCATTGTGAGTTTGACACATGGAACCATGACATGGTAGTCACAGTCAGTTCTCACTATGATGGTGGTGAGTGTGATTCTTTGACCTGAAATCACTACACTCAACACATGTCGTTGGGTACACTTTGACATCATCAAACGCAGTCCTGAAACATGGGTTGTTATAAAGGTGATGATTGGGTGGCTTTGACACATGGGGCTTTTGAGGGGTAAGTGATAGATATGGGATTTGTCCCTCCTGCGGGAGTTTGATATCCATGGCCACTTGATGAGTAGGATTGAGATAGGTGTGCGCACGCATGTGTGAATCAGTATGTGATATTGATGTCATACATATCTCCTCCAATCTACTCTAAGATCAAGAAAGTGAATGAACGTTGACAGGATGACTGTTCCATGCCTTGAGTTCATCCGGGGATTGAAAGTTGTTCTCCAAATTTCTATTTCACTTGGGTAGCACTGATGTGCGACTAGGCACCGCTCTTTGCTTGTGAAGTCATAAGTGTTATGGACTTTCACTGCCAACGTGAAATGGACCTGCAGGGTCACACACATAGGATTTAACCTGGAAGAGGAGTTTATCCACAAATGATGTTTAGATTGATTACTAAAGGAGTTTAGTAGTTCAACTAAACACTCAATCAATTGATAGCTCAATATCATAGTATTCAAGGTGTTGGATCGATTGATTAGAGTATCGGATTGATTGAAACTACAATTGACTGATTTTGCATAGTCTACTGCCCCAACCGATCGGCTCATGGGATGAACCGATCGGCTCAGCCTGGTGAAACGATCGGCTCATGAGACGAACTGATCGGCTCAGGACAGGATGAACTGACTGGTTCAAGGGTTGAACCGATCGGCTCAACTGGTCCAACCGAGCAAGTTTGGAAAGTCAGAAGACTATTTTGCAAATACAATTTGTTTCACTTGTACAAATTTGATTTGAACAAGGATTAATATTTGATTAATCAGAAACAAATATGAAAGTCAATTTGAGTTGGATCAGGACCATGAACCGATCGGCTCAGAAGTGAACCGATCGGATCAGGTGCCCCAATCGATCGGTTGAGGTCTGAACCGATCGGCTCAGCCCCCCAACCGACCGTTTCATGCATGAAATGATCGGTTCAGGTGGCACAGTTGGTTGTTTTGTGGAAAATCTTGAACCCTTCTACTCCGGCATTAATCCCGCATTGCCCAGGCTAGAGAACCTTGTCCCATGACCCTCCTATATATATAGGGGTAGTGGGAGCTTCTCAGGAATAACAACTCAGAACACTAGTTGCTCTACAAAGTTGTTGTTCTCTCTGGTTTTGGTAACTGAGAGAGAGCCCGAGCAAGTGCTACCCGATAAGGAAAGTACAGCAAGGGAAAGACAACTGCATAAAGGCAACTGGTTGCAGGAGAGTTTGCCGGTGACTAGTACACCGACAGGAGGGTGCGACTCCTTCCAATTTCTTTTGGGACAAGGAGATTGGAGTTCCAGGTGGTCCGTGTGGACTACTACAGAGGAGGGAGACTTTTGCCGCTTGGAGGACAGCTGTCAATCCCGATAGTCCCAATAACACCAGGATCTACACAGACACCATCCAAGACCGGAGGTGAAGACCGCGCAAGCCGCGAGGTAACGTCGCCGAGCAAGCCTCGGGACAAGGTAAGCCTCTACAAACCATCCTCCTATTGTATAGACGTTGACGCAATTCCTTTATTCTGGGTTTGGGAGAAGAAAATTTTTTGTTTCCACTGCCTTCTCCGCCTCCCCTAAAACCCAACAGTGGTATCAGAGCCACGTCAACTGCTCTATACTTTAGGATTATCAATGTGATCGATTTTGGTTTGTCACCTTTAATTATTGCATACGATGCGAATAAAAATTGTCTTTATGCATGTCCAATCCTAAATCCACAAATCCCAATATACATATATGATTTGTAATATGAATGCACTCGATATGCATCGCCCTTAAACAAGTTTTTTGGTGGATGTATAGCATGGTTATGGCCAATAAACCCTATGTATGTTTGCTTGGTTGTATGTAGTTGCTTGCATCTCGGTCTGCGCACTGAATCCCTACCTCCTTATTCCTGATGTAACTCGAGATAACTCGAGATTTCTTTCCTACCTTTTCTCCCCCCGAATGTAACTCGGGGTTTCCCAATTTAAATATAAATTGGATAGATCTTTTATTTCCTGTTATGTCAAAGAATGGAGGACCATCTGATGATGACTGAAACAATTGATTCAAGGCATGAACCGATCGGTTGGCGATCCAGACGAGCGGTTCATGGAGCGAGACGATCGGGTGGCGACCTGAGGAGATGCATGACAACCAGGCGAACCGATCGGCTGGTGGCACCCATACGACCAGCCATGGCGAGCAGGTCATTCATGTGATGAGTTGATCAACTCAAACGGCTATAGCACTTCATCATGGAAAGGTTGCATGTGATGTAGACCTAGATGACTGTGATTCCTCTTGGCTCAAGGAATCACATTAGGATGGCCATAATCATCGCTTTTATCATTTTGCATGTTTTCTGTGGGATATAGCATGTGTATGATATGTACTATGTATTGTGGTGATTGGATATGTATATGTATCTATAAAAACCAAATCCCTCATCTAAATATTAAGTCTTATACACCTTCCATTAGCGGTACACATGAAAAACTTGATCGACTAAGCGTAGGTTATGCCAAAGCGTGGTGCACCGTCTATCTCGTGTAAGTGTGAAGGGTAAACATGTAGGTTCTGCCAAAGCAGGGTGCATGTTTACCGTGTCAGCTTTTGGGTTAGACTTAACTGGTGATTCTTAGAGTGTCTAAGCCCAAAGGCATGGAATGTTCATGGCAAGGTGTTGCGCATGTTCATTCATCAAGAGTTGCATATGATGCTATTGGCATGATGGCCTACCTAAATAGTCAAGATTGTGGGCGATCAGCCAAAGCTGACTCATGACTTGATGAAATACGGATCTTGCCCACTAGAAGATTGTACACTGCAATCTTCCAATTTGATGGTGAGGGATATCAATTTGAACAAAAATAGTGGGAGCGATAATTAATTAAAGTCCTAATTATATCGTCAACTTTTCAAATCAATCAAAATAAGTCAAAATTGAGTTTTGGACTAAATTGCATATATTTCCTTTTGTATGAATGACAACAAACAACAATCACTTTTCATTGCGATCGGTCCTTGAAAAGGACAAGCTGAATGGGACTAACTTCCACGACTGGTTTAGGACATTGATAATTGTTCTCACTCAAGAGCGAAAGCTCTATGTCCTGGATACTCCAGTTCTAGAGGAACCTGCTCCTACCGCACCAAAGGTAGAAAGGGATGCTTATAAGAAGCATTCTGATGATGCCATTGATGAAAAGTGCTTGATGTTGTGCTCCATGAACCACGAGTTGCAGAGACAACATGAGAACATGGGTGTCATTGAGATGATTCAGCATCTCAAGAACATGTATGAAGATCAAGCACGGCAAGAGAGATATGATGTCTCCAGGGTGCTGTTCAAGTGTGTCATGACAGAAGGAGATCCAATTGGTCCTCACACGCTCAAGATGATTGGGTATGTGGAGAACCTGACGAGAGTGGGATTTCCCCTGAGCCAAGATTTGGCTACTGATGTGATACTACAATTGTTGCCAGAATCCTACAGTCAGTTTGTGATGAACTACAACATGAACAACTTTGACAAGTCGTTGACAGAGTTGTTGGGCATGTTGAGGACAGCCGAGGCACAGATGAAGAAGGACAAGCCTAAGTATGTGATGATGATCAGCAGCAAGAAAGGCAACTCCAAGCGCAAGGGCAAGGGCGAGGCTAAGAAAGGTTCTGATGCTAGCCAGCAGCCCAAGTCGTCTTCAACTCTCAAGGCCAAGGGAGGTGTGACCAAGAGAGGCAATTGCCACCACTGTCAAAATCCAGGACATTGGAAAAGGAATTGTCCACTCTATCTGGAAGAACTAAAGAAGAAGGAGGTGACAGACGTCTCCACTTGAAGGTGTCATGAAATAAACTTATAACACTTTTAAGGTATATGATACCAAGATATAAAGTGTAAAGCACCCAATACATGGGGCAAGTGTTGCCGCCATAGATAGGAGTACTTTAGTTTATTTCCAGCCTTGAAGGCATGTAATAGAGTTATGAACTGCTATTTCATATTTGCCAATGGATAGAAACACATTATTTTTGCATATTGTATGACAATGATAGCAATTAATAAAGTTGATGTTTCAATCTATGTGGCAGTGCCTTGTTTATCTTGTGGTACTTGGTATGCATAAGATAAAATGATACTTAAAAGTTATTGATAACTCAAACAATCAAATTAGCATAAATCATGAGAAAGTCATTTCTAGTTTCCATATGATGGATAAGTCTAGACTCTTTTGGTTAGAGAACCAGTAAGAGACATGAATCTCTTGAACATGACAAATCGATCTTCACTAGTGGTAGTGGGAGAATGATTATCCTATTAGGTATAATACATGTGATGTATTTACATACCTATTAGAGTTAATGCTAATACTTCAAGCGGTGTTTAGAGAAATACCAATATGAATATCTTGAAGTGTTCAAGAATATCATAGATGAAGTATGAATTTGGTAAAGTGTTAATTCTTGATGAGATCAATGAATGAAATACTTGAACCAAATGTTTGAGAACCTTATGAGTGATTATGATAGTGTATCATAGTAAGCTCATGATTAAGGCATGGTGATGTCTAAATCAAAAGGGAGTCATACTCTAAGGAGTTAGAGGATGATTATCAAATAACTAATTTCTTCTCAAATAAAGAATACCCCACACTAATAAAGGACATGAAGAATCACAAGGAGTTGTGAGTTCTTATATCCTTGACAGATACACCTCGATTATCTATTTGATGAGTTGGTCATGTGATGAGTCAACTATCTAGATGAATATGAGGAATTGGATTTTGAGTTATGGTTTATGACCATTACATCCTAAATGACTTCCATGTGAACCATAAGGTATGACCTTGATGGTAGCACCCATTGGGATGAAATCCATAAGTGCAAATAAGTCTTAAGCGTTAAGACACATGGATAACATTTTGAGAAGGATGATGCTTGTTGATTGCAACTTAATGACTAAGAAATTTGGCATATGGATACTAAAACCGCATTCCTATGAGGAATAAAACAAGGATGTGTATGTGACACAACCTATAAGGTTTATGAATCCATTAATGCAAATGAAGTCTATAAGTTACAATGGATTAATCAATGTGATTGATTAAGTACAAGCAACTCAGAGCTGGATCTTTACTTTGATGATATAGTCAAAGGGTTTGACTGATATGTCAAAGATAAAGAAGGGATCTGTGATTTAGTGGGAGCATATTCACATTCCACATGTTGATGTGAAATGAGATGTTCTAAGAATGGAAATCCAAATTGGAAATTATCTTTAAGGAAGATAGAGACGTTTCCTATGTGATAGGAATAGATATCTATAGAGATAGTTCTCGAAAACCTTTTGACCTAAAAAGAGAGAGCATACATTGGCAATCTATACTGAAGGGTTCAGTATGCACAGATTCAGTGGGAGAAAACTTATCCATGTTACATGGAGTTAGTATCCCAGAGCCAAGTGTTCAATTCTTATGAAGAATGGAAACACTAAGAATAGATAAGGATCTAGCATCCCATCATCTTGCATGTATGGACATGGCAAGAACAAAACGCATTTATCATCTTGTATGTAGGACATGACAATATGATATGCTCATCTTGATAACTCGTATGTTGGACATGACGAGTGGATGTCTGTCTAGTTCTAGTAAGGGTTACTGGAATACCATAAGAACTTGATAAATACTTGAAAAGTACTAGTTCTATGGAAATAAGGAAGGGCTCACTGTAAAGAGTTACACTAATGCGAACTTCCGAAAAGGACAGAAAATTAATCATAAAATATATATGGGATATATAAAAGTGAATGTTTGTTGATAAATGGAAACGTTCCAAGAAAGCCGTTTAAAAGGAAAAAGCTGAGTATCCATGTGTTAGATAACATTAGTGGATACTATATGGATCAGGAAGTTCATGAGATGAACTTAAAGATATTCCAGACATGATGACAAATAAGGAATTCTTGGTCATGCAATGTGGCTAAAGGTTAGCAAAGGAATACTAGATCGCATATTACGGCAACTCCATCTCATACGTGTGACGTACAGTGAAGAGATGAGAGACATGAAGTTAATACCGACTCTGGCAAGGTGTTGCCATAACTCACTATGTTAGCACTAGAGTACAGTAACATGTGGGACATGTTCGAAGATCACTATGAATATGATTCAAGGGTGATTGGCTCGCAGTGCAAGTGGGAGTCTGTTGGTATGTATGCCCTGAGAGACAATCATGGGATGATTGGTGGGATACATTAAGATTGATTTGATAAAGATCAAAGGCAAGCTTCCAATTCTTTCTGGTTCAGTCATATGAGATAATGATAGAACAGATTGAATGTCTAGAGAATGACAGTACTCAATGACATATGCTTTCAGGTTGAGGACCTGAACAATGAGATCATATGGATGCTAAGAGTTTGTACATTCTTATTATGTCCCTAGTCGGATGTCATTGTTGAAGGTAGATAGACAACAATGACGCACAAGACTAGATTGTGGTGTTGGTTGATGACAGAATCTCGTTAGTCATGATATGGAGATATCAAGCCAAACACATAGGTACTTGTTAGAGAACAAGTGTACCGGACAGACCCAGTGTGAGTTTGACACATGGAACCATGACATGGTAGTCACAGTCAGTTATCACAGTGATGGTGGTGAGTGTGATTCTTTGACCTGAAATCACTACACTCAACACATGTTGTTGGGTACACTTTGACATCATCAAACGCAGTCCTGAAACATGGGCTGTTATAAAGGTGATGATTGGGTGGCTTTGACACATGGGGCTTTTGAGGGGTGAGTGATAGATATGGGATTTGTCCCTCCTAAGGGAGTTTGATATCCATGGCCACTTGATGAGTAGGATTCATATAGGTGTGCGCACGCATGTGTGAATCAGTATGTGATATTGATGTCATACATATCTCCTCCAATCTACTCTAAGATCAACAAAGTGAATGAACGTTGACAGGATGACTATTCCATGCCTTGAGTTCATTCGGGATATCAGTGACAAAGGAATTATACATTCACTGTAACACCATTCACGGATTGTAGGATTGAAAGTTGTTCTCCAACTTTCTATTTCACTTGGGTAGCACTGATGTGCGACTAGGCACCGCTCTTTGCTTGTGAAGTCATAAGTGTTATGGACTTTCACTGCCAACGTGAAATGGACCTGCAGGGTCACACACATAGGATTTAACCTGAAAGAGGAGTTTATCCACAAATGATGTTTAGATTGATTACTAAAGAAGTTTAGTAGTTCAATTAAACACTCAATCAATTGATAGCTCAATATCATAGTATTCAAGGTGTTGGATCGATTGATTAGAGTATCGGATTGATTGAAACTGCAATTGACTGATTTTGCATAGTCTACTGCCCCAACCGATCGGCTCATGGGATGAACCGATCATCTCAGCTTGGTGAACCGATCGGCTCATGAGACGAACCGATCGGCTCAGGACAGGATGAACTGACTGGTTCAAGGGTTGAACCGATTGGCTCAACTGGTCCAACCGAGCAAGTTTGGAAAGTCAGAAGACTATTTTGCAAATACAATTTGTTTCACTTGTACAAATTTGATTTGAACAAGGATTAATATTTGATTAATCCGAAACAAATATGAAAGTCAATTTGAGTTGGATCAGTACCATGAACCGATCGGCTCAGAAGTGAACCGATCAGCTCAGGTGCCCCAATCGATCGGTTGAGGTCTGAACCGATCGGCTCAGCCCCCCAACCGGCCGTTTCATGCATAAAACGATCGGTTCACGTGGCACAGTTGGTTGTTTTGTGGAAAATGTCGAACCCTTCTACTCCTGCATTAATCCCGCATTGCCCGGGCTAGAGAACCTTATCCCATGACCCTCCTATATATATAGGGGTAGTGGGGGATTCTCAGGAATAACAACTCAGAACACTAGTTGCTCTACAAAGTTGTTGTTCTCTCTAGTTTTGGTAACTGAGAGAGAGCCCGAGCAAGTGCTACCCGATAAGGGAAGTACAGTAAGGGAAAGACAACTGCAGAAAGGCAACTGGTTGCAGGAGAGTGTGTAGGTGACTAGTACGCCGACAGGAGGGTGCGACTCCTTCCAATTTCTTGTGGGACAAGGAGATTGGAGTTCCAGGTGGTCCGTGTGGACTACTACAGAGGAGAGAGACTTCTGCCGCTCGGAGGACAGTTGTCAATCTCGATAGTCCCAGTGAGACCGGGTTGCACAGACACCGTCCAAGACCGGAGGTGAAGACCGCGCAAGCCGCGAGGTAACGTCGCCGAGCAAGCCTCGGGACAAGGTAAGCCTCTACAAACCATCTTCCTATTGTATAGACGTTGACGTAATTCCTTTATTCTGGGTTTGGGAGAAGAAATTTTTTTATTTCCACTGCCTTCTCTACAAACCGATCGGCTCAACTGGTCCAACTGAGCAAGTTTGGAAAGTCAGAAGACTATTTTGTAAATACAATTTGTTTCACTTGTACAAATTTGATTTGAACAAGGATTAATATTTGATTAATCGGAAACAAATATGAAAGTCAATTTGAGTTGGATCAGGACCATGAACCGATCGTCTCAGGTGTCCCAACCGATCAGTTGAGGTCTGAACCGATCGGCTCAACCCCCCAGCCGACCGTTTCATGCATGAAACGATCGGTTCAAGTGGCGCAGTTGGTTGTTTTGTGGAAAATTTTGAACCCTTCTACTCCTGCATTAATCTCGCATTGGCTGGGGTAGAGAACGTTGTCCCATGACCCTCCTATATATATAGGGGTAGTGGGGGCTTCTCAGGAATAACAACTCAGAACACCAGTTGTTCTGCAAAGTTTTCGTTCTCTCTTGTTTTGGTAACCAAGAGAGAGCCCGAGCAAGTGTTGCCCGATAAGAGAGGCACGGAAAGGGAAAGACAACTGCAGAAAGGCAACTGGCTGCAGGAGAGTGTGTCAGTGACTAATACACCAATAGGAGGGTGCGACTCCTTCTGATTCCTTGTGGGACAAAGAGATCAGAGTTCCAGGTGGTCCGTGTGGACTACTATAGAGGCGGGAGAATTCTATCGCTCAGAGGATAGCTGTCAATCCTGACAGTCCCGGTGAGACCAGGAGCTACACATACACCGTCCAAGACCGGAGGTGAAGACCGCGCAAGCCGTGAGGTAACGTCTCCGAGCAAGCCTTGGGACAAGGTACGCCTCAACAAACCATCCTCCTATTATATAGACGTTGACACGATTCCTTTATTATGGGTTTAGGAGAAGAAAATGTTTTGTTTCTGCTGCCTTCCCTAAAACCCAACAGCCTAGCGGGTTGTCACGAATTAAAAGAAAACAAAGAAAAGAAAAAGAAAAGAAAAGAAAATAGAGCTCGTGGTTCTACTAATCAGAGAGAAGGGGTTCTTGGCTATGTAACCACAAGTTGGGCAGTCTATGCACCCGTTCTCGAGCATAGACAACCCTCAAACACCTGAACAAGCAATCTATATCCAAACATAGTACGTACTGTCGTGTCTGTTCTTGTGAGGTCATCCCACTCGCTCTCGCGCAGTGTGGCTAAAACCATCAACGATATGTCATCGACCCTCTATCGAGGAATGACATATCAACACCTCGGAATATGCTAAGTTCCCTCTCGGGTCATAGGATATTCCGAAATGTTAGGAGTAGAAAACCTTGGATCGTCCTCCTCTCGGGTTCGGATCCAAACTATCTTCTCTTAACCATTCCTACACGGATCTCTCGATACAGGCAGAAATAGCAGCTCAAGCAAGAAAGAGATCAACCAAACTAGCTATCATAACCGAAAAGGGAAGATAGAACAAGAAACATACTAGATCTGAAATAAATCTACTTGCTTAAGGCAAAAGTACATAAACATGCCTAAAACGGGCTACATAGCCAAGAAGGAGCTCAACTAGCCATGAACAAGCATAGTTGGCACCGAACAAAGATCAAAGAACATCATTATACAAGAAACCAAGGAACACAGCAGAAGAAAGGGGAAGAAGAAGAGATTTAGCCCATGGAGGAGAGGTGGCTCTCGCTCCTTTGCCTCCGTATAGGCTGGATCTCGTCTTTTGGTCCTCCTCCTTGATTAGATCTGGACTCCTTGGTCCTCTTTCTCCCTAGATCCACCCCCACTTGGTGGGTGAACGGAGGTGGAGGACGATAGTGGTTGGTCTAGATCTGAGTTTTGAGTTTTCACCTCAGATCTAGGCGGAAATGGGCAGATGAGTGGAGAAAGGATGGAAGCTGGCTATAGTGGGCAGTGTAGAGTGAACGCCTTGGTCCTCTCGGACCTAGGGATGCTCCCAGGGGGGGCCTGGGAACCTTCAGATCTCAGAGCAGCAGCCTATCGGCATCCTTGGTCGAGGTCCCCCCTCAAATGAGTGAGGGGACACCTATTTATAGAGGCGCACAGCAGACCGCGGCCAGCAGATCGCGGGGTCGGCCACGGTCATAGCCTATGGCCATGGTCGTGGCCAACACCGCGGTCGTGATTCATGGAATGGAAATCGCGATCGCGATTATTAGGAACCGTGGTCACGATTACTGGCCACGGTCGTGGCGGATGGCCACGGTCGTGGTGGAGGGAGTCGGCCACGGTCATGGCGTATGGCCACGGTCGTGGCGAGGGATCGCGGTCGTGGTGAAGTCCGCGGTCACGGTTATTGCCCACGGTCATGGCTAAAGTACACGGCCATGGCGAGGAATCGCGGTCGTGGTTGTGGAAGGAAAGATCGCGGTTGCGGTTATTGGTAACCGCGGTCGCAGTTATTGGCCACGGTCGTGGCGGATGGACACGGTCGTGGTGGATAATCCCGGTCGCGGTTGTTGCAGATGAAGATCACGGTCGCGGTGTTGAAACCTGCGGTCATGGTTATTGGCCACGGTCGTGGCGAGGGATCGCGATCACGGTGAAGACCGCAGTCGCGGTTATTGGCCACGGTCGTGGTGAACGGCCACGGTCGTGGCGAAGGTGGACGGCCATGGTCGTGGCGAGGACCACAGTTGTGGTTTTGAAGGCTGCGGTCGCGATGGGCACCACGGTCGTGCCTGATTTCCACGGTCGTGGCGTGTTCATAGTTGCCGCAAAAACCATGTGTCAGGGAGAAATCTTTGGAGAATAGATGTCTTGTCTGGTTCGGTGCCTGCAAGTCCCTAAATTGGCTACATTATTGGCTATTCTAACTACATTATCTAATGAGAGAAAGAAAGCATAAAACATGAGCATTATTGGGCATATTAAGGCTAAAGTGACACGAAACCATAGATGAAATGCATAGAGAATATGCGTAGATTTGGGTGTTATCACATATATGTCTTGGATTCTTTGACTTGCTTGGTGCCTTCATAAGTGATGCAAAGCTTGTCCAAAATCTCATTGATTGTATACCAAGAAGAAATATGGTTGAACTCTATAGGAGTGAGGGCGGAGTAGATGATGCTAATGGATTCAGCATCGAGTTGAGCTTTATTCAAGGTAGCTTCATCCCATGAGAAACTTTTCCCTCCAGCTCTTTGTGTGGAAATCCAACAACCTTCCACATATCATAGTTGATGCCTTGGATGTAGAATTGCATCCTCCTCTTCTAATATATGAAATTTGAGTCATAAAATACGGGTTAAGTCATGGAGAAGCCATACTCTATGTTGAGAGATCCCAGCAAATGTTTTCCCATCTTCTCTACTTGTTGGAGTACTTAGTTGTAGAAGACTAAGATTTGATGCAATTGTTGAATCTATGGGCTCTAGAGAGGGGTGAATAGAGCTAAAATCACTTAAAAAAACCACATTAGACCTTCAAGATATTTGCTAAAAGAGATTGCAAAACTGAAAAGCAAGGGAGAAAGAGATTGAAAAAACACCAAAGGAAGGCTTAGATGTATACTGGTTCCAACCTCCAAACTAGGAGATGTACATCACTACCTAGAGGGATCAATCTCTAGGATTTTCAACCATGTCACACTTCTTGTATTCCATTATGAGAGTTATAACATAAGACCACCCTTTTTAAGCATAAGGGCTAAAATAACAGTCCTTTTTGGAGAAAGAAGGCAATAACCATTAAAAAGGTTTTACCTATCTACCTACCAAGAATCTTCCACCTTCATCAAAGACTTACCCATTCTTATAGAAGATCTTCCACCTTTGATCACCCTTCCTTATTCAAGGAAATCCACCTCCTTCTTCAAGGAGATCACCTTCAAGTCACCACTTTTCTAGAGAGAGTTTGGGAACAGGAGTGGAGAGCTTTACAAAATGTACATTAAATAAGATTTCTTATAAGGATCCTAACTCATTCAAATTAGATGTAGAGTAGTAGATAAGTTTGAGAGAGATTAGGGGATCTTGGAGGCAAAATCACTCAAGTATAGAAAGGGATCATAGAAGGCAGACTTGGAATGAATTCTAAGGGGCCCTACTTATAGTTGAGGTTACCTAATAGCCACTAGAAACACCTAGGATCGAATTCTAGCCATTTTGGGTGTTCCAATGGATATATTTTCAAGTTTTGTAACACTCCAACAGTTACAAACACTTTTCTGCACATTACCAAACAATGTTGCCGACTAAGATACCTTTTGGGAAACTTGACCAATGACACTATATGACAAAACTATTTGAAGTTGTGGTTGAGTTTATCCTGGATGAAACTCAACCGACTGCTTTAATTTGTTTTTTAAGTGAAGGGTGTCGGTTGAGCTCTCACTAGGAAAAACTCGGCTGACCTTGGGTATTTCCAAGAGACAAATAGGATGTCGGCTGAGTTTTCACCAAGACAAACTCATTGGACAAGCTAGCATGTGATCCTTTTTGACAAATTCCCAAAAAAAATATCCAAATTAAGTGCTCCTAGTTTTTTTCCAAACTTATTAACAATTAATAATTCAATACAAATGATTTACAACATCATTCTAATTGATATATTATCTATTCTTTAGACTTGCATTTGCATTTATTTTGACTTGTTTTTTTTTGTCAGCAAAAAAACTCTGTTGCTATTGTGATTCCAAAACTTTAGGTACATCATATGCGCACCCCTTAACCCTCTGAAGAGGATTACCAAGACAAAAACAAAAGGAAAAAACTAAGGTCTTACGCAGAAGACCGAAACAAAGCCAGAAGACCCAGATACAGAAGACAACACAGGTGCATTCATACAGACAAAAACTGGTAGGAACATCACCCTACATAATAGAGGAGCTCCACTGTCAATATGCACACCCACAATAAGTGAAGACTCTACCGACAGACAGATGACTACCAACTAAAATTAATACTTGTGCTCCTATGGTGAGATCCACCTGAGATCATACTAACAAACACTGATGAAGAGAAACATCATCGGCCGCATGATGCAGCTTAATGCAGCAAGGCATTCCATCAAACACCTTGAAGGTGTTCCATACCAGGATGAAGCAGGGAAATCTATTTGTAGTGTAGGGCCCTTCCGTTAGCTGACTTTCAACTGATGTCCTTGATCTAGACACCAACCTTTCCACCACTGGCGTTTGCATCATTCCCTGAAAGTGTGGGATCTAGCCCCTCTTCATCAAACGATAGTCACCTGATCTGGGACCCTGAGTGCTTAACTTGACGCAACAGCAGGAAGGAATTGAGAAGGAGAAAGAGATCATTCAACCCCTCTTCGATCCCAAAACACAAGCTTAAAAATGAGCAAACACCAATGTTCCTGTTTGCACAGGAGAAATTGGTCGAGCACCTTACAAGTGCACAAGCAACCAACAAACGAGGCAGGCTTGAAGCCTCACGCTACTGTTGCCAGCAGCATATCAACAAACACCTTGAGGGAGTTCCTTATGCTGAAACAGGAAAGCCGGGACGAGAAGAGAAACGCCCGCCTTTGTCCCGCACAGCACCTTGTGGCCAAAGGCCTCGGAAGGGCGCCGCTAACGACCCTGCAAGGACCACCATTTGACGAGCCGATAGACTCAACAGGCTTCCACTTGGTTGGGGGTCAGCTGATGATGGAAGAAACGCCCTCGATTCTGTTGGACTCCTAGGACTGAAAGCGCCACCAGGAAGGAAGCGCCGCCACTACTTTGTCAGAGTCAGAACCCCGGACAGGGGATAAGACCCAAACACAGCCTGGAGAAGGGAAGCGTCATCAGCAGGCCGGACTTGGAGGAGAGCTCGAGTCCCAGCCTGATGCTAGCCACCCAACAGCACCTTGGTCGCCAAGACAACCGATGATCTTGCATACGAATAGACCTTCACCTGCCTGGACGAGGACTCGCTCGGAGAACGGATTAAGGGGGTTCCTGAGAAGCGAGGGTGGAGGATCCATTTGCTTCACCTGCAAAAATGGAGAATCAAGCGTGGAGCCCTAGATCTGGGAGGGGATGCTCATCTCCATCAGTCACTCTTGAACTGAGTGGAGGTTGATCAGATCGACAAGGCCGCTCCACATATCTGCACCTGGCTTCTCGCACTTCTCCATGTCTCCCCTTCCTCCAGGTCAACCGAGGGGAAAGCCCCACCCGCATCTTGACTCCAGGAATCCGCAACAAGCTTTAAACGGACCTCGTCGTGGCTGCGTGGGAGCCAGGGGGAGGGAAGCGCCAATGAAACACTCCCTCCCCCCCCAGTGGCAGCCGCCGGGAGAAATCTAGAGAGAAGGGAGAGCGGGTGCCCTAGAGAGAAGAGGGACCGCCCAAAAATTTCCGCCATTTTGACTTGTTTTTTGGAATACTAGGGTTCATTAATTTCATCCTCTTCATTACCTAATACCTGAAGTTGATCTCAAATAGACATATTAGATAGCCATGAATGGAATGGTTAAGACATCATCAAAATATGAACAATGTATCCTTGTTAGGTCAACACTTTGTAAAACACCCTCTTCTACTAGGATTAGTTAAGAACATACCCAAAGAGTTGGAGTGCAAGAAAAGGACCCCAACACTCAGGTGACTTGGGATAATGGACCAACCCCTATTAATATGGGTGCCTAAGATTTAAATAAGGAACTTCTTCCACTATGATGATGTGCTTCCCAAGTCCAATCATGTCATCAACTCCCACTGTAGGGCAAGATTGAGAGTCCAAATCCAATCAGTTCTTGCTACCATAGGCGCCCATCTTCAAGAGAAGTGGAACCATAGAGGCATCGCCTCCTTCGTCATCACTGTAAATGAGAATATGAGGTCTTCATTGACGCCCAATACATATACAAATATTGTTTCATTGTGCTTCCTCGTTCCTTCATTTCGTTCATCTCCATCCATTTTCCTTTGTCTATGGCCTTCATCATTTGTAAATCCATATTGTATCTTGTGAATATGAGTGGCTAGACCACTTAAATTTGGTTATGAGTAGTCTCTATGATTCTCCCAACACGTAAATACATTTTTGGGTAACTGAAAACCCTTCCATATTTTTGTATCTTTGTAAAAAAGAGTTCAATAAAGACAAATAGAAAAATGATAGCTATATATACTTCACAAAGCAATATGACTTTTAAATAATAAAAGAATCAATGACAAAGCATCTCAACATTAAGACAAGAGAACAAGATGTCAACTTCAAATGAAAAAAGTTAGGAAATCTAACATCAAGACTAAACTTGAGAAGAATAACATCATCATAATAAACATCACAGAGCATCTTCAAGTCTCGAATAACCTCTAGTTAGATTCAACCTGATCTTCTAAGAGATCATCTCATACATAGTAGCCTTAGATCCAGGGAAAACAACAAATAATGATACCACATCTTAAGAAAGGACAACAAATATATAAACACTCACACAACCTTCTCAAGCTAGAACTAGCAGAACAAATTTTCAGACGCTTTGGAGTAACATATCCATATCACCATTATGTAACATCCTCGAGTTAGGAGTAACACAAAAAGAAAACAACAAAACCATCCCTCTCAAGGTTATCAGATAATGAGTTCAGATCAATAGCATCAAATAGACTTAGCTTCAAGGAGAAATAGAGAAGGAAGTAACAAAGAAGCTTCACAAGAGTTGAGAGAGGACAACAACTGAATAAAGGGTTTCATTACATCCTCAAACTAAAAGAACATATGAAGATATCAACATACTAGATCCACCCACTCAAAATAATCAAATAAGAGCAAGATTAGACATTCAGATCTTCTTAAAATGTTTCAACCACCTACCAATAGAGAACTTAAGTTCAAGAAGAACTTCACAATAACATAATCTCGAGAAGGACTATGAACCAATGTGATAGTTATAAAGACCAATTAAAACTAGAAAGAATAGAAACTCTAGAAAAAAAAACATTGACTTAGTCACATAAAATGAAGAAATCATCTTCAATCTTCTTTAAAAGATGTTCAATATTAAGAGTTATCCCATCATGTACTCTAATGTTTCTTTCCTCCGGTAATAGAAAATAATAAGGGCATCAATAATATTGGCATTCTACATATTTAGATTGACAAGATCATCCCAGTTCTTGGGAATACGACTAGTTAAGAGCCATCTTTGAGAGAGGAATCCGGGAGAAAATTAGAAAATGAACAGTCAGAGATGATATGGTTTGTGTCTTCGTAAGAACATTTGTACAAGAAACACATAGAATCCACCTAGATCCCTCTTCCTCTTGTGTAGTCAAAGGTAGGAAGTTTATAATGCTTAGATTTCCATAAGTTGATAATGCATTTCTTTGTGTCTTTTCTACTCTAGATCCATCGAAAGCTCAGAATTATATCCCCCTTACTTCTGATACAATCCCAGATCATACTAAACTTGGCCATTTTTCCCTCTCAATGTAAGGTGATCCATTTCTACTAACATGGTGTTAAGATTAGAGATAGCATTAGTGAGAATATTCAAACTTTTACTTTTAGGAACCTTCCACTCACCGTCATGAATAATAGAACTAATATAAGAATCAGAAGAGAGCCCAGATCTTAATAATCATGTCCCTACAAAGATGTCCCCAAGAAAATTAGAATTAATCCATGGATCTTTCCATAGTCTAAACATATTCCCTCTTCCAATGTTAAAATTAATAATAGGGAGGAGGATCTTATAATCCTAAGCATGTTATTAAACATCCAAAAAATGTTAGGGGATTCTTCAATAACCCAGAAACATTAACGTTTGAAGTACTTTTCTCCAATCCACTTAACCCACAATGAGTCTTTTTCTATTGCAATACCCCAACCATTAATAACAAAACATGCTTTGGAGACTTCTTAACTCTTCCTTAAACCAAGGCATCCTTCTTTCTTAGGTAAAGTGAATTTCTTCCATTTAACAAGGTGCAAATTCTTCTTCAAATCAGTTTGTCCCCATAAAAAATATATATAGATTTTGTCAATTTGATCAAGAGTAGAGCAAGGAACAAGAAAGGAGAATATCCATGATAAATGCATGGTTGATAAGGTGGATTTAGTGATTTCGTCTCTTCTCGCCATTGAGAGTGCCTTGTCTTTCCAACTTTTCAATTTCATCTTAAATCTATCAATAAGACAAGTACAACATTTCTTCATTATTTACCAATAAATAGAGGCAAACCAATATATTTAGAATTGGACAAATTGCTTTATTTTATACCTAAATTATTCACCATAGAATCAAAACTCCATTCTTTCTGACAAGGATAGATCTTTTACAGTGATTACTACTGAGACCAAACTTCTTGCCAAATTTTTCAAAAATACTTTTGAGATTGTTAGCACTCAAAAGGTCAACGTTAGTGAAAAACATTAAATCATCATTACATATGAGATGAGACAAATTAAAATTCTTCAAGGACATAATTGGAGCAATATTATTATCCATAACAACTTTCTTCATCAACTCAGAGAACCCCTACATAACAATAACAAAGAGATAAGGGGCAATAGGGTCCCCTTGTCTAATACCATTGGTAGGAAAAATAGGATAAGTAGGTTCATCACTAAAGAGATTTTGATAAGAAGTAGAGTTGAATAACCTCAATCCATCATATCCGTATAGAAGAAAATCCCATTATGTACGTAATAGAAAAGAGAGATCTCTACTTGACAGAATCATACACCTTTGAAATATCTACCTGAATACACATGTTTTTAATTGAAGCTTTTTTGAAATCATTCATAATTTCATTAGTAACACGAGTGCCATCTTTAGTGCTTCTTCCTTTCACAAAACCACACTGATTAGAGTCAACTATAGAAGGAAGAATACTTTCTAACCTATTAGCATGAATTTTTTAGATGGTTTCATAAAAAACATTGCATAGAGCAATAGGCCTCCAATTGATAATTAAAGAGGTATCCAGATTTTGGGAATTAAGGTAATGGAAGTTCTATTATCCTCCTTTAAAATACAATCATTTTGAAAAAAAAAACTTTAATGGACTCAAAATCATCACCTCTAACAATACTCCATGTACTCTTAAAAACATGCCATTGTACCCATTTGAACTAGGAGCCTTATTCTCATTAAGGTTTGATACAAAATCATCTATTACCTTTCTAGTTACAGAAGAAAAAATGGAAATTCTTTGCTCATTGGAAAGAGAAGTGCCTATCCAAGACCACTCCAAACATCTTCAGAGATATTAGTGATGTTGAACAAGTTAGAGTAAAATTCCATAACATAGAGCTTGATATCAGGGATATCATGGTTCATAACTCTATCAATGACCATATTTTAAATTCATTAACCTACATGTTTTCATAGAAGAGTAGAAAAAGTTAGAATTAGAATCACCCTTCTTTATCCATAAGACATGAGACCTTTATCTCAAAAAAATCCCTCCATAATAGTCACTTCCTTAGCATCACTTCTGAGTTTCTTCACAATAGACCTCAACTCCTCATTATGAGGATTTAAATTTCATTACTTTGAACAATGAGAGAAGCACTATTAGTAGCTTTGGCCTTCTCCAATAAATTTCCACTAGAGGTCTTATTCCAAATTTTCAATTTCAGCTTAAGGTTATTAAGTTTCCAGTAAAATTAATACATGGAAATACCACTAACATTATCACTGTTCGAGCTATATGAAACCACAGTAGGAAATAAAAAATGCTTCACCAATAATTAATTAATCTATACAGAAATCTTATGACGCTAGGATTACTAATGTTCAAACAAATCCTTTGATGGTAACTGGCTATATTAGAAATTCACTCCCTAAAGAAATTAGAAAACTTCAGTAGAAGGTTGGATTTGTAAAGAATTTTGTCAATCTTAGAAGTAATGAAATATTTTACACCTTGATGATTATCCCAGCTGAAAAGGGTCCATTTAAATCAAGTTCAAACAACCCACAATCAAGAACATATTCATTATAATATCTTCTCGTAATCCTTTCTAACCGAGTTAAAATCCCCCATAATAATCCATGGGTTATTGATAAAACCATTAACGTCATCCAAATTTTCCAAAGTTTCATTCTTTTAGAATTACCATTGTGCCCATAAACAATAGTAAGAAATAAATAAGAATCATTAATCTCAACTTTAGCATGAGTAGATTGATCACACTCCTTAGTTTTAGTAATATGGATATTATCTATCTAAATAATTAGCACACTTTCAAGAACATAGGAGGAGTGATATGCAATCAAATTAATATCCAGAAAATACTTTTTCAAGAAGTTGGAGATTTTGCCAATTTTAGGTTTGGTCTCATTAAGAATGAAAATATCACTCCTAGATGTAAGACCTTCTTATTGAACGCCCTTAATTCTATTAGTGATCCCTTTGAGATTCCAAGAAGAAATGTCCATAGTAGGACTCATTTAACACCATGGTTGTTGAAATAACATCCTCAACATTTATATCTTCATTAATACTTTCTATTCCACCAAAATAATTCTATATAGGAAAGAATATTGAATTTGACTTTGTGGAAAATGTATGCATTTGGTTTAGAGTTTCATTTTGGAGGAGGCTTGTTCTTTCTCCTCACTTCATGAAAACCATCATTGTCCATCTGAATTTTAGAGTTACAAGTTCCAAGAGATGCTCGATAAAAAATTGGAATAGGTGTGCTAGGCACAAATCTTCCATCATCACTGGATCTTGAGTAAGACTCCTTGATAATATCAACATTGTTAGAGGTTCCAACATGATTCAGATTAAAAAAACACTTCAATATTTACAATTGTTTCACCAAATATAACAATAGAATTTATCATTCTTATCAGTCAACACAACAGGATTTTGTAGTCTAACTCTCCAAAATCGTTCCTCTAGTTTACTATTCATTTAAGACTCTATATTAATAAAATTGGGATTTGTTGTTGTAACCCTCCAATTACTCTTCTGTTCCACAGACTCCACAGATTTAGACTAATAGTGATTGATATAATGTCCAAAGAAACTACAAGAATTGCAAATAGAAGGGAACTAATTATAAACTATATCAACATAATTCACATCTCCTTCATCACTCATGAGCTATGTAGATTTAGGAAAAGTCAAGTCAAAATACATGATGACTTGGAACCTTGTATATTCAACTCTATAGCAAGATCTTGTAGGCTCGTTAAGATATTGGGGTACGAAGGAGTGAAACAATTCTCTCAAGCATGCAACAATCATTTAACTCCAGTGGTAACTGATAAATTCTAACCCGCACTATTACTTCCTTAAGTTTTTCTTTGTAAATCTATACCCCTAATGCCACTTATTAAGATGCATTGGTCTGTTCTTAACATACCAACTCCCAGACATACCATTATTCATGTCAGTTAGATCTGAGAAATGAATAAGAAATAAACCATCACCATGGCTGATAATTTCTAAAGAGTCAACAAGACCCCAAATCCAATGCAAATAACTTTAAAGTGTAGGAAACTGAGGCTTGAAGTCAAGAATATATGCAACTTGACATTTGCTCAATCTATTGCCGTTCTCTTTTACTTATGCTTTCAGATAAATGTGTTTTCCATCAACTAGAGAAATTTCCTTCTAACTCAGTGCAAAGACATTCTGAAAATATCATTCTTAGAGATCTCGAACAATCTCTTTGGATCTAGGGAAAAGGTGAAATCTAGTTTCAGATCTTCCAGTAGCTCCCTTGACCCCCCCCCCCATTTCTTATAAATCCTTCTAGGTCCCTACGCTGGCACCGACAACGCTGAGTCACCCTTCCAATCGTCCCCCTTTTGTTTCTCCATTTGGCATCGAGTTGCTATAGAAATCTTATAGATACCAACACATAAATACTTATGTCCTTTTGTTTGTATATACTCATAGAAATGTCTATCTCCTTACTTTTGTTCATGAATGAATCACTTGTATGATTAGCTACCATTTTGTGATGCTTTATTTCTAACATCTAGAGAGGGTACTATTGGATGGAATCCTGATCTAAGGAGTAGTGTGAGCCCATAAATATGTTGGAATACTAGAACTAATTATCGTATGGCTATATGCTTTTTGGTCTCAAGGGAGAAATAAATGTTCTTATGATCTAGATCAAACCCGGTCTTGAGAGAGTAGGGAATGAACACTAATGATGATTTATAATAAAATATTCCAAGGGTATACAATGGGTATGAGTGTTGCTTGTTGGTAAGTGTGCATAGTTGGTGAATCCCAAACCAAGTTCTATCCATATATCAAAACCATCTAATGAGATGTAAAGTTATCTTGCCATGTTAAGATTAGTTTACCTTTGTTTTTATTCATGTTAGAACATATTCTATTAATCAATTCCAAAATGGACATTTATTTACCATTATAATCTAAATATCTAATCGACAATGTTAAATCCTAAACAGATTGTCACCCTTGTCCCTATGTTCAACCTTGCTTACTACACAAGACCCTATAAGTATAAATTTTAAGTTTGATTTCATTAAGATTCATATCCATATCCTTGTGTTTTAGACACATGTTGAGAGGGGAACTCATAAGTGCAAATGCAGACATGATATCACCATCTGTAACAGTTAAGTAGATGAGTTTACCAGCTAATTTTAATATGGAGGATAGGAGTCATCGTCTCAATTCATGCTAGGATCAAAAGGAGTATTGGCTGTATTTTCTACCAACATTCTTATTTTTTCAAGAGATCAAAGACATACTTTCTCTAGGATAGACAAACTCCAAAAGAGGAATGAGATACTTCAATTTGTAGAAAACAATGAAGTTTTCCTAGGTATTTAGTCCCAATTATTCCTTAATAGCTTGAATTTCATCATGATCAATTCCATAATGAATTATATCATTGACATACACATTCAATATCACTAGCCTAGCTCCACTTAATTAGGAACACCTAATTGTCAAAAAGAGAGTGTCTGAAGTCAAATTCAAAAAGTATATGACTTATTTTATCAAACCTCGCCATGGGCTTTGTTTTAGACCATCAATTATTTGTATCACTTGGAAAACCATAGAACACTATCATGTGGAACAAACCATGAGGTTTCTTCATAGAGAATTTCTCATCTTGATCTTTGTACAACAAAGAAATTTTTTACATCTACTTGGAATAAGGGTCGGTCATGATTGAAGAAAACAAAAAATAAGAACATGAACTAAATCAAGACTCGCAACATGAGATTTTTCTTTGAAGTAGTCATGCTATATCCTTTCGCAACTATGTGGGATATTGAGGCACTCAGCTATGCCTTCAGGATGGCATTTGACCATAACAACCCATATCCGCGAGACATGAAGAGGTTAATAAATTAGATTCCAGATATGTTGATTATGAAGAACGCTTATTTCAACTTTCATGGCTTGTCATTAGGAAGAATGTAGTAGAGCTTCAACTATAGTTTTAGAAACAATGATTGCAGAGAGAGTAGAAGTGAAGCTAGCAAAGATGGTTCCAAGGTTAACATTAGAACATAAATTTCTAATAGAACGTAGTACAAGAGCACACTCCTTTCCTCAAACCAATTGGAGGATTTAATTCAAAAGTTACTCAAGTGGTGTTTGACCTAAAGACGAACATAAAGGATTGAAACATGGATGGGCTATAGAGGGAGTTACTTTTTGCAACGTCATTGACAAACTTTTATTGGTGGGGAATTAGAGGTAGCATGGTCTTGTGATTTTGTCTCAACATAAATATGAAGAGGTGTATCAACTAGAAAATATTTATATAGGGTTCAATCCATTCTTAAAAGAAAGGGGAACTTTTGTAAAAGACCAAATCCACACTCAAAAATAACTATTTAGTAGGTGATTCATAGCATAATATCCTTTATAAGTTTTGGAGTATCCCAAGAAGACACATTTTTTAGAGCATGGGTCAGGCTTTGTTATTCCAGATTGAAGATTTTAAACAAAGCATGTAGTACCAAAAGTTTTGAGAAAAATAGAAAACAAAGGTGCATTAGGGTAGAATATATTGTATGTAACTTTGTTGTTCAATATAGAAGAGGGTGTATGATTTGTCAAAGCACAAGCAATATAGATTGCATCTTCCCAGAAGATCATAGGAAAATTGTGATGATAAAGAGGTATTTGGGCAACATCTAGAATAACACCATTTTCTGTGGTGTGTAAGATGAGTTTTAAAAATTGTGACTAGACTTTTATAAAACTTGGTTAAAAATTGCTGCATATATGTGAGAGTGTTATCATTCAGAAAGAGTTTAATAGTCTTATTATATTGGATTTTTATTTTAGAGAAGATAGAAATAACAGTATCTAGAATATATGCCCTTTATTTAAGCAAGAACAAACAAGTAGCCCTGAATAGTTATTCTATGAAGGCAAAAAAATATTGAAATATTGACAAACTAGTCACGTCACATGGTCCCCAAATGTTAGAATGCAAAATATTGAATGTGTGGAAGCAATTGTATTTCTACTAGGAAAAATGGATCTAGTTTGTTTGCCAAGTTGTCATGCTTCACAGTGAAACATATTTTTAGATATAGTCATAATTAAACTTTTGAGCCTTGAGGAAGATAGATGTCAAAGTATATAGTGACACTATAGTCCAAACACAAATGAAAATAGTAATGCATTAGTAGTAGGTGGAAGATAATAAAGATAATATAAGCCACATGGTCCCTCATAGCCAGAACCAATCTTCATCATCATGTAGAGATACTATGAGAGACAACTAGTAGGGTCAAAAATGATAGAGCAATGTAGATGTTTTATAGTTTACTAAAAGAAAGTATATTCGATGGAAATTGTAGAGAGGGAATATTTGGTAAAAAAAATTAAGATATAAATATTTCAACATTGTATACTGGGGATTGTTTTCCATCAGCCACCATAACATGAGAAAGATGTGATGTGGCATTTGAATCAGAACAGAGGATAGAATTCCTAGATATATGAGTAAAAGCACCATAGTCAATGACTTATATATTTTACCATATGTAGTGGAGAAGCAAGTAATGAAAAACCTCCGTCTAGTCTGACAACATTGATCTTATCCAGGATGCGTTCTTGAAGTAGCTTTTTGAACTCATAGTGAATGAAGTCAATGATTCTAGTGGAGTTTGAAGGTGTAACTAGGTCATACTCGGTGTGTCATGCCCACATCCCATGATTTCCACTAATCATGAGATTAGGGCACGACTATGAGGATTTCACTTAATACAAAGTTCACTCCCAACTTTTTCTTTTTATTTCAAACTCTTTGTTTTCTCGCATTCACTCACATAAACAAACTTTACAAGAGAATTAAACTTTTATTACTCTAATATGATCTCAACATTAATGATACACATTCATATATTCATTCTGTTTCACACACTTATATGTACATACAACATGGTAATCAGATACATTCTCTCTTATCAAGAAACAAAGATACAAAACATTATTTATAACTCTCTCACATCTATACAAGGACCTAGAGTGACAGGGACCGACTGAACTTAACTAAACTCATACTTAACTCATGTGGTAGATCTACTCTGATTCTTTGACCTTCTTCAAGTCCATGTGGTTTCCCTAAAATTTTTGAGTAGAGGGGTGAGCCTACTCGCTCAGTGAATGAGAACTTGAAAGAAACAGTCTAAAGCACTGATATAATTACAGTTATACCTTTGAGCAACTGATATCAATTATAACAATAGTAATTACTACACTAAGCAGATCTAAAACAATATAGTTAAAATAACAGAGAATGTAAATATTGCATTTAAAGAACAACTACTATGAAATTGTATTCAAATCATTCTTAACTCTTTTAACTTATAAGAAACTCTTTAAACCTATATGATCATATTTTAGCTTATGCCCTGATCATATGCAGTGTACTCTACATATGAAGACTCGTAGAGAACTACGATCCCACCGTACAAGACTTAGCTGACACCCCGGGATAGCTAAGTCTGACTGCTATCCTAGTCTGCTGCAGGAACTCTGGCTCTCTGGCCTCGGCATCCTATGGTGTTGTAAACTGGACTCCTCCTCTAAGCTGAGTACACTGGCGGAGAGTCAAGCCATGCCACAAGGACGTTTGGTTAGTGTTGGACACACTTTTCTGTACTCCGGTGCTACCAGGATGTCTGGTTAGTGTTGGACACTGTAAACTGCTCTCTAGTGCCACCAGGACGTCTGGTTAGTGTTGGACACTACAAACTGTACCCTCGTGCCACCAGGACGTCTGGTTAGTGTTGGACACGAGTCTCCGACCTTCCCTCATGTACTGGACACTGCCAGGGTTAGGTCGTTTCACCCCTAAGGCACAGACCTCTCAAAGGGGTTCTACGGTGTCAGTGCCCTTAAGTCTATTATGACTTGATTATATCTTTCTCTTAGACTGATTTCTTTAACTTTGTATCTTACTAACTACTCAGACTACTGAACTGAATTCACTGATAATACTGAACTGAAGGCTTAACATATTATTTACCCTTTTATTAGGGTATCTCCTTACTCATGCACATATAGAATTTCTCATGTATTCAAACATATATCATGTCTACTAAACAAGTATTCTCATTCAAACATTTCACACATATAAACTTGGCAGAGCAGTATATTCAAAACACTATAATATTCTGAGTAATCATCATACTATGCATGTGGGCAGACTAAAATTCTTAAATAAATAGAATACATGTCAACATGACACTTAATACACTAAAATCATACAATTGAACTATTAAGCATCAACACATCTCATACGGAGAACTTTGATATCACAACACTTGATTCATTGAACACCCTATCCTTAGGGTTTCATTTACCTCATTCACTTATCACATGGAAACACCCTATCCTTAGGGTTTCATTTGCCTCATTCACTTATCACATGGCAACACCCTATCCTTAGGGTTTCATTTGCCTCATTCACTTATCACATGTCTCTCATAAGGATTTCATACGATGTAAACATTCACTGAATAAAGACTGCTTTCAACAAATCATATATAATCAATATATGTATGAAACCTTAGAACTAAGCTAAATTCAGATTTTCATGCCATTCACTGAGATATCATGCATCAAGAATAAGATTGAATAATTAAAGTCTATTATGTCAATATAAACACTTCAAATGAATTTCATAATATCTATTCGCAAATTTCCAAGTTTTCACTCATCTAGGGTTTCAACCCTTTCTAATGAGATATCAAGAAAACACTGTTCACCTCACACGAAATCCAAGGTAGTATCTGACATGTATGTACTATGCATTCAGATAACAATCATTCATACTCAATAAGATTCAGATAGACAAATTTCTCTATTTAATTTTACAGCAATTTCAATCATAGCCAAAAATCCTAAATTTCAGGTTACTCTTGTAACCTCTGTAAATACTTACGGATTTCTCATTAAGAGGGATTGTATCCATTTCATATATGATTTTATCATCTGAAATTCATCAAAATAGAAGAAGAATCCATTTCATATCATTTTACAGAAAGTAGATCAAAAGGAAAATTTAGGGTTTGATTGTCGCATACTGAGCAAATTGAAGATTACAGATGAATTAACTAAATTTCGTGCAATATACTGTTTAAAGGAAGTTCCCACTCACCCTAAGGTGTGAAAACACCTTAAAAACGAAGCTCATCCCTGAAAATCTCAAAGTCATATCAAATCCCTAGCGATTCACCCAATTCTTCTTCCTTTCAACTCGAAAACCCTAAAAATGAGAAATTATGAAGAAAGAGTGAGAAAAGGGGAAATTTTGATACCATTTCAGATCAAATTAGGGGAGGGACGGAATCTTGACATGTGAGAGAATATTCACCATGAAAGGGTATGCAAAGAAGCTAAACTTACTTGATTTCACCATTCCTCGGACCGCAAAATCCTAATTCAGCAATTCCACCACTTTCTCCTCTCAAACCCTAACTCTCCCTCTCTCTAGGAGCTCGTTTCTCTGGAATGAATTGTGAATTATGACAGCTGCTAGTGTGTGTGGTCGACCATATAGGGCATGTTTGGTTACCTGGATTTTGCCGTATTGGATTGTATTTTGGGTTCCAGTTCAGCAAATTTTATGTTTGGTTTGCAAGATTGGAGAAATGGGGCTAATCTCGGGATTTTCAGACATAATAGGAATCCTGCATTTTGGTCTCCATCAAAATTCTCCCGGATGCCAAAATCCATCATGGGCAAGATGGTAGACACGAAAAAAAAATCCCACACTTACAAAATCCAGCAAACCAAACATAAAATTTTACTTTGCGGGATTTTGAGAATGCAGCATTTCAATAATGCAGGATGGATAGAATACAGGATTTCAATAAATCCTACTAACCAAACGTACCCATAGAGCAAATGAGCTGCTTGGGTCAATTGCACATTGACCCTTCACTCAACTTTCTCTTATTTCAGCTGAATTTTTTGTTATAAAAAAAAGTTAATGTAATTCATTTATTTCAGAGATCAAACCTTCTCCAAAAATTATGAGAATTTAGTACGTTGTTTATAATTGAGTTAAAAAGCTTCAGTTAAAATTTGAGATCATTTGGAGTTACCGATAAATAAATAAAATAGAATAGTGCACTGCTATCCAGAAATCTGCAGAAATGTCAGTTGAAGCAAAAATGCCTCAGAACGGCCATGCTAGCTACCACGGCCGTGCAAGATGGACCCAGCACAGACGTGCTGCCTACCATGGTCGTGATGCATTTCTTTCAGCAAATTTGAATATAAAAGTCGGTTAATAGTTCAATTCTTTCAAAACGGCTGTGTGGCCTTGCATGCCCATGCCACCAATGACCTAGCACGGCTATGCTACCCACCACAGCCATGCTATCCAAGCCTCCAACTACCATTTCTATTTTTCTATGCCTAACTCTGTCATTCCTTCCCAAATGAGCTTATTTGGTGAAAACCCTAATTTCAGCTGACTAGGGTTTATATATCTCAAACCCTAATTATACAAAGAGATAGCATGCTTGGGGTTCTCATCAGGTTTAACATATCATAATTGAGATATCATCATTAATTAGATTTAAGCAACGATCAATCCAGTTAAATATGTAATCATCCAGGTAAACCCTAGTTTACCAATTAAGCTCAGATGCGGTCATAATACAGTGCCTTCAATAGAGGCTTGATTAATCCATGTTGGTTCTCCATGTTCTACCTAGAAACATTCTTTAATATGGTAAAATGGATACAAAAGTAACAATGCCTTGGTCCGTGAGGATTTCACCACGACTAGGTGTTGGTATATATATGCCCATAGAGCCATCCCAAGCGATTGCATGGAGTCAGATATTAATTAATCAATTAATGCGATTATTTGGTTAATTAATGAATTCCTGAATATTCTAATTAATCCACGAGCGTTTTAATTAACGCAACGTTTCTGTTTATCGATGGGTTTAGGAAACCATACTTCCCTTCGTATCCTGTTTAAAGGAGGATTGACGACTGATATCTATATAAGATAGATAGAGGTTTTTCAGTTTGTTTTTTACGCACGAAAACCCTAGCAGTCACCGTCCTTAGGAGAGGAAGGAAAGAAACGCGTCGCTAGCACGCCGCCGCAGAGACACACTCCTTCCCTCCGGCTTGATAAGCGCGACGTGGAGTTCCGTCCATCCACGTGGACGAAGTAGAGACGTAGACGCCTTGACGCCTGCGTTCGGAGGACATCGACGACCACATATACGCGCTACGAGCGGCGGACATCACTGCCGCAAAGGAGCGCCACCGGATCAACCTGCGACAGTGAACGGGAGAGAAGTTCTGTCCGTGTAGGTCAGCAGTGTTGCACCGTCGTGCAACGGGACATCGCCGGACTTGCTCCACGATAAGGTATATCCCGCAAACACTCCTTCCAAATACACTGTTGTCGATGAGATCCTGTTTCGGGTTGCGTGGATCTTATTGCTTCCGCCGCGCATGTTTTCTCCACAAAACCCAACAGTGGTATCAGAGCAGCGTCGATCTACGACGTATTTGGATTCGTTTTGATATGATCGAATCGTTGTATACTGTTTTCTATGTTGCATACGATGTGAATTAAACCTGCTAATGTGCAAATCAAAACCTAATTCCACATACGCCGCAGGCTATTGTTTTTGACGTTTTGGACGGGGTCGACTATGGAAAATAGTGATTTTCCTAAGTGCACGGAAGTGAAATTCCGTAGACCTTTCAGGGGCTTTGCCCCTGAGACCCCGCGAGGGGCGGCCTCCCCTCGACCCCCATCCGCTGACTGGGCAGCGGGATCCCCGCACAGGGGCGCTGCCCCTGTGTACCCCGCATTGTCTGCGTGGGAGTCAAAAAAAATTTTAATGGGGAATGTCCCGCATTACAAGTACTGCAATTTTAATATGTATATATGTATATGTAGATATACCTATGATACCATACACGTCGCCTTTAAAATCTATTTTATGTGGTGAGTGCATGCACGGTTATGGCCTAGTATCCCCTTTTGTGAATGTTGTGAATGAATGTGGATGTCAATCTTGTGGATATGTTTGTTTGCGAATTCTACGGATGTATAATGGTTACATATGGATCCTTTGTATAAATTATTTGGCTTGCATGCCGAGCCTTATCTCTTATTTCAAAGTGTAATTAATTCTTTCTTTTTATATTTGTACTCACATAATGTAATAGAGATAGGATTAGTTTTTGTTTTTGTAAACTTGATGTAAGGAGGACACTTGAAGATCCAACTCCAAGGAGTGTCCATGGAGAAGCACCATGAAGATCTAATTCCAAGAAGCAACTTGAAGATCCAACTCCAAGTAGCGTCCATGGAGAAGCAACAAGAAGATCCCATTCCTAGAAGCAACTTGAAGTTCCAACCTCACGAAGCATCCATGAAGTTGTTCATTGTAATGTTGATCATTACATGCTTACAGGTTGACTCACAGGTGTTGCATGAGATGCATAAGACCATAGGTGGACCGTAATCCTTTGTTGCTCCAAAGGATTACAATAGTATGGCCATAACCGATGTATTTGTGTTTGTGATTGCATGTCTATCGTTTGTGGTTGTGGATATAGTAGTATATGATACGTACTATAAGTATGTGGTGTTTGGATATGTATATGTATTAATAAAACCCCTCAACTAATAATATTAAGTTTTAGTTGCCTTCCATAAAGCAACACACATGAAAAACTTGATCGACTATGTGTGGGCACGCCTCCGCGTGGTACACTGTCTATCTCGTGGAAGTGTGATGGTGGGTGTGTGGGTCTGCCTCCGCAGGGTGCACACTCATCGTGTTGGCTTATGGGTTGGACTTAACTAGGGAACCTTGATAGGATCAAGTACCTAGAGGCACACAGATGCATCATGGCAAGGAGTTGTTCATGATCATCTATCCAAGAGTTGCATATGATGCAATTGGCAAAAGTTGCCTACCTTAGTATTTGGTCTTTGACGCCGGCGTTTGCTGGGCATTGATCCAATTATTTTGGGTCTTGGCTCACTAGAAGGTTGTGCGTTGCAATCTTCCGAGTTGATAGTGAGGGCTATCAATTTGAATAAAATAGTGGGAGCGTAATTAATTAAAGGCCTAATTAATCTCGTTTATCAAATATTTACAAGTCAAAATGTTTTGGACTAAATGCAATTTTTTCTTTTGTAGCAATCAAATGGCAACCAACACTCACACTTTATCATTGCGATCGGTCCTTGAGAAGGAAAAACTTACCGGAACCAACTTTCAAAACTGGTTTAGGACGTTGAGAATTGTTCTCACACATGAGTGTAAGCTCTATGTCCTTGAAACACCAGAGCCAGAAAAGGATGCTTACAAGAAGCACCTTGATGATGTTGTGGATGTCAAGTGCCTGATGTTGTGCTCAATGAACTATGAGTTGCAAGAGCAGCATGAGAACATGAATGTCATGGAGATGGTAACACATCTCAAGAACATGTATCAACATCAAGCAAGACAGGAGAGATATGATGTCTCAAAGGCTTTGTTCAAAAGCAAGATGAAAGAGGGAGACTCAGTTGGCACCCATATACTCACCTTGATTGGGTACGTGGAAAGTCTATCCAAGCTGGGATTTCCCCTAGGTCAAGAGTTGGCCACGGATGTGATTCTACAATCGTTGCCTGAATCATATAATCATTTTGTCATGAACTACAACATGAACAATTTTGACAAGCCGTTGTCAGAATTGTTAGGCATGTTGAGGACAGCTGAAGCACAGATGAAGAAAGACAAGCCCAAGTCTGTGATGGTGATCAGCAAGGCAAAGGGAAAGTCAAAAGGCAAAAGCAAGGCTAAGAAAGGTTCTAAAGCCGGGCAGAAGCCAAAGTCATCCGCGCTCAAAGCTAAAGGTGGGATCTCCAAAGAAGACAGTTGTCACCATTGTCACCAGCCTGGACATTGGAAAAGAAACTGTCCTCTCTACCTGGAGGAACTGAGGAAGAAGAAGCAGGGGATAGAGATCTCCACTTCAGGTATATACGTTATTGAGATAAACGTAAATACTTCTTCATCATGGGTACTGGATACCGGATGTGGATCTCACATATGTTCTAATATGCAGGATCTGATAAGAAGTAAGCCTTTACGAAAGGGCCAAGTCAAGCTACGGGTTGCTAATGGAGCAAGAGTTGTTGCCACCGTAGTTGGAGTTATTAGTTTATCTTTGCCTACGGGCCTTGTAATAGAATTAGAGAATTGCTATTATGTACATGCCATTAATAGAAATATTATTTCTGTATCTTGTATGGACAAGAGTGGATTTGAATTTCACATTAAGAATGGAATTATTTCTATATCTAAAGATGAGATCTTTTATGGTAATGCCCCTATGTCTTATGGTATCTACTTGTTAGAACTTGAGACTAGCATATATAACGTAAATACTAAAAGGTTAAAACTTGACAACTCAAACAAAACATTCTTATGGCATTGTCGTCTTGGGCACATAAACGAGAAGCGCATAGCTAGACTCCATAAGGATAGTTATCTAGACTCTTTTGATTTTGAATCATTAGAGACATGTGAGGCATGTTTATTAGGGAAGATGACCAAAACTCCTTTCACTGGACACAGTGAGAGAGCTAGTGATCTGTTGGGGCTCATACATACTGATGTGTGTGGACCTTTTAGATCAAATGCTAGAGGAGGCTATCAATACTTCATTACCTTCACTGATGACCTCAGTAGGTATGGCTATGTATATCTTATGAAACACAAGTCAGAAACTCTTGAAATGTTTAAGACTTTCATGAATGAAGTAGAGAAGCAACTTGGTAAGAGTATTAAAGCACTCCGTTCAGATCGAGGTGGCGAATACTTAAGCCAAGAGTTTGAGGACCTTCTGAGAGACTGTGGTATTGTATCACAATGGACTCCACCTGGTACACCACAACATAATGGTGTGTCAGAAAGAAGGAATCGTACATTATTAGACATGGTACGATCAATGATGAGTTCAGCCGAACTTCCAATATCGTTCTGGGGATATGCTCTTGAAACTGCAGCATTTACACTTAACCGTGTACCTTCCAAATCGGTTCAAAAGACACCATATGAGATATGGAATGGGAATCGTCCCAATTTGTCTATGTTAAAGATTTGGGGATGTGAAGCTTATGTTAGGAAACAATTTCCTGAAAAGCTTGGACCCAAATCGGAAAAATGCTATTTTGTTGGATACCCCAAGGAAACTCGGGGATACTACTTCTACACACCAACTGACAACAAAGTGTTTGTTGCTAGGACTGCTGTATTTCTTGAAAAGGAATTTATTTCCAAAGGATTTAGTGGGAGGAATGTAGAGCTCGAACAAGTTCGAGACCAACAAGAAAGCAGAGAACCTGAGGAGGTACATAAGGAACATGAAGACTCACAAGTTGTTGTGGAATTTCAAGTTCCAAATGTAACACAGGAACCTCATAGGTCTAGTAGGACACGACTTGAGCCTGAGAGATTTGGATTTCTCATGACTCAAGACAGTGACGAATTGGGCATAGCAGATGATCCAACTTCCTATCTAGAAGCTACTAAGGGACCAGAATATGAGAAATGGCTCAAAGCCATGAGATCTGAGATGGAATCCATGTACACCAACAAGGTATGGACCTTGGTGGATCCACCCGAAGGGGTAAGACCCATAGGGTGCAAGTGGGTCTTCAAGAAGAAGACTGACATGGATGGAAATGTTCAAACCTATAAAGGTAGATTGGTTGCGAAAGGATTCCGTCAAATTCAAGGTGTTGATTATGACGAGACCTTCTCACCAGTTGCCATGGTTAAATCCATCAGGATCATGCTTGCCATTGCAGCTTATCATGACTATGAGATTTGGCAGATGGATGTTAAAACAGCATTCCTTAATGGGAATTTACTCGAGGATGTGTACATGACACAACCTGAGGGTTTTATCAATCCAAAGGAAGCCAATAAAGTCTGTAAGCTACAAAGGTCAATCTATGGATTGAAGCAAGCATCTCGGAGCTGGAATCTACATTTAGATGAAGTAGTCAAAAAGTTTGGCTTTAGTCAAAATGAAGATGAACCTTGTGTTTACAAAAGGGTTAGTGGGAGCACAGTCGTATTTCTCATATTGTATGTGGATGACATACTATTGATGGGAAATGACATCCCTACTCTTCAGACAGTAAAAGGTTGGCTAGGGAAGACTTTCTCTATGAAGGATTTAGGCGAAGCATCCTATATACTAGGGATCAAGATCTATAGAGATAGATCTAGAAGGCTTCTAGGCCTAAGCCAGAGCACATACATTGACAAGGTGCTAAAGAGGTTTAGCATGGAGGGTTCTAAGAGAGGTAACTTGCCCATGTCCCATGGGGTTACAATCTCTAAAGCCCAGTGTCCTAGTTCATGTAATGAAAGGGCACGCATGAGTAAGATTCCATATGCATCAGCAATTGGATCTATCATGTATGCAATGTTATGTACTCGTCTTGATGTGTCGTATGCTTTGAGCATGACGAGCGGTATCAGTCAGATCCAGGTGAATGTCACTGTACAGCCGTAAAGAACATCCTAAAGTACTTGAGAAGGACTAAGGATCAATTCTTGGTATACGGTGGTGAGGAAGAGCTCGTGGTAAAGGGTTACACCGATGCTAGCTTCCAAACTGACAAAGATGACTACAGATCGCAATCTGGATTTGTGTTTTGCCTGAACAACGGAGCTGTGAGCTAGAAGAGTTCCAAGCAAGAGATGGTTGCGGATTCTACAACAGAGGCCGAATATATTGCCGCATCTAATGCTGCAAAGGAAGTTGTGTGGATCAAGAAGTTCATTTCTGAACTTGGAGTGGTTCCAAGCACTAGTGATGCAATTGAGTTGTTTTGCGACAACAATGGAGAAATTGCACAAGCTAAAGAACCAAGATCACACCAATGTTCCAAACATATTCTACGGCGGTTCCATCTCATACGAGAGATCGTACAACGAGGAGATGTGATGATTTGCAGAGTACCTACAGAAAGCAATGTGGTTGACCCACTCACAAAAGCACTTTCACAGCAGAAACATGACGGACATATTCGATCACTTGGATTGAGATTCATGAGTGATTGGGTATAAGTGCAAGTGGGAATCTGTTGGTATGTATGCCCATAGAGACTATCATTCGATGATTGTAATGGGATACTATGTAAACGATTTGTAATACTACTTTGATCATATCAATAAAGGCAAGTTTCCAATCTATATGTTTGTGTTTTATATTGTGAGATGACCATAAAACTTATAGATGTCTATAGAATGATATACTCAATGACATATGTCTTCGGGTTGATGACCTGAACAGTGAGATCATATGTATGCTAAGAGTATGTATTCTTGTTTTGTCCCTAATCGGTTGTTATTGTGGAAATATCCATAGACATCGGTAACACATAAGATTAGAATGTATGTTGGTTGATGAAAGAATCTCATTATCCATGATATGGAGATATCAAACCAAATACATAGATACTTGTTAGAGAACAGTGTATCGGATAGACCCACCTTGAGAGTGACACATGGATACCATGATTGGTAGTTAGAGTCACATCTCATAATGATGGTGGTGATTGTGGTTCTTAGACCTGAAGTCACTACACTTATCACATGTCGTTCGGTGTACTTTGACATCATCCACCATGGTCCTGAATAAGGATTGCCATAAAGATGGTGCTTGGGTGCACTGTGACACATGGGGATGACTGTGAGTGATGTAGATGGAATTTGTCCTTCCTACGGGAGTTTGATATTCCGGCCACTTGATAAGCGAGACTGAGAAATGCATAGCCATGCTGATGTGAGTCAATATGTGATATTGAACTTACATATATCTCAGACAGTCTGCTCTAGTTCAAGGAACATGGATTGAACGTTGAAAAGGATAACAATTCCATGACTCGAGTTCAATTCGGATATCAGCGACAAAGGAACTATGCAATCACTGTAACACCAGCCATGAATGATAGGTTAAGTTGTTCTCCAACTTCTCCAATTACTTGGGTAGCAATGAAGTCTTGCTAGATACCAATCATTGCTTGTGAAATCATAATATGATTATGGATATCACTGCCAACGTAATTTGGAGCCTACCGGGTCACACGCATAGGATGTGTTGGAATAGGAGTATAATTGTGGATTTGATTGGAATTGCTCCGAATCACATTGATTACTAAAATGTTTATGTAATGGATTAGAATAATATTGGAGTGACTGGCTCTAAGTGCAAGTGGGAGTCTGTTGGTATATATATGCCCATAGAGCCATCCCAAGCGATTGCATGGAGTCAGATATTAATTAATCAATTAATGCAATTATTTGGTTAATTAATGAATTCCTGAATATTCTAATTAATCCACGAGCATTTTAATTAACGCAACGTTTCTGTTTACCGATGGGTTTAGGAAACCCTACTTCCCTTCGTATCCTGTTTAAAGGAGGATTGACGGTCGATATCTATATAAGATAGATAGAGGTTTTTCAGTTTGTTTTTTACGCACGAAAACCCTAGCCGTCACCGTCCTTAGGAGAGGAAGGAAAGCAACGTGCCGCAAGCACGCCACCACAGAGACACACTCCTTCCCGCCAGCTTGAGAAGCGCGACGTGGAGTTCCGTCCATCCGCGTGGACAAAGTAGAGATGCAGACGCCTTGACGCCTGTGTTCGGAGGACGTCGACGACCACCTGTACACGCTACGAGCAGCGGACATCACTGCCGCAAAGGAGCGCCACTGGATCAACCTGCGACAGCGAACGGGAGAGAAGTTCCGTCCGTGTAGGTCAGCAGTGTTGCACCGTCGTGCAACGGGACATCGCCGGACTTGCTCCGCGAGAAGGTATATCCCGCAAACACTCCTTCCAAATACGCTATTGTCGACGAGATCCTGTTTCGGGTTGTGTGGATCTTATTGCTTCCGCCGCGCATGTTTTCTCCACAAAACCCAACACTAGGTCCAATAGGTGACTAGCCACAGAAGTTACAATGCCTTGGTCCAAGAGGAGTTGGCATTGAGCAGGACCGATAGGAGGTTGGTCATGTCTACGTTTAGGAGACCCAGTATAGCGACCATGACCACAACCACAAGCCCCCACAACCATAGTCTCCTAATCAACAACAATGGTAAATGCATCAGATGAGTCAGTGATTAAGGAAGAGACATACGGGCTGAATGCTCTGAAGTATAGGTAAAAGAACATTATGCATGATTTTTTCAACAACTCTAGAAAAATAAGTAGGAAGACCAGTAAGAAATTGCACTAACCTTAGTTCATTGGACTTTCTTTGAACTTCAGTGATGTTAGTAGAAGGGGATGGTAGATGTCAAACTCATTGCAGAGTGCACAATGTTGGTTATAGTAATCTTCTACATATCCATAAGTAGACAACTCTTTTTTGAAAATGTTGTTAAAAATATCAAACACTTTCTTGGGATTATGTTGATGAGAATATACATGAGAATGTTGGTCCAACATTTCCTCTATAATGGGAAGATGGAGAATAAATTTATTGATTTTGGGTTCAACACTAATGTCATGCCATGCAAGTATTCCTTGACCCAAAGACCATAAGGCGTGTATGTATTTTCATCAGAAATTTTAATGAGTGTAGTTAGGGCAACAATTTTTGGGTATAGAGGCCTTGAGCCTTAACGTACAACTCAAAAGAAGAAAACCAAGTATGGTAGTTTGGTCTATATAATTTGGTAATTTTCACAGAGAAAGTCCATAAGGCATTGTCATATTCCATGATAATAGAAAGTCCAAGGCATGATTGACCACTCAGAGCAGAAATATGAGACAATAAAGTGTGGTAATGTAGAAAATTAAAGTAACATATCAGTAAAATGCAGGGCGTGATGGATTTCTCCTGGAAACAGTAGATCTAATAGACCCAACTCATGGGAAGCAATAGTACATACATAACCTACGTCACACCATCATTTTAGATAGACATGTGTTGTAAGTTAAAGGGAGGAGTGAATCCCCCCATAGTAGTAGAGACTTTAGGTTTGCAGTAAACTATATGAGGCCAAGTTTGCAATTTTTCCTTTGATTTTTCAGATAGAGTTTGGTATTTGTTTAATTCTAATAAGTGTAGGTGTAAAAAAAAGTGGGATATGACTACAACTAGACCCTCACAACATTTCCCACATTTTTTAGATGCTAGGGTTGGGAGTGTGGGGGGAAACTAAGATCATAGGAGGTGTAGGATGTGGTCATGTTGACATGCCAAAGAATTTAAGAATTTATGTGGTGATGTTTCTACTCTAAGAAAGAGTTGTTGTTTTCTTAAGCATGTCTGACTCAAGATCAGTTCCATACTATCATATTTTTCACTTTTTATTTGTAATCTTCTTCTTCCTTAATAATGTGTCTAGTAGGACACTATACATCCTTTCCATAAGCCTTGAGAGTATCAATGACCCATATCCTAGGCTAGAGAAAGACATGACTCTTAAACCATATGAGGAATCTCAATGAATTCACAAAAATGATGAAATACCACATTCACATACTTCAAAGTATTATAGTATGCAAGTCAATGCATTGCATGAGTTTATCCCTTGTGCTATGGAGAGAGTGTCATTCTAATATTGTATATGACCTTATATTCTATTCCATATATGAAATTTTATTGAGGGTGGGATATTATTTTTATAATGGTTTACATGTCCTAGTATGTGATAACTAGACATGAGGAGTTGTGAGGGTTATATACATAGAGTCAACATCTAATCAGTTCATACCATAGAAAGCAGTATCTTGACTCTCACAAACCAACTCAAAACTCAAGATCTATCTTATGTGGGTGGTTTGGGTCAAGAAATTAACATATATTCTTGTACAAGTCAAGCTTTTGCCAAGGTAGACCTAGACCCAATAACTTAGATTATCATATTTTTGCATATACAACTAATATTTAACATCATTATTAAATAAGCATAAAAAAGATGTATCTATCCCAGAAGAAAGTATTCTAAAAGTCTCAAATTACTATTACATGAGTCTTTAATTCATTTATAAAATAATAGCCATAAATCATTGTGATGCACAAACTTGAGAACATTAAATAAGATGAATTTTTCACAATTGGTATATACTTTTTACTCTTTTCATAATGACATTCAAGACAAAAAGATTAACTATAAACATACACTTATTTTTTGCAAATAAAAACATAATTGAATATTTTCATATGATATTTTTTAGATAGTGATTACAAAAAAATGTCTCCCGAGACATGATCAGAATTTATATTTGGTAATAAGTCTAATGACTCTGAATGAAAATGTGCATATAAATTGTTGTCATAATATATACTTAGAACATGCATTAAGGTCCAAAATCAATAAGTGTTATAATATTCTAAAGTGGAACGCATGTTCATATACTATGTATGCCTTGTTATGAGCATCATATCAGGTCATACCAGGTTTAGTAGATCCATAATCAAGCATGTATTCTTAATTGAGTTATGTGTTGGGTTCAAGCCCCCAATAGTACTGAAAAAGGTTGTCCTATACCCAATAAGTGATAATGTAGGTTTGGGTTACTCTGAATGACACATAAAAATAATATTTTTAGAAGTAATATAGATATATATTTTTTAATTTTATAAAGTCAATTATTGTTATTTTTTATATAAAGATAGAATTTGGTATACTATACAATATTGTATCTTATGGAAGATCGATATCTTATATATTTACATATATATAAGATAGATAGATGGATATATATAATTTTATGTGCAATAAATATGATTATACTATATATAAATAATATATGTAGATGGACAGATAGACATAATTGTACGTGTAATAAATATGAGTATGTAAATATCTGGGTCTATATTTACTTCAAATCAGACATGGCCCAACACAAGAAGGGTCTAAGTTCTTGGCCTCACCTACACAAGTTATATTGGACATATTTTAGTCAGTAAATATAAGTATGGACACTAGCGAGGAAAGTTGGCTCATAATGATGCACACCCTATGTATACACTACATGACTCTACATATTTAGTTATTGAGTAGAAAATAATGTTTTTTAAACATGAAAAATAAATCATATCGCATCTCATGTCCTCTAGTGTAATATTATGGAATATAAGGGCATATCTATTTTTGTAAGTGCCTTCAAAAGTGGTCCATGTTGTTGTATATGAAGTTTCTTAATCAATTTGGAGAAATGGTTGATGTACATATGGAAGATCCAACCCCAAAGTGTATGAGGCCCACATATTCATCGGTTTGGACACTCAAAAACCCAATTAATCATTGAGACCCCAAACCTCTTATATTTTTAATGCTTCATGCGACCTTTTAGGGAAAGACAACACTCTACATTGGAGATAACGTTGACAAAATCCACAAGGATGACAGCTGTTGGAGCTCACCAAGGTTGTTGTTGAGGCTCTAAGATATCAACAATGTTCTATTGTCCCTCCCTCTTCCTCTCCATTCCCCTCTCTTCTTTTGAGGTATATGGAAAAGAGATCTGTCCAACATCAACATGCATTTCTTCCCCAAGTTAGTGTTCTCATTGTGTTTATTTTTTATCTATGTTTGTATCTTAATTCCACCTCTTCCTTCGACATACAATTACTCATCTTTGTTGTATCTCTACATCCTCTTCTCCCCTCTTTTTTCCCAACTGAATAGAAATTTCGATTCATTTTCTACTCTTAAATTCCACATGAATCCTTCTTCAGAAAATCATGACTTCTGCACTTTCAACCTACTATTTGTTCTCCATCATCCCCATATACTAGTTAAACTCTTTCAACCCCTCCATTTTCTTGTGTTACCTCCCAAAAAATTTCTAATATACTAAATTTTGTGTTTCATCGCAAATTTTACATATATATTTTGTAATTTGTAATGGAGTTTCATAAATTAATTTAGTTTTTGGACCTAATGAGAATAGAATAAACAATCAGTACTTCATTAGAGTTATGATACAAAAGATAAATAAATGATATCTATTTTCTCTTTTTTTCTTTATCCAAAAATGGTTTCTCTTTATCTCAAAATATTAAAAAAATAAATTACTTCCTCTCTTTTCTCTCTCCCCTTTGAATAACTACATCAAGATATATACAGAAGGTGATAGGAGAAAGTCATCAAGTAGATTACCACTTCTAGAAGTGTATCTAGACTTAACCAGCTAAGAAGGGAATGCTAGTTGAATTTATCCAACCTTTTAAATACATATAAATCGAGGGTAATTGTTATATAAAAATACGGTTCATAGTTAGTCAAAATACAAACATAACTCCATAAGAATATCATTGACCCTATAATAAACATGCGATCAAATTTGAGGTCATTATCACTTTGTTTGACTCCTGAACTAATTAAAAAGGATTTACATATAGTTTTCATAAGGTTTAAACAAAAATATCATTTCTGCATAGATGAACCTAAAGTCCCAGATTTAATTTTCCTATCACACACCCTTTGATTTTCTTCAGTTATCTTCACATCGATCCATTGGTCAAGGTCTTTTGTGTGGGATCGTATGACTCACAAGTTGTCTCATTCCTCCACTTTCCTCAAAATAACAAAATCAGACCCAGCATTATCATTTCCATGATCTCTCTTTGGTTTCATAACAGTCTATTGAAATTGTTTCTCGATCGAATATGCCTACCTCTCATGAACAAATGAGTCTTTTCTCGTTCCCTCTCATGGACTAACAAAGAAAAGTGCAATCTGGGTCCCAACCTCCTTTCCACCCCAAGAACACTTAGTCATCTTCCCTTGACCGCACACCTATAAAGGCTGTTCCAAAAACACAACCACCCCTCACCTTTTACTCCCCCACTGCCAATTGGATCTTTCATCATCAATGATGATGTTTTCAGTCCAGTATATCTTTTCAGAGACTTTTGCTTTGCCTTGGCAAGTGAAAGAACCCCTGACACAATTGATGGTGCAGAAGGCTTCCTTGACGTCAATTCAACATTTTAGTGAGCTCTTGTTTTGTTCTTTTTAGTATTACCAAGGTTTGAATCTTCTTACCTTGCCGAAGATCTTGCCAAAGATGGAGGTGTTTTTTAAAACAAGTCTGTGGTGTTTTCTTCCTTGTTTTTCTTTGCCTATATTCAATAGATCATGTATAATCTTTTCCCACACTCACTTCTTGCAATTCGCTAATACTTGGTTGAAATCCACTTCTTAGGATGGTTCCTCTATTCCATCTACGGTAGCATTTGGAGGGGAGCACCTAGACTCCAAAAAAATCCTAGATGAGTTTGTGGCAACATCGGAAAAAGAACAGGCATCCCAGTCCTGTCATTGTTGCCTATTGTTTACAATATTATTAGATCTTTGTGCTCCCAAGGAGGTAGCTCAATGCCATGGCACAAAGGAAGATGATGAGCATGAGTTTTATGTATTTTTCCTTTGTAGTTAAATCACATGATTTATAGTGGAAGGGTATTGTTGACATTTTCATGTTTACTTTGATTGTCCTCACACTCAGTTTTAAGATATGCCTAAATGACTAGTTTGCCTCACATGATTAATTTAAAGGCAACACATGCCTGAATATTTACTTCCTTACTCGGTTCGTCTAAATATATTACAATTTTCATTTAAATGGATGTCACACCTATGGTTTTTTCTCGTCCAGATTGATGAAATCTACAAAAATCATAGAAAGTGCATAAGACCTCAAACAAATGTGCAAAAAATACTTTTTGGAAAGGATTTTCATGAGGAAGTCACTTGATGTTTGAAATATTGATTTCCACATATAAGCCCATCAATATTTAATGTTCGAATAATGGTTTGATGGTAGTGAACTAATGTATGCATCGTGTGTTTAACCTATATCATAGTTTCTTAGAGCCTAATCAGAGTAAGGGAAGGTTGACTTAGGTGTATTGTTGTAGGTAAATGGGCTTTGTTGCTGTGCACATGTATCTTGGTTTATTTTCTTGCTTGTTTAAGAAACATTAAGCACATGATTATGTGTTCATGAAGATTTACTTCATTGGAATCGATGTTGTATATTATTCATTATGATGATTGCTATACTTCATAATTAGGATTATCGTGTTGAGTAAAGTTATGTATACGATCATCCAAGAGAATAGATTTATGGCGCTCATTCTTAAGAGGGTATATTTTTTTTTGGATAAGGTAAAATATTACTATCATCAAAAAGAGCAAAGGATCAAAGGATCCCTTATCTGTACAGAGGGTGTTTAGTTACAAAAACCCCATTGTCTTTTAACTTGAAGGTCTAAGCCTTTATAAAGCTTAGGTTTAGCCTTAAAAACAAACAGGAGCCTGTTAGTAAGCACATCAAAACATTTGTACTTGTCCATCTCCTTACCACCACAAAGCCTTGTATTTCTTTCCTGCCAAACCAAAAAAGAGAGACCCGCAAGGCCCAAACCCACAAAGCATCCCATCACGTGATTCATAGCCATCTTGGTTCGGATCCAAGCGACAGCCTCTATAAGGTTACAAGGAGGTGTGCCTCCCCACCCGCACTTAAGGACCATCCGGATCTAGAGATATTTTGTATAGATGCACTCAACGAACAGATGGTCGTGAGATTCATTAGCCATCTTGCACAGTCTACAGGTCGTATCCACCCCCAGACCCCAATCAGCCTATCTATCAGCCGTGGGGAGCCTTCTTAGGATACATCTATACAGGTTGCAGCTCCATTTCGGTGTATGCACTCTGTTCCAAACCACAGCAACCCAAGGGATCGGAGGCCCCGCCCAGCACTGTCTGCCAACATTTTTTACCAGGCAAGTCCAGATGGTATCATTGACCTGCACAAAGTCCGATTTAACATCCTCCCATAGCGCCACCATTTTCCTCCACACCATCGTACACCCCCGAGCAGGTAACACCCCCAAGCTGGTCCCATAACGCCTTCTCATCCAGTCTGTCCAAGACGAATCTGGTCGAGTTAGGAACCTCTGAATCATGCATCCCATAGCACTTTCCGCCAACCACTGTACATCCTTGATCCCCAAGCCTCCATGCTCCTTTGGTTTAGCAATCGTATCCCAAGCGACCCCTTTACCCTTACCACCCCACAGAAACCCGCTCATAATTCTCCGAGCTTTGTCAATGATGAAGGTGGGGAGTTCAGCCATCCTTGTCCAAAAAAGAAACTTTGCCATGAGGACCGAATTAATCAGCGCCATCCTTCCCGCCATCGAAATGTTCTTACTCGCCCACTTTTCGACAGTTACCCTCAAGTCGTCAATAACAGAGCTATAATCCTTCCCGCTACGCCTGCCCCCAGAGATGGGGATGCCCAAGTATTTCATCGGGAATAACAGAGCTATAAGAGGGTATATTCCCATCATGCTTAGGAGGGATAAATCCCATTATTAGCTAGGAGGGATAAAGTCCATTATGTTAAAGATCCAAGATTATGTTCATGTTAATACTAAGATAAAGATTACAAATCATGCTAAAAGACATGTTAAGTTTTATATGCTCTCACAACTATGGAGCTCAAGATGTCATACTGGGATTTCTATAAATATTGGACTATCATAGCATTATGTGTCCTTAAGTGGGAGATTATATAGAGATGCATATATTACTCATTCTTTTTTATGTTAATAAAATACTTCAAGAATGCTCAAGCTAATGATGAAGTCAAGTTTTTCATAATGTTAAGTACAATTACTCATTTAATAATATACATGTACCATTTACTGGTTTGATGTTTTCCTTTTCATGGATGGGGACCGATGTTCTAGGTTTTGCAGCAAGTGAATAATAGAGAAGGACACTTCAAGGACTATAAGACAAAAAGATCAGTATGGTGGAGTGTCATATACCTAGATGGTCCAATTGTTTAGCATGTTCTCAGTTATGCTTTAGTTTATGGTTAGCCATGATTGTCTTAGATTAGATGTTAGACTTGAAGAAAGTAAGTTGTTTTCATATCGTTGTGAACTATGTGTGAATCATTTCAGGTTGATGCATGGTGATTGTTTATTTATTTTCAAAGATTATGGTAATCATGTCATCCTTCCAATCCAAGTACCCTATGTTATGGAAAACATGAATAATGTTTTTGCTATTATGTGTAAACTTGGAGGGGAGTCAAGTTATGGTATTAGATAAAATAGGTAGATGTCCACCATGTAAAATATGAGCATATAGTTACCCTAGTACGAATATATGAAGTTAGGGTATAGGAATGGATTCCCAAGGAAAGGTACCAAACCATAAAATGACTATACTTTTCACACTACAAGAGATAGACATGATAAGGATAGATGTTTATGTAGTAAGGTTTCAAGTGTCAACTAATTACTAGACAGTGACATATCATCTCGATTCTCAATGGTCATGGCCAACCAACTACAAGTTCAATATGGATATCATAAGCATAAGACTTTTGTTGAATCTTCTCCATTCTTACTAGTTTGTATCTTACGGGACGTATATACTATTAGATTGGTGAGAAGTAGCATGACAAGAGCCAACATCTCTGGGTATGTGCCTGATCACCACATATTAAGAAATTTAGGAAATACAAATGACCTAAGATTAGATAGCCATATATACCTAATGATAGAAAGTCATGTCAAAGTTAAAGATAGGACCCCTAAGTGTAGTGATAAGTTGGTTTCATAGACCCTAAGTACAACTTGAAAAAGAAACCCTAGACTTTTCATAAAAAAACTATGAAGACATATGAAATGTTTAGAAAACACATGCACCGTTAACTAAGGGGATAGTGAAACCCTAATGTGGGTAGTAACCAAAAGCAAATTTTGAGGAGAAAAACTATTTTAAGGGTTGGTAGAATTGTAACATCCCAAATTTTAAATATATAATTTGAACGTCTTAATGCATTTTGATAAATAAATTACTTTTGGGACCTAATGAAAATAGATTAAATAAATAATACTTCATTTGAGTTATGAAATAAAAGATAAAGAAGTGATATAACTTTTCTCTCTTTTTCCCTTATGCACAAATAGTTTCTCTTTATCGCAAAATATGAAGACATGAAATTACTTTCTCTCTTTTCTCTCTGTCCTTTAAATAACTACTCCAAGATATATAAAAGGTGATAAGAGAAAGTCATTTAGTAGATAATCACCTTTTACTACGAATCTTAACTCAATTAACTAACAAGGGAATGTCACTTCAATACTTATATAAAAATAATGGTTAATAGTTAGTCAAAATATGAATATACTCAAAAGAAATATTCTAGACCCTTTTACTAACACATGGTCAAATTTTGAGTTCGGTATCACTACATTTGACCTCTCAACTAATTAAAAAGGATTTACATATAGTTTTGGATGAGGTTTAATCAAAAATATCATTTATGCATAGATAAACCTAAAGTCCCAGATTTGATTTCCCTATCATGCTCCTTTTTCCTTTCTTCCCTTATCTTCAATCAATCCAATGGTCATGATTTTTTTGTGTGTTAGATGACTTTCTAGTCATCTCCTTTCCCTGCTTTCCTCGTGATAACAAAAGTAGATGCAATGTTATCCCTTTCGCCACCCCTATATGGAATGTGCCTGCCTCCCTGACGAAAGCCTCATGTCCCTCCTCTACCCATCCCTTGTTCATCCCCTCTCATGGGCTAACTAGGGAAGTACCCAATTTGGAGCACAACCTTCTCACCACCCTAAAAACACTAAGTCCTCCTCCCTTGATCACACACGTATAAATCCATTCCAAAAAATCACCACCCCTCACGTATTACTCCTCCACTACCAATTTGATATTTAAACATCAATGTTGATTCCTCCAGTCCAGTATAGCTTTCTGACGACTTTGACCTTGCCTGGGAAAGTGAAAGCACCCCAACTTATTTGATGGCCCTAAAATCTTCCTTGACACATATTCATCATTTTCCTGAGCTATATCTTCATTCTTTTTAGTCATAACAAGGTTTCTAATCTCTGCCACCTTGCCAGAGATCTTATAGGAGATGGAGGTGTTTGCCAAGCCATGTTTGTGGCATTTTCTTTGCTATTTTTCTTTGCCTATATTCAGTAGATCATGTAGAATCTTTTCCCACACCCGGTTCTTGCAAATTCTTACTGCTTGATCAAAATCCACTTCTCAAAATGGTTCCTCTATTCCAGACACAATAGAACTTGGATGGGAGAGCTTGGACTTCATAGAACTCCTTCAATCCCTTATTGAGGTTGTGGCAACATTGGAAAGCAAACACACACCTCATTCCCAGTGTAATTGCCTATTTTTCAGGCTCTGATTGGATCTTTGTGCTCCCAGGGAGGTGGCTTGATGCCATGGCACATAGGAAGATGCCAGGTGTGAGTTTTACCTAATTTCCCTTGGTAGTTCATTTTTAATAGTAGAAGGGTATTGTTGAGATTTTAGGGTTTGCTTTGATTTTCCTCACACTCAGTTTTTAAATATACATGTATGACTAGTTTGTCTCCACATGCTTAATTTAAAGGCAACTTCGGCCTAAGTTTTCTCATCCTTTCTCATTTTATTTAAATAATGGTTTTATTTTTAATTTAAATTAATGCCTCACCTGTGGTTAACTCTGTTTAGAATAGTCAAATTTGCAAAAATTACTGAAAGTGCATACGACCTCAAAAATGTGCAAAAATACTTGTTGGAAAGTATTTTTCATGAGAAAGTTGATTTTCAAAGTTTTAGACCTTGATTTCCACCTCTAAGCCCGTAAATATTTGGATGATAGAATTAGAGTTTTTTGACAATGAACTAATGTATACATCAGACAGTTAACCTATATTACATGTGCTTAGAGCCTAATCAAGACAAGAGAAGGTTGACTTAGGTGTATTGGTCCAGGTAAAAGGACCATGCTTCTATGCATAATTATCTTGGTTGATTTCCTTGTTTACGATACACAAAGAACATGATTATATGTTTATGAAGATTTAACTCATTTCAGTTGATGTTCTATACTACTCAGTCTTGATGGTTTCTATACTTTAGAGTTAAGATTATCAAGTTTACTAAAGTTATGTAGAGAAAGTATGTAATGTGCCCATGCTTAACAGGGAGAAATTTACATAATTCTTAAAATGGAGAAATATCATTATGTGCTAAGAAGGAGAAATTCCATCATGTTCAAGAACTAAGATTATGTTCTTATTAATGCTAAAGATTAAGAATCATCCTAAGAGAAATGTTTAAGTTTTATTTTCTATGAAATGGTAGACCTCAAGAGGTCATTATAAGCTTCCTAGAAATCATGGACTTTCCTATCATTATATACCCTTAAGTGTGCAATTATATATAGATGCATATATAACTTACTCAATTCTTAATGTTAATAAAATACTTCAAAAATGGTTAAGTTAATGATGAAGTCAAGTTTTTGTTAATGTGAAGTATAATTACTTTACTCTTTTAATAACATCACAATACTTATACTAATTTGATGTTTTCCTTTACATGTCTGTGGACATGATGTCCATAGGTTTTGGAGCAGGTGAGGAATAAATAAGGACACTGCAAAGACTAGAAAACCTAAAGTTTAGCCTAGTGGGGTTCTATCTACCTAGCTGGTCAATTTATTTAGCATGTTCTCAATTATACCTTAGTTTATGTTCCATGATTGTCTTAGATTTAATATTAGAATTGAAGAAAATAAGTTGTAGTTTTCGTGTTGTATCAACTATGTATGAATCATTTCAAGTTAATGGGTGAATGATTATTTATTTGCAAAGATTAACTTATTTGTGACATCCTACCAATCCAAGTACCCCATGTTATGGAAAACATAAATAATACTTTTGGTATTATGTGTAAACATGGAGGGGCATCACAGTAGGTTATTTGCACAAATACACAGATGGTCACAGGCAAAATATGATTCATATAGTTACTCTAATGCAAATATATGAAGTTAGGGTGTAGGCATGGATTCCAAAGGAAAGATATTAGAACCTAAATTGACTAGAGTTTTCACATATTGAAAATATAGATATGATAATAATAGATGTTTACCTAGTTAGGTCTCAAGTGTCAACTAAATCGTATCTAATGACATATCATGTAGGTTCTTAATGGTCATGGGTAACCAACTGAGAGTTGAAGAGGGATCCCATAAGCATACGCCTTTTGTGCACTTCTTTCTTACTAGTCTATATTGTATGAAACATATGTAATAGTATATTAGTGAGGAGCATTATGATAAGATTTAACATCTCTGGGTATGTTCTTGATCGACCCATATTAAGAACATTAGGAAATGCAAATGACATAATATTATATTGGCATCTAAACCTAATGATAAAAAGTTAGGACAAGGTCAAAGAAAGTTCCCCATGTTTTAGTGATAAGTTTGGTTATATTAACCCTAAGTACAACTTTGAAAAGAAACCCTAGAATTTCATGAAAAACTATGAAGGCACATGAAAAGTTAGAAAACCCAAGCATCATTAGATAAGGGGATAGTGAAACCCTGAGGTGGGTAGTACCTTAAAATTTTGGAGGAAGAAAATTTATTTAAGGTGGGTAGAATTGTAACATCCCAAATTTTACATATATATTTTGATATTCTTAATGGAGTTTCATGAATACAGTTATGTTTTGAACCTAATGCAAATATCTCAAATAATATATATTTCATTTGAATTACAAAGTAAAAGATAAAGAAACAATGCATGTTTCCTCTCTTTTTATCTTTATGCACAAATAGTTTCTCCTTATCTAAAAATATAAAGAAATGATATTTCTTTATTTCTTTTCTCTGTCTCCTTTAAACAAGTACTCCACAAAATATAAAAGGTGATAAGAGAAATTCATCAAGTTGATAATAAATTTTGACCAGAAATCTTGACTCAATTATCCAAGAAGGGAAAGTCACTTCAATTTAACCAACCTTTAAAAAACGTATAAGTCAAGGGTAATTCTTATATAAATAATGGTTAGTAGTTAGACATATCCATATATAACTCCACAAGTATCTTATAGACCCTCTAAATAAGTTCTGGTCAAATTTTAGGTCATTTTAGTTATCTTCGTTCCCATCCAACGGTTGAGGTCTTTTGTGTATGATCAGATGACTCTCCAGTCATCTCCTTCCCCCACTTTCCTTGTGATAACTAAACCAGAACTAGTGTTATCCCTTACGCGGCCGCTCTCTTTCTTATTCTCTATAATTTCACGAGATTCTTTATCCTTTGAATCTACTTGCCTCTCTAAAATCAAACAAGCACTTTCTCATCCCCTTTCGTGGACTAACAAAGAAACATACAATCTGGGGCGTAACCTCCTTACCACTTTGAGAACACTGAGTCCTCTTTCCTTTGATCGCACACCTATAAAGACATTCCATAAACATCATTACCCCTCACCTATTACTCCTCTTCTGCCAATTGGATGTTTAGACATCATTATTTCTGCCTCTAGTCCAATATAACTTTTTAGAAACCTTGGCCTTGCCTAGCAAGTGAAAGCAACCCGGACTCAATTGATCGCCCAGAAAGCTTCCTTAACATCTATTCATCATTTTCTCAAGCTTTGGCTTCTTTCTTTTCTGTCTTACCAAGGTTTCCTATCTTTTCTACTTTGCAAGATATCTTGCCAAAGATGGAGGTGATTACTAAGTCATGTCTGTGGCATTCTCTTTGCTACTTTTTTCTTTGTCTATATTTAGTAGAGCATGCATTCAGTCTTTCAATTCACTGCTACTCGATCAAAATCCACTTATAAGGATGGTTCTTCTATTTCGGCCATGGAGACACTTGGAGGGGAGAGCCTGGACTCCATAGAACTTCTTCAAGCCCTTGCTGAGTTTGTGGACATGGGCAAGTGAAGAGGAACCTCAGTCCCAGTGTTGTTAACTATTGTTCAGGCTTTGCTTGGACCTTCATGCTTTTATTGAGGTAGCCCAACACCATGGCATAGAGGTAGATTCCATGTATGAGTTTTACCTATATTCCCTTGGCAGTTTAATCACATGATCTATAGTGGAAGGGTATTGAAGAGATTTTTGGGTTTTCTTTGATTTTCCTCATGCTCAGTTTTTACATATACCAAAAATGACTACTTTTCCCCCGCATGCTTCATTTAAAGTCCATGCATGACTAAAAATTCCCTCCTTTCTCATTTCATTTAAATAGGTTACATTTTTCAATTAAATTAACGCCATACCTATGGTTTTCTCTATTCCAATTGTTAAATTTGCAAAGTAATAGATAATGCATACAACTCAAAAAACATGCAAAAATACTTGTTGGAAATTATTTTCATGAGAAGGTTGATTTCTTATGTTTCAGGCCTAAATTTCCATATCTAAGCCCTTCCATGTTTGATTTATCTAATAAGGGTTTAGTGACAATGAACAAATGTATACATCACATGGTTAACCTATATTACTGGTGCATAGAGACCAATCAGGATTAGGGAAGGTTGACTTTGGTGTATTGCTTCAGGTAAATGGGTCATGTTGTTGTGTAAAATTATCTTGGTTGATTTTCTTGATTATGATACATTAAGCACGTGATTATATGTTCATGATGAGTTGAGTCATTTCAATAGATGTTCTATGTTATGCGTTTCTATATGGTTGCTATACTTTAGTGTTAAGATTATCACGTTCACTGAAGTTATGTTTATGGTCACACAAAAGAAAAGTTTTAATGTGGTCATTCTTAAGTGAGATAAGTTATCATCATGCTCAAGAGGGAGAAATATCATTATGTTCTAAGAGGGAGAAATTGTGTTATGTTTAAAATCCAAGATTATCATTTTAATGCTAAGATAAAGATTAAGAATCATGTTAAGAAAAATGTTTAAGTTTTTAATGATCTCACAACTATGGACCTCAAGGGTTTTTATGTGATTCCTAGCAATCATGGGATTTCCTAGAGTTATGTTCCCTTAAGTGGGCGATTATATAGAGATGCATATATTACTTATTCAATTTTTTACGTTAAGAGAATACTTCAAGAATGCTTAAGTTAGTGATGAAGTCAAGTTTTTCTTAGTGCTAAGTATAATTATTTTACTTGTTTGATAATGTTCAATGCCTTTTACTGATCTAATATTTTACTTTGTATGTCTTGGGACACAATGTTCCTAGGTTTTGGATGAAGTGACGAATAGAGAAGGACACTTCAAGGACTAGAAGACCTAAAGACCAACCTGGTTGGATGCCATCTACCTAGATGATCCAATTATTTATCATGTTCTCAATTTGATTTAGTTTATGTTTATCCATGATTGCCTTATATTACATCAAGACTTGAAGAAAATAAGTATTATCTTCTATATCATGTGAACTATGTATGAATCATTTCAAGTTAGTACATGGTGAATGTTGATTTATTTGTGAAGATCATCATAATTGTGACATCCCTATAATCCAAGTACCCCCATGTTATGGAAAACATGGATAGTTCATATGTTTTTATGTGTAAACTTGGAGGGGCATCACACTTTGGGTGCTAAATTTATATTGACTATAGTTCACAATTCGCTCTAATCATGAGTCCATTTGTGTATTGGTCCTTAATTCCAGGTTCCATTTGATTCTTTGTCCAAATATCATGTACCTTGGTATTGTGTACTCCCAATGATTGAATTTGTTGTGTTAAATAGGCTTTTTGTCTTATTTAGAATAATATCAACATTCTAGTCCGTGATTTGGAATCATTTATCAAACTCTCCTTATTCATGAACTCTCTGATATAACTTCCATACAAGATGACATTTTTAGTCTCTATTTATTTAAAAGATATTGCATAATTCAAGAAATATCGATTTGTCAACTGATTTCTTTGGGAAGTTAAAAAAAACTAAAAAAATAAATGGATATATAGGTTGGAATACTTAACATAAATAAGGGATAGGTTGCCGCTTTATTATGGAGTGTTAGTATTTCTAGAAATGGGTCGACTAGAAGCTAAACATTTGTAAAAAAGCTAAACAAAATATAACTCTAGAATTTTATGTATAAAATGTATAATATGATTAATTAATAAAACTATTTTAACCATTAATACCACAAAATAACAACCAATTACTAGAATGACACGAGTTCTTATTCCTATCATGAAATTTTGATGGATGACCATTATTTTTAATTTGGATGATCGAGTGATTAATTGTAACATTGAGGGGGAGAAACATAATATTATGGGCTCGGTTTATCTTTTTTATTCTATTTTTTATCTTTAGTCTATATGCTAGTTTGTAAGTTGTCTTGGGATTCTCCCAAGATCTAGCTTGAGGGGGGATGTTAGAGAGTCTATTTGATTAAATTATTTGAATCTATTTTACATGGTCCCAAGTGTGTTTTGGACCATGAGGTTTTGTCATGAGTCTATATGATTCCCCCTTATCCTATTTGTAGGATCGGGGGATACCCTTCTATCAATAAAAAAACCTACACATAGGGGAATTCCCCATCATATCAATTTCTCCACATGGTATCAGAGCAATCCTTCCCCCACCACCCCTAACCCTGATATAGATAAGAGTACAAAGGAGAGAAGACTCCCCTTTTGGGAAGACGCTTTGTTGGCTTTGTTGGTATGTATGCCCAGAGATCCAATCATATGATGATTGTATTGGCATATCTTGTAAATGATTTGATTAATAATAAAATATAATTCCATTTATTCTATGTTATTCAATTATAAGATAATGTTGTAACATAATAAATGTCTAAAGAATGATGATACTCACTGACATATGTCTTTAGGTTTAGGACTTGAACAATGAGATCGTTTGTATAAAAAGAGTGCATGCATTCTTGTTATTCTCCTAGTCGGTTATTACTGTGGAAGCAAAAATAGACAACAAATGCATAATACTAAAGTGTGTGTTGGTTTATGATGGAATCTCATTAGTCACGATATGTGATATGAAACCAAACACACAAGTAGTTGTTAGAGAACAGTGTACCAGACAGAGCCACCTTAAGAGTGATACATGGAAACCATGATTGGTAGTCAAAATCATCTCTTATAGTGTTGGTGGTGATTGTGGTTCTCAGACCTGAAATCACTACATTCATCACATGTCATTTCGTGTACTTGACATCATCTACCATGACCTTGAATATGGGTTGCCATAAAGGTGATGATCATGTGCACTGTGACACATAGGGATGATTGTGAGTGATGCATATGGGATTTTTCCCTCCTATAGGATTATGATATCATGGCCACTTGATAAGCGAGACTGAGAAATGTATGGCCATGCTCATGTGAGTCAATATGTGGTATTGAGCTTACATATATCTCAGAAAATCTACTCTAATTCAAGGAACATAGATTGAATGTTGAAGAGCATGATGATTCCATGCCTCGATTTCAATCTGGATATCAGAGACAGAGGAACTATACAAACACTATAGCATCAATCATAAATTGTAGGCTGAAGTTGTTCTCCAACTTTCCAATTACTCGGGTAGAAATGATGTGTTTCTAGATACCTCTCTTTGCTTGTGATGTCATAAATTAGTTACCGACATTCATCGCCAATGTAACTTGAAACCTATAGGGTCGCACACATAGGATACACTTAAAATAGGGGTTTATTCATGAATGATGTTTAACTTGATTACTAAAGTGTTTAGGTATTCAATTTGAATAACAACTGACTGACTAGACTCTGAACTGACCGGTTCAAGTGTTGAACTGATCGGTTGGAGTGTCAGGTTGATTGGAGATTTCATTAGCTAAATTTTGGTTGAACCGGGACATGAAATGACCGATTCACAGAGTATCAAACGGCTCATGGACTAAGACAACCAGTTTGTATGATGAATAAGTTGGTTCATGGATCAATTTGATTGCATCAAGAATTAGTGTTGACGTCATGTTATGCATTAATTGGATATTAATTGCCAATACAATTGCAATTCGGAAACATGATGTAATGACTGGTTCAAGGGTTGAACCGATTGACTCGCATGCCAACCGATCGGTTCACCTGTGAACTGGTCATTTCGGTTGCTCGCAGGTTGTGAAAAGGCATGAATTCATGTACCCTTTGACTTCTGCACAGAGTGGGAACTCTAACCCTAACCCTCCTATAAATAGAGGGGTATTGTGGGCTTCCTAGACACAACATCAGTTGCTCTGACGATTGATATAGGTATGTAGGTGATGGTGGTGAAATCAGATGTCCCAGTGTCTTCTAATATTGATTTCAACCCTGCTTCAATAAATTTCTTGACTTCCAATCTTTAATATATTTAGTATTTTATAATCATTTTGAAACAATTGGGTTTAAATATTGTTCTCAACAATTAGTTTAGGGAGTGGTTTCTTAAAAGCATTTTCCTTTGGGATTCAACCCTTTACTGTACTGTAGTTGTTCCATCCATTTGCATGTGAGTTAGTTGCGATTATATTGAAGTCTTTAAAACCTAGTATAATCCTTCTCAGGGAATTTTTATGTGCAAATAACTTACATCAATTACTCCTTCCTACTTTCAAATTAGAAGATTTAAAAGCATCTTGATTGATCTCTTCAACAATTGGGCAAAGTCATACAGACACTTGTTTTGGAATTGATGGGAGACCACCTCCTTTTTCTTAATGAACTTCACTTTCTTATTTTTTTTAGTATACTTAGTTACTATACTTTTCATGTTTATCTCATTTTCTTACATCATCTAGATTTTTTATTAGTTTTACACTTGTTGTCTTCCAAGAATTATGTTTCATATGTTGAATGTTACTTGTATTCCATCATTTGGTATAGTTTTTGTTGCAAATGTTGCATGCCCAATGATCATGCAAACCTCATTATACCAAGTAATGGAGTTTATTTCTTAAATATGAGAAACATAACATTTTCTTAAATTCTTCACCAAGCATGCTAAGTCCTTCATCTCCATGCCAGGTCAAATTTCAACTCGGATTTTGTGTTGATACATTTTTAAAGACTTCATGTTCATATTGGTTAATGCAATTACATAATTATCTTTGATTTGACCCATAATTGTGTTGATTAAGTGTTTCTACTTCAACTCTAAGATTTTGACATACTTCTAAGAGACTCAATTGACTTATCAATCGAACTTCTAAGAGTTTTGGCACATCTATGCATTGCATCAAGTGGACCATTTTATGAGTTGAGAAATCTCTTAGTCCTATCTTGAGATGAGCAATGGAAATGGATGGGTTAAAACGCTATCTTTTTGTTAGCTTCCTTCAAGTTTGATTTTTTTATGCACATTCAGTGCGGTGGGATTTTACAAACCCTCCTCACTTATTTACCCTTTTATAAGAAAATTCTTGGCATTAATAAAATGGGATCAGCATATAAATGTCTGCTAATCTGATATACCGATGTGACTAATACTAAAAAATATCATTGAATCAATAAAACACTAGAAGTGTCATACATTCATTGGTCTGATACGTAGAGCAGTAGATAAAAATGTGAAAGAGTATAATAGCTTGATAACAAAAAAAGGGGAGTCACCCTGACAATTGGCCTCAGCATAGAAAAGATGGTCCTCAAACTTCATGATTGGAGCAATAGGGAACTTTACTATCTATTAGGACCCTAGCCCTAGATGCTGGAGCTGGCTATAGATTCTACTGGATTGGACATCGGAGGCATCAGTTATTGGGCCTTGTCTCTATATAAGAAATAAACAAGGATGTGTGCTTGAAAGGTTGGATAGAAATCCGGTCAATGCATAATGGATGGAAGCTTTCCTCAATTCAGTGTGCTGGGTCATCTTCTGAGGAGATCAGATCACTCACCAATTATTATCTCACTCATTGAATCATCCAAGGAATTCCCATTTCAATTTCCACAGATGTGGATGGATAAGTCATTTGCACTTTATTCAGTTTGTAGCAAATTCATGGTTTTTAGAAAGTAGTAAATGGAGATCCTTCCTTTGTTTTTCACCATCAAGGTCAAAGCCTTTACATAATAACATCAAACTCAGAGGTGTTTTCCAAAATGTGGCTAAGGCAAAAGATGAGGTTCTCAAAGCTCAAGCAGATTATGACAACCAACAGGGGAGAATAACACTAGAGATCGCAACAAATGTCAAATGTGTCTTAGACAAATCATCCTACATAAAATCAAAAGAAACTTTGATACAAATCTTATATTCAAGTACAGTGTGACTTTGGATGGATACTCAGGTGCCTTTTATCAAATAGCACAGTTTTTTTGTGAGAGGTAAACTACATAGAAGTTTGACATCTTCTTTGGTTGTGCTAATTCCCAAAAGATACAATCCAACAACTCAAGCTCATTTTTGTCCAATAGGCTTCTTTTTTTTAGTTATATGAGGAGGTCCTAACAACTCACCTTGCATTCTTTCAAATCTTCTTTCAAAACAAAAGAGAAAGCCAATTTTCTTAAAGAGGTGGGAAGTCAATTCTTAAGTTCTTTTTTTTCAAGTTCTAAAAATTTTAAAAAGTAAAACGAAGCGGTTTATAAGAACTTAGGGTGCTATAAAAATAATTCTAGTTAGAAAAGTAATAATAAAGGATTTGGAAAAAAGAAACTAAAGTTTCTTATTTGAATTAAATAATAACAAGTTGAATGAAAATAAATCATAAGTGATACATATATACAAGAACTTCTTTTCTAAATCAATACATGAATTGGACAAACAATTTACTTATAGAAAATAAAACCAAAGATTTATTTATGGAAGAATCACAACTAGGAATCAACTAGAATAGATTAAAATTGACAAGAAAACTCATACTAACTCCAGATAAAAATATTATTAGTTGTGGTTTGTAATCCAAACTGATGACAAGTTAGCTTGCCCTCACACGATTCATACCCTTTGTCCCATCAATTGTAGCATGTATGTTGCCCATGGCATAAGGGGCATGATGACTTGATGTGATCCTTACCTTATCTTATCATTGGCAGATTACTTAGGGTTCCAAACCCATCTTTTTCTTTTGGATAAAATTAGGAATTGTTATCAGACACAAGGAATATTTGATCCCAACACAAAGCACAATAAAAACAATAAGTCCATAATAAATGATTGGGAAAACTGGTTAAAAGGCCATTATCCTTTTGGGAAAAGAAAATAGTCTGACCATTTACATAAAGGTAGCAGTCATGTTTGTTCTAAAATATTGTCTCTGACAATCTCTTTAGCTTTAAATTTTTTTGAAAATAAAAGGTTAGAGTTAATCATGAACTCCAAGGATCAAATTACCAAATAATGTAGGCTTAAGTATTAAAATATTGTGTGCTATTTTTTGAATTTACAATGAAAGTAGGACGAGTTTCTTGTAAATCTTGTTATTAGGCATCGCATTAAAAAAATGGGACATCAACGTAGAGATGGTTCTTACATCCCTAATTGCAATAGAGTTCAAATGGAAGATGAACCCATTCAAATGTCATATACAACTATTACTAATGATGAAATTTACTAATACGTCGCCATCCATCTACAAAAATAGAATATAATCCATTCCTATAAGATTTTGACATGAGATACTAATTTCAAAACCCTAAAACCAACATAAATGTCATTACTATATCAATTTGGTTAGCTATTAGATACTCAAATCTTACACAATATACCTCTTATCATTATTGAGAGAAATTCATCACGAACAGATATTGATTATGAAACCAAACATGTTATAAACATATAGGTGATTTAGTGAAAATATCATTTTGTCTTCATGATCATTTTACATTAATCCTAGAATGAGGACCATGATTATCCACAATGTAGCCATGATAGACGGGGTATGTGGGTTTCTTAATGAACATACTTATCCAATAATATACTTCTAATCATTTTTAACCAATCACCATTATCAAGAATGGAGTCAATTTTCAACCTAAGGCATATTATTTTCTTTAGAAAGGGCAGTCTATCACAGTTTTAAGAAACTGATCTATTTCCCCTTCTTGGATAAAAGCATGCATTTTGACATATCTAACTTATGATTGCTTCACATCCTAAAAATATAGACATACATGTTTACATTTCACAACCTTGCCAGCTTTAGTGTTGCATTGCAATTAAGTATTCATGCTACATGCCAAGATTATATATTTCATTAGTCCCTAGGTAGTTTGAGACACACTATTTAAACTACTAGCTAACCACTACGAAGTTAAAATTAGTCATGTATGAGATTTAAGATGGCCGAAATCCTAAGATCTCTTTCCCTGGGTCAGTACGAGTAACAACTATAGTAGCACATTGGTTTAGCTATTAAACCAACCTAGTCTATCATGGGTACACATGCCACGACACTAGAAACCAGTGTATACAACCCTCAAATCTGAGATACAGCTACAGTTGCTCTTAATTACTTCCACATCCGAGAAACAGCTTTGGCCACTCTCCGGACCTAGAGATCACGATAATAGGGATAAATCCTCCCTAAACCCTTGTATACTCAATAATATACAACTTCGAGCTCCTTTCAGATTACTCATTTCACTATCCAATAGGTCCTCACACTAGAATATTTCTACAGCCTCAGGGCACTACATGATTAAGGTTACACTTGATTACTTAGATCAAATTAAACATTTTGATTGCATTAATCAAGCTACATACATGCTCCATGAAGTGCATTATGAAAGACAACTCTAAAAGGGGGTAAATTGTCTTCCTTGGACTTTTCAAAAAAAATCTAACAATGTATTATAATTTTCAAGAAGGTGTAAGAAGGAATTAACAAAATAATATCGTAAGATACAAAAAAATTGGACTCACGAAAAGCACCTAATGCACGCATGTTTGATATTTCAACTACCAAGATTAGGTAAACAAACTTTATTGATAGTTGCAAATATTTCAATAATTGTGAAGCAAGCAACAATATAATGCTCAAACCAATGTTTCTCCTTATGGCCAAGTAAGAATACCATGTTGTTTCCTTTTGACCTACGGAAACCACCTCTATCTCCTTTGGTTATGGCCATAGGGAGATAACCAATTTATCCTCTTTGTCCGGACATGAAGGATCACCACTTCTTCCTTTGATTATCATGGATAAGGCAAGAAACCTTGTTTGTTATAGATGTGAGTGACTAGAAACCAGTACTTTAGTGTGAGGATGCCTTTATCACCTTCTAATGTGTTTCTTCGTCTTTAATTAGAAGCACCTCTAAATTCTTATCATAATAATTGAATGGAAATGAGAAGAAAGGAATATAGCTCTATCATGATGACTTTTCGTTGTAGAGCTTCACAACAAGATACGGAACTTTAATTTTTGAAGAAGATACACTTGAGCACTAAGGATTTTTTTTTTGTTGAACAACACTAAGGAACGTTAAAAGCATAAACTCTATATAAGTATTTGTTAACTTGATGATATAGCTTAGATTTGTGCAAAATGATTTCATATCCCCCTATATATAGTAATAGGTTAGTGTAAGCCTAGAGGAGTATCTAGGAGCATCTAGGATCAATTGAGTTGTTGGAGTTAGTCAAAAATGAAATCAATTGCCTAATGAATTGTGAGATAGATGGGTTGTCTAGATCGAACTCATATTTTGATCGAGGGACACTTCAATGGAACTATGACTTCGATTGAAGGTATATGAATGTTTAACGCACTTACAACGTGGTTGGTAAATTGGTAATGAAGTAAAAAAATCAGTATGACTACCCAGTGACCAAACTGGGAGTTCGATCGGTCTTTTATTTGATCAGAAATTGTACCATCACAAATTGTATGTTCAACCGAGATTGATCAACAAGACTAGCGCCCCAAAACGAACTATATGTTTGACCAACCTGCACCTTGGTCGAAGTAAGAGTTTGACCAAAAAAATATCACTCACATAAATGTCACTAGAGAACCACTTTTGTTTCTGTACAAATATATAATAAAAAATCGTTGATTCTCAAGGCTCCCAAGGGTCCTAACAACGACAAAAATGGGTTAAGTGTCTATCCTAAATTCTATTTTAACAAGATGCAAATAAATTAACTTCTACATGAGTTACAATGCATACAAAATGAAGTTATAGAAAAAATATGATTCTCTTTATTTTGAATTCCATTAATCAGTTGTTGTAACTCATGTTTTCTGAAACACAAAATATAATACTTAGAAGCAACAACATGAAATATGTCATTCATTAAAATAAGTGTATAAAAATATCTAAACCAACACGTTAACCTTAGCGGGATCAATCAATATATTTGCATAGTATCTTAGTTCTTTTTGTTCAGTGGTTCATCACAATTATTAGCCGATATAAAGTATGTAAAGATCATTCATAAAAACCAAAGAGAGAGCACTATACTCAAGTGTATCAGTGATCTAACTAAATAGAATATGACAACGGGTCTTGGTTGACAAACTAATGTTTCGATGTTTTTCAGACATGAGTATTCATTTTTGTACAGTCATATACTAGTTGTTAATTAAAATAAATGAAAATTACATTCAAACATAAAACAAAATTTAAAATGTTTTTATATAAAAAAAAGCTATTTCATGTTGGACCTCATCCTCACAGGCCCACAACATAATCATATATGTGATACTCACAAAGATCCTAGTTAAAGTACTCTTGTGTAGGAGGGAGGTTATGAGCATTTATCCAGCAACCACCTAAAACTTCCTTATAATTGAAGGCACACAAGATATCAAAGCACTAACTAGAAAGCTTAAACAATTGCCAACAAAACAACCTAATGAAAAAAATGACAGTGGATAACATACTTGAATGTTTGTCAATTTATTTTGGATTAGCTTAAAAGCATCAAACATCTATTGCTTTTACAAGAACCTCAACAATCTTAAATTTGATTATTACATAAGCATGATTTTCTCTATCCCAATTATGTTAATAGTTAGGCTTTTCCACGACTATCAACCTTGTTACTTGTGTGCAATATCCATAAGACAACTTAATGCTTCTTTAACACCACATTGTCAAAAAAACTAAAAAAAAACTTACTCACTTACAAATGTTAACATAGATAACTACAAGCAATGATGCTCACAAATATTTAGAGTTCGTAAGCAGCAATTCTTCAAGGACAATGGAGTCTCATCCACAACATTGTAGGTGTCTAATGAAGATAAAGAAAATCAACCTCCTGATAAAAGCATTTTGGCATGAAGGCTACAGAAAAAGATTGACTTACAAGGTTGATGAGATCAAGGATGAACTACACTAGCATAGAATGAGTCAGAGCTAGAGACATACTAAACTAGACTTCACGATAGATTTGGGTTTTAAAATCTGAAGTTAAAATATCATATCCAAGAAAACGTTAGGACTTTCAATAGGATCGATTTGAACTTAGTTATATCATATAGACCCAAGCGATACAACTTTTTTTTGTTTTAAATTTCCTTAAAATATTACAGCCTAAGGATAAATTAAAAATACAGTATTTTTAGGAGTCAAAATCTAGTGGTGTTTGGAACATCCACTCCAAGACTTTGAGTTCAACATTAGGGCGGTAAATGGACATGGGTATACCTGCATACCCTCAAACCCATACCCTCTAGACTTGTAAGGGTATAAATTTTTATAACTGTATAATTGCTTACCTTTGTATCCATGCGTATGTCCCTCATTAGGTAAGTTTATAGTTATGTATGTACTATGTACCCATATCCTTTATACTTATATACTCATTTAATTCTATTTTATATAAATTATTTATATTAGAATGTAATGATGCATATAGTAACACTCATATCTAACATGTATAAGTACCTTAGATTAGTTGAACTTCACAATAGACTATAATAATAATCCATATTATAGCACTTCTACGTGGTCAATATAAGTACATTACAGTAGTAAAATAAGCAAACCCATTGGACCTCACGCACCGTCATAGCCTCACGTGCACATTTCTTCGAATTGAGAAGGTTATAAATTCATTCTCTAATTCCTCACATCTTTCCTCCCCCACAACAGGACTAGAGATATGTTACATATATACATAATATTCACAAGTAGAGCCAACAATTATTATTTATTTTTGTATTTTGATTTAATTGTATCAAAAAGTTCCTCTTGGTGGTCCATTTTGGGTGACATCTTATTTATTCATCAAATTCTAAATCCACACAAAATGTATTGACATCATACTAGCATCAATTTCACTTAGTGTGGTAGTCTGTTGTATTTCAATGTTTATAGTGTGTTATTGTAGCAAATATATTCATAACTGCATACTCATTTACCCGTTCATATACCCAGTGATTATGAGGATGTGAGTGGTGCGGGTTTAACCACTAGAAAAGCGAGTGTATACCCATGCCACACTCACTTAAATAAACGGTTATGGCAGTAAATATAACCATAGCTGCACCATACCCTACCCATTTTCAGTCCTATTCAACATGATGTGAATCCCTCATGGTTATATTGAAAAAGATCTCAGATTTTAGCTTCTCAATAAACATTTTATTTTTTGTTATATATAGACAACAAATACTCAATTTTCTAGATTCTGAAAGATACATTATTGACATTTATCAACCATACAAGTCCTTATAACCCGTTCGATTGTAACTTTGATTTCAAATATCCTTAACATCCAGTTAGTTGAGATTGACATAATTCAGCGTTCGACTTATTCAACTCTGCAAGGATTCCATTTTTTAGAAGTTGGGGCAGATTTGGACTATTTCTGCTATTTCACGATAATCTAAAACATAAAAATGTTGTCAAATAAATATTCCTCCAGCCAAACCCTTAACACTTTGGAATTTGCATAAGCTAGTGGTCTTCAATTCAGCTTGTATGTACATAAAAGACGGCTGAATACACACAGAGGCAGACGCTAATAAGAGATTTCGTTGCCCATATTGCTCTCGAGAAAAATGGAACACTTAGCATTTAGTAAAGCCGACAGCAAGATAGCACGACATCCGCTAAGATTAGAACACTCATGAGAAACAGTAAGACCAGCGGTCACTATCCAGTTTCTCATTGCCAATAACACTTAGCATTATAGCAACTTAACGACACCTTAAATGTAAGCCCTCACATCCTGAACTTCGCACTTTACGTCGAAAATCACCTCAGAAGAAACATATTCCCAAGAAAATCTCCATGCAATCCAAACACACGCTTGATTGCTACACAAGCATCCATGCGCAAACAAAGTTAGAGACCACATTTTATCGTTATCGTCGATAAGGCGCACCAATTACGTCAATCAACATTTTCGTTTCAGTCTCATTTTTATCTATTCCAGTCCAAAGCCAGAGAAAATGGGTGTGGCATGACCAGCTATTAAGCTAAATGTGACATGTCCCCAATTCCTAGAATGCTCATCTAAACTTAATCTTATCACTAATATTCAACAGGGATACAAGTCCTACTAGAATGTAACTTTTTTCATCAAACTATGACTCGTATCAATGATTGTGTCGCCTACCATGATAAATACTGAGTCTGAGCTCAAATTCATGGAACGATACATGGTAATGCTCTCTTCAAGATCTTGTAGAACACCTGGATTTACCATTTAAGCTAAATCTATTTAAGCGTATCTTTTTCACACCAATATATACACTTGCAGTATCTACTGGTACTAGAAACGACTAGTTAAAAGACACTCTTTTCAAACTGAACTTGCATATTATTATACTAAAGTATTGTGATCATTAGAAAGCATGGCATAACCATCTAAATAGAGGAAAAACGATAGCAACTACAAAATCCTCTCTCTATCCGTCAACATCCAGTTTCGTCAACCCTTTTGGCATATTCAATCCCCCGTCTGATATGAACCAATATCCATAATAGTCTTCACCAAGCTAATCCCGCCACGCCTGAACCATATATTATCTCAGAATGTTTATGTTTGCATTTGTTGATGAGGAATATGAAACCAATAAAGAATGACTGAAGAAAACTAGGACATTCAAATCTACAATTGCAAGAAGACATGCATGGGAGACGGTAAGAAGTCAGCAAAAAATTGTAAAATAACAATTTCTGAGATGTGAAGTGACAACTTTTGTAGTGAATAGCTCTACAGCATTGGGATGACCAGAGTGACAACTAACACCTTATTTTTGTGGAAAACGTGTATATGAGAATCAGAGAAACATGGATGGGTAAGAGAAAAAATTGGTAATTTTCATCCACAACAAACCCCTCTTCTCTGGGAAGCCTATTATCTTGTATGCTAAGTACTGCAAAAACGTACAGATATTACATCGGTAATACACGTACTCAACTAAAGAGCGTAGCAAGTGGTAAGAATAAATTTGTGGCAGCACAACATAATCATGACCATAGAGGCATAGAACAAAGCAAGTAACTAGATTCAATGAATGTACTATACATCATTAAAACAGCAAAAAATGAGAAATTTCTATTTAACTAGAATACACAAATGGCCAACAATACATGTCCAAATCACCATCTGTTCAACGGCAAACAGAAAAGCTACAGAGAAGAGGGGGGAAAATCACTGTTTCACAAACAAAGAGAGAGATATAAATAGCATCAACATAAATCCATGTTAACGATTATATGGCTTGAAGATCAACCACGCATGGTAGCAGTACGAAGACAAATGATTGTGTAGAGCCTAAAAAGCCATTAAATGCTATTATATGTAGCTTGCATCAGCAGATGAAGCACCACATTCGCGATTGTTACTTCAAACAATATAATTTGCAGGTTCAACAGAAATGTAATATGGAGCATCAAACGAAAAACGGACAGACTAGAATTAAGTTGTATAGATACACTATCATTAGACATCAGAACCTAGAACCGACTCATTGTAATCTGCATCCGATAAGACTGGAGATTGCACATAACATTGGGCTTGGACGGGTAGCATCATTTCATAGAGATCCCAGAAATCCCTAATTATAAGAACCCTTATCCCTGATGATGTGTAAAACAACACAGTTTAGAGCAAATGTCAGGATCACCAGCACACGTACATAGAACAAGTACTTCCAGTATAAGTACCTCAGACTGAAAAAGAAAAATCAAACTAAGTTTCTTCAGGAATTTTTGTAATCAAACTTAGTACAATAATTCCTGAAGAAACTTAGAGCAAAGAAATATTTCTACAAATATTCCTGAAGAAACTTAGAATGCACCTTACTTCCCAAAATACATTACTTCCCTCAAGTCAGGACATTTAAAAACTTTAGTTTCGGATTTTGGTGGGAAATGAACAGCAACAGAAGCAATCTAGCATTGCCTGATACCCTGGAAAACTAGTTTTAAGTTTACTAACCTGGCTATATCTAAGGAGGTGAAGAATCCAACTATTGAGCAACTGAAGCAATAACTTTAAGGAAGCAATACCCAACATTATCTAAATGAAAATAATTTGTTGACCGTCTGAAGACCATAAAGGTCATGAGCTAATCAACCACCCGATCCCAAATGAAATATGAATGCAACACCACATGGCTATGGCTATGTAAACCTTCTTGTGGTCATTAGAGCCGAAGTCATTGGGAGACTTGGGCCAAACAAGGTCAACATACCAAAATCATTGAGAGACTTGGGCCAAACAAGGTCAGCATAAATACATGCATACACTATGAACAGGAAACTAAATGCTGTGCCACATGGCCGACCAGAGAGGAGAAATTATCTGTACAAACCCTTATCTGCAATAATGGAGTTGTTTAAAATGTTAATATATATATAAGTATGCAGCTACTAGATGGGGGGGGAGATTAAAAGCACCACTGGTACATAGTGTAAACAAAATGACAGAGACCTATTTCATTTCGAAGTTAACGGACTACTATCAAAAAAGCCCAATAAAAATATAATCCTGGGATGGTGCTTCACTTGAGCAGTCGACATTATAGTGTAATGATTTAAACAAAATGTAAGCTTGCTATATATCAGACTCAGGTAGTTGTACCGATTCCTTAATTAAGTCACATAATAGCTCCTAATGAGTATCATTTTTCCATAGGTTTTCATAACGTGGTGAATCATTTCAAAAGCATCTGAAAAACTGAGAGCTAAGGATTTTGCTTACAAACTTATTAAGTACACGAGTATTTTGACATCTGCTAGTATTTGCAAGGAAAAAACTTCAGAAGTGGCATTTAGATTTAATCAGATGAGCATACTAATGTTCAATCACTATATATTCTAGAATCAAATCCATATAGCAAAAGTGGCGAATCGTAAATCATAAGAAATCAGTAAGACGGTCAAAACCTTAAGATAAGGGGAGCTTTAAAAATCAAACAGGTTCTCAACAATGCTAAATATTCAGGACGCATAAGTACGATATGGAGCATCATGTTTATAATAAAGAGAAATCTAACAAACTAGCAACTATTATGCAGTCAGGATGACGGCGCCGCCATTCTCCTTGATCTTCTTCTCAGCGTTCTTCGAAATGAGCTTCGCCTTCACGACAACGGGCTGCGAGGCCGGGAGGACGCCCTTTCCCAGAACCTTGAAGTACCCGAACTGGGTCACATCAATCAGAGGCGCGGATCCACTACCGGCAGCAGCCTGGGCCTTGGCCTTGACGTCCTCGGGGACAAGCGACCACAGGCGGTCGAGGTTGACAGCCGGACGGTAGAACTTGTTGCGCAGCTTGTGGAAGTAGCGCATACCCACCTTGCCGAAATATCCCGGATGGTACTTGTCGAAGAGGATCCGGTGGTGGTGCATGCCTCCAGCGTTACCACGACCACCGGGATGCTTCCTGTGCTTCCCGATACGACCATGACCGGCGGAGACGTGGCCGCGCTTCTTGCGGTTCTTCCTGAGTCTCGTGGTCATCCTTGCTGTTGAGTAATCTCGGCGCCGCCGCTCTGGAACAGGGCTGGCTATGAGGCGCCGCGCAACTTAAAAGGGACACGGGAAGTAGGGCTTTGGCGAGGCCGGGCGACGGTTTGATCGCGACCGTCTAGTCGTAGACGTTTCACGGCTGTGATCTGACGCTATCCGACCCTTTTTTTCTCTAGGATAGGCAAATGACTCAAACTCCCCCTTTTTCTTATATAAAGCAAAAAAAGACACGTGCTAAGCACGTGATTACATCTGAATTCATATTGAGATTGAGTAAATTTATTGACGTTAAATTTAAATTAAAAACATTTACATAACATTTGAATTACAAAAAAAAATCAAAAAAATTAATTGCTCAAACAATGGCGGTTATCGCTTTTGTAAAAAGAAAATTAGAATTACAAAAAAGCTATTTGAGTAGTTTTTGTATTGTATGACATGTAAATTTACCACCACATGATTGGTCTCAAAATTACTATGTTGGGGTAAGTTAATGTTACGTGATCTAGTAGAGATTCTTCAAAATTTAAAAAAATGACAATATCTTATGTATCTATAGTTATGTTTATTGTCAAAATGCGCACACAATTTTTTTGTTGGGCTCATGATTAATATTTGCTATCGGATAATGAATATACAACCTAATAAGAGAGAAACAATTGATTAAAAGTCAGGTGATTCCCTCCAATCTGTGTGCACACATGCAGACTTCTTAAACACATAGATAGATTGAAACCATCTGAATGTGATGCCCTTATCTAGCTTGTCATAAAAAAGAATATCTGAGGAAATAAATAGAAACAAACTGCAAACAAACATAGCAACTCAAATTGTAAAAAATAAATCAAGCAGGTGAAGAGTGAGTGTATACACAGACATACTTTGAAACACATAAGCATAGGATGATGAGCATACAGTCAAGTTGTTGGAACACACATGTATTTGATTTAACCACTTGAATCTCTTCAACTTGTTGCACGTTTTTACAAAAAATATTAAAATGCTCATAATTTTTTTAGGCTCATGATTAGTATTGCATGCTATAAAATAATTCATATATGACCTATAAGAGTCAATCTATTAAAAGTCAGGTGACTCTCTCCGGCCTATAAATACACATGCAAACTGCTTAAATACATGGATAAAACTGACCACTGTCAATTTGATGCTCTTATTTTGCTGACAAAATATATCCAAAAAATAAATAGAAAAAATTACAAACAAAAAAAATTCAAATTGTGAAACAAATAACATGTGGAGGATCTCTACAATAGTTGGGCTTGTGATTAGTACTACATTACTACATAAAAATTTATATACACCCTAGTGAGAGAGAGCTAATCGATTAAAAGTCAGGTGACTCTCTTCAATCTGTAAGTACAAATACAGATGGCTTAAACACATGGATAGGCTGCACCGATGAATGCAACATGCATAACATGTCACCTCTATAGCATCTACCTTCCTTATCTGGTGTTGAAGCCGCAAATAACTAATAAGAATAATAGAAAGGCAAAAGGTAAAACGTTCGTAGACAAAAAATAAATAAAAAAGAAAGCAGCCATCAAGCCACTCGATGATGAGTTGTCAAACACACAGCTGGAAGACATACATGTTGATAGCTAATATATAATCTGTACTCACAATAATATGCATGCATCTTTAGAAGAGAACAAATCAATTGATTCCAGTTGACTCCCTCAAATTGGTAGTGTTTTACTGCTAAAATTACATATGTTCTAAAAAATAAGCATAAGCACACAGATAAGTTACACCAAGGAACTTGCATACAGGCTATTGAAATATATAGACATACTGATTAATTACATATGCATGTTATTAAGAGAGAGCTAATCAATTGTCATGCAATATTTTATAAACAACTTTACTACAAAAGTACATTTTGATTAAAAGCAAGTTGGGTTATAATAATCTAAATGGTATGTTATTCGAGCAAATGATGCATGTAATTCTTATAGTTTTAAACTAATCGATTGGCCAAAAAAATAATGTAAATAAATCAGCTAAATGAAGCAGCTAAATAAATTGGTAAATAAGGTGTAAATAAAAGGGAGCAGCTTGATAACACACGCAGCTAACTCTGTTTTATTGTAGGTACTAACAGTTGGCACGTGCAATGACGTATTATTTTGCACAAAGAAGACGAAGAGGAACACGAACTTGAGCATTCCGCGTGATGCGTAGCATACTGTTGTGTATTCCTGATCTGTAGTTGCAGTAAGAAATGAACATAAATGCACATTGCTACGTGTTTAGGCTATACATTATCAGAAGTCACTAGAGAGTTTCGTTGGCACAGTCTAAGACACTCATGCAATTATAATAATAGATCATAACTGCAAGCTAAGGTGCAGAGAAAAAAACTGATACGTGGAATAAGCCAAGTTGAAAACCACCATTTCTATTACAGCAAGACAGCAATTGGTTAAGAAATATTAAATAAAGAGGAGCAGCTCGATAACACACAACTGACTCCTCTTTATTATATTTATTATAGGTTATATAGATACTAGCTAAAAGCACGTGATTAGTAGTTCAATTGGCATAATAAAATTTTAAATGTATATTATCACACATGATAAAAATACTTGGCGATTATTAAAAAATTTAAGCCAGTTTTTTTCCCCTAGGATCATAATTGGTAATGACAGTAATTACATACAATTTGCTAAAGAAAATAATTCGGTTAACATCAATTGACTCTCTTAGACATGCACAACAAAAATTAAAAAACAAAATGAAAAAAAAACCTATGAACAAAATTTTTTTGGCTAACCCATTAAAAGATGGTAGCTTTATTAATAGTTGGCTCATTCTAATCTATAAGTACAGAAACATCCTAAATTGATAAGCACACATAGTGATTGGATTGATTAAAATACTTACATGTTGCTAGAACAAAAACAATAAATGGACCAATGAGGACATAATCAAGTTATCAGAGCACATGCATATACGTTCATCAGTTGACCAGATGACTCCCTCTAACTTGTAGTGCGTCATTATCGAAATCTAAACTCAAATTTATTTTTCTGTTGGACTCATGATGACTACTGCATTACCATGCGCCAATATATATACAACATACTAAGAGAAAGCATCTTAATTGAAAGCCAACTAACTCCCTCCAGACAAACTATTAGAACATAGAGACTGGTTGTACAATGAGCATACAACCGAACTGTTAGAACACACGGTCTGGACCAATGAAAACGCATACCTAAAATGTGGCACTTGTATAACATTTCTGTCAATTTTATATAGCTTGAAAAAAAAGTATCAAAAAATAAATTGAGTAAAGAAAAAAAACCAAAACAGTTGCTTAACACCCAAACATAACTCAATTTATATGGTAATTGATATATTGTTAATGGCACTTTATTACATGTTATCAACAACCCATGCGACACTGTTAATTTGTATGTACAAAATAAAAAAAAGGAATTCTTAACAAAAAAAGAAAAGTAGTGTGATGTGCCGCTATGAGCAAGAAGTTCGAATAGCACACAACACACCTTGTTTTATTTATATGGTTATATAGACAATCCATGTGACACTATTAATTTATATGTCAAAATGAAAAAAGAAAATCGGAATAAAAAAGAGTAGTAGTGTGGTGTGCTGCTGTGAGCAAGCAGCTCCAATAACGCACAACAGACCTTGCTTTATCGATAGGGTTCTACTCCCTATTAATATTACCTATGTACGACATTGTAAGATAGAGACAATTGATTAAAAATCATGTAATTCTCTCTAACCGGGAAGAACACATACAGACTGCTTAAACACATAGACATATTAAACTAATATGAATTGATGTCGTTATTTGACCAGCGATAAAAACCAAATTAGTAAATAAAACAAAAAACTACGAACAAACAAACACAGTAACTCAGATTGCAGAAAAAAAAATCAAACAAATGAAGCAACTCGACAACACACAACACTGACTTGCTTAAAAAATAATATTAGTCAATTAAATGAGCCGCCACATCTAGCAAGCAGATATACCCAGTAAGTAGATAAACATGCAGATGAACAGCCACATACAATAGAAGACTCCAGTCAAATAGACTTTATGGATTAACATCAAAAAGTCTGAAAGCACACAACTGATTGATTAGTTGCTAGACTGAACCGAAGACAACGGATCATTATCAGCAAACTTGAAAGCACACAACTCAAGCTAGCAAGCTAGTAGCTAGACTGAAGCTGGTGAACTGTGCTTTATTATAGGAAAGGTAGATATACTAGCTAAAAGCACGTATTAAGAACGTGAATAGCAGTCGAATTAGTATAATAAAATATTTAACATATACTATTACATATGATAAAAATGCTTGCTGATTATTTAAATTTTTTGAAAGTTGACTTTTTCTCTATATTTATTATTTATAAAAAAAATTACATACAACATACTAAAAGAGAATAACTCGATTAGTATTTAGTTGACTCCTTCTGGTATTTACAACAAAAATTAAATATTAAAATGCTAAAAAATAAGAATTATATAAAAAGATAGTTTGACTCACTAAAACGGAGAACAACTTGATTAACATCTGCTTGACAAACATGTTAAATTGATTAACATACAGATAGATTGGATTGATTAGCACGCATATATATTGCTAGAATACAAATAATGAATAGATCAATGAACACATAGTGAAGCTACTAGAGCACATGTAAATACAGTCAGTCAGTTGACACCCATCCGACTTGTAGCGTGTCATTACCAAAATCTAAATTAAAACTATGACTCATAATAACCATTGCATGCGCTAATCTGTACAAAACATACTAAGAGAAAACATTTTGATTAAAAGCCAGTTGAAGCTCTCAAACATGTAAGCACACAGATCGATTGGACCAAATAATACTCAGACATTAACAACTGAACTTTTTGTTTACCGACTTCAGTTTTTCAGGTGTTTGTTTGTTTGCTTGGCTGAGCTTATTTGTGTTCGGAGATGCATCTGTACAATAGTTTATTAATTTATCGACGATAAACTTATCCATAAGAACTATAAAAGTGCACGTAACATTTACTTTTATATTAAAAAATTGCTACTGATGGAGACATTTTTACAGATAGAGACCAATTTATTTTACGGATGGAGACCATAGCAATTGGATAGCACACATACAAATATGATAACCATACACACATACAGGGTGGATAGCACGTAGTAATCATACACACATACAGGTGGATAGCACGTAGTAATCATACACACATACAGATGGATAAGATAGATACCAATTAAATTATTATCTATATGACTGTGATACGATCAATTACTGTTGATTCTAGTAAATCAAATGGGTTTACAATCAATATTACACTGACATATATATATGAATTTCATACTTAACTTCATTTTAAGACACATGAATAAAATAAATAGACAACAAAGATTGCTCTAGAAAACAATTGAATAATTCGATCAACGGACTAGATAGTAATAGTTGCTATACATTATCGAGGCCAAAACACATAAAAAATCTAAGCAAACCGTACCAAATAAACGTGGTGGTACTAAGTATTAAATAAAATTATTAAAAAATACATACTGCTACGGGGGACGGGACAAAAAAAATAGACACACTGCATATAAAAAATATTTCTCTTAAACATAAATAAATAATTACTTCAACTAAACAATTAGTAAAAACTATTATATTATCAACATATAAAACAAAAAAAAATCCTAAATAATTCCTGCCAACCAAACACAACAGCTATTGTAAACGAAGGTTTTTTCAACGCATTCCAAGCGACACATACCACATACGCTTACAGAATACTTTGATATAGACTCGCAATCTTTAGATACGACTCACTGAGTGAACAACTTGATTAACTATCAATTGATTCTCTCCAACTATTCTAAAATCATATGTGCTCGCCTTCTTGTATAAATGACTATTAACGACTATTATACAATTCCTAAGATAGTTTGCATGTGACACACTAAAACATGACTTGAATAATTGCCAGATGACTCCCTCCAAATTTGTAATGTGTCATTATTAAAAATATCTCCTTCTTATATAGTTAGTATTCACAATCATTTACATACAAATGCAAAAGACAACTGGTTGATTATAAGTTCACTCCCTCCAATCTGTATATGTCATTACAAAAATTACTTTAGTCCCGAAAAAGTATATAATTAATACTCATAATAATTTACGTACAACTTAATAAAAGAACAACTCGGTTAATATTCAACTAACCTTCCCAATTGCAGCGTCATTGATAGGTTATCCGTGCTCTTCTTCTTGGACATGTGTCACTTGATGACTTATATATTAGTCTCAATAATAATTTAGATGTTACCTGCTAAAAGAGAACAATTGATTAACTGTTAGATGCCCCCCTCCTACTTATAGTGAAAGATTAAGCTGATAGACAGACCGTCGAAGTACATAAATATGTTGGTAACCCATATATATTATCCAAAAATAAATTAACGTGCTGGTAAAATGAGTAATAACATAGAACTATGAAGCTGTCTACAGATGCAAAATTAACAAACTTGAAGATCAAGAAAAGATAGTAAGAGTTATTGCTGTGGAGGGCCGAGAAATAGCAAACTTGAATACCATTAGAAGAAATGCAATCTTGCAAGGATGTGGGGAGGGCCAAATAGATACATATTGATTATTGACCATAGCAAAGCACATATGAGGTGACTGGTATGCTGTCAAGATGCGTATGTAAATCTCCAATTTTGTTTGTACTAGCTATCTGGAAGCTCCATCACGATTCAATGCCTGGCAGCGGCAATTATAACTCACTGGAAAGTGGCAGGAAAAAACAGAATTTCATAATAAAAGAAAAAAAGGTAAAAAGGCAAGCATCCGAGTTGCTACCACACCTTGGTTTATTTATATGGATATAGATATAAAATAAGATAATAATGAAAGAAGACTTTCCAACTAAGACACTACCTTTTTCGTAGCAAATAGCTTCAATGAACAAACACTTTGAAAAAAAATCACGAAAGTAAGCACCCAAGTTAGCAGCTAGCCAAAAGCACACATCGTCACCTCTATGGTATATATTAGATATAAAATAAGATAATAATGGAAAAAAGACTTCCCAACTAAGACACCTACATTTTTCGTGGCAAATAACTTCAATGAACAAATACTTTAAAAAAAATTACCGAAATAAGTATCCAACCTAGAATCTACCAAAAACACGCATGTCACGTCCTCTTATTTATATGGTATAAGATACCAGCAAGAAAGCACGTGTTTTTCCAATTGAGCACTAACAAATGATATTTTTGTTTATATGTAGCACTTATGATAGTGATATTCTTGTTGTTGATTATTTTTTGTATGTATCATATTGCAAAACAAACCATGTTATGCTAAAACTACACTTTAATGTGTAAAATTTTACATACATTCCAAACTACAAAATGAGACCTTTTTTGCCAAAACTATATGTTTAGTATGTACCAAAAGATTATCTACATTCACTTCCATTGATATCTCAAAGAAGAAAATCTATAGACGTACATTTCAAAAAAAAAACTTCCCATGTAATATATATGATCTTACATTCACCGCCGATATTTTGAAGACTTTCATCAAATTATTGCAAATATATGTTACTTCTAGTAGATTTGAATCACATGCTAGTGAAAAGTATTAATAACATAAATATTAATATGATAAGTAAACTTTGAATAAATAAATGTTGATACTTGCCGAAGAAGATTGTCACCAATTTTATAAAAATATTTGGTAGCTTTCATAGAAATGGATCATCTGCTAGTGAAAAATATTTAGATCATAGATATTAATATGATAAGTTAACTTTGAGTGGATAAATGTCAACACTTACTGGAATAAGATTTTTTGTGATTAGACAGTCCTTGTAACAGATAATACTTCCCTGTAGACTATATTTTTTGTTGTTGTAACACTTGTGTCTTCAAAGAAATTTGGTCTAATGAGGACTTTGATATCTTCATATGATTTTACCCTAGACAAAGCTACATATAATGGACCATGAGAGATACATATTGTGGTAGATAAACTCCAACTTTGTCTAGAGTTTATACTTGTGATTTGTTGATTGTCATTGCAAAACACAAGCGAACTGGAAACTGCAGTATCTTGAAAGGAAATGGTAGATTTTTGTGATCTTTTGGCATTAGTGGAATTATTGGAATGAATATTGTTTGTCCTTTTTTATGTCCACTACTATCTTGGCTTCAATCATATTCTTGTTGGTTACATATAATGGACCATGAGAGATACATATTGTGGTAGATAAACTCCAACTTTGTCTAGAGTTTATACTTGTGATTTGTTGATTGTCATTGCAAAACACAAGCGAACTGGAAACTGCAGTATCTTGAAAGGAAATGGTAGATTTTTGTGATCTTTTGGCATTAGTGGAATTATTGGAATGAATATTGTTTGTCCTTTTTTATGTCCACTACTATCTTGGCTTCAATCATATTCTTGTTGGTGTTGTTACAAATAAGGTGTGCACCATTACACAGACATGAGAATGGACTAGTATTTCTAAGTAACATGACTGGACAATTTCTTTTCAGAAACAACTTGTAGGGTGGAAGACCAGAAGGGGCCAAAGACTTTAGGAAATTATTCCTCTTAAAACTGATTAATGTTGTCAATAGCTGAGTCAAAGATAAAATACACTTTCCCCTCAGGAAATATATCAATCAATATCTCATTAATCTTATCAAAAAAACTCATTTTTTGTTGTTAAAATTGTATGGCTTATAAGGGAGTGAATGTTATCCTCAACATTCATAATGTTAGAAAATATTGCTTGTGTCAGTTCATTCTTTGAGGAGATTTCATCAATGAATGGAATCAACATTAATTTAGGAACTTCAATTTGATCGTATATCAGAGTTTCCATTGTTCCATGTCCAACACTATGCAAATATTTAGAAAAGGATGGTTTCAAAATAGCTCTCATATTTTGTTTTAGCTCCAGATTTTATACATGTTGCCATAACTTTGACTTCACAAAGCTCTTTGAAATGGTTTTGTATTGTATTGCTTGTCATATCTTCCAACAACAGATCTAGGGATTCAATTGCTTGTTTTTTTGCCATAGACACCTCCTTCCAAACTATAATATTAGTTATTTGAAGTAACTCACCCTAACTACTTTGTTTTGAAATGTTGCATACTTTTTTCTTCAGTGTTCAGTTTAAACCTTGAATGTGTTGTTCGACCAAAAGGTAGTAAAGATGTTGCCACAACCAAAGGATGCAGTTGCAAGTGCAATTTGGCCACATGATCTTACTTTAGAATGTAAAATAAGATACAAAAATGTTTGTCATGATCCTCCTGGACCATCAATGAAAAAGATTCCTTGTCTTCCATTATTCAGTCAATCAATTATAATTCTATAAGCACAACCTTAATCATAATTGAGTTGTGATATAGCCAATATATCTTCATCAGACACAACAATATTCAACTCCTCTTTTACATCTTTGTATAACTTTTTATGTTCATATTGAATAATAGATGGTAAGTCAAAGTCACACAAACTTTTTCCCATTGACTCTAAGCACGTGTTAATACATTTTTAACTATTATTATAAGCATTTATCTAATCCATGTTCTCCCTTTCATAAAAATCTTCAATCATTGGACTTTTATACTTTTCCCATAGATCGGTTAGAGTAATTGAAGTGCAATAGACCATTATAGTAGAAAATAGTTGTCAGGGACTTGAAGGCATTCGAAATAATATGGCTTCGGCAAGGCACTCTTCAATATTAGCATTAGAATTTAATAAATTAAGCTTTTCAACTGCTTCTTGGAATGTACGATATTCCATTTACAGTCCTCAAATCATGAAAATACTTTGCACCCTTGGCATGATTCAATAAAAAAAGAAAATAATAATGTTCGCCTTCAACAGGCTTTGCAAATATTATCCTTCCAATTGAATTTCTTTATTTTCTTCTAGTCCAACACTTGGATTTTTTATCCCATACATAATGCTCATGAAATTCCTATAGAGGTATCTCCTAGCCTCTTTATCAATGCAATCCATTCTAAAATATTCAGTAAGCATTGTTTGTTCTTGAAAAATGGTCATTTTTTACAATTGTTGACAGAGTCTTGATTTTGATTGAATAAAATAGTTTGCTTGTCCTCAACATGAAGTTCTAAACACGTTACACATGGGTGCATTTCACTCAAAGAAAATTGATAAATTCTCCATGCAACCTCTTGCGGCAATACCCATCTCCCATACACAAATTGTGCAATTTCATCATGCATATTCTTATTGACCTGAGAGTTATATATTTTCCATATTTTGATAATAACTTAACCATTCCATTCATATGTACTTGATATGTCTACTTGAGATCGATTTCACACAGTAGGTACATGAAAAGGATCAATTCAATCAAGCCTAGCTTGATCAAGTTCAAGTCAAAAGCAATGCAAATGCACTTTTGTGGAAAACACCCTGAAACCCTTAGGATGATTTTTTAAGCATTTGTATTGATGTAATGACTTGTAAATAAGATGAGAAAAAATTAGGAGCCATTAAGCGAATGATTAATCACTCTAATGACATTTTTCAAAATTCATTACAGGTGCTTTTCGGACGAGTTTCTCCTATGACAAACTCAACCGATCCCCTTGATGCATCTCGAGAATGTCCAGGTTCGGTCGAGTTTCCTATACACAGAAATCAACCGATCCATGCACTGGGAAAAACCAAATTTAAGCGATCGACCGAGTTTTATCCAAGATAAATTCTAATGATGCTTCAAATTTGCTTTGTCATATAGTGCAGTCGATCGAGTTATCTTTATTGAAACTCGCCCGATTGCACTGTATGAAGTGTGCAAAAAAAGTAATTCTAACCATTAGAGTGTTGAAAATCTCAAAATTATATATGTTGCAACACCCCAAACGGCTAGAAAATTCCTTAATGCTCCTACCCTCTCGTGGATACCCCCAACTATAAATAGGACCTCTTGGAGTTCATTTTAAGGTTTCTCCTTCATGCTATTCAAGCTCCTAACTATAGTTGAGTGCATCCAGTCCACTTGATCCCCTTTCTCTTTCTTGTTTGCAAAACATCCATATGAGCGAGATAGGATTGGTGTGAGAGAGCTACTTCATTGTAGACTTGTAAAGCAATGCTTCCCTTTCCCCAACCCCTTTCTTCAAGATCAAGTTGGTGAAAGCTTCATCAAGTTGAAGGAGAAGGTGCAAGCTTCTTCAAGGTGTAGAAGAATTTGAAAAAGCTTCTCCAAGGTGAAGGAGAAGGTCAAGGCTGAAAATCTAGGAGTAGAGTGGGTAAATCCTTCAAGGCAAAAGAGTAGTTGCAAGAAGGGGATCTCCTTGGCGAAGGTGTCCAGCTGCTTTCAAGAGTGGGTAAGACCTTGTAGAGGTAGAAGACTCTAGCTCTCTGGATATGTAAGTCCTTGGTTGGTTATTAGATCCCTTGTCCTCAAAGGGAAGTCTGGGTATCCTTGACCCGGAAAAGGAAGGTCAACTAATATGTCTTATAATGAAATATAAGTATACATTGGTTGCAAAATCCTAGGGCTTGACCTCTCTAGGTAGTGGACTGACTTTCTCTTAGTTTGGGGATTGGAACCGCTCTAAATAACGTGTGTCCTTATTTTGTTCAATCTCTTTCATCCTTGCTATGTATGCTTAGTTGCACTACAAATTCAATATTTGCAATTCCATACCTTGTAGTAACTTGAAGGTCTAGCGAATTTTGTACAAGTGTTATTAGCTCTATTCACCCCCCCTCTAGATCCCATGTGATCCAAAAAGTGGTATCAGAGCCACGATCTTCTCTGACAAGATCTCCTATGAGACGAGAAGATGGACAACAACTTACTTGGGTCTCTCAAGTTGGAAGGTGGTTTATCCATGAGACCCCCAATCTTTGACTTCACAAAATTCCTCTATTGGAAGCAAGGGATATAGTTCTACCTTCAAGGGATGAGCTACGACATGTGGAAAGTCATCATCAATCCCAACAAGGATCCGATAGGAGATGCATCTACTTGGGATGAAGCTACACTCAAGAAGATGTAGCTTAATGTGAAGGCAATAAACATCATCTGTGATGCCCTCACTCCCTCCGAGTTCAATCGAATATCCTCTTGGGACACAACCCATGAGATACAAAACAAGTTCTACATCACTTATGAAGGCACAAAGCAAGTCAAGGATTCCAAGATCGCATGCTCAAGGGTCTCCTTGAAAACTTCAAGATGGGCAAGACGGAGAAGGTGGCTAAGATGTACATAAGTCTCAACACCATCATCAATGGACTTGGTTCTTTGGGATACATCATGGATAGAGGGACCATCAACTCCAAGATTCTAAGGTATCTTCCTAAGAGATGGGAATCCAAGGTGACTTCCATTGAAGAAGTTAGAAGCCTTGGTGACATAGACACCGAAGAGCTCATCGACAACCTTCAAGCTCATGAGCCAAGACTTGACAAAAAAGAGGAATATGAGAAGCAAGAAGAGAAGGAATCAAAGAACATCAAATACAATGCATTAAAAGCTCAAGTGGAGGCAATGATTCTCCAATAATAACTTGCTTTCCGGTCTTCTCCTCCTTCCTCGAGTGAAGATGGAGCCCCTAGTAACCATGAAGCAAACTACTCCAAGGGGAAGCACTTCAAGGGAAATCCATACTCCTCCTCCACTCCAAGTAACTATGAGTGTGGGCAAAAGGAGAACTACAAGAATGAATGCGCCAAGGCTAAGAAGTCCTACCACAAGAGTAGTTCCAAGAAGAGAGAGAAGACTACAAGAAGGTTGGCAAGTACAAGAAGAAGGACAAGAAGGAAAGAAGAATCAAGTATGCAACCCATGTCGCATGGGAAGAATCTTCTTCACATGATTCTAGCTTCAATGAAGGAGAATGTCATCTTGCTCTCATGGCCTCTACAAGTGAAAACATTGGTGAGGTAATTGAGGTAAGATTACATGAGTTATCTAAGGAAACTCTCATTGATATGCTTAATGTTACCCGCTATTCTTATTTCAAATGTAAAACCAAGAAGAAGAGGTTAGGGAAGATCATAGATGATTTGTATGCTAAGATTGACATTCTTTATCAAAATGAGAAATTGCATCTTGATAGTATTGATTCCCTACATGGCCAATTTCTTGATCTTGAGCTACAATACAATGAAGTTGAAGTATAGAATGATATCTACCTTAAAAACATCAATAGTCTTAAGGAAGAAAACCTAACCCGCCTTGATGAGTTTGTCTTTCTTAATACTGAAAATGATGATCCTAGACATGCCTGTGATGCTATTAATGATGAGAATAGGATTTATCTTGATGATCTTATCTTGCTTAGAACTGAAAATGCTAGATTGCTTGCTCAAATTAATGATCTTTCTTCTAGACCTCTATTGCGTAGTAATGAGGTAGCTAGCATTACTCTTGAGAGAGATTCCTATCATGCTAAAGCCCTCTATTTGGATGCCAACTTACTTCATGCACAAGATGATCTTGCTAGTTTATCTTCTATTGTCATTACTCTTAGTGATGATAATCACAACCTTAGAGCTTCCTTGCAGAAATTCCTCAAAGGGAAAAGTATCTAACTGAAGTTAAAGATCACTCTAACAAACATAGTGGTAAAAGTGGTTTGGGATATGAGGGAGCTCCACAGAGCAAGAGCAAGGGAAAGGGTAAGAAAAAGAGTAAGGGACCTCCTATCTTCCATGGAAAGTCATCCAGCTCTAAGAAACCTATGGTTTGTGTGCATTGCAAGAGTGATGACCATTACTCTACTCATTGTCTTTATAGAGAGAAGGGGACCAACCCAAAGATGAAATGGGTCCCCAAGCTAACACCCGATCCCAAGGTATGAATTAGGCACCAACATCTTCCTTTCTTGTAGGTAAAAGGAAAATGGATTGTTGATAGTGGTTGCTCAAAGCATATGACAGGTGAAACTAGTCACTTCAACCAATTCACAAAGAACAACAAAGGTAAAGTGATATGTGAGGGTGATGTTGGTGATTCACTATGCATTAATAATATTCTTCTTATGGATGGCCTACATCACAATTTAATTAGTGTTAGTTAATTATGTGATATTGACTATCTTGTTATTTTTACCTCACTTGAATGCTTGCTTCTAGATTCCCTCTCCTAGAATGTTATACATAAAGGAACTAGAAATGGTAATCTCTATGTTATTGTGCTTGACTCTATTAAGCCTATTGTTGGTAGATGCCTTGTTGTTAATTCTAATGAGATTTCTTTGTGGCACCGTAGGATTGGTCATGTAAATAAATTGAAGAAGTTGAGCAAAAAGGAATTGGTCAAGGGATTTCCTAAATGGTTTTTGAGAAGGATGAGGAAAGCCAACCTTGTACCCAAGGAAAGCAAATCAAATCCTCCTTTAAATCCAAAGGAGACCTTAGAACCTAGAGAGCTCTTGAACTTCTTCACATTGATCTATTTCGACCAATGAGAACTCAATCACTTCATGGTAGCAAGTATTGCCTTGTGATTGTCGATGATTTTTCTCACTAAACTTGGACCTTCTTTTTTATTTCAAAAAGTGATACTCTTGATGTTTACTCAGATTTTTGTAAATGAGTTGAAAATGAAGCTTCTTTTCAGATTGTCTCCATCCGCAATGTCCATGGGGGAGGATTTGAAAATGACTTGTTTGAATAGTTTTGTGAGGAATCCGGGTATGCACATAACTTTTCTTCACCTTGAATACCTCAACAAAATGGGGTTGTAGGGAGAAAGAATAGGTCGCTACAGGAAATGGCTAGGAATATGATTCTAGAGTATGATACTCCAAAGAAGTTTTGTGTCGGAGTCGTTAGCACCTCATGTTTTGTGCAAAATTGGTTTTTCACTCATCCATCTTTGAATAAAACCCCTTATGTGTTATGGTGTGGTACAAAGCCCTCTATTGATTTCTTTCATGTTTCAGATTATCCTTGTTTTGTTTTGAACATCAAGGATTCTCTCGATAAGTTTGATATGAAATTGTACAAGGCTTTCTTTCTTGGTTATAGAACTACTAGCAAGGCTTATAGAGTATTTAGAATTGAACTATCTAAAGTATAAGAATCTATCAATGTTAAATTCTTAAAGACTAACCCCTCTATTTCCAAGAATATTGTTAATGATGATGTTGTAGATGAGGTGATCCCTCACTTGAAAGAACTCTACAATGTTGATAAAGGAAAAGAGGTGATAGTTGATGAAGAAGAGAAAGAAGAAGAAAAGAAGGATCCTACTCCCCGCTTTGCAAAGCATAATCCAAAAGAGCTCATCATAGGTAATCCCTTTGAAAGGGTGAAGATGCAGGCCATATACAACAAGTCACAAGCCAACATCACCTTCATCTCTCAACTAGATCTAAAGAATGTCAAAGAAGCTCTCAGTGACTATGAATGGATCCTAGCCATGCAAGAAGAGTTAGAACAATTTGAAAAGAACAAAGTGTGGACCCTAGTGTCAATACCAAGTGATAGAAAGAACATTGGCACCAAGTGGGTCTACCGCAACAAGCTTGTTGAAAGCGAAAATGTGGTAAGGAACAAATCAAGGTTAGTAGCTCAAGGTTACAACCAACAAGAAGGTATTGATTTTGAAATAATTAAAGAATTTTTTGCTAGACAATGGCTATATCATGAGCAAAGTCGATTCTACTCTATTTCTAAAACACACTTCTAGCAAATTTTTGATCATGCAAATATATGTTGATGATATTATCTTTGGCGGGACTAATCTTGATCTTTGTAAGGAGTTTATCTCTCTTATGCAGAGTGAGTTCAAGATGAGCATGATGGGGGAGCTTACTTTCTTCCATGACTTCCAAATCAAGAAAACCAAGGAAGGTAACTTCATCAACCAAAGCAAGTACACTAGTGAAATTCTCAAACGCTTTGGGATGAAGAACACCAAGCTGATGGACACCCTCAAGTCAAACAACACAAAGCTTGACAAAGATGAAGAAGGTGAGAAAGTGGATGAGAAGCTCTGTAGAGGTCTGATTGGAAGTTTACTTTATTTAACTGCCTCTAGACCTGACATAATGTTTTGTGTTGGATTGTGTGCTTAATTTCAATCAAATCCTACAAAATCACATCTCATAGCGGTTAAGAGGATTTTGAGGTATATAGCCAAAACTCAAAATTCTAGACTATAGTATCCCAAGTCAAGGGACTTTACTCTTACTACCTATAGCGATGCTGATTATGTATGGTGCTTGATTGATAGAAAGTGCAAAAGTAGCACTTGCTTCTTCCTAGGACCGAGCTTGGTTACTTAGTTTTCTAAGAACCAAGCCAGAGTGACCCTTTCAACTACTGAATTTGAATACATAACAGTTGGGAGTTGTTGTGCCCAAGTCCTATGGATGAAGTAAATGCTTCAAGACTTTAACATTCATTTTGATGCTTCTCCTATCTATTGTGACAATACTAGTGCAATTAATCTCTCTTATAATCCTATATTGCATAGTAGCGTGAAACATATAGAGGCCTATCATCACTTTCTTCGTAACCACATTGCCAAGAAGGATATCTATATCACACATGTGGATATGGAGAATCATCTTGCAAACATTTTCACTAAACCTCTAGATAGAGAGAAATTTACTTTTGTTAGATTAAAACTACTCATAATTTCTCTTGATGATATAGACATGCAATCTAGCTAGATGTTATCATACCTACATGTTTCTTGCTTATAATTGGTCATATTTTACTTTAATGTGCTATAATTGGCATGTTTTCATGCCTTGTTTTACTTATTTTTGGCTATGTTTTTGCAAACTCATGTTTTATAAAAAAATAGTATCCAATGATGAGTGGTATGTTCAAAATGCAAGAGAAGCTACATAAATAAATTATATATCACTCTAGAATCTTAGAATTAAATTCTATATTTTGGATAGGTTCACCGTTTGGTCAAGTTTGACTTGGTATAACTCGACCGATCCCTGGCTGAGGATCGAGCTTTAATGCAAGTTTGATTGAGTTTCCTACACACAGAACTTGACCGATCACACAACTGGAAGCAAATTAAAAGGGGCAATCAACCAACTTTTCTTCCTGTCAATTAGAGAACGTCGACCAATAACTGGCCTCTAGCACTCGTCCTTCAACCCTAGGCTAGCCCAATCTCTCCTAAACCCTTTGTATCCTCTGATTCGACCCTCCTTTCCTTTCCCATCCGTGATCTAGGTGGTTTGGTGACCTGCTTGTGGCATTTTCCTTCTCGTTTGGTGGTCTTTTCATCTCAATCCGACCTAGATGGCCTCCAACCATAGGAAACGATCTGCCCCAGCTAGAGCTCCATCTTCCTCCTCTGCTCCTCGCCATGTCTCCTTTGATGGCACCTCACTATAGGAAACTAGAGCATTAACGTCAAATATTATGATGATTATTTTCTTGTCATTATATACATGGTAAAAGCGACAACTAAAACTTGTGGTCACGATTAATATAGGTAATAATGATCTTTTTTTATTCTATCACAAGTATTGTAGTGATTCTGTCATCATAACTCTCCTCTCATCTACATACTATATCAAAACTTGTTCTATACTCTTTTCTACTCTTTCAAATATAATAAATTTTGGCACTTTTATATTTATCCTCTTGATGATATTTGATAAAACTGTCAAACAAATCCACTTCCACCAAAACATCGGCCAATCTTTCCTCTATTCTCATGCATGACCCATTTTTAGTTTTTTCTCATCGCTCCTCTATCCTCAAATGCTAGGATTGACGATGCATCTTCTTGAGATAGATTGGTCATTTTTCTCCCAAATCCCAATGACGCATGTCGTGGAGCAGCTTCTTCCTGGACACACCTCTTCTTACCGCCGGAGCGACATCATTCATTCTAGATTCTGGCAGAAGAAGTGTGTTCTTTATTCTAGGATCGACTCCCTCCTAGTTTTATAATCACACGACAAGCAATCACAATGCAAATTAGGTTACTAAACCTCTCCCTTACTATAATAAGGCATGCAAAACTGACATACCCCATCATATAGGGTGCATGTTAGAAGTTGACCAGCTCCAGCTCAACACTTCCACGGGCCATTGAGAGAGATTGGGTCACCAGAGGAGGCAATGATGACTAAGGCGCGTCAACAAGGCCAAGAATTAGTTTGTTTTGTTGTCGATTTGTGTGTTTTATATCCCTACTTGTTCTTGGTAAGAGTTCCCTTTGATAGGCTTTATTACCATCAATACCCCCTCAGACTAAGAAAGTTTAATAGCCATTAGTAGTGTACAGCTGTATGATTCTTGTTGCTATATTATACACTAAATGTGCAAAGTTAAGTAATTGAGTGTTGACCTAAGTGTTATACATTGTCCATATTTTCATAATGACTTAACCATTGCATTCATATGTATCTAATATGTTTATTTAAGGTTGATTTTAGGTATTAGGTTCATGAAAAGGATCAAATCAACAAAACCCTATCTTGGTTTAGTTCAAGTTAAAAGCAATACAAATGCGTGTTTTGGGAAAACACTCCAAATCACCTTATAAATTTTTTGTAATCGTTTGTATTGATGATATGACTTGTAACTAAGATGATAATAAATCAGGGACACTTAATTCGAACGTTTGATCACTTAAATATCATTTTGTAAAATTCATCACAGGCACTTCATCGATCAAGTTACAATCTCGACTGATCCTTGATGGATTTTGAGAATGATAGCGATTGGTTGAGTTGCCTATCCACAGAACTTGATCGACGATCTCTCTGTCCAAGATTGATTTAAGTGGATCGGTCGAGTTACCACCAGGACAAACTCGACCGATGGGTTAAATTGGTCTTATCGTAGAGTGGGATCAATCAGGTTATCTTTATTGAAACTCGACCGATTGTATTGTATAGAAAGCACTGAAAAAGTGATTCTAACCGTTAGAGAGCTGCAAATCTTGAAATTACAGCCATTGCAACCCTCCAAATGGCTAGAAAACATTCACAAATGTTCCCACACTCTAGTAGACACCTCCACCTATAAATAGGACCCCTTCGAGTTCATTCCAAGTTTGCTCATTCATGCTATTCAACGTCCTTGTCATAGTTGAGTGCTATTAGTCCACTTGAGCCCCTTTCTCTCTCTTTATTACACTTCATTTCGTTCATATGAGTGAGATAGGACTTATATGAGAGAGTTTCTTCAGTGTACTCTTGTAAAGATCTCAAAGTTCCTCCCTCCCAACCTCTCTCTTGAAGATCTAGTTGATGAAGGCTTCTCCAAGTAAAGGAGAATGTGCTTGAAGCTTCTCCGAGTGAAGGAAATGGACAAGGTGGAAGATCCAAGGAGTTGAGTAGGTAAATCCTCCAGGAGGAAGACTCGTTGCAAGAAGGGGATCACCTTGGTGAAAGCATCCAACTGCTTGCAAGAGTGGGTAAGACCTTGGCGAGGTAAAAGATTAGCTCTTGGATAGGTAAGACCTTGTTTGTAAGGTTGTTGGCTCCCTTGGCCTCAAAGGAAAGTTGGGTATCTTTGTCTTGGAAAAGGAAGGTCAATTGTTTTAACTCTTATAAGTGAATATAAGGAGTAGACATCTTAGAAATCATAGAGCTTGACCTCTCTAGGTAGTGGACTGACTCTCTCCTAATTTGGAGAGTGGAACCACTCTAAAATAGCTTGTTCAATTGGTTGCTTTATTCTCTCTCATCCTTTCTATGTATGCTTGAATTGCCATCAAGTTCACTATTTGCAATTGAGTTTATTTGAAGTAAATTGAAGGTCTAACAAGTTTTGTGTAAGTGTTTTTAGCTCTATTCACCCCCCTATAGAGCCCTTAGATCCAACAAGTGGTATTACAGCCAAAATCTTATCTGACACATCTCCCATGAGAGGAGAAGATGGGCGACAACCTGCTTGGTTCTCTCAACCTAGAGGGAAGCTTCTCCATGCGACCACCAGTCTTCAATGACACCAACCTCCTCTATTGGAAACGAAGGATGTAGTTCTTCCTCCAAGGGATGAAATACGACATGTGGAAGGTATTGATCCTCCCATACAAGGAGTCAATAGGTGATGTAGCTAATTGGGATCAAGCTAGAGTCAAGAAGGGCACAACTTAATGCCAAGGCAATTAGCATCATCTATGTTGCCCTCACTCCTTCCGAGTTCAACTAAATCTCATCTTGGGACACAACCCATGAGGTTTAGAACAAGTTGTGCATCGCTTATGAAGGTACGCAACAAGTCAAGGAGTCCAAGATTTACATGCTCAATGGGCTGCTTGAGAACTTCAAGATGGGAAAGAAGGAGAGAGTGGTAGACATGTACTCCTGGCTCAACACCATCATCAACGGGCTGACTGCTTTGGGTCACACCTTGGATGGGGGGCTATCAACTTAAAGATCTTAAGGTCCCTTCCCAAGAGATGGGAACCAAAGGTGAGTTCAATTGAAGAAGTAAGAAGCCTTGGAGATCCAGCCACAAAGGAGCTCATTAGCAATCTTCAAGCCCACGAGTCAAGGCTAGACAAGCAAGAAGAAGATGAGAAGTAAGAAGATAAGGAGTCAAAGAAAGTTAAAGATAATGCCTTCAAAGCCCAAGTGGAGGCAATGATCCTTCAACAGCTTGTCGGTCCTCTCCTACCTCCTCAAGTGAAGGTGATAGCCCTAGTGATCATGAAGCAGACTATTCCAAGGGCAAAAACTTTAAGGGAAAGTCTTCCTCATCCTCAACTCCAAGATGATACGAATGTGGACAACAAGGGAACTACAAGAATGAATACCCAAAGGCTAAGAAGAGCCACCACAAGAGCAACCACAAGAAGAAAGATGATTACAAAAAGGAAGGCAAGTACAAGAGGAGGGAAAAGAAATAGAAAAGAAGCAAGAATTCAGCTCATGCGGCTTGGGAAGAATCCTCTTCAAGTGGCTAGAGCTCCAATGAAGGATTATGACACCTTGCACTCATGGCCTCTACAAGTGAATACATAAGTGAGGTAAGATTGCATGAGTTATCCAAAGAAACTATCATTGATATGCTTAATGCTGCCCACTCTTCTTATTCCAAATGTAAATCTAAGAAGAAGAGGTTGGGTAAGATTATTGACGATCTCTGTGCTAAAATTGACATTCTTGATAAAAATGAAAAGTTTCACCTTGATAGTATTGATTCTTTGTAAGGGCAATTTCTTGATCTTGAGCTCCAATACAATGGATTTGAAGTTGAGAATAGCGTCAACCTTAAGAACATCACTAGTCTTAAGGAAGAAAACCAAGCCCTAGTAGATAAGCTTGCTTTGCTTGAAACTAAAATTAATGATCTTAAGCTTGCTTGTAATACTACAAAGGATGAAAATAGAATCTATCTTGATGAACTTGTGTTGCTTAGAACTGAAAATGCTAGGTTGCTTGCTCAAATTAATGATCAATCTGCTAGACCTATTTTGCCTAGTAATGAAGTTGCTTCTATTTCTTTGGAAAGAGATTTTTTTTTACTAAAGTCCACTGTTTAGAGGCCGACCTGTTGGGTTTTGTGGAGAAAACATGTGCGGCGGAAGCAATAAAATCCACGCAACCCGAAACAGGATCTCGTCGACAACAGCGTGTTTGGAAGGAGTGTTTGCAGGATATACCTTATCGCGGAGCAAGTCCGGCGATGTCCCGTTGCACGACGGTGCAACACTGCTGACCTACACGGACGGAACTTCTCTCCCGTTCGCTATCGCAGGTTGATCCGGCGGCGCTTCTTTGCGGCAGTGATGTCCGCCGCTCGTAGCGCGTACAAGTGGTCGTCGACATCCTCCGAACGCAGGCGTCTCAGCGTCTGCGTCTCTACTTCGTCCACGCGGATGGACGGAACTCCACGTCGCGCTTCCCAAGCCGGCGGGAAGGAGTATGTCTCTGCGGCGGCGTGCTAGCGGCGCGTTGCTCTCCTTTCTCTCCTAAGGACGGCGACGGCTAGGTTTACATACGTGAGCGTAAACTGAAAAAACCTATATCTATCTTATATAGATATCGGCCGTCAATCCTCCTTTAAACAGGATACAAAGGAAAATAGGATTTCCTAAACCCATCGGTAAACAGAAACGTTGCGTTAATTAAAACGCTCGTGGATTAATTAGAATATTATGGAATTCATTAATTAACCAAATAATCGCATTAATTGATTAATTAATATCTGACTCCATGCAATCACTTGGGATGGCTCTACGGGCATACATATACCAACACAACCTACTGCATGCTAATGATGATATTGCTCATTTAACTTCTATTGTTGTCACTCTTATTGATGATACTCACAAATTGAGAGCCACTTTGCAAACTTTCCTCAAATTAAAGAAGTCCCTTGATGAAGTCCTGGATCACTCCACCAAACATAGTGGTACTAGTGGTTTAGGATATGAAGGTGCTTCAAAAGGCAAAGGCAAAGGCAAAGAAAAAGGTAAGAAGAAGAGAAAGGGACCTCCAATCTTCCATGGAGAGTCTTCCAGATCTCAGAACCCTATGGCGTGCTACTCATTGTAAAAGTAATGACCACTATTCTACTTATTGTCCTTACAAGAAGAAGGGGACCAACCCAAAGATGAAATGGGTCCCCAAGCTAACCCTAGATCCCAAAGTTTGAATTGGGCACCAATTATCTTCCTTTTTGTAGGAAAAAGACAAATGGATTGTTGATAGTGGCTTTTCAAAACACATAAAGGGTGAAATCAGCCATTTCAATCAATTCACCAAAAAGAAAGGAGGATCAGTGACATTTGGGGACAACAAGGGTAAGGTAATAGGTGAGGGTGATGTAGGTAATTCATTTTGCATCAAGAATGTACTTCTTGTGGATGGCTTACATCATAATTTAATAAGTGTTAGTCAACTTTGTGATAATGGTTATCTCGTTCTATTTACTTCTTTAGAATGCTTGCTTCTAGATTCCCTCTCCTATAATGTCATATATAAGGGAACTAGAAATGGTAATCTTTATCTTATTGTTCTTAACTCTATCAATCCTATTGTTGGTAGATGTCTTATTGCCAATTCAAATGATATTTCTTTATGGAACCGTAGGCTTGGTCATGTAAATATGCATCAAAGGAAGAAGTTGAGCAAAAAGGACTTGGTGAAGGGACTTCCAAATTGGATTTTGAAAAGGATGAGGAATGAAAACATGTACCCAAGGAAAGCAAACCAAGTCCTCCTCCAAATCCAAAGGAGTCCTTAGAACTAAGAGATCTCTTGATCTTCTTCACATTGATCTATTTGGACCGATGCGCACTCAATCGCTTCGTGGTACCAAGTATTGCCTTGTGATTTTTGATGACTTTTCTTGCTATACTTAGACTTTCTTCCTTGTTTCAAAAAGTGATACTCTCGATGTTTTCTTGACTTTTTGTAAATGAGTGGAAAATGAAGATTCTTTCCAGATTGTTTCTAACTGTAGTGATCATGGGGGAGAGTTTGAAAATGATTTGTTTAAACATTTTTGTGAGGAATTCGACTATGCACATAACTTTTCTCCACCTCGAACGCCTCAAAAAATGGGATTGTAGAGAGGAAGGATATGTCACTATATGAGATGGCTAGGACTATTCTTCTAGAGTACAACACTCTAAAGAAGTTTTGGGAGGAAGTCGTTAGTACTTCATGTTTTGTGCAAAACTGGGTTTTTACTCATCCCTCTTTAAAGAAAACCCCTTATGAGCTATGACGTGGTAGAAAACCCTCCATTGATTTCTTTCATGTTTTTGGGTGTCCTTGTTTTGTTTTAAACACCAAGGATTCTCTTGACAAGTTTGATCTGAAGTCCTACAAGGCATTCTTTCTTGGCTACAACACTACCAACAAGGCTTATAGAGTGTTTAACATTGAATTGTGCAAAGTAGAAGAACCTATAAATGTTAGATTTGCTAAGACTATCCCCTTTATTTCCAAGAATGTTTCAAATAATGATGTTGTAGGTGAGGTGATCCCTCTCTTGAAATAACTCAACATTGCTGATAAAGGAAAGGAGGTGTTAGTTGATGAAGAAGAGAAAGATGAACAAAAGAAGGATCCAACCCCCCGCTTTGCAAAGCAACATCCTAAAGAGCTAATAATAAGCAATCCTTTTGAAAGGGTGAAGACGCGGGCTGCCTACAACAAATAACAAACAAAAAACACCTTCATCTCTCAACTTGAGCCTAAAGATGTCAAAGAAGCTCTAAAGGATGACGAATGGATCCTCACCATGAAAGAAGAAGTGGAGCAGTTTGAAAAGAACCGAGTGTAGACTCTAGTGTCAAGACCAAGTGATAGAAAGATCATTGGAACCAAATGGTTCTACCACAACAAGCTAGATGAAAGTGGCAAAGTGGTAAGGAACAAAGCAAGGTTAGTTTCTCAAGGCTACAATCAACAAGAAGGTATAGATTTTGATGAAACATATGCACCTGCAAATAGACTTGAGTCAATTAGGATGTTGCTTGCTTTTACCAATCACAAGAAAGTTCTTATTTATCAAATGGATGTTAAAAGTGCATTTTTGAATGGTACAATTGAGGAGGAAGTGTATGTTGCACAACCTTTGGGCTTTGAACATGATAACTTTCCTAACCATGTTTATTTGTTGCAAAAAGCTCTCTATGGTCTCAAACAAACACCTAGATGTTGGTAGGAGAAACTAAAGAACTTTTTGTTAGACAATTGCTATATCATGAGCAAAGTAGATTCTATCTTGTTTCTAAAGCACACTTCAAACAATTTTCTTATTATTCAAATTTATGTTGATGACATTATTTTTGGTGGAAGTAATCTTGATCTTTGCAAGGAATTTAGTGATCTTATGCATAGTGAATTTGAGATGAGCATTATGAGGGAGATTACTTTCTTCCTCGGCTTCCAAATCAAGAAAACCAAGTAAGGTAACTTCATCAACCAAGGAAAGTACACAAGTGAGCTACTTAAGCGCTTTGGGATGGAGAGTACATGCCGATGGACACCCCCATGTCAAACATCACATAGCTTGATAGAGATGAAGAAGGTGAAAAGGTAGATGGGAAGCTCTATAGAGGTATGGATGAAAGTTTACTTTATTTAACTACCTCTAGACATGACATAATGTTTAGTGTTGTCTTGTGTGATCACTTTCAATCAAATACTAATAAATCACATCTTATAGCGATTAAGCAGATTTTAAGGTATCTAGCCAAAACCCAAAATTTTGGACTATGGTATCCTAAAAGGGACTTTACTCTTACTTATGTGGATTACACATGGTGCTTGATTGATAGAAAGTGCACAAGTGGCACTTGCTTCTTCCTAGGACCTAGCCTAGTTTCTTGGTTCTCCAAGAAGTAAAGCACTGTGGCTCTTTCAACTACTGAGGCTGAATACATTGCAGCTGGAAACTTTTATGCTCAAGTCCTTTTGGATGAAGCAAATGCTCCAAGACTTTAAGATTAATTTTGATGCTTAGCCTATCTATTGTGATAAAACTAGTGTAGTTAACTTGTCTTATAATCCTATATTGCACAATAGAGCTAAACATATAGAGGTTTTTCATCGCTTTCTTCGTGACCACATTGCCAAGAAGGATATTTATATCACACATGTGGATACAGAGAATCAACTTGTAGACGTTTTCACTAAACCTCTAGCTAGAGAGAAATTTGCTTTTATCAGATCAAAATTGTTTATAACTGCTCTTGATGATAATGACATGCCTTATAGCTAGTTTTTCTCTTACATATATGTTTTTTGCTTAAAATTGATCATCTCTTATTGCCTTTTTCTATGCCTTGTTTCGCTTGTTTTGGGTATTTTTTGCAAACACTTGTTTTATCACAAAATAGTACCCTATGATCTATGAAATTTGCCTCAATACGTATAAAATGCATAATAGGCTAAAGAAATAAATTTAATTAGCACCCTAGAGGCTAGGAATTAATATTTCAAGTTTTTGGACAAGCTACCTGTCAGTCGAATCGCCAACTCAACCGATCCCTTGGCCGAATGTTAAGTGAACATGTCAATAAGTGGAGTTTCCCAAACTCAGAACTTGACCAATGACTGAGCTGAACCAAACTTAAATAGGGTTCGGCTGTCATTTCTCCCTCTCAAATAGAGAAAATTTGACCAATTTCCCACCTCCGGCTCCCTTAATCTTCAACCCTAGGTTCGCACATCCCTTCCATTGCCTAGCTTTCCTTGCCTCTTCCCACACCCATCCTAGGTGGTTAGATGACCTATTGGTGAGGATCTCTCCTTCTTTTGGTTGCTTTTGCCTCTCAATCCGATTTCATGGCATCCAATTGAAGGAAAAGAGCCGCCCCTAGTGGAGCTAATCCATCCTCCTCTAACCCTCGCCTCATATTCTTTTATGGAACCTCTTTTGTCTCCTCTGAGGCCCTAAATTACTATGAATACCTCCTTCCCAGGAACCCTTTCCCATTTAGAGACTTGTTTGAGCCTCATCTCACCATGAAGAAGGCCATCTCAGAGGTTTTTGAGCTTTTCCATACCCATCACCTAGGTACATTGTGCGCATAATGCTGGTGTTTTCAAAATTCCATTACAAGCATCAAGGTGGTCCATGAATTTTATGCCAATCTTTCATGGAACTACGACACTATAGTGATACTACCCAATATCCAAGTAATCCTCACTTCCATGATTGATGTGACCAAATTCATAATCTTTGAAGACTCCTTGAATATTTTTTTCAATGGAAGTGAGGTCATCGACACATGGAGGAAGGACTATCCTGACTATTTTGACCTTTTGGACCCCAAGGCTTTATATAAGAACTTTGATCTTACTCCCCCTAACACCTATAAGTTATTGAAGAAGCATAAGGTACACTATAGTAAGAAGTTGACCTTGCCATGCTCTTCCCTCGATCTCAAAAATAGACTGCTCGTATTAGTTGTTAACTGCAATGTCCACCCGAAGAAGAATCAAACAGACATTATAGAGAACACTGTTGTGATCATGTACTGTCTTTTAAAGAACATTGGAGTCAAGTGGTCATGATACATTATACACTACATGACATGATTTGACTCCACAAAGAACACCCGGGGTACCCACCCACCCTACTCTGCCTTGATCTGTGGTCTTTTCACTTTTGCTACCAAGAAATCTCTTATCCACGATCTCAATTACAAAGCCAGTCAGAAAGGAGTTTGCATTAGTGAAAACACAATCAAGAAGACCTTCCTACCTACCTCTTCCACCACACTTAGACCCTCCACATCTACCTCCACCCAGGTACCTCCACCTCCACCACCACCCCGACCTGACCACACCTCTTTCTCGGTGTCAAACGAGGCCCTCATGGGTTACATGAAGCACCAATAGGCGTACAATCTTCAAGTCCAAGACCACCTACACCAGGACTTGTGTCAGATCATGTCTACCATGAACCTATCCTATATCCATCCCTACCCTACCTACCATCCATACCCAGGCGGTGACTATGCTTCCTATGAATATTGTCATTTCTACCTAACCCCACCATTTGTTGCTTCCGCTGCCACACATGCTACAGATGGTGGACCCGCCCCTGCCCTTGGTGTGCTTCCTTCTCTGGATCTACCTACTGGCCCTTTAGCTACCCTACTTGCCAGTCTTGGGACCTCTGCTCCCACCTTCCCATAGGCACAAGAGTTACTTGCTCTTGGAATGTCTTAGGAGGAGCAGAATGCCAGATGCCCCGATCGTGGTTTTGTTCCTCCTACCGATGCAGAGATGCCTGACCAGCCTGCTGAGGATGTTGTTGATGATGATGAGGGAACTGAGGATGATGGACCTGATGTTGGTTCTGATGAAAGCTTTGTTGGAACCTCTGGTGATGAAGGTGATGCTACTATCTCTATTGCACCTTCAGATGGTGATGAGGACCACGAGCCTGAGGTTGGCGATGATGATGCAGATGATGACACCTTTGACATAGACAACATAGATGTTGCTTAGATGTTTTAGTTCTTTAGTTTTAGGTGTTGATAATATCTATATTTTTAGACTTTTATGTACTAAGACATTTGGGCATTGTATCTGAGGCTTACTATTTTATCATCTTAGTTTTTTATTGTTGGTTTATGGTTCATTTTGAGAGGACATGTTCCTAGTGTTGTAATCTTAATCTTATGTACCCTGACTCTTTAGTTGACACTATCTTATGAGTTTGTGGTACGTTATCCCATATTTTGATTGTGACATTGGATTGCTTATTTCTCTTGCTTTGTCTCTGTTTGATGTGTGCTATACGTGGTTGACTATTTTAGCATGTTCTTGTGGAGAAGACATGTGTTTCAATTTCTTCTACCCCCTACCTTTTTTATATGAAAAAGGGGGAGAAGTGATCTCAACCATATTATTTACCGCATATAGTATACATATGTTCTATGGTTATTTGTGGATAGACTAACCATTAAGGCTTAAGTAAGCATGAATTGAGGAAGAGAAATTCACATTGTTCAATCATGTATCCCCTTGCAATTCACAAGGCAAAAGGTTCAACTTTCATATCCTTTAAAGAAGGTAAAAGTTAAATTTTCATATCCTTTTCAATATGTTGAGGAATGGTTTGTCATTGTCAAAAAGGGGGAGAATGTTAACCTAAGTGTTATACATTGTCCATATTTAGATAATGATTTAACCATTCCATTAATATGTATCTAATATGTTTGTTTAAGATTGATTTCATGTATTAGGTACATGAAAAGGATCAAATCAACAAAACCCTAGCTTGGTTTAGTTCAAGTCAAAAGCACTACAAATGCACATTTTGGGAAAACACTCCAAATCACCTTAGAACATTTTTGTAATCATTTCTACTGATGATATGAATTGTAACTAAGATGAGAAAAATCAGGGACACTTAATTCAAACGTTTGATCACTTAAATATTATTTTGTAAAATTCATCACATGCACTTCATCAGTCAAGTTACAATCTCGACCAATCCTTGATGGATTTTGAGAATGAGATAGATCGATTGAGTTGTCTATCCACAAAACTCGATCGACGATCTCTCTGCCTAAGATTGATTTAAGTGGATCGGTCAAGTTGCCACTAGGACAAACTCGACTGATGGTTTAAATTAGTCATGTCACATAGTGGGATCGGTCGAGTTAACTTTATTGAAACTCGACCCATTGCACTGTACTGAAAATGCATAAAAAATGATTCTGACTGTTGGAGAGTTGCAAATCTCGAAATTATATCCGTTGCAACCCTTTGAACGGCTACAAAATGTTCAAAAGTGTTCCCACACTCTAGTGGACACCCCCACCTATAAATATGACCCCTTGGAGTTCATTCCAAGTTTTCTCATTCATGATATTCAAGGTCCTTGCCATAGTTGAGTGCTATTAGTCCACTTGAGCCCCTTTCTCTCTCTTGATTACACTTCATTTTGTTCATATGAGTGAGATAGGACTTGTGTGAGCGAGATTCCTCAGTGTACTCTTGTTAAGCTCTCAAAGTTCCTCCTTCCCAATCTCTCTCTTGAATATCTAGTTGATGAAGGCTTCTCCGAGTGAAGAAGAAGGTGCTCAAAGCTTCTCCGAGTGAAGTAGAAGGACAAGGCGGAAGATCCAAGGAGCTGAGTAGGTAAATCCTCCAGATGGAAGACTTGTTGCAAGAAAGGGATCACCTTGGTGAAGGCGTCCAGCTGCTTGCAAGAGTGGGTAAGACCTTGCTGAGGTAGAAGACTAGCTCTTATATAGGTAAGACCTTGTTTGTAAGCTTGTTGGCTCCCCTGGACTCAAAGGGAAGCTGGGTATCCTTGTCCCAGAAAAGGAAGGTCAATTTTTGTAACTCTTATAAGTGAATATAAGGAGTAGACATTTTAGAAATCCTAGAGCTTGACCTCTGTAGGTAGTGGACTAACTCTCTCCTAGTTTGTAGAGTGGAAGCACTCTAAAATAGCTTGTTCAATTGGTTGCTTCAATCTCTCTCATCCTTACTATGTATGTTTGAATTGCCATCGAATTCACTAATTGCAATTGAGCTTATTTGAAGTAACTTGAAGGTCTAAAAAGTTTTGTGTAAGTGCATTTAACTCTATTCACCCCCCTCTAGAGCCCTTAGATCCAACAGAGAGAAGAGGAGAAGACGTTTAAAAGGTCCTATTGAGGTAAAATGCTAGCAAACATATGGCTCATATCAAGCAAACATCTAGGAGAATTGGCTGCTAAGGCCTCTGTAAGTTGTATGACGAAGTGCAATCTGTGGGTCACCATGTTTGAGCATTCTTATCTAGATGACTAGAATATTGTTGCTTGGACCTTATCTTACACCTTTTTTATTCAAGGAAAAGTTTACTAAGGAATACATTCATTAAGCTTATGAATGTATCATTCCATTTGTACATAGTTTGATGACTTAACTTATTTTAGTGATTGTATACCACAATTGGTATTTTGTGAGATCACATAAACAATGACATCCTACAACTAGAATTAAGTTCATAACCAAGTATAGGACCAACCCCTTTCTAGGATTAGGGGGGAGTGAATGCAAATCTAGAGAATCCAGTTAAAAAGGATTTGATATAGTATCCAAAAAAACTCAGCAACAACATTATATTGCAGCTCTCATTACGCATGTAATGCTTTCACTTTGCACTAAATATTTTAAGAGCACATAAATAGAACAAATTCTATATCTATATATTTGGTTGTGAGATTTTCCTTTTGAACAATGTAATGCATCTTATATATCAATTTTTTCATTTGGTAACTTTCCAGTCCACCATTATTGTTCTTTTTATCATTAGCTTCCTCTCCTCGAATTCATGTATACCAAGTGCAAGTTAGGAATATTGTTACCCAAAACCAAAACATAGGGACTATCCCTCTTAAATTTATTCCATTCAATTTGTTTGTACAATGTTATGCATCATATTCACTGATTTGTTTTATTTGTTAACTTCCTATTCCACCATTAATGTACTTTATCATTAGCTTTCCCTCCTTGAATTCATGTATACCAAGTGCAAGTTAAGACTACAGTTAGCTACGACCAAAACATAGGGATTAATCATATCCTTGATGATTTTGAGGAAAATCCCTCTTTAATATATTGCATTCACATTGATTCTACAATGTTATGCATCACATTCACCAATTTGTTTCATTTGGTAACTTTTTAGTCCACTATTAATGTACTTTTTGTCATTAACTTTCCCTCATTGAATTCATGTACACAAATGCAAGTTACAATACAATTACCCACAACTATAACATAGGTTTAAGCTTTTTTCTTGATGATTTGGAGTAAAATCCCTCTTCAATTTATTCCATACATGTTTGTATAGTGTTGTGCATCCTATTCACCATTTCCCTCATTGGTATTCCCATTTATAGTCAATTTCCTAATTTGTTGTGGAGAGTATGTGAGAGAATAATTTTCTTTGTAACTTCGTGTTAGGATAACTTTTTCCATGAACTATAACCAAACTTGGATCAACAAATAAATAGAAATGTTAGAGAAAATCCTTAAATTTGACTAAGTTCAACGAACTAGTATGCCATGTAAATTGAAAGGGATTTGAGGCGTAAAGATCAAACCTTCTAGTACCAATTCCCCCACTTTAGGTACAAGTGTACATGGAAAAAAGCCCTCTTTTCTTTTCAGGAATATAAAGTTCATAATAGATAATCTCTACGACCTTTTCTCTATTCAAGTGATTCATCAATGCATTTTGTTATTTTGCAGTTTTAATTGGTTTTTATCATGGATCTTGCCATAAGTTTCAACAAGAACCTCCTTGGAGGTTAAATAACAAACCAAAGTAAATACATCAATGAGATGCTTGATCTATTGACACGATCCTGCTATTCCTCCAAGATTACCTCACTAACAGTCAGATCTGAAGGAGTCTCATGAATGGAAGGTTGCCTTCAAAACTCTAGCAAATGATATGAATGGTTGGTCATGCCCTTTCTACTGTCCAATCCACCCACACCTTCATGATAGTCATGAATCATTAGTCACGTCCAGTCATTGCTAAACTTTTGGTGGTCCGCTTTGATGATATTTGATTTTTAGTAAAACCAAGGACAACCCACTGGCTTATCTTTGACTTGTTTTTGACTGTCTACTTCATTGTTCGCACTATCTCGTACATTAGGAGTTCATCCTCTAGTATGACCATCAAGCCCTTTGCTTCTAGATTTCCCAAAAGAATTTAAGTGGCTATAATGCCAAGTGGTGTGAGCTTATCTAGGATTACACTTTTATTCTTGAGCAACACTAGTGTTAAGAACAAAAATTGACAAAGCTCTCAGTTGTTATTGACCACCTTGCAGTATATGAGTTTTCAAGTCATGGGCTTTGATCGTTTGAAGGAAGAAAATCCCACCTATCCTAACTTTAGAGTTATCCACTCTAAGCTCATTGGTAGCACTCCTGGCCAACCTTCAGTAGATCTATGCTCGACTTAAACAACCTCTCGAGTACATCGACCCCATCCTTGATGATCAGATCTTGCTCACCAGGCAGCGTACCAGAAGCTTCTCATGACACTAAGAGTTAAATGATGGTTGTAGATAAATATAGAGAGTGCTTTTGCCTTTTTAATAATATTTTTCACCTGGTTCATCTTTCCAATTGCCTCCAACATCAAGTTGATGCAGTGTGTTGTACATGGAGTGCAAAAGATCATTGGTTGCTTCTCCTTCAGTTGGCGACCAATGACAAGATTAGTTGGAGCATTGTCACTAACCACCTGGACAATGTTCTCTTCTCTTACTTCTTCATTATCAACATCAACAAGGTTGATATGTAGTTTGCATTGTGATTTGACCTGAACAATCAACTGCCTTGAGAAAATAGGTCCCAAAACGGCTATTGATGCATATATTCATGATACTTCTGTTGCATTTGTCTTTCCAAGCATCTCCCATCAAAGAGCATATGTTAGAAGGAGAATAGATGAAGTGGATTACTGTGGTCACATCCATGAATAGGGAAGAACTGGCATGCCTAGAGAAGCTTGAGGAAAAAAAGAACTAGCAGAAGATAGAGCTAGGAAGATCAAAGTAGAGAACATACATGTTGTTACTATTGCACATAGAGAAGAATTGTCAAGAAGCCTCCCCCTTGACTCCTAAACAGTCGTCAAGATGCCTTTCGTCGTTGCACCTTGCCTTGCGCCTTCCCCCTTGACTCCAGAATGGCCGTCAAGAAGCCTTCTGTCGTTGCACCTTGCCTCCTGAAGGCCTCAACTCTCTACCTCTGTCTTACCCGAGTGATATGGAGGGGATGAGGAGAAAGTGCAATGTAGAGGGAATAAGGAGATACCACAAGAGTCATGCTCTTATAAGAGCACAAGAGATGACAATGGCTTAGGAATCAAGGAGTCCTAGCCTCGTCGGGATTCCTCCTCGGGATTTAATGCTACAACTACGGGTGCAATGTTCCAATTAGGAATAGGAAATAGGAGTCGAGTGTCTGTGACAGTGTATTGGGGGAATATCACGGGTTTAGGTATTGAGGGATTGGGGGAAATCAGACCAACAATGACAACAACAACAAGGCTTCCTCCGTCACCATGTCTGATAGTGACCACACATCAACCAAGTCATTTGATCCTACTGCATGTAGACTCTGACCTTAGTAACAATCAAAGTTGATGATCCCACACAGTAGGAGATAGTGCAATCCGATCGGTGCTTTTGACTTCATTGAAAAACTCATCGCAGAACTGGTCTGGAGGTCCCTGGAGTCTGGCATCCTAAAATGACGATCTCTCAATCTAGGGTCGTTGCTACTTGAAGTCTTCCCAGAGGATTGAGATCTTGGCAAGCTTGGTCGAGGTGATGGAGAAGGAGATGCTACTGCAAGGTGAGAATGCACGACTCATGTCTGATGCGAAGGACATGGTGAGGAACAATAGAAGAGTGGCAACAGAGGTCGGGAACATGCAACACAATGTATGAGAGAAGGCAATGTGTGTCGCCATGCTTGAAGCGGAATATTAAAACATGTGTGGCTGGAGTTATGTACTCATCCCTTGTATAGCTTGTTGCTAGCTTCTCAATGTAATGTCAGTTGCATTAATGTATGTATTACTTGCTGTTGTGAAGAATTGTCAACTCATGGTTTGGTTTTCATGACTGATCTAAAGATAATTTGAAAGTGGGGCCAAGATCCATCTACTTCTAGAAATTGGGCTGGTATGGCCAATCCATATCCATACCCACTATACTCATTTAGATTTTCACCCAACCCATACTCGCCACATTTAAAAATATTATATAACAGTACATACCCATACCCAACACAATGGGTCATAGGGCCCCATTTAACATGTTTTGACCAAATCTATGAATTGAGTGAGTATTTTTTCAATCCCGTAAATATTGTAAAGGTGCTTTCTACACCATTAGTTCTCACGTACACATGTAATATTACAAAACAAACCTATCAAACTTTGACTCACGAATCATATAGAGGACCTCCACAATTGACTATTTAATTTTAAATCTCATTTACACATAATGTTCATGGAATTTGCAACAAGATGTAGCAAGTTCAAATTTCTACAATCTACAACACATGCAAATCAAGTAACTCGTCTACATATAATTTCTAGAAGATACTTAACCATCTACAACTATCTCATACTACTTGAACTCATTCCATGATTGCATTAAAATCAATACAAAGAATAGGTTGATTATCCCAACAAATAAAACCATCTTGTAAGTATAATAGAAATTACACACAACAACAAGTTTTGAAAGAAAAGAGGAAAAGAAGCGGAGTAGGTCATGACCAATTCCATTAGCCCCTTCAACCCTTTCAACAAGGAATACATGATTGCCCATACATTCTCAACATCATTCGTTGGACAATATAGTAAACCACTGCCAATGGATACCTCATTTCTTGGGTTGGTGGCGGCCGTGATACACCCTTAGAGGAGAGAAACATGAAGTGACGACCTTCAGGAGAAGGGAAGAAGTGTCGACATCCGTGATGTGTTCCCCAACATCATGGTCAATCACTACAACAACTTATGTGAACTCACTTAGTCACCTCCTCCTCTACCGACGCACATAGCTCATGCAACATGGATGGGTTTAAGTGTCAGACTTTACATGGTAAATTCTACGGATGTTCAGAAAACATCCTTCCCTGCCCATCCCACACCACAAACCCGAAGAGGCTCCCAGTGTAGAGCACATGAAACTGGAGGCATCTAGGGAAGAATCACAGAATAGGGAGAACAATGTGTCGCCTAATCATGTCATCTTACATGTTCATCCGGTAGTAGGTCCCCAATTGTCGGTACGCTAGCTTGGAATTTGACCCCACCAAGATTTGCAAATGGGGCACAACTATTCACCAGAGCATATGAGAACTACGAGATCTTGAACAAGAAGGGGTGGGGAGGCAGACAATGTTAGGGTGATGGGGCAAGATGTGATTAGGTATTATTGGGTATTATTGGGTCCTCAGTTAGTTAATGGGTCCTAAATTGCTATCCATATTTAAACCGACTATTAAGTTTGACCCATATGACTTACTATAATTGGGTCATGTTATGTTGGGTCCTCATGGGTATGGGTCTGCTGGGGAATTTTGCCATCCCTACGCCCGAAGGATTGAGATCTAGGTGAGACTTGGCGAAATGATGGAGGAGGAGCTGCTACTGCAGGGTGAGGACGCATAGCTCATGTCGAGGCAAAGGCCGTGATGAGGAAGAACATGAAATTGGAAGCACAGGTCGGGCACATACAACACAATGTCAGATGAAGTGGCTTATATTATCACACTAACAAACTCACTTAGGGTTGAAATCCCTAAGTTTTTAACCAAAACAACGTGCAATAATACCACCCACAAGCGGACAGGTCTTATCGCAGTATAGTTGAGGATCGAATCCCAAGGGACAACATTTTTAAGAATCTTTCTCTAGTCGAATCTAGTTGAATCAAGACTAATATTTAGAACAAGGTTGGTTGAATTGAGTTTAATTAAACTAAAAGCAAGGAAAGTAAAGAGCAGGATTAAAAGTTGATTAAAGATTAATGATGGAAATCGCTGGGATGGTCTCAGGTTTCACCACCACTACACATGCAATCACATCCAAACATCAAACATCCAGGCAAGATATAACCATTCAAATAGAGCTGTTGCAGAACCCCCCATACGGGCGTCAGGTTCGCGTAATCATCACCTTAGGTATCAGATGTCTCGTCACCATCCAGATCACATACTTACAGCTCTGAAGATACAGAAATCCAAATGAAGTTGTGGCCCCCCTATACAAGCGTCAGGCACACAGAAGCGTCACCGTGGGCTAGATGGCTCGTCACCACACGGATCATACACTTACGACCTCAAGGAATCCCATTCTATTTCTAGTTAGGGAGTCAACTGCGTTAATCGACATTCAAAACCTACGCATTGAAGTTCTCGCAACATAGGAAACGAACAAGATAAATGCAAGCATGCGATCAATCCACAAGCACACATCGACGATTAACAACGAAGTGAAAGATTATATACATGCCATGGAATGTTTAACAAAAAGATATGAAAGCATGGGTAGCGGGGCTAGTCCCCGCACCCCAGCGAAAGTAAACTACTCACTCATGGTGAGAGAAGAAAGAACGACAAGAGAGAGAGAAGTTTCCGCCATGAGCATGGTGAAGAAGATGATCGCAGCTCTGTGGAGAAACGGTCTTCTACACAACGTCGGAGCAGATCTGGAAGAAGAGAAAAGAACACCACGACAGACGGGGAGGATCTTCTCTCTCCACCTTCTTCTTCTTCTTCTCGTAGTCCTCGCTCGCAGCAGGAGGAGCAGCTCGTGGACGAGATGGTGGCGTGGAAGTGGTGTAGACGCAGCAGATCTAGATCCAGATCTAGATCTGGATGAGGTGGCTTGCAGATCCGAGTCTTCACTCTAGATCTGGGTGAACAGGCCGCAAAAACCACCACGGGGGCAGGTTCTTGGCTATGAAGATCGTCTCCTTAGGCCCAGGACAGACCTGCAGCCTAACGGTGTCTGGAGATGATGATTTGATGGGCTGGAGTCGCGTTCTATTTATAGGCAGGCTGGGCACCGACTTAGATTCGCGACCTTAGTAAAATGCCGCGGTCGTGGCTTTTCTTGGCAGGTGCAGAGGTCGCGATTGAGTTGTGCCACGGTCGCGGCTTGTTGGTTCGGTCGTGCCTTAGCTGCAGGTCGCGACTTTAGTAATGATTCCGCGGTCGCGACATTTTGCACAGTCGCGATCTTAGTTTGGAACACCGCGGGTCGCGGTTAGTTGGAGGAAGCGCTGCAGAAGGGGTGTGGTGTTTTCGTGGTGCTTGGAGAGTAGCAGGTTGTGATTGTCTTGACGGCATTGGTGCTCATGTAGTGATGGTGGAAGGAGCAGGCGCTGATCGATGGCGGAGAGATCACGGGCAAGCGGGAAGTGGAGGTCGCGATAACACCCGCGGTCGCGGCAAAGATCGCGGGCGGGGTCGATGGCACCACAGTCGCGATATGTTGATAACCGCGGGTAGGTGTGAAGATTCCGCGGTCGCGGCGTTGAGCAGATGAGGTCGCGATTTATGGGGGGAGAGAGAGAGTCGCGGCAAAGATCGCGGTCGCGATTGTTTAGGACAGAAGTCGCGGCATCTAAGGATCGTGGGTCGTGATGCTGTGGTGGAGAGGAAGCCACGATCGCGGCTAAGTAGGGGATCCTCGGGTGATTAGGGTAGACGCCCGTACAGTAGCCGCTAAAGAAATAAAGGGGCCCGTTGACCAGCATTGACCAAGCCTAATCCAAGGGCCAAGATGGATATAGGGCCAAGAAGATAGGGCCCAAAGCTCAAAACGACCTGCACAAGGGTGCAAAGAATCAATAAAAATAGGAGTAACATCAATTAAGCCAAAATGAGTTGCATATAAGAAGATAAGGCCAATAAAAAGCTCATTAAAGCAATTAAGCCAAATAAATGCACATATTAGAAGGTAAAGCCAATAAAAGCACGAATGTAACCAAAACTTGGCTAAACGAGATGATTGAACTATGATGAATATGCATTCATCAAAATACCCCGAACTTAAACGTTGCTCGTCCTCGAGTAACACAAAATCTAAAACACTCGCCGGATGAATACTTTCAACTCGTGCGATTGCTTCATCTTCACATTACGATTGTTTCTTTTCTGCTCGGTATGACTAAGTGTCTCAACATTCTGAGATCACAAAACACATTTTACCATATCTTCATTCCTGAGTTCGCTTCCCAATATCATTTCCTCTCTACTTTTTCCAAAATCAAGCATGTCAGAGAGTTTCGTAAGAGTCTAGAGATACCCGCAGAACAACAAGAGTGCACCTGATCTAACACTGGTGTTTTTAGGATGTTGGTGAGCGTAGCCATTCATTGTGCCAGTAGGTGGAAAAGGAAGTGAAGGGTGGTATGGAAGGAAGAAATAAATCTCTCCTCTATTCGACTCGAGATTTTTATTATGTGATTTGCAATTTCATTGATTGCAATTTTTGTGTGTGTGCGAACCTCTCCTCTATTCGACTCAAGATTGCATTTCTTTTTGTGTGCGCTTTGGCATCTTTTCTTGGTGATACGCCCCTATTTCGTAACGAGAGGTATGGAAGAAGCGTGAAGGGAGAGAGAGTGTGCCACCCCGAACTTAGGGTTTGTCACTATATTGGCTATTTTTGTTTGTTTTTGTTTTTTTGATGAACGAAGGGGTAAGAAGATGATGGAAGAAGTGTAGAAGAGAGTTCAGATCAGAGTGCAACTTGATTTACAATTCAGTGCACCGGGTCGTTCTCCTTATCATACTCTGCTCAAATAATGACTTGATGAGGATCCGGTGGAGATTCCATGCTATTGTTCCACTAGTCAGATAGGAAGCACAACGTGTTTGATCCCTCTCAGTTTGATAGATACTTGCCATATCTACTGATCATGATGTTAGGACTCATAAGCTTCACACGGTGATTTCTAATCATTGGCTAGTTTCAGAAATTGTTCTCCTTGAGGCTTCGCTTCGAATAAGGAGGGTATAATGATTCAAAATTGCATGGAAAAACAGGATAGCCGGCTAGGTAAAGGCTTTGATTGAAACAAAAGCGTCAAAGCTTCATCAAGTTTCTATACAAACAGCTATGAAAACTTTTGAAAATTTTGAACATTTTGAAAATTTTTGAAAAAAAAAGAAAAAAATGCTTGAAAATTGCAACAAAATTTCAACGATGAAATCTTAAGTCTGAAATGGATAGGAGAGGGTGGAAATTAAAGTACGTACCACCCACCCTCCACCCCGAACTTAGAATTTTGCTCGTCCTGAGCAAACTCTAAATCCGAGATGGAGGGGAACACTCATGCCAGTTGGTCCACCAGATGTGGTTGCATTCCTTTCGACGACACGTCCTCCATCTGAAATCTCAAAAATGGAAACTATTAGAACTTAAGACTGCATCTTGTGATGCATTGTCTACCAGGTGCAAAATTTTCTAAAAACAAAACTAAAAGTAGAAGCTAAGTTAAAGATCGGGTTGCCTCCCGACAAGCGCCTTTGTTTTACGTCAATGGATCGACGTGATTTCTTCAGTTTTCTGGTAGATATGTCAGTTTGGACAGATTCATCAATTCATCAGTGCTAGTATCAGCTGTGGTGAAATATCTCTTCAAGCGTTGGTCGTTTGCCACAAAATCACCTGACTTCTCACTCCATAAAGTAAATGCACCATGTGGATAGATGCTCTTGACAATGTATGGCCCAGACCATCGAGAAGGGAGTTTTCCTGGGAATAACTTCAGTCTTGAGTTGAAAAGCAGAACTTGGTCTCCCACTTGAATGTCCTTCCTCTTCAGATGACCATCATGCCAAAGTTTCGTGCGTTCTTTGTAGATTCGTGCATTCTCGTAAGCTGTCATTCGGAGTTCATCCAACTCTTGAAGTTGTAGAATCCTGACTTCGCCTGCTTTCTTCATGTCGAAATTCAGCTATTTGATTGCCCACCATGCTTTATTTTCTAGTTCCACGGGCAGGTGACATGATTTTCCATATATAAGTCTGAAGGGTGTTGTTCCAAGAGGTGTTTTGAATGCAGTTCGGTAGGCCCATAAGGCGTCATTGATTTTCACTGACCAATCCTTTTGGTTGCATCCTACTGTCTTTTCCAGGATAGCTTTGAGTTGACGGTTCAAAACCTCTACCTGCCCACTAGTTTGTGGGTGGTAGGGGGAAGCTACCTTGTGTGTTACACCATATTTTCTTAACAATGCTTCAAAATGTCTTTCCAGAAAATGAGAACCTCCATCGGAGATCACAGTGCGTGGAACTCCAAAACGAGGGAAAATGATATCTTTGAACATTTTAATGATGGGTTTTAAATCGCTAGTAACCATTGGTATTGCCTCTACCCATTTGGAGACATAATCAACCATGACTAGGATGTAGGAAAATCCATGTGAGGATGAGAATGGACCCATGTAGTCCACTCCCCAAACATCAAAAATCTCGACTTCTTGCCATAGCTTAAGTGGCATCTCATCTCTTTTTGTAATGTTTCCCGTTTTCTGACACTTGTCACATGATAACACAAAGTTATAAGCATCTCTGGATATGGTTGGCCAAAAGAAACCACATTGCAAAACCTTCAAAGAAGTTTTCTTTGAACTCATATGGCCTTTGACTGGGCCTGCGTGTCATTGTTCTAAAATAAGTTGGACTTCTTCCTCAGCGATACAACGTCTGTAGAGACCATCAGCACAGAGATTGAAGAGGTACGGTTCATCCCAGTGATATTGCCTCACATCATGTATGAATTTCTTTAGAGCATTGCCAGTACACTCAGGGTGGACGACACCAGCGGCAAGGTAGTTCACATAGTACGAGTACCAAGGAGTAGCTTCTGAGACTTTCATAAGCTGGTCATCTGGGAGAGAGTCGTTAATTGGTATCTTCTCAGTTTCCAGAGTGTGGATACGACTTAAGTGGTCTGTTACAACATTTTCTATGCCTCTTTTATCTCTAATCTCAAGATCAAATTCTTGCAATAGGAGAATCCATCTTATTAGCCTTGGTTTTGCATCTTTCTTTTTTAGAAGATAACGAATAGCAGCGTGATCGGTGTAGACAATCACCTTTGAACCAATAAGGTAGGATCTAAACTTATCAAAGGCATATACGACTGCTAGGAGTTCCTTCTCAGTAGTTGCATAGTTCCTCTGAGCTTCGTCAAGGGTCTTCGATGCATAATAGATGACATGATGTTTCTTCTCTATACATTGGCCTAGAATGGCACCCACAACGTAATCACTGGCATCACACATAATTTCGAATGGGCGATCCCAATCTGGGGCTCGAATGATGGGTGTTGTTGTAAGGGCATGCTTTAGATTGTTGAAACTCTTGATACACTCTTCATCAAAATGGAAATCAGCGTCCTTCAGCAACAAGTTTGTCATGGGCTTGGTTATCTTGGAGAAGTCCTTGATAAACCTTCTGTAGAAGCCCGCATGACCAAGGAATGCACGGACTTCTCTTACATTGGTAGGGATAGATAGTTTGGAGATCACTTCGATCTTGGCCTTGTCCACTTCAATTCCTCGGTTACTGACCCTATGACCACGGACAACGCCTTCTTTTACCATAAGTGACACTTCTCCCAATTCAGCACAAGATGTGCTTCTTCGCATCGTTTGAGGACAAGGGAGAGGTGCCTTGGGCATGAATCATATGAATCTCCATATACAGAGAAATCATCCATAAAAACTTCCATAATAGTTTCGGTTAGCCCAGCAAATATGGCTGCCATGCAACGTTGGAAGGTTGCAGGCGCATTACAGACTCTGAATGGCATCCTTATGAAGGCATAGGCTCCGAAGGGGCAAGTAAAAGTAGTTTTCTCTTGGTCATATGGATGTATAGGAATTTGGTAGAATCCAGAGTAACCATCGAGATAGCAAAAATATTCCTGGTGAGCCAATCGCTCTAAGACTTGATCTAGAAAAGGCATCGGGAAATGATCTTTGCGTGTTGCCTTGTTTAACTTCCTGTAGTCGATGCACATCCTCCACCCGATGACTGTTCGAGTGGGGATGAGTTCATTTTCTCCATTATGTATCACAGTAGTGCCACCTTTCTTTGGAACAATGTGTACAGGACTCACCCAAGGTGAGTCAGATATCGGATAGATGATTCCGGTAGTGAGCAACTTGATGACTTCACGGCGGACTACTTCCTTCATGTTGGGGTTCAACTTCCGTTGATGCTCAACAGTCGGCCTGTGGTCTTCCACCATAGGGATTTTGTGCATGCAAAGCGCTTGAATGACCCCGGTGAGATCGCTCATCTTGTAGCCGATAGCTTTCTTCCTTTCTTTTAATTCTTTCAGGAGTTTATCTTCTTGTTCGGTCATTAGATCAGAATTTATAATAATAGGACAAACCTTGAGATCATCCAAAAACACATACTTAAGTCCCTCAGGCAGGGGCTTCATTTCAGGGGCCTCTGGCTTCTCACATGGCTCTTCAGTTACATTCATAGCTTTGAGTTCCTCAAACCTGGCTTCAGGATCTTCCTCTACCGAGTCGAGGTGAAGGACACAATCCTTAACTTGTTCGTTGATGGAATTTTCAGCAGTTGGGTTTGTTAGAGCCACTTCTAAAGGATCGTCTTGTTCATATTGCTCTTGTGTGAGGAGCGACATTCTCTCAATGCAATCGATCAAATAGACTTCTTCCTGCATGCTTGGTCTTCGCATGCTTTCAAAAACTTTGAACTCGGGGGTTTCTTTCCCTAGTCTGAGCAACAAGGTCCCTGCTTCAACATCAATCAAAGCTCTTGCAGTGGCGAGGAACGGACGGCCAAATATGAGGGGGTATCTGGCGTCTTTCTTTATGTCCATGATGACAAAGTCACATGGGACATAAGAGTCTTTTCCAACATTGACATGGACATCTTCAATGATTCCTAAGGGAAGAGTCATAGAGTTTTCTGCAAGTTGTATGGTCATTCCCGTTGGGAGGAGTTCTGCAAACCCTAACCTCTTACAAAGGCTAAGTGGCATGATAGAGATGCTAGCACCGAGATCGGCCAATCCCTTCTTACATGAGGAGTCACCGATATGGCATGAAATCCCAAAGGATCCCGGATCTTTCTGTTTCTTGGGCATCTTGCTCTGGATGATATCGAAAGTGGTTGATGCTAGCTTAACTGTCTCATATTCCTTAGTTATGTACTTCCTTGTGAGGAGAGACTTCAAGTACTTAGTCCAGGCTGGTATCTCGGCCAACGCATCTAGAAAGGGTATATCTACATGAAGCTTCTTCATAGCTTCTTTAAACTTGTTGAATCGAGTATCGAGCTTTGTCTGCTTCAAATGAGCTAGGAAGGGAGGATGGGGCTTGTATACTGGCACATCCGGCTCAGGTGTGTCTTCTGCCTCCGCAGCCAATGGTTCCTCCAATCTTGCTTTGTCTGTCTTATCAACGGTTGGTTGTTCCTTCGGTTGAGGCTCAGGTATTGTAGAGTCTTGGACATTTGCAAAGTCATCATCGTTTGTTTCCGCTATTGGTATCTTAGCAGGGGGGTCAGAATAGTCTTTTCCAGACCTGGTGGTGACAGCCTTCAATTGCTCAGGATGTTTAGGATTGTTTTCAGGTTGTCCAGCAAAGAATCCAGCAGGTGGCTTCATGCTAGCCGCAAGTTGAGCTAGTTGAGATTCAATAGCCTTCTGATGGGCTTGCTGGTTAGCTATCGTAGTCTGCTGCGACTGCAACATCTTCTCAATAGCTGACAATTTGTCATCAGGATGGATGGGACTGGCTTGTTGCCCTTGTTGTTGCTGTTGATAGGGGACTTGGTTGGGGTTCTGAAACTGAGAATAGTTCTGATAATTGTTGTAGTTTCTATTATGGTAGTTTCCTCTAAAGTTCCCCTGATTCCCAAAATTTGGTTGTTGGTTATACTGGAATCCTGGCGGGCCTCGTTGTTGAGTATTTGAACCAAGTTGTCGCGAGTTTTCCGCTCTAGAAGGATTTCCATATTGAAAACTTGGATGGTTCCTATTCTGATTCAGATTATAGTACCCTTGACCAGGGATGGTATTGATGGCGTTCAGACTTTCCATTTGACCATTATCTCCTTGGGCACAGGTATTGCTCAAAACAGCATCATAGAGAATGTTACAGGCTAGAGTAGAATGATCAGTTCCTTTGCATGCTTCACAGAAGAGTGAGGCTGACTTAACTTGCTCTTGTTGTCGAGGGGGCAAACGTCTTCTTTCATAAGATGCGAGAGACGATTCTAGATGGTCTTGCTTTGCAACTAGGAGTTTGAGAGACTCAGCGATAGACTTGTACTCGGGTGTTGCTTTGGTTACCTTCAGCACTCCTTTGCCAACAGGTCTACCCCAGTTGTCTTGGTTTTCAGCTCCAAGGGTGACCACCTTCCATGCACTATCATAACTCTGACGCATGAAGTTTCCCTCAGACGAAGAATCCAAAAACCTCTTGATATCATCGTCCACACCTCTATAAAAGATTTCAATGAGTTGATTCTTCGGAATGCCATGATGTGGACACTTGCGTAGAAGCTCTTTGTATCTTTCCCAGACTTCAGCTAGGGATTCTCTAGGGACCTGGGTGAATTGCGTTATTCGGCCCCTGATTTCATAGGTGAGAGAAGGTGGATAAAACTTTTCCAGAAAAACATTTTGAAGTTGTTCCCAAGTGGTGATGGGTTCACATTGCAAGGAGTTATACCAACTCATGGCTCTATCGGCAAGAGAGTATTTGAAGAGACGGAGTCTGATGGCATCATCCGTGACTCCATTTTGCTTTGTCATGGCACATAGGTCTATAAACCTCAGAAGATGTTCTTGACTATCTTCTCCTTGCTTACCATAGAAAGGGCTATTTTGAAGCAACGTGATCCAATGTGCTCGGATCTCAAAGTTGGAAGCGTTGATGGGAGGAGGTTGCACTAGGTGATGAACGTCCGTAGCTTTAGGGATCGAGAATTCTCTAAGGTCTTTTTGTAGCTCATCTTGTTGAGCTGCTGCTTGAGCTGCTTGGATTTCTTCTTGAATTGCGGCTCGGGCTTCTTGCATAAGCCTATCTCTTTGTGCATTAAGGGCTTGAGCTACCCTTCGAGCGATTTCCTCCTCTTGAGCCATTCTCGCTTGGTTCTCTCTGTACTGACGACAAAAGGTTCTGTCTATCTCAGGGTCAAAGCTAGCAGAGAGTCCGGGACTGTCCGAGCGGTGCATACACTAGACTTTGTGGGTACCTAGGATGAAAAGATCTTTTGCTGGTGAGATGGACGGAGTAGAACCGAATTCGAGTTTATATGATCGATAGTATCAAAAGTAAAAGAAAAACCTAAATTAGTCTCAAAAGAACTAGATTTAACTAGACGATTCCGTTGTCCCCGGCAACAGCGCCAGAATTTTACGTGGCTTATATTATCACACTAACAAACTCACTTATGGTTGAAATCCCTAAGTTTTTAACCAAAACAACGTGCAATAATACCACCCGCAGGAGGACGGGTCTTGTCGCAGTATAGTTGAGGATCGAATCCCAAGGGACAACGTTTTTAAGAATCTTTCTCTAGTCGAATCTAGTTGAATCAACACTAATATTTAGAACAAGGTTGGTTGAATTGAGTTTAATTAAACTAAAAGCAAGGAAAGTAAAGAGCAGGATTAAAAGTTGATTAAAGATTAATTATGGAAATCGCTGGGATGGTCCCGGGTTTCACCACCACTACACATGCAATCACATCCAAACATCAAACATCCAGGCAAGATATAACCATTCAAATAGAGCTACTGCAGAACCCCCCATACGGGCGTCAGGTTCGCGTAAGCATCACCTTAGGTATTAGATGTCTCGTCACCATCCAGATCACATACTTACAACTCCGAAGATACAGAAATCCAAATGAAGTTGTGGGCCCCCTATACAGGCGTCAGGCACACAGAAGCGTCACGTGGGCTAGATGGCTCGTCACCACACAGATCATACACTTACGACCTCAAGGAATCCCATTCTATTTCTAGTTTGGGAGTCAACCGCGTTAATCGACATTCAAAACCTATGCATTGAAGTTCTTGCAACATAGGAAACGAACAAGATAAATGCAAGCAGGTGATCAATCCACAAGCACACATCGACGATTAACAACGAAGTGAAAGATTATATACATGCCATGGAATGTTTAACAAAAAGATATGAAAGCATGGGTAGCGGGGCTAGTCCCCACACCCCAGCGAAAGTAAACTACTCGCTCATGGTGAGAGAAGCAAGAACAACAAGAGAGAGAGAAGTTTCCGCCATGAGCATGGTGAAGAAGATGATCGCAGCTCTGTGGAGAAACGGTCTTCTACACAACGTCGGAGCAGATCTGGAAGAAGAGAAAAGAACACCACGACAGACGGGGCGTATCTTCTCTCTCCACCTTCTTCTTCTTCTCGTAGTCCTCGCTCGTAGCAGGAGGAGCAGCTCGTGGACGAGATGGTGGCATGGAAGTGGCGTAGACGCAACAGATCTAGATCCAGATCTAGATCTGGACGAGGTGGCTTGCAGATCCGAGTCTTCACTCCAGATCTGGGTGAACAGGCCGCAAAAACCACCACAAGGGCAGGTTCTTGGCTATGAAGATCGTCTCCTTAGGCCCAGGACAGACCTGCAGCCTAACGGCGTCTGGAGATGATGATTTGATGGGCTGGAGTCACGTTCTATTTATAGGCAGGCTGGGCACCGACTTAGATTCACGACCTTAGTAAAATGCCGCGGTCGCGGCTTTTTGCATGCCGTGGTCGCGACTTTTTGCATGCCGTGGTCACGGCTTTTCTTGCAGGTGCAGAGGTCGCGATTGAGTTGTTCCACGGTCGTGGCTTGTTGGTTCGGTCGTGCCTTAGCTGCAGGTCGCGACTTTAGTAATGATGCCGCGGTCGCGGCATTTTGCACGGTCGCAATCTTAGTTTGGAACACCGCGGGTCACGGTTAGTTGGAGGATGCGCTGCGGAAGAGGTGTGGTGTTGTCGTGGTGCTTGGAGAGTAGCAGGTCGTGATTGTCTTGATGGCATTGGTGCTCATGTAGTGATGGTGGAAGGAGCAGGCGCTGATCGATGGCGGAGAGATCACGGGCAAGCGGGAAGTGGAGGTCGCGATAACACCCGCAGTCGCGACAAAGATCGCGGGCGGGGTCGATGGCGCCACGGTCGCGATATGTTGATAACCGCGGGCAGGTGTGAAGAAGCGACGGTCGCGGCGTTGAGCATATGAGGTCGCGATTTATGGGGGGAGAGAGAGAGTCGCGGCAAAGATCGCGGTCACGATTGTTTAGGATAGAAGTCGCGACATCTAAGGATCGCGGGTCGCGATGCTGTGGTGGAGAGGAAGCTGTGATCGCGGCTAAGCATGGGATCCTCGGGTGATTAGGGTAGACGCCCGTACAGTAGCCGCTAAAGAAATAAAGGGGCCCGTTGACCAGCATTGACCAAGCCTAATCCAAGGGCCAAGATGGATATAGGGCCGAGAAGATAGGGCCCAAAGCTCAAAACGACCTGCACAAGGGTGCAAAGAATCAATAAAAATAGGAGTAACATCAATTAAGCCAAAATGAGTTGCATATAAGAAGATAAGGCCAATAAAAAGCTCATTAAAGCAATTAAGCCAAATAAATGCACATATTAGAAGGTAAAGCCAATAAAAGCACGAATGTAACCAAAACTTGGCTAAACGAGATGATTGAACTATGATGAATATGCATTCATCATCAGAGAGAAGGCCCTGTGTGTTGTCAGGCTTCAAGAGGAATACCGAACACATGTGGCTGGAGTTCTACACTCAATCCCTTGTATAGCTTGTTGCTAGTTGTCCTGCCATAACATCCGTTGCATTGATGTATGTAAGACTTGTTCTGTGAAGAATTATCAGCTCGTGGATTGGTTTGAGTGACCTATCTAAACCTAATTTAAAATTAGGGCCACGATTCATCAATCATGACAAGCTTGGGTTACCATTTGAACTGGCTTGGATATGTTCAGTATGGTAGGGATGGCGATTCCTGGATAGTTTTGCCATCCCTAGGTCAATACATTTTTTACTACTTGGTTAACTATAATTGTATGCTAATTACTTACTATTATTCCATGAACTACTCTCATTGAGTTAGGTGATATTTTAGACTTCCAATATGAGTAATTGATTACTGTGGAATACTCTTGTTCTTGTTTAATCAAGTTTCTTTCGCTCTTTCCATGTATCTTTTCACCCAATGATGTTTCTTAAATCTAAGCTCCAATCCAACTAAAATTGAGGTGTCTACTTTTCCAATGATCTACTGAGATAGTAAACTTTATTTTCTTGTCAAGTTTGAACTCACACAGCAGGTCAAATCATGTCCAACTTATAAGAATGGGATAGGATTTTGTCTATTGTTGCACGTGTCATGTTATATTTTGGTGCATGCTACATTTGAACATTATGTTTCTAGGATAAATGAATGGCCTTTTTTAGATTAACACAATTTTATGTCAAAAGTATTAAATCTTAGATAACTCATTTTACTAAAATCTGACTATTTTTATGCACATAAATTATTTTGAGGCGGCATAGTTCATTTGAATATACCATTACTATCTTTGTCTCTCATGTTTGGATTTTAATTTCTTATCTCAATGTCGCTGGGAGTATCAAAGATATTATCAAGGAGAGAGGGCGGGTTTGAGGTTCACACAGTCTCACCTCTTGATCTTTTTCTTGACATATACACATTCTAGGTTTGATTGGGTCTATCTAGGTTGGGTCAATCCTGAAAAATAATCAAACCTTTTTTTGAAAGTCATTGAATCAAACCCAAGTTTTTAACTACAATGGAGTTTATAGGAGCTGGTCCAACAACTTGTCCCATGTTTACATAGGTATTTTGAGATGGTTTTAAGAAGACAAGGTGAGACACTACATCTTGCTATCGGGTTAGTGTTGTTATGGTGTCGAGTTTGTGACTGCTATGTTGGAGTTCAGAAGAGTTGGTCCAATCAATGCGTTCCATGTTGACATAGGGAGGGTATTGTGGGGCCATTTCTTATTATTGGCTTACTACAACAATAGTGCTGATTTGGTTACTAGCTTATAGGCGAACTCACTCTTGTGGAGCTCTATGCAAATATCTATGTTTTGCATCAAGATCTTGTGAAAGAATGTTACAAGTCTAAAAAATGAACTTGTAGAGTCTATTCTCCCCTTATATTTTTTCATGTAGAATCAATCGGCATAGCTTGCACCATCTTTACTATCACTGTATATGCACCATCAAAGCTTATATTAGACTAAGCAAACAACGGATAAGATACATCAATATCTCATAGAACAAAGCAAATGATGTTTTTTTTGCACCATCAATCACCATCCTTTATGCTGACCTCATATTAAGGATTGAGGTCTGTAGAATACCAATATAGTTCTAATTATTGGTTATGTGTTTGTTGTCCTTTCTCATTTGTTTATCAATGAAATGGTAATTTTGCGGATGTTACACATTCAACATGTTGGTAGGCGTACATACATGGTCAATAATGAAGGTGATTGGTGAAATAGTTCACTATTCTTATGTCCAATTCTTACTGTATCGAATATTGTATCTGATGTTTGGTTATGTTTTTATTATCATTCCTCATTTTTTTATCAATGAAAATGGTGTTTTTTTGGTTGTTATGCATTCAACAGTTTTGTAGGCGGTACATACATGGTCAATGATGAAGGTGATTGGTGAATAGTTAACTATTCCTTTATGTCAAGTTCTTACTGTCTCAAATTCTGTACGTACTACAAAATGAGGATCGAGTGGCATTTTTAAAATTATGATATTATTTTTTATTTATATCCACTTTACCTAATATCATGCCATCATGATGTTTTATTAATACAAACCAAAGTCTTTCCTATTCTATAGTTGTATCTTTTGATGTTCTACCTTTTATAGTTTTTAAATGTTTTGCTTATCGTACTATAATTCAATTCAGTAAGGCTTCTATAATTTCTCTTTGTTTTTGTTAGCTACAGGTGGTGTCATGATATTCGCTATTGTAAACCATGACAAGGCAACATGAATCACGATTTCAAACCTTCCTATTATGACTTGTTGCTGTTTGATTTGATAGGGAGAAAAAAGCATTGTCTCTGATCGTACCTGAAATACAAAGGGGCATAATGTGCCTAAAGCTATCAGACACTTCTAGTGTATTGTCATGTGTTTGTATAATTTGCAAAGACAAAAAAAGAGTTGTATTGTATGTAGGTAGTGTCTCTTAATTCAAAAAGTGGGTGCTTTTACATATTAGGATGTGGGCAATATTGTAGTTGTGGTTTGTTAAGGGGCAAAGGCTAATTTCCTCCCCTATGTATATATGACATTTCTATAATATAATAAATATGACAGTTTTCTTATGTCTATTGCATTGGATTATTGATATGTGTCCCTGAGGTAAATGTCGGCGACTGATAATGATGCATGTCACAAAAAAATTAAATATTGACATACAATTATTGTTGTACTTGTGGTTATTAACAATCACCGTGGAATAGCATTGTCGCTACCATCTCCAATGACAACCAATTAATGCCATCTTTGTAACTATTAGTAGTAGAATGTATAGGCTGTCGTTTTTGTTATCAACGATGGACCAAAATTTGTTTTCATTGTAAGTATCAATGGAAAGACCAATAACGATGACATACGATGACTTATTATATCTGTCATTGTTAGAAATAATGTCAAACATTTTCTCATTTACGACAATCTTTTTCTACTATTGTTAATGCCTTTTCTTATAGTGCCTCCTTCACCTCAACTCAAACCATTAATATATACAAGAAAATCCTTCCTAGGAATACCTTTCTTTTCCGGGCTTTGTTTGAACCTCATTTTGCAACGAGTGAGGTGATCAAGGAGGTTTCTAGGGTGTTCAAAGTACATCATCTTAGTGCTTTGTGTGTAGACTGTCCGTGGTTCACAAATGCCATGTCTATCACGAAGGCTGTCAATGAGTTTTATGCCAATCTTATGTGGAACTACAACACCCACGTGCCACCACCTAATACCCAGGTCATCCTAACTTCAATGATAGCCGGTACCAAGATAAAAAATATCTAAATATTATTTGAATACCTATCTCTCTGGTAATGATGTTATCGCTACATGGATGAATTCCTATCCTTGATACCATGACCTGCTGGACCCTGAAGGTTTCTATAAAAGCTTTGATCCCGTGCTTACCCTTCCCGATATGCATAAATTTTGAAGAAGCCTGATGTCCCATACCAAAAGAAGTCCACCTTGCCCTCCTCTTACCTCAATATCAAGACACATATGATTGCTTTAGTAGTCACTTGCAATGTTCATTCAAGAGGAATCAAATGGAGATTGTAGAGAATACTACAACAATTATGTATTATCTATTAAACAACATCGGAGTCAAGTGGGCTCATTATATTATTCATCATATGACCTGCTTCAACTCAGGGAAGAATACCACCAACACCCATGTCCCTTATCCTAACCTGATCTGTGGTGTGTTTGCTCACCATTCTGAAAAATCTCTCTTTCATGACCTTGGCTACAAACCAAGTTGGAAAGGAGTTTGCATTAGTGAGACAACCATCAAGAAAGCCTTTCTTCCTACCTCCTCCACCACACTAGGTGCCTCTACCTCCACCCAGTCCTCTCCACCACCACCACCCTAACCTGACCGTGCCTCGATTTATGTATTCAATGAAACCCTCATGGGATATATGATACATCAACAGGCATACAAACTTTGGGTTCATGACCACATCCACCATGACCTCATTCAAATCATGTCACACATGAACTTGTCCTAGAATCCATCCCTACCCACCTTATCAGGCTTATCCAGGTGCTGAATATGCCTCTTATGCATATAGTTAGTTTTACCATGACCCTCCACTTGGTGCTTCCACTATACCCTCTACTACTTCTGATGGTGGACCTATCCCTGGTCCTGGTGCTATTCTACTTCTGGCTCTTCCTTTTGGCCCTGCCGCCTATCTGCTTGTTGGCTATGATGGAGTTTCGACTCCTACTTTTCTGCAAGGAAATGAATTACATGCATGTGGCATGTCTTGGGCTAAGCAGAATGCCAGATGGCATGGTACTCATGCTTTTAGACCTCCTACTGATGAGGAGATTCTTGACCAAGATGCCAAGGAAGAATATGGAGATGATTATGATGTTGAGGACACTGGTGATGATGTTGGTAATGATGGATCTTGTAATGGTGACGATGGTGAGGCAAAAACTGCTGCCACTACTTTACCCTCAGATGATGACGAGGATTACCAGCTAGATCTTAAAGATGATGATGTTGATGATGACCCAATTGATATTGATATCCTATATGTTTAGTTCTTGGTCATTGGTGTGCTTATCTAGATACATTTCTATAGACTTATTATGCATTGAACATTTGGGCACTGTATCTGAGGTTTACTATTTTCTTCTATTGTCGTTTCTAGGTGGCTTGTAGTTTTCATATGGAGAGGACATCTATAGTGTTCTAATATTATGTACCTTAATTTTTTGTTTGGTTACATCTTATGATTTGATGGTATGTGCTCCCATATTTTGATTATGACTCTAGATTACTTGTTACTCTCTGTTTTGTCTTTGTTTGGTGCTTTCTTTAGTGGTTGCTTGTGTAATTTGTGCTGTGGCAAAGACCTGTGTTTTATAGCTCTTCTACCCCCTGCCCTTTTGAAATGAAAAAGGGGGAGAAGAATATGAGAGCTCATGTACTATAGGTACCATAGGGGAGAAATGCACTCAACCATATTGAAATTTATTTCCTATGTGATCCTTTTGTTATCAATTATCTGAAATATCACGTGACTTACTAGAGGACCATGTGGTATATATATGTACTATGGTTTTTTGTGGAAAGACCAACCATTCATGTAAAAGTAAGCATGAATTGAGGGGGAGCAATTAATCTTGTTCATTTATGTATCCCCTAGCAATTCACACGGTAAAGGTTTTAAATTTTCATATCCTTTTCAATATGTTAAGGAATGGTTTGTCATTGTCATAAAGGGGAGAATGTCGACCTGAGAGTTATACATTGTCAATATTTTGATAATGACTTAACCATTTCATTCATATGTATGTAATACTTAACCATTTTATTCATATGTATGTAATATGTCTACTTGAGATTGATTTTAGGCGTTAGGTACATGAAAAGGATCAATTCAACCAAGCCCTAGTTTAATCAAGTTCAAGTCAAAAGCAATGCAAATGCACTTTTGTGGAAAACACCCTAAAACTCTTAGGATGATTTTTATAATTATTTGTATTGATGTAATGACTTGTAACTAAGATGAGAAAAAACAAGGAGCTATTAATTCAAACGATTAATCACTCTAATGACATTTGTCAAAATTCATTACATGGTGTTTTTCAGTTGAGTTTCTCATGTGACAAACTCGACAGATCCCCTTGATGCATCTTGAGAATATCCAGGTTTGATCGAGTTTCCTATACACATAACTCCACCAATCCTTGCATTGGGCAAAATTGAATTTAAGCAATCGGCCGAGTTTCATCCAAGATAAACTCGACCGATACTTCAAATTTGCCTTTTCATATATTGCAATTGGCCAAGTTAACTTTATCAAAAGTCGAACGATTGCATTGTACAAAGTTTGAGAATAACTGATTCTAACTGTTGGAGTGTCATAAATCTTGAAATTACATAAGTTGCAACACCCCAAACGGCTAGAAAGCGTTCCTTAATTCTCCTACTTCTAGTGGATACCCCCAACTATAAATAGATCCTCTTTTAGTTTATTCCAAGGTTGCTCCTTCATGCTATTCAAGCTCCTAGCTATAGTTGAGTGCATCTAGTCCACTTGAGCCCCTTTCTCTCTCTTGTTTGCAAATAAAATCGTCCATATGAGTGAGATAAGATCTTTGTAAGAGGGCTACTTCATTGTAGACTTTTAAAGCTCTCAAAGCTTCCCTTTCCCCTACCCATTGCTTTAAGATTAAGTTGGTGAAAGCTTCTCCAAGTTGAAGGAGAAGGTGCAAGCTTCTTCAAGGTGTAGAAGAAGGTGCAAAAACTTCTCCAAGGTGAAGGAGAAGGTCAAGGATAAAGGTTCAGAAGTAAAGTGGGTAAATCCTTCAAGGCAAAAGACTAGTTGCAAGAAGGGGATCTCCTTGGCGAAGGTGTCGAGCTGCTTGCAAGAGTGGGTAAGACCTTGTAGAGGTAGAAGGCTCTAGCTTCTCTGGATAGGTAAGTCCTTGGTTGGTTATGGTCTCCCTTATCCTCAAAGGGAAGGCTGGGTATCCTTGACCCGGAAAGGAAGGCCATCCTATATGTCTCATAATGGAATATAAGTATACATTGGTTGCAAAATCCTAAGGCTTGACCTTTCTTGGTAGTGGACTGACTTTCTCCTAGTTTGGGGATTAGAACCACTCTATATAACTTGTGTTCTTATATTTGTTCAATCCCTCTCATTCTTACTATGTATTCTTAGTTGCACTACAAATTCAATATTTATAATCTCATACCTTGTACTAACTTGAAGGTCTAGCAAATGTTGTGTAAGCATTATTAGCTTTATTTTGCTCATTTTCTCTAATTTGAAGTTTGTAGCAATAATATTCACGACACAATACAACTTTCCCTCATTTTGTTTTACTTTTTAGAATAGAGCATAAGAAAAAAATACAATATTTAAATATATTTTATTTAATTAAATAAGTAAATGTAATCAATTTAATAAATATTTTGTCTTTTCTCTTGTTGAAAGAGTGTGTCTGTCATTAATAGATAAAAGATCAAATAATGTACCATTGATCATCCATTGATCGGTCTTTTTATATGTTCATGAAATTCCTTCATACCAACCAATTTCACCTTGTGGAAATAGTAGTGGGTATTATAAAGAATCGTAACATCCATAGTAATAATGAACACAATGACTACTTCCAGTATGAGTGTAGACACAAATATCCCTTTCACATCTTATGTTGCTATTGTTTTCATCCTCACTTTCGATCCATATTGCAGCCACTTGTGAAGAGGTTGGTGCATTCTGAACACCTTGATGTACACTTGGATTTGATTTGATAAATATCTAAATATTCTCAAGGTTGTCGAGATCCTTTAAACTTGAAAAGAACTTTGAGTAAGGTTGTTCCCATAAAATATTGACCAATATTCTCACCACTCCCTCCATTAGTCTAGATGATTGATGTAATCGATTTTCTATCTCATGATCAGTATCATAAAAGTACAGTTACAGATGTGATGGTTGACCATCCTCGGGTATCATCTTATTTATAAAATGATACATTTGCCCTTGCACTTTAAATGTGAATATTTCTTTATTTCTTTTTGAAAGGTTTTTATCCTCATACACACCCATGGATGTAAAAGCAAACGTGTTGTTATATGTTCTTATACATTGTCTGTAGTGAATAACCTCTTCATTTGATGAGGTATACATGCACCATAAATATGAAGCAGTGTCATTTGTTGCTAGATCTATCACCATCATAGCAACAAAACACCATGACTTCATATTGAAATCTCTTTGCATTGCACTTCTCACAATTTTTACAACACAGAAGCATGTATGCCTCTGTAGGTATCACTAAATTTGCTATAAAACTTTTTGTCATGTGTTCATTTTTTCTTTTCATTTTTCCTGAGGTAGAAAGTAGATTTGTTTCACTAACAACCAATGTTGATCCAAATTCCCGTGTACTAGAAGTTTTAAGCGGTAAGCGATCCTTCTCTAAGCATCCAAGTAATGAAGTTGTTTAACAAGACAATGAATCAGTCGTGATTGTCTGCTCGAAAGTTTCATTGTGTTGCTTAGGCTCCGATTGGTTTGTTGTAACTGGTCTGGAAAACTTATGAAGTGGAGTTTTGTAAGCAGTTTTTCATGATTAGTTTGAAGTAAGTGTTGGAACTTGAGTTTCCTGACTTTCGGTGAGTTACAGACTTACATACAAAACACAGTTCTTGAGTTCCCTCTTAAAAAGAGCAGAAAACGAGTTCCAGAACAACTAACAATATTTCCTATTCAATTATATTTTTCATTCTTCATAAATGACACATATAAAATATTTTTGACTAGAAATGTTAGCGATGTCAATATGGTTTACTGCCAAAACCATATCATAATATGACAATATACTATAATCGCACTATGTAAAATAATTTATACTATAACTACCGTTATCAATGTGGTGTATAAAGTAAAAAATATATATTCACTATAAAATAATCACACCTCACCATGTAACAAAAAATATGATTAATCTAAAAATAAAATCAATGTTTGAAAAATATGATGTGAAAAATGATAATTAACTATAATCCTGAGTACAAAATACACTGAAAATTAATACTATACATTGTTAAACAATGATGAACTAGATTTTATATCTACAAACACGTAATATGTAGATATTAATACAATATTTTGTACATATAAAGTAAAATAAAATTATTGTGATGTGATTTTAACTATAATATTTTTTATTCAAATTATAATTATATAATATTAAAATAATTTTTAAAGGAACAACATTTGTACCATATCCACTTTATTGTGATAAAAATTATTATAGTTATTCACGAATAAACTTTTTTATGTATGCATCTTTACTTATTATATATCACATAATAAAAAATATTTTTATAAAAAATATTTGCATCAAAGTAGAAGACAAGCGGGCAATAAGCTACACCACTACTAAAAATTAACAATATCTTTTTTTAATTTTCATGTTAACACTTACGACAAACCAATCACATGTAAATGAGTGGAACTTAAGTTCCAAAAACTGAACTTGAGTTCCCGAAAAATGAGTTCCGCGTAACTTATAACTTACACCAAACCAATAGGAGCCTTAGGTTTTCTCCTTGCATAATTTTGTCTATCTTTTTCACATTTGAGGGCCTTTTTGTCATCTGAAAGGTTAGCATAGCAGTCTCTTCTCCTTTTTGCATTAACAATTGCTTTTCTTCTGGTATCTCTGTATATCTCAATCTATAAAGAAATAAATATGAAATTTAAATTTTAAATGTTACTTAATATATTACATACTTCCACTTACAAAGAAAAGGAAGTGACACCAAAATATTATTTTTGTAAAAAATATATTCACCCATAACAAATTGCTCTAGATAATATCTATACTACTATAAAAAGAGCGAGTTCATGCTGCACTCTCCTTGATTCTCTCTCTTCTCACAATTTTTTCATTTTTTTATATTTACTCTATTTTATATTTTTTCTTTCATGATAAAATCAGTTGCCCAAACCTCTCAACTTCTGAGTCACATCCCTTCAAACGTCCTTTGTGGAGTCAATAAATAATATGTTTCTAAATTTTCTACAAAACAGTTACGAGGATTAAATAACCAATTGATTGACCATTATCACAAGGAGGGGAACATTTATTCCCACATTTTTCTTATCACAAGGACTGAGATAACTACCCTCGCAGCACTCCTATCGGGCTCACATCCCCACTCCTCAAGCACCCATCTAAAACTAGCAACAAATGCAAAGCAATGCTTCTCATCTTAACTTCACATTTATCGCACTCCAAATCTGTTCAACTCCTCATTCTCTTTTTATAACTCCACACTCTTCGTTGAAACTCTCATCATCTTTTCTACCCGAGAGGTCGTCTCTCTCCACCACACCGACAACATAATCCATCTCTGTCTCTTCCACCCAGACGCCTCCGCCCTTACAACACCACGTTCCACTGACATCAATATTTATCTCCACTGTCTGGCCACCTCTTCTCCTTTCACTTCCACACGAGTCTGCACCAATGACTTGCCTTACTCATTGGTGGTCTTCTAAATAAGAAAGTGACATGTGTCAACGATTCCCACCACCGGTTATTAGTCACAAGCTTCACAAAGGTAAGTGGACCATAGTCTTGATTCAAAAGAACAATCCCTATATCTATCATCTTGTTATCCCTATATCCCATTAATTCATATTAACCCCACTCTCATCTTGTTATCCTATAGAAACGGCGGATTCTCGCTGATTCATTTGCCTCATATGTATGTCTGGTCACATTTTCTACCTAATAATAAACCTAACCATCTATTAATAAAGTTACCTATAAAAACTGTATTTCCTAAAATATTATGCATAAGTAAAATATATACATTTTTGTTAAATATACACACTTATATATTAATGAATACTTTATTTTATTTTTCAAATATTTAATATAAAATAAATATGTTCAATGGGGCACGTGCATGTTCACGTGTGTGTTAACTAGTTTTTGAAGATTTGTGTGATTCTAGTACATCGAAGGAAGTGTCACCAAAATATCATTTTTATGAATTTATATACACGCATAACAAATTATTCTAGACAATATTTTGAAAATTTTTGTGATTTTATAGTACACCCTAAATAATTCAACAATTAAGTATTGGCACAAACACATATACAAAAGAAAAAAATTGTGTTGAAAGGAATGTAATAAAATAGAAAATAAAAAAGAAAATATATGATGCACTTTTATTAAAGTCACATATTACATAGTTTATGTGAATGCAACTTTGATCTAAAAGTATTGTCACTCGAATTTGGAAATTAACCAACATTTCCCACTATCCACTCAATCATGGATGGCTCCACTGGCTAAAATGGTTACTGGTATGTGACACAAATTCCTCTAACTATCACACAAAAGATGGGTTGGAGTCACGAACGACTGATGTGACTGACTTTCTATAAATGGATATCAGGAAGTTCAATGTAACATAACACACAATAAAAAATATTGCAACTACTATAATTCTCGTATGCCACATTCAACACTGATGCCTCTTCCACCAACTTCCTGTGTATGGTAGAAATGTAAGCTAGACGTCATTCTTCACACTTGTCAAAGTTGGGTATTATAAATTTTACGCGAACATAATTTTGACTTAAAAGTATTATCATTTGAATTCATAAATTAACCAGCCGACATCTTATGTTAGATTGATTAGGTTTATTATCACATCGTCTGTGATGTCAAAGAGTCGAACGTTCTTATTAGAATGTACACATTTTTCAAGTGGCCGACTACTTGATTAGGATGGCGATGGGCAAATAATTTGTACTTACCAGAACTCTTCTTTGATGTTAAATGAATAAATCTGGTAGGATATATAGTCTGGCTGCAAACTATATGAGTTTGATGATGATGGAAAAATACATTATATTTTTTATGTGTGATCAGATGTGTGTCTTTCTTGACAGCAATAAAGGATAGTGATTGGATGGCAATTTGTGTCATCTTGTGCACCGGGTATATTAAAGTACATTATAACCTAAAACATAGTTTTCAAGTGTTGGGTACCTATATTCTGGCCAATTTGGAAGCGGTGCTACGGACAAAGTAAGATTCCTCCGTGCCCACAGCACTCTTGGATGTATATTAAATATAGTAGTATATTAATGTTTTACACACATTTGAGTTAACAAAGACCACCCTCTTTAATGTTCAGATTTTACGATGACTTGATGTAGTGTTAATCTTTGCTTTGCAGGAAGTGCTACACGTGAATATATCATACCGGTTGTTTTAGTATCATTAGTTGGATGTTGTTTGATATGCTGGAAGTGTGCACGTCTAAGAAAATCCGGGGACAGGAGAGGTTTCGATCATAAATCACGTGGATAACTGTGAAACCCAGCGAGAACAATCTGCCGTCGGCGATCGAGTAGCGTCAGATCGTAGATGTGGAACATAGGCACCACATCCAGGCACACGTTATCACAAGCTTTTCTAGGGGTACTGTGACGCCTCCAACCAGACGACGATGAGGTTGTCGTGGGTCATTGCCACGCGTACTGAGGCTGTCGTGCTGTAGGAGCAGAGCAACGCCGCCACGATCATCCTGCCTCACCATCGGCAGTGGAAGCGTCCTGAGAACCATTAATCTCGTGGGATGAGAAGACATAAACAGAGACACAACGGGGTAGAAGTGTGAGGAGTCGAGGATATGTACCACCCTCAGAAATCCTCCCCAAAAAGCTTGTGCGCAGACTCCTCAACATTGCAATTCCGAGAACAAGCTGCGGGCACCTCCCAAGCTTGCTGGCGTGAACCAAATTAGTAGTTACAGTAGCTGGACATTTAGTCTGTAGTCTTAAAATAGTTAACTGAAATAGTATGTATTTGTCAACAAACTGTATACGTACGAAGCAAAATGATTATTGTTGCAGTTCATTCAGTATGTATTTGTCAACAAACTGTATACGTACGAAGCAAAATGATTATTGTTGCAGTTCATTCAACTACTTGAACAGTGCAACAGCAGCAGTAAAATAGAGAGCAATTACCTGTTTCAAACTGTGGTTTTTGAATTTGAAAAGTTTAGCGCACATCTACTGATTAATTAGAATAATAAAGACAAATATATAGATCTTTGCAGAATTTGAGGCAATCCTTCGCGAGCACAACAACAGGAAACAGAAGAAGACGCAAAGCTTCGTCTCGTGAAAAGGATAACTGTTCTGAGTTATTCACTGCTGTTCGAATGAATGTGAGATCGGATTGTTGAAACGTGTTAACATATGTACATATTGTTATAGCATGTGCTGTCGCTAGAAGGATCAATGCACAACTAATTACGTCGATTTATTCGCCATATACTTATTGGTCAAGAAAGAACATATAAAAAAAAGTAAAAGACTGGACGTCTTAACAATCAGACTGTCGTGTCGATGAACAGACGGACAACTGCGTTTTATTATAGGTATATAAGATAGATACATCACTCGCATAGGTGCTTCATAAAAACAGCCTATCATGATCGGCTCTAACTTTGAAACTTATATTTCATTCAATTAAGAAAAAACTTTGAAACAAATAAAGCAGAAAAGAAGCTTTGACTATATTGAGTATGTCTATCCCACGGTGAGTCTTTGTCAAGGCGTCTATTCATATTGGCTCACACAGTTTACACACACTTGCTAGGTATAAACTTTTTGAGCTTACACTTACTTTAATTGAATCATTAGGAATACTTTATAAGAGAGTCAATTTTACTCCCTCTTACAATCATTTCTCTTAAAGTTGATTAAAGCTCTTTCTTGACAAATAAAGGATTAGTGAAGGTGACCATTAGAAGCGGTAGGTTGACCTTTGCCATAGGTAGTTGGCTCGTTGCCGGTAAAAGGAAGCCAATTATTCCTTGACTTAAAAATAGAGGCTACTTGGTGTTTGCTTTTGGTAAGTTAATACAAGATGATACTCGCGTAGTTAAGAATTTGAGTATATGAAAGTACTTCGCAATGGAGCTATGGTGCTTTATTCCAAAACCATTATAAATATTTGTGTTCCTTTTATGGTAGCTCAATTTATCTCTTCCTTGTTTGTTTTGTTATATTTTAGTATAATTTGAAGATTTAATAAGAAAAACCATATAAATATATGTGTTCCTTTTGTGTTTGTTCAATCAATCTATCTCTTGCTTGTTTTGTTATATCTTAATATAGTTTGAAGGTCTAACAAGTCTTGTTTAAATTCTAATAGCTATATCACCCCCACTTGAACCTACATCCTTAATGGAAATATTATATTTTAGTCCACACACACACAAATATATATATATATATATATATATATATATATATATATACATACATACATACATACATACATACATACATATATATATATATATATATATATATATATATATATATATATATAATATTAATTTGATGGTATAATCAATTTTTTAAGTCGTTGCTTGTTCAATACACCCATTTTCTCCTACGGGTAGTATTAGAGTGAGAGTTTCTCCAATCCAAATATTCTCACGAGCAAGAGAATGTGGCTAGCAACTTGTTTGGATAGCTCAATCTAGAAGGAAACTATTTTTCTTGTCTGTCGGTGTCCAATAACAACAACTAACAAAATTCGAAGAGACATATGCAATTCCATATCCAGGCCACAATATTTGAAATGTAGAAGATGATAGTCATCCCCTAGGACGATACCTTGAAGAAGGCTTTCCCTCAACTCTTGAGATACAAACATTTTCTATGCCATGCTTGCTTCTTATTGGTTACATATATCTATTCTTGTGAAATCACCTACTACTTGTGGAGGAATATCTCTTTCTCCCATGAAGAAACCCTCCAAGTCAAAGAACCAAAATATACATGTAACAACATTAATTGGAGTTTTCCTAGATGTCAAATACAAAATCCATTAGGGAGATGTATTCCTACTTATGTAGCCTCAACCATGGTTAAGGAGAGCTTGAGAAACACATAGAGATCCATTGTGATCTCACCATTTGTTGTTTCAGTTTGTTTTATAAACCATGGAGGGACATTGGCGGACGGGTTGGGAAAATGGATTTGCCACCACTTTAAAATGAAATTGAAAATTGTTGAAACGTGTTGAAAATCAAGTGGATGAAAAGGAAACCAACGCAAGGAGTAAGATTCCAAGTTATGTGTGTGGAAGGTGTTAGGACACCCCCATGACACCCTTATGGTATCGTAAATATCAATGAGTAACAATCTTTCTTTCCTTCCAAATCAGGCTTGCACACATAAATAACAAATGAATAATAAGAAACTACCTACAAACAAAAATTAGAAGCAATAATCAAATATGAGTGACCACTGATCCTGGGTGCTCATATCCTTACAACATTGTGGGTTTTAGAAGTGGAGAAAGATGTAGAATTACATTTTGGTTGTTCCACATATGTACCTTGATTGTTTTTTAGGAGGGGAAAGACTATTCTTTATCTATAGGAGGTGGATTCACTCTTTTAGCCTAGAGGCACAATCATCCAATTTTAAAGCATAGAGGCGTCATCCTAAAATATGATCTTTTCAAATGGTGTTCAGGGGACTATATTTATGGAGGTCGGTGCCTAGGGTTAGGGTTTTTAAGAGGGAGCATTCTTTAAACCTTAAAGGGATGGATGGTGGTTGGGGTGTGGGATAATCAACCACCTTTCTAATAGAGTAACTAGATGAGTTTCCAATGCGTTCTACTAGTAAAAATGGAAGGTGTAAGGAACGTGAAGCACCAACCAAATGAGCATCCCTCCTTCTGGAGGCTTCTTGGTGTAGAAGAAAAACACTATGGTGGACCCAAGATATGCAGGAAAGACGAGGCGTGCATCAAATGGGCACCCCTCTTTCTAATGTTTAATTTGTCTTGAACTGACCAAACTTAGTGTTACATTGAGGTGGGATGAGCCTCACTAGACAGTGCTTTGATATGATAAGTGACATGTCTAACTTTAGCTCTCATGGGAACTCACCATATTTATGTGGTGTTTGGACCCTAATATGCATGTCTAGGGATGCGTGTGTATATTTAGGAACCAAGGCATGTGACTATATTGGGTTAGGACCATGGTAACAACATCAAGCAAGGTAGTCCAAAATAAAGCGTTCATGAATTAGATGTTCATCCTGGTTGGTGGTCTTCACAATTAAGGAATTTGATGTTTGAATCTTATGAATATGACCTATAATCATGAGAGATATAGGATTTGTTGGTGACCCCCCCACGACCGTGGCCGTTTTGACAAAAACCCTATAACTTTGCCATTTTTAATTCCCACGACCGTGCCCATCCACCACGGCCGTGGCCTACCCTACCCACCACGGCCGTGGTACCCCACCACGGCCGTGCTACTCACAGAATCCAGCCACTTTTCCACTGCTTTCCCCATTTTGCCCCTAACTTAACCCTAGACCCCCTAGACTCCTATATATACCTAGGTGGTGGCTGGGGCACGGGGCTGGCTACCTTCTACCCCGTCCTAGCTCCCCAAATCACCATCCACTCCATTCCACTCCATATCCACCTCAAATCCACTCCATTTCACCATTTCCACAACATAACCCCCCATATCTAAGCCTTCCATCCACTTCCTTTTATCATTCCACATCATTTCATCCTTGGAGGAGGGAGGAGGACGTCCTACAGCTGCTGGAGAGGAGGATTGCTTCATCTACACCGAGCTCCATGGCTTCTTCTACCTCTTTCTTCTCTCTTTTTGTATTTTCCATTTCTATGAGTAGCTAGGCCCCTGTGGGTGGGCTGTTTGGGGGAAAATATGTTACTTTGATACCATGTTGGGGGAAAATGACATGTAAACGTTGTAATTACATTTGTTAATGATTATATTCTATTTCTATCTCATTCTCCATGGATTGCTTGTTTATTTGTGTGTGAAATCACTTAGGAATTTAGGCAAATTGCTTATATGTGTGAATTTTGGGATTTGCCCCTAGGTCCAATTCTTGGATCCCTAGGTTACCTCCCATCTTCCTACATCCTAATCAATCTCCCTAAACCTAAGTGAGAGATCTAAGTAGCTAGATTAGATAATTCTAGTGTAATTAGCATGGAGCCTTCTCAAGGCTAGAATGTGGGGGAATTGGGGTCCAAAACCCTAATCTCACCTCCCCATTACTACCCTCGGCCCCTAATTTCCCTAGGAATGTCTAATCTAGAAACCTAGACTATATTAGACTCTAATTGGATTGAACCTAATCCTTAACCCAATTGAGCCTCGTAAGGGTAGTAGGGGGTGTTAGGGACTAGTTCCCCTATACACAACCTAGCATATCCATGGCCAGTTAGTAGCTTAGGTTAATTCATTAGACTCTAACTTGTTGTTTGGTTTGGATAATCTAAATGGAATCATAATGTTCACATGTCACCCCCCAACTTAAGTGATAAGTTCATACCCCTAAACAACCCACACATCTCTTTACTGCTTAAAACCCTAGTTCTGTGCTTGCTTAGCTTAGTTAGTTCTTTTCTTGCTTAGTTAGCTTCTTACCTTGCTCTTGCCTTATTTATGCTAGTTTAGTTCTTTAATTGTTCTTTTGCTTTTCTCTTGCTTGCCTTAGCATAATTTGTCTTTTCATACCTAGCTTAGTCCTTTCTTTCCTGCTTAGTCTTAATCTAGTCTAGGGTTAACGTAGATTTCATTCCTGCCTTTAACTGCTTTCTTGTTCATCCTTAGTTAACAATCAAATCAACCTTTAAACCCTTAACCCTAGTCTCCGCAGTAGGAACCTAGCCAAACTAACCTAGCTCTAGCGCCCCCTCTTTTCCCTGTGGATCGACCCTTTACTTGCCACCTTCCTATACTACGACACGACCCCGTGCGCTTGCGGGTGTAGTGTTTTAGTAGACGTAGGTGTGTTAGTTTAGGTCTTATAAATTTTGAAAGCACAATCCCATCCCGTGTGTTCTGACCTCGTGGGGCGCATCTAGTCGAGTCAAATCGGCTAGTGTGTAGCACCACTAGCAGAATCACACCACACCTCCCTTTGCGGGAAGCACTTGCTCGGGCTCTCTCTCAGTTACCAAAACCAGAGAGAACGAAAACTTTGCAGAGCAAATGGTTGCACTGAGTTGTACTTTGAGAAGCCCCCCAATACCCCTATATATATAGGAGGGTCATGGGACAGGGTTCTCCATCCCGGGCAATGCGGGACTAAAGTAGGAGTAGAAGGGTTCGAGATTTTCCACAAAAAAACAATCAACTCACAACCTGAACCGATCGTTTCACAACTGAAACGGTCAGTTGGGGACCTGAACCGGTCGGTTGACACCTCAACCGATCGGTTGGGACCCATGAGCCGATCGGTTCACTTCTGAACCGGTCAGTTCATGGTCCTGATCAGTTCTCGATTGACTTTCCTTCTTTTGTTTCTAATTGGTATCGAATACCAATCCTATTTCCCAATCAAATTGGGCAATTGAAACGAAAGGAAAATTCTCACCAATCATATTTCCCCAAGTTGCTCGGTTGCACCAGTTGAATCGATCATTTCAACACTTGAAGCAATCGGTTCACCCTGATCTTGAGCCGATCGGTTCAACATTTGAGCCGACCGGTTCACCAGGCTCAGCCGACCGGTTCATCTCATGAACCGATCGGTTGGGAGTACAGGTTGTGCAGAATCAGTCAATTGTGATTTCAATCAATCCGATACTCCAATCAATGCATCCAACACCTTGAACATTATGATATTGAGCTATCAATTGATTGAGTGTTTAATTGAACTACTAAACTCCTTTAGTAATCAATCTAAACCTTGTTTGTGGACAAAACTCCTCTTCCAGGTTAAATCCTATGTGTGTGACCCTGCAGGTCCATTTCACGTTGGCAGTGAAAGTCCATAACACTTATGACTTCACAAGCAAAGAGCGGTGCCTAGTCACACAAAGTAGAAAGTTGGAGAACAACTTTCAATCCTACAATCCGTGAATGGTGTTACAGCGAATGTATAATTCCTTTGTCACTGATATCCCGAATGAACTCGAGGCATGGAACAGTCATCCTGTCAACGTTCATTCACTTTCTTGATCTCAGAGTAGATTGGAAGAGATATGTATGACATCAATATCACATACTGACTCACACATGCGTGCGCACGCCTATTTCAATCCTACTCATGAATTGGCCTTGGATATCAAACTCCCTCAGGAGGGACAAATCCCATATCTATCACTCACCCCTCAAAAGCCCCATGTGTCAAAGCCACCCAATCATCACCTTTATAACAACCCATGTTTCAGGACTGCGTTTGATGATGTCAAAGTGTACCCAACGACATGTGTTGAGTGTAGTGATTTTAGGTCAAAGAATCACACTCACCACCATCACTGTGAGTACTGACTGTGACTACCATGTCATGGTTCCATGTGTCAAACTCACGGTGGGTCTGTCCGGTACACTTGTTCTCTAACAAGTACCTATGTGTTTGGTTTGATATCTCTATATCATGACTAATGAGATTCTGTCATCAACCAACACCACAATCTAGTCTTGTGTGTCATTTTTGTCTATCTACCTTCCACAATGACATCCGACTAGGGACATAACAAGAATGTACAAACTCTTAGCATCCGTATGATCTCATCGTTCAGGTCCTTAACCTGAAAGCATACGTCATTGAGTACTGTCATTCTCTAGACATTCATCTGTTCTATCACTATCTCATATGACTGAACCAGAAAGAATTGGAAGCTTGCCTTTGATGTTTATCAAATCAATCTTAATGTATCCCACCAATCATCCCATGATTGGCTCTCAGGGCATACATACCAACAGACTCCCACTTGTACTGCGAGCCAATCACCCTTGAATCATATTCATAGTGATCTTCAAAGATGTCCCACATGTTACTGTGCTCTAGTGCGAACATAGTGAGTAATGGCAACACTTTTCCAAAGTCAGTATAAATTGCATGTCTCTCATCTCTTCGCTGTACGTCATACGTATGAGATGGAGTTGCCGTAATATGCGATCTAGTATTCCTTTGCTAACCTTTAGCCACATTGCATGATCAAGGATTCCATACTTGTCATCAATGAGCGGAATATCTATAAGTTCATCTCATGAACTTCTAGATCCATATAGTATCCACTGCTGTTCTCTAACACACGGATACTCGGCATTTCCTTAAATGGTTTTATTGGAACACTTCCAATTATCAACAAACTTTCACTTTTATATATCCTATATATATTTTGCGATTAATTTTCTGTCCTTTTGGAAGTTCGCATCAATGTAACTCTTTACATTGAACTCTTCCTTATCTCCATAGAACTAGTACTTCACAAGTACTTATCAAGTTCTCATGGTATTCCAGTAACCCTTACTGGAAGTAGACAGACATCCACTCGTCATGTCCCACATACGAGTTATCAAGATGAGCACATCATATTGCCATGTCCTACATACAAGATGATGAATGCATTTTATTCTTTCCATGTCCATACATGCAAGATAATGGGATGATTACATACATGATAGATCCATATCTATTCTTAGTGTTCCCATTCTTCATAAGAATTGGACACTTGTCCTTGGGATACTAACTCCATGTAACATGGACAAGTTTTCTCCCACTGAATCTGTGCATACTGAACCCTTCAGTACAGATTGCCAATGTATGCTTTCTCTCTTCAGGTCAAGAGGTTTTTCGAGAACTATCTCTATAGATCTCTATTCCTATCACATAGGAAACATCTCTATCTTCCTTAAAGATAATTTCCACTTTTGGATTTCCATTCTAGAACATTTCCATTTCACATCAACATGTGGAATGTGAACACGCTCCCACTAAATCACATATACCTTTTTTATCTTTGACATATCAGTCAAACCCTTTGACTATATCATCAAAGTAAAGGTCCAATTCTGAGTTTCTTGTACTCAATCAATCACATTGATTAGTCCATTGTAACTTATAGACTTCATTTGCATTAGTGGATTCATAAACCTTATAGGTTGTGTCACGTACACATCCTTGTTTTATTACTCATAGGAATGCGGTTCTAGTATCCATGTGTCAAATGTCTTAGTAATTAAGTTGCAATAGACAAGCATCATCCTTCTCAAAATGTCATCCATGTGTCTTAACACTTAAGACTCAGTTGCACTTATGGTTTTCATCCAATGAGTGCTACCATCAAGGTCATACCTTATGGTTCACATGGATGTCATTTAGGATGAAATGGTCATAAACCATAACTCAAAATTCAGTTCCTCATATTCATCTAGATAGTTGACTCATCACATAGATAATTGAGGTGTATCCGTCAAGGATATAAGAACTCACAACTCCTTGTGATTCTTAATGTCCTTTATTAGTGTGGGGTATTCTTTTATTAAGAAGAACTCAGTTATTTGATAATCATTCTCTAACTCCTTAGAGTATGATTCCTTCTTGATTTAGACATCACCATGCCTTAATCATGAGTTCACTATGATACACTATCATAATCACTCATAAGGATCTCAAACATTTGGTCCAAGTATTTTATTCATTGATCTCATCAAGAATTAACACTTTACCAAATTCATACTTCATCTATGATAATCTTGAACACTTCAAGATATTCATATTGGTATTTCTCTAAACACCATTTGAAGTATTAGCATTTGTTAGAATAGGTATGTAAACACATCACATGTATCATACCTAATAGGATAATCATTCTCCCACTACCTTTAGTGAAGATTGATTAATCATGTCCAAGATATTCATATCTCTTACTGGTTCTCTAACCAAAAGAGTCTAGATTTATCCATCACATGGAAACTAGAAATGAATTTCTCATGATTGATGCTAATTTGATTGTTTGAGTTATCTATAACTTTTAGGTATCATTTTATCTTATGCATATCAAATACCACAAGATAAACAAGGCATTGCCACAAAGATCATATCTTTAAAAGATTGAAACATCAACTTTATTGATTGCCATCATTGTCATACAATATGCAAAAATAAAGTGTTTCTATATATTGGAAAATATGAAATAGCAGTTCATAACTGTATTACATGCCTTTTAGACTGAAAATAAACTAAAGTACTCCTATCTATGGCGGCAACACTTGCCCCATTTATTGAGTGCTTTACACTTTACATCTTGGTATCCTATACCTCAAAAAGTGTTACAAGTTTACTTTCATGATACCTTCAAGTAGAGACACCTGTCGCCTCCTTCTTCTTTTGTTCTTCCAGATAGAGAGGACAATTCCTTTTCCAATGTCCTGGATTTTGACAATGGTGGAAATTTCCTTTCTTGGTCACGCCTCCCTTGGCCTTGAGAGCTGAAGACGACTTGGGCTCCTGGCTAGCATCAGAAACTTTTCTTAGCTTTGCCCTTGCCCTTGCGCTTGGACTTGCCTTTCTTGTTTGTGATCACCATCACAGACTTAGGCTTGTCTTTCTTCATCTGTGTCTCGGCTTTCCTCAACATGCCCAACAACTCTAACAGTGGCCTATCAAAGTTGTTCATGTTGTAGTTCATCACAAACTGACTGTAAGATTCTGGCAACAATTGCAGTATCACGTCAGTAGCCAACTCTTGGCTCAATGGAAATCCTAGTCTTTGCAGGTTCTCCACATACCCAATCATCTTGAGTGTGTGAGGACCAACTGGATCTCCTTCTGTCATGACGCACTTGAACAGTGCCCTTGAGACATCGTATCTCTCTTGCCGTGCTTGATCTTCATACATGTTCCTGAGATGCTGAATCATCTCAATGACACCCATGTTCTCATGTTGTCTCTGCAACTCGTGGTTCATAGAGCACAACATCAAGCACTTTGCATCAATGGCATCATCAGAATGCTTCTTGTAAGCGTCCCTTTCTGCCTTTGGTGCATTAGGAGCAGGTTCCTCTGGAGTTGGAGTATCCAGGACATAGAGCTTTCACTCTTGAGTGAGAACAATTCTCAATGTCCTATACCAGTCGTGAAAGTTTGTCCCATTTAGCTTGTCCTTTTCAAGGACTAATCACAAAGAAAAGTGATTGTTGTTTGTTGTCATTTGTACTACAAAAGGAAATATGCAATTTTAGTCCAAAAACTCATTTTTGACTTATTTGATTGATTTGAAAAGTTGACGATATAATTAGGCCTTTAATTAATTATTGCTCCCACTATTTTACTTCAAATTGATAGCCCTCACCATCAATTCAGAAGATTGCAGCGTACGACCTTCTAGCGGGCAAGATCCTAAAATCCTCTAAGTCATGGACCAGCTAGGGCTGTCACCCACAACTTAGATCTCTCAGGTAGGCAACTCTTGCCAATTGCATCATATGCAACTCTTGATAAGATGTCATATGCAACTCCTTGCTATGATCATCTCCATGCCTCAAGGTGCTAGATCCTATCTAGGTCACCTTGTTAAGTCCGACCCAAAGCCAACACGATGAATATGCACCCTGCTTGGGCAGACCCACATATCCATCCTTCACGCTTCCACGAGATAGACGGTGCACCACGCTTGGGCGTGCCCACACTTGGTCGATCAAGCTTTTCACGTGTGTTGCATTTGGAAGGCATCTAAAACATTAATATTTAATGAGGGATTTGGTTTTTATATACATATACATATCCAATCACCACAATACATAGTACGTATCATATACATGCTATATCCCACAGAAAACATGCAAAATGATAAAAGCGATGATTATGGCCATCCTAATGTGATTCCTCGAGCCAAGAGGAATCACGGTCATCTAGGTCTACATCACATGCAACCTGTACAAGATGAACTCTGTGCTTTGTCTTTTTGGGTTTGATCAACTCATCACATGAATGATCGGCTCGCCATCAGACTGGTCGACTGGGTGCCACCAGCCGATCGGTTGGCTCCTCCAACCGAACGGTTCGCCTGGTCCTCGTGCATCTCATCATGTCCGCCACCCGCTCGTCTCGCTCCTCGAACCGATCATCAACCGATCGGCTCACTCCTTGAACCGATCGTCTCGAATGTCAACCGATCGGTTCACACCTTGAACCGACCGTCTCAGCTGTCGTCATATGTCCTCCGTTCTTTGACATAACAGGAAATAAAATTCTATCCTATTTTACATTGCATAAGAGAAACCTCGAGTTACATTCGAGGGGAGCAAAGGTAGGAAGGAAATCTCGAATTATTTCGAGTTACATCAGGAACAGGAGATAGGGAAGATTGGTGCGCAGACCGAGATGCAAGCAACCACATACAACCATACATAGATAGGGTTTATTGGCCATAACCATGCTATACATCCACCACAAAACTCATTTAAGGGCGACGCGTATCGAGTGCATTAATAATACATATCATATATGTAATTTGGGATTTGTGGATTTAGGATTGGACATGCATAAAGCCAATTTTATTCGCATCGTATGCAATAAATAAAGGCGACAAACCAAAATCGATCATATCGATAATCCCTAAAGTATAGAGCAGTTGACGTGGCTCTGATACCACTGTTGGGTTTTAGGGGAGGCAGAGAAGGCAGCGGAAACAAAAATTTTCTCCCCCAAACCCGGAACAAGGAAACGCGTTAACGTCTATATAATAGGAAAGGGATGGTTTGTGGAATCATACCTTGTCCCGATGCTTGCTCGGAGACAATACCTTGCGCCTTGCGCGGTCTTCACCTCCGGTCTTGGACGGTGTCTGTGCAGCTCCTGGTCGCACAGGGACTGACGACTCCTCCTCTCACCGGACTGTCGGGTTGACAGTTGTCCTCCTGAGCGGCAGAAACCTCCCGCCTCTTAAGTAGTCCACACGGACCACCTGGAACTCCACACTCCTTGTCCCACAAGGAAGTGGAAGGAGTCGCACCCTCCTATTGATGTACTAGTCTCCAACACACTCTCCTGCTTCCAGTTGCAACTGCAGTTGTCCTTCCCTTGCTGCACCTTGATTCAGCCCTATTTTAGGGCTTAATCCGGTGTCTTTTTGCTCTTCAATCACATCTATACCTGTTAGATTGCATGTCATGCCCCCTAATATGCTTATTTGTATAAAATGCACTTATGGACATTATTTGCATGTTTTTCAGGCATTTGGACCACGCTTGATGGAAGAGAGAGAGAAGCGGCGATCCTAGGGTTCCTCTGCACTTGGAGAGGCCCAAAGTGAATTCCGATGCTCCCTCGACCTACCCCTAGTGGCCAAAGATCAATTGAAGCAAAGATGTCCAAGAAAAGTCAAAGACCCAAGTCAAAGTGCTGCCCCAGGACCCAGCACGGCCGTGGTACAACAGAACGGCCGTGCTAGGTCACTTAGAAATCGACAGGTTCAACCTCCAAATCAAGCAGAAGGCAGCACGGCCGTGCAACAAAAAACGGCCATGCCAGTGATAGACACCACGGCCGTGCAGAACAAAACGACCGTGCCAGTGACAGACACCACGGCCGTGCACTACAAAACGGCCATGGCACAACAGAGCACCACGGCCGTGCCAGACACCACGGCCGTGGCACACCACCTCCACCATGGCCGTGGTGACCCCCCCACGACCGTGGCCGTTTTGAAAAAAACCCTATAAATTTTCCATTTTTAATTCCCACGTCTGTGCCCATCCACCACGGCCATGGCCTACCCTACCCACCACGGCTGTGGTACCCCACCACGGCCGTGCTACTCACAGAATCCAACCACTTTTCCACTGCTTTCCCCATTTTGCCCCTAACTTAACCCTAGACCCCCTAGACTCCTATATATACCTAGGTGGCGGCTGGGGCACGGGGATGGCTACCTTCTACCCCGTCCTAGCTCCCCAAATCGCTATCCACTCCATTCCACTCCATATCCACCTCAAATCCACTCCATTTCACCATTTTCACCACATAACCCCCCATATCTAAGCCTTCCATCCACTTCCTTTTATCATTCCACATCATTTCATCCTTGGAGGAGGGAGGAGGACGTCCTGTAGCTGCTGGAGAGGAGGATTGCTTCATCTACACCGAGCTCCATGGCTTCTTCTACCTCTTTCTTCTCTCTTTTTGTATTTTCTATTTCTATGAGTAGCTAGGCCCTTGTGGGTGGGCTGTTTGGGGGAAAATATGTTACTTTGATACCATGTTGGGGGAAAATGACATGTAAACGTTGTAATTCCATTTGTTAATGATTATATTCTATTTATATCTCATTCTCCATGGATTTCTTGTTGATTTGTGTGTGAAATCACTTAGGAATTTAGGCAAATTGCTTATATGTGTGAATTTTGGGATTTGCCCCTAGGTCCAATTCTTGGATCCCTAGGTTGCCTCCCATCTTCCTACATCCTAATCAATCTCCCTAAACCTAAGTGAGAGATCTAAGTATCTAGATTAGATAATTCTAGTGTAATTAGCATGGAGCCTTCTCAAGGCTAGAATGTGGGGGAATTGGGGTCCAAAACCCTAATCTCACCTCCCCATTACTACCCTCGGCCCCTAATTGCCCTAGGAATGTCTAATCTAGAAACCTAGACTTGATTAGACTCTAATTGGATTGAACCTAATCCCTAACCCAATTGAGCCTCGTAAGGGTAGTAGGGGGTGTTAGGGACTAGTTCCCCTATACACAACCTAGCATATCCATGGCCAGTTAGTAGCTTAGGTTAATTCATTAGACTCTAACTTGTTGTTTGGTTTGGATAATCTAAATGGAATCATAATGTTCACATGTCACCCCCAAACTTAAGTGATAAGTTCATACCCCTAAACAGCCCACACATCTCTTTACTGCTTAAAACCCTAGTTCTGTGCTTGCTTAGCTTAGTTAGTTCTTTTCTTGCTTAGTTAGCTTCTTGCCTTTCTCTTGCCTTATTTATGCTAGTTTAGTTATTTAATTGTTCTTTTGCTTTTCTCTTGCTTGCCTTAGCATAATTTGTCTTTTCATACCTAGCTTAGTCCTTCCTTTCCTGCTTAGTCTTAATCTAGTCTAGGGTTAACGTAGATTTCATTCCTGCCTTTAACTGCTTTCTTGTTCATCCTTAGTTAACAATCAAATCAACCTTTAAACCCTTAACCCTAGTCTCTGCTGTAGGAACCCAAAAAAACTAACCTAGCTCTAGCGCCCCCTCTTTTCCCTGTGGATCGACCCTTTACTTGCCACCTTCCTATACTACGACACGACCCCGTGCGCTTGCGGGTGTAGTGTTTTAGTAGACGTAGGTAGCTAGTTTAGGTTTATAAATTTCGAAAGCACAATCCCATCCCGTGCGTTCCGACCTCGTGGGGTGCATCTAGTCGGGTCAAATCGGCTAGTGTGTTGCACCTCTAGTGGAATTGCACCAAGCTTTCTGGCGCCGTTGCCGGGGATTAGATGCGCTCGACCTAGCTAGTTAGTTTTGCTTTGACTTTTCCTACTTCCCTCATCATTGCTATTCTTTATTCATTACTCTTTGCATTCTTTGTGTATATTGGTTTACTAACTTGCTTTCCTTTGTTTGGTTGTGCTTTGTGCATGTGACAAGCCATTCGTAAGGAAATGAGATGGAAGACCAAAATGCACCTCGCAAGTCCTTGCAAGATTACTTCATGCCGAGCAACTACCAGTCACCTATTGCTTCTAGAGTCATCCAAATGCAAGGGGAGCAATTTTCTATTCCTCCAGGTCTTCTTGGGCTCCTTCCCACCTTCTACGGCTCGGAGAGTGAAAACCCCTACAAGCATGTGGATGCCTTCCTAGAGATGTGTGCCACCTTCAGAACGTCAACGGAAAATGATGACTCAATTCGGCTCACATTGTTCCCCTTTTCACTCAAGGATAGGGCCAAGGAATGGTATGATTCAAGGAGAGACATCATGAGTTGGGGTGAGATGAAGATGGCATTCTTAAGGAAGTTCTACTCTATTGCAAGGATGACACAAATGCGGCGGTTAATAGTGGGTTTCAGCCAAATGTATAATGAAAAGTTCCATGATGCTTGGGATAGGTTGCAAAAGCTGTTGAGAGAGTGTCCGCATCATGAGATACCTTTGTGGCAGCTTGTACAAGCGTTCTAGTCCGGTTTGTCGTCAAGGGATCAAGCTATAGTGGATTCTTCTTGTGGAGGTGTTTTCGACAAAGCCACCGGAGGAGTCATGGTCGTTGTTTGAGAAATTGGCGGAAAATTCAAGGAATCGGGCTTCTATCATGATCTGTGATGGGGATCGGGACTTTAGTGAGCCTTCTGTTTCTAATGATCCCAATGCACAAGTGATGAAGGTTATGGGAGAAATGATGAAACTCATGAAAAATCAAGGAGGAAATGGTCCTTGTCATCCGGTCAACTACATTGGTTCTTTTGAGGGAGAAGTGAAGACACCTCACTCCTATAGCTACCAGGAACCACAAAGTCCCACATACAGCTCAAGGTTTGAGGAAGAGGTTCTCTCTAGATTGAAAGTATTCGATGATGTTCAAATGGATGTTGCAAGGTTAGAAGAGAGAATAGAGCAGCTATCTTCCATAATTGCTCTCCAAGAAGAAAAGTTGTCTTCAAGACCCATCGTGAGCCACCATGAAACAAGTGGACCCATGCCCTCTGCACAAGTTTTCTACAATCCACCCCCCATGCAGGTGCATCCCATTCACTCCTTCCAAGGCTATCCCCAGCCTTACACTCCTCCACCACATTCACCACCTCAATTTTCCCAAAACTTCACTTTCCAACCCCAATCCTCTCCTCCCCCTAAACTCTCTTCTCCACCTCAATGTCAACCCCAAGTGCCACCTCCACCTCCTCCACAGTCACAACATGCTCCCCCTCCCCATCATGAGCAAGGTAGTGCTGTGATAGTTCTAAGGAGTGGGAAAACTCTTGAGCAGCCCGCAAGTCAAAGAAAGGTTGATAGAGCAAAGCAAAGGCAGCCAAGTGGTGATACCGTGATTGATATTGCTGAAGATGATGTTGTGATACCGCATGTTGAGTTTGGGATTCCATGTGATCCGCCACATATCCCTTTTGCAGGTCCTACCTTCCCTAGCATTCCGCCTCATGTTCATGTAAGTGCGGCAAAAGCTAGTGATCCTCCATTTGTAGAAGCACTAGATGAGCCACCAGAATTGAAAAGGAGGCAAAAGCACAATGTTGATATTCTTGAGGTGTTTCGCCAAGTAAAGGTGAACATACCACTATTGGATGCTATCAAGCAAATCCCATCATATGCCAAGTTCCTCAAGAACCTATGCACTGTGAAAAGAAGGTCAACGGGGAGGATTCCAAAGAAGGTGAGATTGACTGAACAAGTGAGCTCCATCATACAACACTCACTTCCCGTAAAGAGAAAAGACCCAGGAGCCCCACTCATACCTAGTTACATAGGGGGACATCGCATAGACAGGTCCTTACTTGATTTGGGATCTAGTGTGAATTTGATGCCATATCATGTCTATGTTGAGCTGGGTTTAGGCAAGTTGAAGCCGGCACATTGCACTCTCCAGTTGGCGGATAGATCCATAAAAGTGCCTAGAGGTAGAGTGGATGATGTCTTGGTGATGATAGATAAGGAAAAAGGCGTGATGTTCCCGGAGGATTTCATTGTACTTGATATGGAGCCGGAGGATAGGAAGATTCCCATCATCTTGGGGAGGCCGTTCTTATCTACAGCTGATGCCGACATTCATGTGCGCAGTGGCACCATGATAGTCTCATTCATGGACATGAAGATCAACATCAACATGTATAAGACCCCGACCCGGTGAGTCCGAGATAGGGATATTGGACATGGTCACTTCATAAGTCCAAATGGGCATTTGAGAGAAGGAAATCAAGGTGAAGAAATTGGTGATGATTGTTTTGATGAAAGAGATGAGGAACCAAGGTTGAGTGCTAATGAAGGATGCATGTTTTGCAAGAATGGACACTTGAGAATTCCAAATGGGTGAATTTTGAAGAATCACCAAGAAGCCTAGCTGAAGGCAAGAAACTCAGCGCTTGTGGGAGGCAACCCACCTAGGTTTGGGAAATTTTGACCCAACCTTCACTTTTTGATGCTTTTGCTTTGTTTTCAAACTTTCTAAGAAAACACACACACACACACTTGTATTTGATAGTTTTTGTATAGTTTTGCTATGTGCAGGTGAGAACAGAGTGAAATGAAGAAGGATAGATGAAATTTTAACAAAGAATCAATAGAATATCAGCTTGAGATCAATCTTTGATGTTTGAACAAGATTCGAGTATCCTACTACTGTTACAGTGCCCAACACGGCCGTGGTACATCAACACGACCGTGGTGGTGCACTCACATTCAACAAGGAAATGATCAAAAATTTGAGAAAAATCGACTAAGTTTTGAACCAGGGCAGCACGGCCGTGCAAGGCAGCACGGCCGTGGTACATGAAGCCACCACGGCCGTGACGCTCAGCACGGCCGTATAGCAGCCCGATTCCAGCAACTTAATCTCAAATTTTGCAAAATTTCTTTTCACTTGCTCATTTCTCCGAAGAACAGAACGGCCGTGCTCCGCGCCCTAGCGCCCGTGCAGCACGCCGCCCGCCTTCTCCAGCCCTCGAATCCTCACCAAATCACTCCCAAACCATTCCCAATCACTCCCCTACCATTTCCACTACCTTAATCTCTAGATCCCACCCATTTCCATCCACAAATACACCACTTTCTCTCAATTCCGCCCCAACAGCCCCGTTCTTCGGAGAAATCCGAAATTTTTTAATTCCACTTCCATTTTCGAGCAAGAATGAAGAAGTTTGCAAAGAGAGCAGTAGAGAAGACCAGGGGCGTCATTTCTTATCAAAGGAAACCAAGGAACAGGCACCCCCGGTTGACGGAGGCCGATTTGGATGCCATAGTGGATCCTATCATTGAAGAAGCCTCCGAACAGCCACACCGAGGGGCACCATCTTCGTCGCAGCCACCGCCGTCTGCCTCCCGACACTCCGTCTCATCTGAGAGACCTTCCGCCTCAGCTGCGCAGCCGTCAGTTTCAGCCGCACGGCCGTCCGTCTCCTCCGCAGCACCGCCACGGCCTGAGCCGCGACCACGACCACGTCGATGGCTCGTGCTAGCTGATGAAGATGATACTGATATGCCTGAAGTTGAGCAGCAACCAAGCCCGCCACAACGCCCGTTTTCACAGCCAGAGGTTACTACAGGCAGGGCAAAGGAGCCCAAGCACCCTGGGTGCCTGACACGCAGAGTGTTAGCTACTCGATACGCATGCCAAGCGTCAATATAGGCAATGGGGTTCTTTGTCTGTTTTCAAGGATTGATGGAAAAATTGGGGCTTTTTGAAATATTGACACTGCAGCAGGAGTCATACATTGAGTTAACGCAGCAGTTCTTCGCCACGCTAGAGAAAGCAACAAATGATGGCGAGAATGCAATTAAGGTAACGATTGGGGATAAGAGGTGGAAAATAACCTCAGAGATGCTAAATCAGATTTTTGCCCCAAGTGGAGAGATGGCTGCCCTCCTAGATGGAGGAAGGACAGAAAATGACTCTAGTTCCACGTATCCAGCCATGTGGAAGTGCTTCACTGGCCAAAGTACATTTGTAGCAGGGAAATCAAAGACAAGTGGTATTCACAGCCCATTTCTCCGCTATGTTCAGAAGGTGTTGGCAAACACCATCTTTGGCAGGTACGAAAATCAAGGCAGCTGCACCAACAAAGATCTTTTTGTGCTTGGTTGGATGGCAAAGGAGAGACATGTGAACCTGGGGGCGTTATTGATTGATCACATGAGGACAATCCCGTCCAAGAGCACAAATCCATTTGTTATGGGAGGGATTGTAACATCTATTGCCACTGCCTTGGGGCATGACATGACATGATATACAAAGGCAGAGGGTGGCAAGTTGGTTGATTTGCACTACCTGGCTCGCTCATCCATGATTACGGTTACGGATCAGAAGATCATTTACCAAATCAACCCACCTTACCCAGGAGTCACATTGGAGCTGCCTTACCATACTCCCCCCCTCATGGCACAGTTTGGACCAACGCCAGATTTCCTGGAAAAGTTGAGGAGGTACAAGGAGGAGAACCCCAAAGGAGAGGAAATCCCTGAGGTGAGGTTTGTAGGGAGTCTAGGAGAGCCTTCATAGGCGGCAGAGCAGAGGCGGACAACATAGGAGAGAGCGGCAAGACGGGTGAGGCAAAGAGAAGAAAGAATGGGAGCGTCAGAGCCACAATAGCCTTCAGTGAATGCATATGATATGGGTACCATTCATGCACAGCTGGAGGGTATTCAGGCGACGCAGGACAGAATTCTACGGGCCCAGGAGGGATTCCAAAGGACACATGATGCCATGTGGTTGGACCACCAGCAGATGCATTATCAGGTCAACCACCTTTATCAGTTCCAAAATGCACAGACCCAGAGGAACCCGCAGTGGGGTGAAGATTGGTGGAGTTCTTTGTCAGCATTCCAAGACAACTATCCGCCTCCACAATCCGACTACTGGGGCGCCTACTACAGGCAGGGAGGAGCACCTCCACCACCTCTGCAATGATCATCTACCCTATCACCCTAGACTTTAGTGTCATGCTGAGGACAACATGGTTCAAAAGTTTGGGGTGGTAGGGCGGTATGCCCTCATTCTTCTTTCACTCATTTTTGCATCTCATCTGCTATTTTACTTTTTGTGTGTTGCTTTTCATTTCTTTTGCTTGTCCTGCTATCTAGTCTAGAATTTTACTGCTTTGCACACCTGCATTCCATGTAGTTTACCTTATTGTCATTTTTTGCATAATTTTCAAAAAAATTTCTCTTTTTTCCATACATTGCATATCATGTAGATTTTTGGTAATTTTTGCATGTTTTAGCTAGGATTTGCTTGTTTGCTATTTTAAGTTCAATAATATAGGCTTAGATGTGATTGGAGGCAACTTGGCACCATTTTGGCCAATTTTGCCCAAATTTGGGATTTCTTGTCTAAGAAGTGTGTTTTGACCCAATCTCTACTATTTTGAGTAAAAATGATGACCTTTGACAAATGCAAGTGAATTAACATTGTTTGTTGCTGAGTGGTATCAATGTTTGACTTTTTACATGTGCATCACCTCTCTTATGATTGTGATTGAATTGGTTGAATTGTGAAATTGAGCAAGCTTTGAACGCTTAGTGTTTGTGGAATTACTTGTTTGATATATCAATTTCATTTTGTTCATTCATGTGGTGTGATATCTTGGATGAAGTGTTGGATTAATTCTCATGCAGGATGTCTTATGTGGAAAATCATACCAATGACCCCTCTTTGACCCCACTATTCTTCCACCATCTTCATACCCCTCCGCCTCATAAAAAGATGCCAAAGTGCACATATTAGCCGTGGCCACCTCCAAAAGTTTGGGGTGGCCACATCTTTATCTCCCCACTTCACTCTATCCACCATATGCCCTATCTACACCAAGGGCAAGAAAGAAAAGAAAAAAATGCAAAATGCAACAAGAAAATAAAAGGATTCTCCTGTTTAAGAGCATTCAAATAAAGAAAAGATGAGTGTGTAAAAACACTCCAAAAATCTTACCGCAACCCTTTCTTCCACTTTCATACCCATTGAGCTAGGAAACATCAAACTTAGCTCATTTTACCCTTTTCCGCAGCCACGTGGGTCATTTGGTGTGATTTGAGATATAAGATTGAATGCATGGATGTGAAACAGCACTCCTAGTCATTCTTGATTAACACCACCATGAAACGGTTTACCCGGAACTTAATGGAAGAAATATGGATAACTTGTGTATTCTATGCGCTATATTTGAAGTTCATATGCTTTGTGCTCTTTTCATGATTGGATTGTGAAAGAAGGAGAGGAGAGAGGTGAAATGCATGTACTTAGTCATCTTTGATCCCATTCAGCAACAATCGTCTTTTATATTGCATTTGTCATTTCTTTTTGTGAAAGTTTGTAGAGAGATTGAGTTGGAGCATAGTTGAGGACAAGTATGTTTCAAGTTTGGGGTGGTGATTCAGCCCTATTTTAGGGCTTAATCTTGTGTCTTTTTGCTCTTCAATCACATCTATACCTGTTAGATTGCATGTCATGCCCCCTAATATGCTTATTTGTATAAAATGCACTTATGGACATTATTTGCATGTTTTTCAGGCATTTGGACCACGCTTGATGGAAGAGAGAGAGAGAAGGGGCGATCCTAGGGTTCCTATGCACTTGGAGAGGCCCAAAGTGAATTCCGATGCTCCCTCGACCTACCCCTAGTGGCCAAAGATCAATTGAAGCAAAGATGTCCAAGAAAAGTCAAAGACCCAAGTCAAAGTGCTGCCCCAGGACCCAGCACGGCTGTGGTACAACAGAACGGCCGTGCTAGGTCACTTAGAAAATCGACAGGTTCAACCTCCAAATCAAGCAGAAGGCAGCACGGCCGTGCAGCACAAAACGGCCGTGCCAGTGATAGACACCACGGCCGTGCAGAACAAAACGGCCGTGCCAGTGATATACACCACGGCCGTGCACTACAAAACGGCCGTGGCACAGCAGAGCACCACGGCCGTGCTAGACACCACGGCCGTGGCACACCACCTCCACCACGGCCGTGGTGACCCCCCCACGACCGTGGCCGTTTTGACAAAAACCCTGTAACTTTGCCATTTTTAATTCCCACGACCGTGCCCATCCACCACGGCCGTGGCCTACCCTACCCACCACGGCCGTGGTACCCCACCACGACCGTGCTACTCACAGAATCCAGCCACTTTTCCACTGCTTTCCCCATTTTGCCCCTAACTTAACCCTAGACCCCCTAGACTCCTATATATACCTAGGTGGCGGCTGGGGCACGGGGCTGGCTACCTTCTACCCCGTCCTAGCTCCCCAAATCACCATCCACTCCATTCCACTCCATATCCACCTCAAATCCACTCCATTTCACCATTTCCACCACATAACCCCCCATATCTAAGCCTTCCATCCACTTCCTTTTATCATTCCACATCATTTCATCCTTGGAGGAGGGAGGAGGACGTTCTGCAGCTGCTGGAGAGGAGGATTGCTTCATCTACACCGAGCTCCATGGCTTCTTCTACCTCTTTCTTCTCTCTTTTTGTATTTTCCATTTCTATGAGTAGCTAGGCCCCTGTGGGTGGGCTGTTTGGGGGAAAATATGTTACTTTGATACCATGTTGGGGGAAAATGACATGTAAACGTTGTAATTCCATTTGTTAATGATTATATTCTATTTCTATCTCATTCTCCATGGATTTCTTGTTGATTTGTGTGTGAAATCACTTAGGAATTTAGGAAAATTGCTTATATGTGTGAATTTTGGGATTTGCCCCTAGGTCCAATTCTTGGATCCCTAGGTTGCCTCCCATCTAACTACATCCTAATCAATCTCCCTAAACCTAAGTGAGAGATCTAAGTAGCTAGATTAGATAATTCTAGTGTAATTAGCATGGAGCCTTCTCAAGGCTAGAATGTGGGGGAATTGGGGTCCAAAACCCTAATCTCACCTCCCCATTACTACCCTCGGCCCCTAATTGCCCTAGGAATGTCTAATCTAGAAACCTAGACTTGATTAGACTATAATTGGATTGAACCTAATCCCTAACCCAATTGAGCCTCGTAAGGGTAGTAGGGGGTGTTAGGGACTAGTTCCCCTATACACAACCTAGCATATCCATGGCCAGTTAGTAGCTTAGGTTAATTCATTAGACTCTAACTTGTTGTTTGGTTTGGATAATCTAAATGGAATCATAATGTTCACATGTCACCCCCCAACTTAAGTGATAAGTTCATACCCCTAAACAACCCACACATCTCTTTACTGCTTAAAACCCTAGTTCTGTGCTTGCTTAGCTTAGTTAGTTCTTTTCTTGCTTAGTTAGCTTCTTGCCTTGCTCTTGCCTTATTTATGCTAGTTTAGTTCTTTAATTGTTCTTTTGCTTTTCTCTTGCTTGCCTTAGCATAATTTGTCTTTTCATACCTAGCTTAGTCCTTTCTTTCCTGCTTAGTCTTAATCTAGTCTAGGGTTAACGTAGATTTCATTCCTGCCTTTAACTGCTTTCTTGTTCATCCTTAGTTAACAATCAAATCAACCTTTAAACCCTTAACCCTAGTCTCCGCAGTAGGAACCTAGCTAAACTAACCTAGCTCTAGCGCCCCCTCTTTTCCCTGTGGATCGACCCTTTACTTGCCACCTTCCTATACTACGACACGACCCCGTGCACTTGTGGGTGTAGTGTTTTAGTAGACGTAGGTGTGTTAGTTTAGGTCTTATAAATTTTGAAAGCACAATCCCATCCCGTGTGTTCCGACCTCGTGGGGCGCATCTAGTCGAGTCAAATCGGCTAGTGTGTAGCACCACTAGCAGAATCGCACCACACCTCCCTTTGCGGGAAGCACTTGCTCGGGCTCTCTCTCAGTTACCAAAACCAGAGAGAATGACAACTTTGCAGAGCAACTGGTTGCACTGAGTTGTACTTTGAGAAGCCCCCCAATACCCCTATATATAGGAGGGTCATGGGACAGGGTTCTCCATCCCGGGCAATGCGGGGCTAAAGCAGGAGTAGAAGGGTTCGAGATTTTCCACAAAAAAACAATCAACTCGCAACCTGAACCGATCGTTTCACAACTGAAATGGTCGGTTGGGGACCTGAACCGGTCGGTTGACACCTCAACCGATCGGTTGGGACCCATGAGCCGATCAGTTCACTTCTGAACCGATCGGTTCGTGGTCCTGATCAGTTCCCGATTGACTTTCCTTCTTTTGTTTCTAATTGGTATCGAATACCAATCCTATTTCCCAATCAAATTGGGCAATTGAAACGAAAGGAAAATTCTCACCAATCATATTTTCCCAAGTTGCTCGGTTGCACCAGTTGAATCGATCGTTTCAACACTTGAAGCAATCAGTTCACCCTGATCTTGAGCCGATCGGTTCAACATTTGAGCCGACCGGTTCATCTCATGAACCGATCGGTTGGGAGTACAGGTTGTGCAGAATCAGTCAATTGTGATTTCAATCAATCCGATACTCCAATCAATGCATCCAACACCTTGAACATTATGATATTGAGCTATCAATTGATTGAGTGTTTAATTGAACTACTAAACTCCTTAAGTAATCAATCTAAACCTTGTTTGTGGACAAAACTCCTCTTCCAGGTTAAATCCTATGTGTGTGACCCTGCAGGTCCATTTCACGTTGGCAGTGAAAGTCCATAACACTTATGACTTCACAAGCAAAGAGCGGTGCCTAGTCACACAAAGTAGAAAGTTAGAGAACAACTTTCAATCCTAAAATCCGTGAATGGTGTTACAGCGAATGTATAATTCCTTTGTCACTGATATCCCGAATGAACTCGAGGCATGGAACAGTCATCCTGTCAACGTTCATTCACTTTCTTGATCTCAGAGTAGATTGGAAGAGATATGCATGACATCAATATCACATACTGACTCACACATGCGTGCGCACGCCTATTTCAATCCTACTCATCAATTGGCCTTGGATATCAAACTCCCTCAGGAGGGACAAATCCCATATCTATCACTCACCCCTCAAAAGCCCCATGTGTCAAAGCCACCCAATCATCACCTTTATAACAACCCATGTTTTAGGACTGCGTTTGATGATGTCAAAGTGTACCCAACGACATGTGTTGAGTGTAGTGATTTTAGGTTAAAGAATCACACTCACCACCATCACTATGAGTACTGACTGTGACTACCATGTCATGGTTCCATGTGTCAAACTCACGGTGGGTCTGTCCGGTACACTTGTTCTCTAACAAGTACCTATGTGTTTGGTTTGATATCTCTATATCATGACTAATGAGATTCTGTCATCAACCAACACCACAATCTAGTCTTGTGTGTCATTGTTGTCTATCTACCTTCCACAATGACATCCGACTAGGGACATAACAAGAATGTACAAACTCTTAACATCCGTATGATCTTATCGTTCAGGTCCTTAACCTGAAAGCATACGTCATTGAGTACTGTCATTCTCTAGACATTCAATCTGTTCTATCACTATCTCATATGACTGAACCAGAAAGAATTGGAAGCTTGCCTTTGATGTTTATCAAATCAATCTTAATGTATCCCACCAATCATCCCATGATTGGCTCTCAGGGCATACATACCAACAGGATTGTCTTTCTTTAGTTCATTTGGAGACTCATCAATCGAGCTGATCGTTGAATCATATTCTGATACTTGATCATGGATCTTGTCAGAATTCTTGTGTAGGTTGGATATATTGAGCATTGCACTTAAATCTTTCATTCATATCCTAACATCCACTAGGATGTTACTTTCATATCTTAAATGTTTGTACTGCTTTCTCTTATTCCAAGATGACATGTATCAACTTTTGGCCAGATTTTGGATGACTATGGTTCCACTCATAATTTATCACTAAATATATTTTGATTCTAAAGTTTGAATCCAAATTGAGTGGACTCAAAAGTTAACCATCAATACTTTACCCCTCTCATGATGATGTTTAAAGTGTGGTCAGTGAATCCGTTCATGATAAGGGTCAAAGTCTTATGACTTATAAATTGTCCTATTTTGGCCATTTATGTCAATTTGATGACAACACATATGTGATGATGTTTTGGTTTAAACAAACTCACAAGAGTATGATTGACTCGATAATATGTATTATGCTTATCAAAAGGTGTCAAATTGATATGAGGCATTATGCTTGCTTGTTACAAGGATTTCAGAGAATAATAAAGTTGCTTGCATGTGCAAGGATTGAAATAAGGTACTTGTAGCACGAGGCTTTGAATTCGGGTGACTCTCTCTTACGAGGCTTATTTTGCATCGGTAATCAAGACCAAGTGGCCAAATCCAAATATTCACAACAAGTCCCAACTTGGAAAAGAAAATGGGGTTTGAAATGCCTTTGTAAATGGCTTATAAGGCCTAAAAATCCTCATTCTAGGTCTGGACATATGGCTTGATTGGCTAGGCTGCATGTGGCTGGCTCATTGATTCACCTGATAAGAATCCGGGCAGGGTTTTGAGGGGTAGGCGCAGTGCCACCATACACCCTAGCATGTGAGCGTGAGTGACACTCACCCCTATCTATAAAATGGGTCTCTCCCTCTCTTGAAATGGAAATACAATTTGCGTGCCTTTTGAGCAAGTTTAAGCACTTGTGCAAGCTAAGCAAAGTCTGAAAGGACGCCCTCATGGCGTTTAAGAGTCCGTAGTGTGTTTCTTGGGCTCCAGTGCTGCATGGGTGGAGTAGTTCCTAGTCTCCCCCTTAACGAGGTTAAATTCTCTTCCTATAGAAATTCAATCCTTGTTTCAACAAAGGAACATATGTATGGTCTCTTTATGTTTGTCTTTCAATCCTTTCTACATGTTATAGTTGTAGGGATTTTCAAAAGTCCTTAGTATAGAGTCCCATTTCTTTTTTTACTTTCTGGATTTTATGAATGTTGGTGGTTTTAGAAGAGAACTCTTTTCTTCTTAAGCGAGGCCAGATCATCCATGCTCATGTAGTTTTGTCTCATTTTCACTTTGCCAGTAGGCATAAAGGAATGTCTAATCCTATTTGTGTCATTCTTGTCTTATTTTTGATTTGATGAAATGCCTGGAGGAATGCTTGCTCACTCATGTTTAAACATCCTTGTCTCATTTTTCCTTTGCCAAGATGCCAAGAGGAACATATGCTTAGTATTGTTTCCATCCTCTTCTTCTCCTTTTGCTTCCATGCTATATTTGTTGGAAATATGCAGAGAGGAAATAATGTTGGGGCCCAAACAAAGAGGGAGGCTCTTTGTTTCCACCATCTTTAGCAATAGGTAATTCTTGTAATTGCCCCTATATTCGACCATTAGAAGGCTAAGGGCTGAAATATATCTATAAAGGAACTCTGCCATACACATTGTGTTTCCTTCTCATCTAGCATTGTTGTTTCCATGCTCACCAAGTAGGCACATTCTTTCCCTATTGTTCTTGTGGGAGTATTCCTATGGATGCACAACCATCATAAAACCAATATTTACAGAGTGAAAGTATGTTGTTGTAGTAAGTGATCCCATCTCATGAAGTTATTGATTCACTCTTTTCACCCTTTTCTCTAGGGCCTCGTTGAGTTCATATGCATTCACAACCAAGTAGAGTAAGGTGTTTTGTTGCTTTGTCCTTCTGATCGAAGTTGAACACAATTTTTTCAAGCTCACTGGCTTCTAAGCATTGATTAAATGTCCCTTCTAGAAGGATGATTGTATGATGATGACGGTCATGCTAGAAAGGATTTATCCCAAGACAAATGCTATTCATTTTAGTCTTGTGAGGTGACCCTCATGTCAAGTGATTTTACCACTTGATTAGACTTTGTTTTAAGGGACCAAAATACAATCTTAAGGGGGTGACTTTGTGGATGATGTTTCCTGTGACACCCCTTCAAGTATTATACATGACAACAAAAGCATTTCCCATATTTTCAATAACATGGTGTACTTGGATTGGAAGGGTGTCACAAATATGATAATGTTTACAAATAAATAAATAATAACCATACATTAACTTAAAAATATTCATACACAGTTCAAGGATTGGAAAAACTACAATTTATTTTTTGTCAAGTCTAATTCTATTGAGCCAAACTTGGCCAAACATTACTAGAACATATATTGAAATATTTCTATTTGATAGGACCCTCTAGGTAGACGATACCCACCAGGTTGAGCTTAGAGTATCCTAGTCCTGGTCTTTTCCTTCTCTATTTTTCACTTTCTCCAAATCCTAGGAACATTGTGTACCCAACCATGCAAAGAAAAATAATAATAAAACAACTGTATGAGCACGTCAAGACAAGTAAATTAACTACACTTGACATTGAGAAAACATTGAGTTCATCATTAAATTAAGTATTCTTGAAACATTTTCTTAACATAAAGACATGGATAAGAAGTACATGCATCTCTATATAGTCATTAAGGGCGCATAATGTTAGGAAATCCCATGATTGCTAAAAATTCCAAAGCGACTTCTTGAGGTCCATAGTTGGGAGAGCATATAAAACTTAAATATTTTTCTTAACATGATTCTTAATCTTTATCTTAAGTTTAGCATGAACTTAAACTTCCATATTAACATGATGGGAGTTATCCCTCTTAAATGTGATGGAATTTCTCCCTCTTAAACATGATGGTGCTTCAACCTCTTAATCACGAGCACATAAACTATTTTCCTCTAACATGATCATAACTATAGTGTTTGCGAATGTGAAAATCATAACTCTAAAGTATAGCAATCATCCAACCATGAGCTATAACTTATATCTTTGTGAACATGCAATCATGTGCTTATGATATAAACAAATAAACAAACATATCAAGAAAATAATAGTGCACAACAACATGGCCCGTTTACCTTGATCAAAACTCCTAACTCAATTCTCCTTGATTTGAAATGGTTCTAAACACTTGTAGTGTGATTAATGTATATAAGCCTTTAGTCTTAAATCCTACATGTTGATAATAGAATCTTTGAGGATTTTTAGTTTAGAAATTAGGGTTCAAAATAGGCTAGATTCATTGAGCATAAAAATAGCTCTTTGACGCATATTTTTCTTAGGTCATATGAAACGTCTATGAATTTTGTAGTATGGACCAATAAAAAAATAGGGAATCATGCCATAAAACTAATTAAACCCGAAATACAACTGATGTAAATAATATTTGAAAAGACTAAAATGTCTATGGCACGTGTAACAATTAATTATATTGGTGAGGGTAAAAGTGTCATTCAACACTAAATTAAGGTCATGCAAACAATGCATGTAAAAGAGTAAAATACGCACAAATAAATTTTTCATTGGCCAAAGTGTGACATAGTTATAATGGTCATTAGCCCATTTAAATCTTCCACAGTTGAAAAACCAGTCATGCATGCAAAACATCAAAAATACCCATGTGAAATAAATACCCTAATTACACTAGAAGGGGCACCAAGGTCATTCCCTAACCTGTATTGTTCCCTTTCTGCTTCATCGCCAATGCAATGACTTAGAGCCTGAAGCTTTCAATCTAGAATGAGAGGCACTGCCTATTACGGAAGACCAACTACCCGTTACATTCATGATCATGAACCACACCCAAAAAGCCTAGGCTCAGGTGTTGGGATGCATGGGAGCTCAAGAACCACTTTGGCATGACCAATGAGCAAATCAAGAACTAATACTAGGGAAAACATCACAAAGGGCACATGAAAACAAGACAAACAACTCCATGAGGTCAAGCCAAAGTTGAGAGAATCTCACATGAAGCAAAAGACAACAGTGTCACGGGTTTATAAAAAAAATGTCGAGAAATAGGGGAAGCTTTTTTGGAGGTCTAACCACTATGAAAGGCCAGAAGAGACTCTACAAAAGATTGGAAAACAAAAAATAAGGTCTAGCAAAGACTGGAGCATAGTTTCCTTGGCCACAGAGACTCTATGGTAGCATGGTGTCAAGAGTCGACAAGGCCTCAACTGTGGCTACAAGGTATAGAGGTTGGGGCAAAGCCATGGTGAGAAAATGGTTGGGAAATGTTGAAGGGACATCCTTGGTGCTTACATGAGTGTCAGTTTTACGGAATATGACACTAACTGAGACTAGAGGTGGTCGTTGAAAATACATTGAAGAAGGATGGGGTGGCTCTATGTTCCAAGGAAGCAATTGATGACGGAGGAGAGAAGGGTGAAGTCTGAGGGTGGAATATGATCCTTTATATAGGCACAAGATGGCCAAGGTAGTCTATGTTGGTTGAGGGTGGAGAGGGAAAGGCTGAAGATTTAGGAGTCTCATCACTAGGTTAAGAGGGGATGCAAGTTATGGCTTGTTCAATTTGGGAGAGGGATTCAGACATGTAGGAGAAAAGATCTTACAAAAAGATACAAAGACAAGACAGTAAGAGATCAAGGAAGAAATCACCGCAACCGGGTTTTTGTGTTGCAAAGAGTCGGGGGAGGTGGTGATCTGAAAACCATTGGATCATGGGAGTTAATTCCTATCCATCATATGGCCTGTAAAGAAAAGAAAAGACAAGGAAAGAAGTCGTGATAGGAAAAACAAGCACAACCATAGTATTATCCATGACATTATTGATATCAATGATTTATCCATTGATTAAACCATATCAAAACTTTGCTAATTAATCTATAGGGTGAAACTATGTCAAAATGACTTAAAAGTTAGGCCACAAGCTAATTAGGTAGTCTAAAACCTTCCTAGCCAATAGGATTTGAGGTTTGGATATTTTTGTTCATCAAATCCATATAGGTCTTTTCCTTGATTTGTATGTCCTTAAAATATTATATAATGTGTAAAAACTTTCTTATGTTAGTTGTTTGAGTGAAATTTGTGGTCAAGAGTGATCGTCCACTCAAAGACATTTCTTATTGTGCTTTCATATATCTTGTAGGATTTTTCTAGAAGAGCTATAGAAGAGAGAAAGTAATTTTATTTCTTTCATCTGTTAAAGTTTATAAAATGAATAAGGAAAAGTAATATCAATATCTCTTGTTCAAGTGAGCATTTCTTTTCATGTATTCAAAATTTAGGCATTGAGGGATTATATTCACCTTATAACTTTTTAGTATTCTAAAAAGGAAGAGAAAGAAAAGTGAAACCAGTTCTTCTTATATTTTGAGATAAAGGAAAAATAAAAATCACTCCATAAAGATGTGGAACACTACAACAGGCAACAGGGTGGGTGACAATGCAAGAGACTAGGCTCGACATCCTCCTCTAGATCCATATCGCCAATGATACCCTAATGAAAAATCTACCAATGGAAACTCAAGATCTTGGGATGAGATACTATGAAAATAAAATCAAGGGGACACTTTGCTAGAGAAAGTGGGTATAGATCTACAAGGCTAGAAGCTTATATACCCACAAGAAGAATCTTCAAAGAATGTTGAGAAGTGGAACTCATGCCTAGATGCATATTGATGGTCACTCTATGTTCAAATTTAATGCCAAAATAATCCTTAGGACTTATCTTTCCAATTAGAACATAACTGTTGTGAGGAATATTTCGGTAATGCTAAATGTCTGGAAAAAATTTCTCTAGACTTTAAAGATAAAGTGGATGCCAATCTTTTTCATCATGTGTTACAAGAAGAAGCTATTAACAGTAAAAAGGAAGCCGGTTTGAGGGATCCTTATTGAAGTGAATATGTAGGGTGCAATGGCTTAATTGTAATGAAATATGGCTTCAAGTAAGGTAGCAGAAACAAAAATTTAACTAGCCATATTCCCTATAGATAGTAGATCATGTCAACAAATAACAATGGGAAGGATGGTTGCGAGGTTATACCTAGAGAAATTTCAATGAGAATTCCCTTGTAGTAATGCACACCTTTCTTAAGGTTGTACCTGGACATTTGTCATCATCGACCTCCTGGTCTGGCAGCACGAACAATGGTTGACGTCATCCTCCTAGTGACGGGAAATGACCTCCTCACCTCTAGAGTAGTCTATGTGGACCACCGAGAACTCCTGTAAGTTCTCGTGGAATGGACAAGAAGGGGTTGTCCCTCCTAGTCAACGTGCTAGCGTTGACTTGCTCTCCCAATTGACTCTTCCTTGCTATTCTTCCCTTTTGATGGGTAGAACTTGCTTGGGTTCTCTTGGTTACCATAAGTAGAGAAAACGACAATTGCCAGAGCTTATTGTTGTGTCTGGGAAACCCCCTAGTACCCCTCTTTTTATAGGAGGGCAAAGGTTAGGGTTCCTGATCCATTTAAGAGTCGAAGTTATGACTTTTCATGAATATTTTGGAACCTACGAATGGAAAACCAATCGGGTCACTCACCAACCAGTATATTTGTGCATGAACCGGTCAGTTCGTGCATGTTTACTATTCTGAATCACATTGGTATTCAATGTACGATTAATGCAGATCATGACATCAACATCAATCCTTGATCCAATTGAATTGACCATTGAACTGGGCAGTTCATCACATGAACCAATTGTTTGGGACCTTGAACCGGTCGGTTCACTTACTGAACCAATCAGTTCATGCATTGGTTCAGACATTTTTCATCTAGTGTCACTTCTAATTGACTTGACACTCCAACCGACCGGTTCAACACTTGAACTGGTCTGTTCAGAGTCCACTCAATCAATTTTCAACTACCATTGTTTAATCTGAATACCTGAACACATTTAGTAATCAATTTAACATCATTCATGAATAAACTCATATTCCAAGTGCATCCTATGCGTGTGACCCTATAGGTTCCAAGTTACCTTGGGATGGAATGTCCATAACCCGTTTATGGCATCACAAACAATGATTGGTATCTAGAAAGACACCATTTCTACCCAAGTAATTTGGAAAGTCAGAGAACAACTTCAACCTACAATCCATGATTGATGTTACAGTGATTGTATAGTTCCTTTGTCTCAGAAATCCAGATTGAACTTGAGGCGTGGAATTGTCATCCTCTTCAACATTTAATCCAGGTTCGTTGAACTAGAGTAGACTGTCTGAGATATATGTGAACTCAACATCATATATTGATTTACATGTGCATGGCCATGCTTTTATCAGTCTCATTTATCAAGTGTCAAGGATATCAAACTCCTGTAGGAGGGACAAATGCCATCTACATCACTCACAGTCATCCCCATGTGTCACAGTGCACCTGAGCATCACATTTATGGAAACCCTTATTTAAGGTCACAGTAGATGATGTCAAAGTACATCAAATGACATGTGATGAGTGTAGTGATTTTAGGTCTAAGAACCACAATCACCACCATCACTATGAGAGATGATTCTAACTACCATTGAATGGTTCTATGCATCACTCTCAAGGTGGGTCTGTTTGATACATTATTTTCTAACAAGCATCTATGTGCTTGATTTGATATCACATATCATGACTTAATGAGATAGTGTTATCAACCAAAACACATTCTAGTTTTATGTATTACTATTGTCTATTGTTTGCTTCCACAGTAATAGCTGATCAGGGACACAACAAGAATGTATATTCTCTTAAAATCTATATCATCTCATTGTTCATGTCCTTAACCTAAAGACATACATTATGAAGTAATTTCATTCTTTAGACATTTATTATGTTACATCATTATATCATAAATGAATAAAACAAAATAAGTTGGAAGAGTACCTTTATTTCTATTCAAATCATTTATAAGTTATGCCATTACAATCACCATATGATTGGCTCTCTGGGTATACATACCAACAGAATCCCACTTTCACATAGAGCCAATCACCCATGAATTTAACCCCAAGTGATCTAACATGACCCTCATGCTTATGCTATGAAATTGCTTTTGCCAATGGGTCAGGCACATTGCTTTCAGTTGGTACTCTACAAATCTTCACATCTCCTCATTGTACGATACTATTTTGAGTAGATTCAATCTTCTAACTTCTCGTATGAGATGGAACCACCATTATATGTGCTTCGAACGCTGATGCGATCTGGGTTCCTTATCTTGTGCAATAAATCCGTGGTTGTCATGATGTATCTCAACCGCATCATTGATGCTTGGAACCACCCCAAGTTTAGATATGAACTTCTTGATCCAAACAACCTCATTTTCTGCATTGGATGCAACAATATACTTGGCCACTGTTGTAGAGTCTGCAACTATCTCTTTCTTGGAACTCTTCCATCTCACTACTCCATTGTTGAGATAAAACACAAATCCTGACTACGATATGTAGACATCTTTTTCAGTTAGAAAGCTTGCATCACTGTAATTTTTTACCACCAACTCTTCCTCACCACTGTATACAAGGAACTGATCCTTAGTTCTTCTAAAGTACTTAAGAATATTTTACACACTTTCGAGTGAGATTCATCGGGATTTGACTGATATCTACTCATCATTCTCAAGGCATACAAGACATCTGGGCTAGTGCATAACATTGACTACATTATGGATCCAATTGCAGATGCATATGGTATCTTTGCCATACATTTCCTTTCTTCACAAGAATTGGGACATTGAGCTCTATAGATAGTAACACCATGACACATGGGCAAGTTTCCTCTCTTTGACTTCTTCATGTAGAACCACTTCAACACTTTGTCAATATATGTGCTCCGACTTAGTCCAAGAAGACTTCTGGATCTATCTCTATAGATCTTGATTTCTAAGATGTTGGGTTCTTCACCTAAGTCCTTCATAGAGAATGTATTTCCAAGCCAAGTCTTTACCATATGTAAAGTAGGTATGTCATTCCCCATAAATAGTATGTCATCCACATATAGTATGAGGGATACAATCATGCTCCCACTAACCTTCTTGTAAACACATGGTTCATCTTCATTTTGACTGAAGCCAAACTCTTTGATTGTTTTTTCAAATCAAAGATCCCATCTTTGAGATGCTTGCTTCAGCCATAGATTGACCTTTGTAGCTTACAAACTTTATTTGCATCCTTTGGATTTATAAAACCCTCAGGTTGTATCATATATACATCCTCAAGAAGATTCCCATTAAGGAATGTAGTTTTAACATCCATCTGCCAAATCTCATAGTCATAATAACCTACAATGGTAAGCATGATCCTGATGGACTTAACCATGGCAACTGGAGAAACTGTTTTGTCATAGTCAACACCTCAAACTTGTCTGAAACCCTTTGCAACCAATCAACCTTTGTAAGTTTGTACATTACCATCCATGTCAGTCTTCTTCTTGATGACCCACTTGCACTCTATGGATTTTACCCCTTCAGGTGGATCCACCAAGTTCCATACCTTGTTGGTGTACATGGATTCCATCTCAGATCTCATGGATTCAAGCCATTTCTCAAACTCTAGTCCCTTAAAAACTTCTAGGTAGGTTGATGGCTCATCATCAGTGACCAACTCATTGCCTTCTTGAGTTACAAGATAGCCAAATCTTTCTGGCTTAAGGCATTTCCTACTAGGTCTGTTAGGTTCCCATGTTACATGAGGAATTTGAGATTCCACAAAAATTTGCGATTCTCCCTATTCCTCTTATACCTCTATGGGTTCGATGCTTTCTTGTTGTTCATTAACTTCTTCAAGTTCTATTTTCCTCTCATTTATTCCTTCGGAAATTAATTCCTTTTCTAGGAATACAACATCCCTGACAACAAACACTTTGTTGTTAGATGGAGTATAGAAGTAGTATCCTTTGGTTTCCCTAGGATATCCAGTAAAATAGAATTTATTAAATTTGGGTCCAAGCTTTTAGAGAAAATGCTTTCTCACGTAAGCTTCACAACCCCAAATCTTCATAAAAGACACAATATGATGTTTCCCATACCATATCTCACATGGTGTCTTTTGAACTGATTTAGATGGTATGCAGTTAAGTTTAAAAGCTGTAGTTTGTAGAGCATATCCCCAGAAAGAAGTTGGAAGATCTACGAAGCTCATCATTGATCAAACCATATCTAGTAATGTGCAATTCCTTCTTTTTGATACACCATTATGTTGTGGTGTTCTAGGCAGAGTCCATACACGATCTCATAGAAGGTACTCAAACTCTTGGCATAAGTATTCTTCACCTCAACCAGAATGAAGTGTCTGAATACTTTTGCCAAGTTGGTCATGTACTTCATTCATGAAATCCTTGAACTTTTCAAGAGTTTTTAATTTATGTTTCATCAGGTAAACATAAGCATACCTTCTGAACCCATCAGTGAAGGTAATGAAATACTGATACACACCTCTAGCATTTATTCTAAAAGGTCCACACACATCAATATGTATGAGTCGTAATAGATCACTATCCCTCTCACTATTATCAGTGAAGGAAGTCTTTTTCATCTTTCCCAACAAACAAGTCTTACATGTCTTTTTGACTCGAAGTCAAAAGAGTCTAGATATCCATATGTATGAAGTCTAGAGATGATTCTCATTGATGTGCCCAAGGAGAAAATGCTAAAGATATGTTTTATTTGAGTTTTCAAGTTTTAATATTTTGGTATTTACGTTAAAAATATTTGTCTTAAAATCTAATAAATAAAGACCATAAGACATTTGGCACTTCCATAAAAGATCTCATATTTTGAAATAGAACATTGACCAATATTTAAATGAAATCCATATCCATCCTTGTCCAAACAAGATATAGAAATAATGTTTCTATTAATGTCAGGTACAAAATAGTAGTTCTTTAACTCTATTACAAGTCCAGTAGGAGAGAAAAAAACCATAGGTTCCAACTGCAGTGGCAACAACTCTTGCTCCATTTGCAACACACAGTTCAACCTTGCCCTTTTGTAAAGCTTACTTCTTTTCAGATCTTGCATATTCGAACATATGTGAGACCCACATCCTATTTCTAGTACCCAAGATGAAGAAATAGATAAATTTATCTCAATAATGTATATATCTAAAGTGAATATCTCTGTCCCCTTCTTCTTCCTCAATTCCTCCAGATAGAGAGGGCAATTTCTCTTCCAATGTCCAGGCTGGTGACAGTGATGACAATTGCCTCATTTGGTAACCCCTCATTTTGGCTTTAGTGCAGAAGACTTGGGCTTCTGTCTAGCTTTAGAACTCTTCTTAGATTTGCCTTTTCCCTTATAAATTTCCTTTCCTCTGATGATCATCATCACAAACTTGGGCTTGTCTTTCTTCATTTTCTCTTCAGCTGTTCTCAAATTTGTTCATGTTGTTGTTAATGACAAATGGGCTATATGACTCTAGTGGTGACTACAAAATCACATATGTGGCAAATCTTGACCCAAGGGAAATCCATGTCTAGTAAGGGTCTCCACATACTCAATGAGCTTGAGCACAAGGGGACCTACTGGATTCCCTTCTGCCATGTTGCAGACATCATATCTCTCTTGTCTTTCCTGATCTTGATACATGTTCTTAAGATGTGTGACCATCTCAATAAATCCTTGTTCTCATGCTATCTTTGCAACTCATAGTTCATTGATCACAATATGAGGTACTTGACATCTACGACATCTTCAGAGTGCTTCTTGTAAACATCTCTTTCAGCCTTAGGTGCAGTTGGAGCAGCTTCATCTAGCTCTGGTGTTTTTAGTACATAGAGCTTTCACTCTTGTGTGAGAACGATTCTCAACGTCCTGAACCAATCATGGAAATTATTCCCATTTAACTTGTCCTTCTCAAGGACCGATTGTAAAGAAAATATGTTGTTTACTGTCATTTGATTCTACAAGAAAAATTTGCAATTTGTCAAACATTTTGATCTGATTTGATTTGATTAAACAAAATTCGATGATGTTTAATTAGGTCTTTAATTAATTGTTGCTCCCACTCTTTTGTTAAAATTGATAACCCTCAAGTATCAATTTCAAAGATTGCAACACACAACCTTCTAGTGAGCTAAGACTCAAAATAATTGAGTTATTACCCAACCAACACCAACATCCATAAGCAGTTTCTAAGGTAGGCAACTTTTGTCAATTGCAACTTATGCAATTCTTGGATAGATGAAACATGCAACTCATTGCCATAGTCATTTGCATACTTCAAGGTGCTTAATATCATTAAGATAACCTAGTTAAGCCTGACCCAAAATCCAACATGATAGAAATGCATATTGCTTAGCAGGCCCACACAACTACCATCATACTTCCACGAGATAGAGAATGCACCACGCTTGGTGTGCCCACACTTGTCAATCAAGATTTTCATGTGTGTTTCTTATGGAAAGAATCTAAGACTTAATAATATATTTGAGGCATTTTATATAACTACATATACAAATCCAATCACCACATATTTATAGTACGTATCATAGACATGCTATAACCACAACAAAAATGTAATAATAAACACAAACAATGGTTATGTCCATCCTAATGTAATTTCTTGTATCCATAAGAAATGAATACCACCTAAGGTCCACATCATATGTAGTAACCTATTGTTGATGATGATTTGTGCTGATCCAGTCCAGGATATCAGTTCAAACCCTAAACTGGTCGGCTGGCCTCCTGGTCGGTCAGTTGGTTGCTCAAACCGGTCTTCTGGCCTTTGGTCAATGTCTAGGCTCCTCCAGTCGGTCAATTGGGGCACCAACTGATCGATTGGCTCCTCCTATCATCGCCTCCTTGAACCTACAACCGATCAGTTCAGCTCCTGAATCGATCAATTCACCTAATGAGCCAGAAGGATCACTTGGTGTAGACTTCCTTCTTTTCCATAACAAGAATTAAAAGCTATCCTAATATTACATTATAAATGTAAAACCTCAATTTACATTCTAAGGGATCATATAGAGGAAAGACATAATATTTTTACTTATGGAAAAGAAGAGAGAGGCTCGGTATGCAAATTGAGATATAAAAGGAACAAAAACCATCCACCATGCACAAAAGGTCTAGGGGTATATGCCATAACCATGCTACCAATCACCAATAAAAAGATTTTAAGGCGATGCATATAAATTGCATATATATCATTTTATATATATATTTAGGATTGTTTGTGGCATTTAATCAGATATGCACATTAGCTAGATTAATTATTCACATCATATATAATAAATAAATGATAAAACAAAATCTGATCATATCAATTAAATCCCAAAACATAGTAAATTGACGTCAATCCGATACCACTGTACTGAAATATGACATCAGGTAAGACACCAGAAACAAAAATTTTATTGACCATATTCCCTAAACACAGTAGACCGTGTCAACAACTATGCAATGGGAAGGACAGTTGTGAGGTTATACATGTTCCTGGAGCAATGAACCTGGATGAAATGAGGTAAATTCCCTCGTAGTAGCATGCAACTTTCTTCAAGTTGCACCTAGACGTCTGTCGTCATCGACCTCCTAGTCTGGCACCATGAATGGTGGTTGACATCATCCTCCTAGTGGCAGGTAACAACCTCCTCTCCTCTAGAGTAGTCTATTTGGACCACCGCAAACTCCTGTTGTTCTTGTGGAATGGACATGAAGGAGTTGTCCTTCCTAGTCAACGTGATAGCATTATCTTGCTATCCCAATTGTCTCTCCCTTGCTGTTCCTCCCTTTTGACAGGTAGAACTTGCTCAGATTCGCTTGGTTACCACAACCAGAGAAGACAACAATTTCCAGATCTTATTGTTGGGTCTGGGAAGCTCCATAGTACCCCTCTATTTATAAGAGGGCAAGGGTTAGGGTTCCTGATCCATCTGGGATTCGAAGGGACAAATTTTCTAGAACCTGCAAATGGTGAACTGGTCGGTTCACTCACCAACCGGTCAGTTCGTGCATGAATCGATCAGTTTGTTCTCTGAACTGGTTGGTTTGTGCATGTATCCTGTTCTGAATCACATTGGTATTCAATACACGATTAATGCATATCATGACATCAACATCAATCCTTGATCCAATCGAATTGACCATTGAACCAGGTGGTTCATCACATGAATCAGTCGTTTGGGACCATGAACCAGTCGATTTACTTAGTGAATCTATCGATTCATGCCCTGGTTCAGGCATTGTTCTACCAATGTTGTTTCTATATGACCTGATGCTCCAACCGATCGGTTCAACACTTGAGCTGGTTGGTTCAGATTCCTATCAATCAATTTTCAACTAGTGTTGTTTAATTTGAATACCTGAACACATTTAGTAATCAATTTAAACATCATTAATAAATAAACTCTTATTCCAAGTGCATCCTATGTGTGTGACCCTATAGGTTCTAAGTTATGTTGGAAGTGAATATCCATAACCAATTTATGACATCACAAGCAATTATTGGTATCTAGTAAGACATCATTGCTATCCAAGAAATTCGGAAAGTTGGAAAACAACTTCAACCTAAAATCTATGATTAGTGTTATAATGATTGTATAGTTCCTTTGTCTCTGATATCCAGATTGAACTTGAGGCATGGAATTATAATTCCTTTCAATGTTGAATCCATGTTCCTTGAACTAGAGCAGAGTGTGTCTGAGATATATGTGAACTCAACATCATATATTGATTCACATGCGCATGACCATGCTTTTCTCAGTCTCACTTCAAGGGGCCATGATATCAAACTCATGTAGGAAGGAGAAATCCCATATACATCACTCACTATCATCCCCAAGTGTCATAGTGCACCCGAGCATCACCTTTATAGTAAGCCTTATTCAAGGTCATAGTGGATGATGTCAAAGTACATCAAATGGCATGTGACAAGTGTAGAAATTTTAGGTCTACAAACCACAATCACCGCCATCACTGTGAGAGATGATTCTGACTACCATTGAATGGTTCCATGCATCACTCTCAAGGTGTATCTATCGATACACTGTTCTCTAACAAGTATCTATGTGTTTGGTTTGATATCACATATCATGACTTAATGAGATACTGTCATCAACCAACACACATTCTAGTCTTATGTATCACTATTGTCTACTTTTTCTTCCATAGTAATAACTGATTAGGGACACAACAAGAATGTATATTATCTTAACATCCGTATGATCTCGTTGTTCAAGTCCTTAACGTGAAGACATACATCATCGAGTAATTTCATTCTTTAGACATTTATTATTTTACATCATTATCTCATAACTGATAAAACATAATAAATTAGAAGATTTCCTTGATTATTAATCAAAACGTTTACAAGTTATGCCATTACAATCATCTTATGATTGGCTCTCTAGGCATACATACCAACATTAAAGTGGGAGGGGTTCTAATATGATGTTATTCTACTCTTCTTTGAAAGCAAGAATACTTTTGAATCATATTAAAGCTTCAATATCAATGGCAGTCTATCTACTGATCTTGAATTGATTAAAGGTCACTTGTCAAGTACTGTAGAGATATTTTTAACAATGGGCATGCTATTAGGCATGATGAATATGGTTTGGATTTTGATAAGCTTGATGACGTTTAGAAGTTGGTTCGAGATAGATATGTCACTCAATGTGAAGTAAAAGAGTCTATTAAAAATCTTAATGTTGAAAGTTCCCTGATCCAAATGGTTTTAATGACATTTTTTCAAACATTATTGGAGTATTAGTAAAATTGATATCACTGTATGTGTCCTTTATTTCTTCAAATATGGTAGATTGCTTAAGGAAACCAACCAAACCTTCATCACTCTCATTCCTAAACTTACTAATACCCAAGAGCTAAAAATAGAGACCCATTGCTTTATGCAATGCTATTTTCAAGGTCATTTCTAAGATTATGAGCAACAAACTTTAGGGAGTTATTGCTTCCTTAACCAGTAACAACCATTGTGCCTTCATTAAGGTAGAAGTATTGTGATGTCATCCTAATTTCTAGTGAACTCATCCATGATTTTAATAGAAAAGACTACAAACCTAAAATGTGTTTGCAACTGGATTTGACCAAATCCTGCAATACTTTTCCATCGGAACTTTGTTTCACATCATTGATATTGTGAATTTTCTTAAATGCTAGTGTGTGTGTCTAAGGAAAATCTCGAATAATATTTCTTATGAAGTTCTTATAAATGATTTTCTAAAAGCTTCAAACCTAAGAATGTGGTGAAATAGGGTGACCCTCTAGCCACCCTATCTATTTGTGATTATCATGACCACTCTCACTCAACTTCTTAATAGAGCTTCTAATGAAGTATGGTTCACTCCTATGATGAATTCTTCTAATATGGAAGTTTCACACATAATTTTTGTTGATGACCTCACGATCTTCATGGAGGTAGATGAAAGAGGTGTAATTTGTCTCAAAGATATTACGAGTTAGCTTCACCCTCTTACCGGGTTGAAAGTCAATGTTGCAAAGAGTTCCACCATTTTAAGTAATGGTGTTGACAAAGTAAAAATCTAAGATTTCGGGCATTAATGAAGGTTGTCTTCCTCAAAGATATATGGGTGCCCCTATTTTCATTTCTAACTTATCGAGGAATCATTGTGGTCCTCTATTTGATAAAATTAAGAGCAAATTGGAAGGTTGGAAAGCCATGAAACTATCCATGGCTAGAAGATTGGAGTTACTATAGTCCACTCTCTCCTGTACACATCTCTTTTAGACTTCTTATTTTCATTTTCCTAATTATATTATGGATGATATCAAAAAGCTTTGTAGCTACTTCATTTAGGGGAACACTAAAAATAAATCAAAGATTCATCTTATGAAAAATCGAGTTTTCACACATCCTTCGCTAAAGAAAAACCCCTATAAGTTATGGCATGGTAGAAAGCCTTATATTGACTTCTTTCATATCTTTGGTTGTCCATGTTTTATTTTAAACACCAAAGAATCTTTTGATAAGTTTGATGCAAAATCCTACAAGGCTTTCTTTCTTGGTTGTAGAACTACAAGTAGATCATATAGAGTGTTTAACATTTGAACTATCTAAAGTAGAAGAATCTATCACTGTTAAGTTTATTGAAACAAACCCCTCTATTTCCAAGAATGTTGTGAATGATGATGTTGTAAATGAGGTGATTCCTAGATTGAAAGAACTCAACATCAATAACAAAGGAAAAAATGTGGTTGAAGATAAAGGCCCAAAAGAAGATGAAAAGAAGGATCCTATTCCTCGCTTGCTAAAGATCATCCAAAGGAGTTCATCATAGGCAACCTATTTGAAAGAGTGAAGACGCCGAATACTTTCAACAAAGAACAAGACAACAACACCTTCATCTCACAACTTGAACCAAAGAATGTAAAAGAAGCTCTTGAAGATGATGAATGGATCCTAGCCATGCAAGAAGAACTAGAGAAATTTGAAAAGAACAAGGTGTGCACTGCCAAGACCAAGTGATAGAAAGATCATTGGCACCAAGTGCGTCAACCTGAACAAGCTTGATGAAAGTGATAAGGTAGTAAGGAACAAAGAAATATTAGTAGCACAATGTTACAATCGATAGGAAGGTATTACCTTAAAAAAATAGGAAGGTATTGATTTTGATGAAACTTATGCTCCGGTTGCTAGACTTGAAACTATTATAATGCTACTTGCTTTTGCTAGTAAAAAAACTTTCTTGCTTTATCAAATAGACGTTAAAAGTGAATTTGGAATGGAAAAATAGAGGAGGAAGTCTACGTGGCTCAACCTCTAGGATCTGAACATGACAAGCATGCTAATCATTTTATCTATTACAAAAGGCTCTTTATGGACTCAAACAAGCCCCTAGAACTTGGTCTGAGAAATTAAAAAAACTTTTTAATTTATAATGACTATGTCATGGGAAAAGTTGACTCTACTCTCTTTCTAAAACACTCTTCTAACAATTTCTTGATTATTAAAATCTATGTTGATAATATCATTTTTGGTGGAACTCATCTCGATTTTGCAAGGAGTTTAGTTCTCTCATGCAGAGTGGATTTGAAATGAGTATGATGGGGGAGCTCGCATTCTTACTTGGCTTTCAAATCAAGAAAACAAAGGATGGTAACTTCATCAACCAAGACAAATGCACAAAAGAACTCTTAAAGCACTTTGAAATGGAGAACACAACCAATTGAGACTCCTATGTCCCACACCGCCAAACTTGATAAGGATGAAGAAGGTGAGAAGGTAGATGAGAAACTCTATAGAGGTATGATTGATAGCTTAATATATTTAACTACCTCTAGACTAGATATCATGTTTAGTGTTTGCTTGTGTGATAGATTTCAATCAATCCCTATAAAATCCCAACTCACAGTTGCTAAGAGGATTTTGAGGTCCTAGCCAAAACTCCAAATTTTGGACTATGGTATCCTAAGTCAAGGGACTTTACTCTTACAACCAACAGTGATGCAAATTATGCCGGGTGCTTAGTTGATAGAAAGTGCACAAGTGGCACTTGCTTCATCCTAGGACAATGTTTGGATTCTTGATTCTCTAAGAAACAAAACATCATCACTCTTTCAACTACCAAGACTGAATAAATTACAACTAGAAGTTGTTGTGCTCAAGTCCTATGGATGAAGCAAATGTACCAAGACTTTAATGTTTTCTATGATGCTTATCTATTTATTGTGATAATACTAGTACAATCAATTTATCATAAAATCCTATATTGAAGAGTAGAGCTAAACACATAGAGGTCCACCATCATTTCCTCCGTGACCACATTGCCAAGAAAGATATCTATATCACACATGTGGACTGAAAATCAACTTGTGAACATTTTCACTAAACCTCTATCTAGAGAGAAATTTACATTTATTAGATCAAAATTTCTTATAACTGCTCTTGATGATAATGGTATGCCTACTAGCTAAAATGTTCACATACCTCTATGTTGTTGCTAAAAAATTACTATAATGTGCTATCATTTGCTATATTTTGCCAAGTTTTAATGGTTTATTTTGCTCAAAATCAGACCTTTTTGCAAATGAATGTTTTATCATAAAATAGTAGCCAATGATGATTAAAACATGTCCATATATACTGGAAATACATGATAGGATAGAGAAATGCATTTGCATGGCACTCTAGGACTCTGAAATTAAAAATGTTATCTTTTTGACTGACCTATCTGTCGACCAAGTTTGTCCTATGGGTAACTCGACCGACGGAATGACTAAGGGCTGAACTATACACAACATTGGCTGAGTTACCCAACTGACAAACTCGACCAACAACACTATGCCGCTAACTTTAAGTAGGGTCTGTCGGCCGATTTTCTCCCTATCAATTAGAGAAAAAGACCAAAAACCCTCCCTTTGTGTTTGAACTTAAACCATTTCTCCCTTACACACCCTTTCCAGTCTGTTTTGACCTTTGATCACCCTTTCAAAACCCTTCTTAGGCTGTTTTAGGCATTTTGCTTCTAGTCTTGATCTGGTTTCTCTAGCAAATATTGGACAATCTATCCTCTCTTCTTTGTGCTTGGCTCCATGGCTACCAGTAGGAAGAAGAGAGGTTTGTCCTTAGGAAACCCTGCTCCTACTCCTTGCTCACACACTCTTGTGTATGGTGGAGCATCCTTATGTTGGTATGTATGCCTAGAGAACCAATCATATGATGATTGTGATGGCATATCTTACAAATGATTTGATAAATAATAAAAACAATCTTCCAATTGATTCCATTTCAATTAGTTATGAGCTAATGATGAAACACAATAAATGTCTAAAGAATGACATTACTCAATGACGTATGTCTTTGGGTTGATGACTTGAACAATGAGATCATACAAATGCTAAGAGTATGTACATTCTTGCTATGTCCCTAGTCAGATGTTATTGTGGTAGGCAGATAGATAGTAATGACACGAAAGACTAGGGTGTGTGTTGGTTGATGATAGAGTCTCATAAGTCATGATATGTGATATCTAACCAAGAACGTAGATACTTGTTAGAGAATTATGTATCAGGCAGACCTACCTTGAGAGTGACATGGAAACCATAATTGGTGGTCATAATTATCTCCCATAGTGAAGATAGTGATTGTGGTTCTTAGACCTAAAATCACTACGCTCATCACACGTTGTTCAGTATACATTAACATCATCCACTGTGATCTTGAATAAGAGTTACCATAAAGGTGGTTCTCAAGTATGTTGTGACACATGGGGATGACTGTGAGTGATGCAAATGGGATTTGTCCCTCCTATAGGAGTTTGATATCCAATCCACTTACTAAGTGAGATTGAGAAAAGCATGCACACCACATGTGAATCAATATATGATATTGTAGTCACATGTATCTCAGACACTATGCTCTGGTTTAGGGAAATGGATTGAACACTAAGAGGATGATGATTCAATGCCTTGAGTTCAATCTGGATATTAGTGATAAAGGAATTAGACAATCACTATAACACAAATCATAGATTGTAGGCCCAACTTTCTAGATTACTTGGGTAGCAATGATGTGTTGCTAGATACCTCTCATTGCTTGCGATGTCATAAGTTAGTTATTGACATTCACTGACAACTTAATTTGGAACCTATAAGGTCACACACATAGGATACACTTGATATAGGAGTTCATTCATGAATATGGTTTAAACTTGATTACTAGAGGAACTCAATTTAAACAAAATTAGTTGAATATTGAATGACTGAATTGTGAACCGACTGGTTCAAGTGTTGAATTGATCATTTTAGTATGTCAGGTCCATTACTTTAGCAATTTTGGACCATGAACCGACTGCTTTAGGAAGTGAACCGAATGGCTCAAGACCATGAACCGACCAGCTCAAGTTGTGAATCGAGCACTTGGTGGATCAATTCGATTGATTCAAGGATTTGTGGTGATGTCATGCTGTGCATTAAATCATATATTAATTGTGAATACAATTTTGATAAGGAAAAATGATGAAAAGATCAGTTCAAGGGTTGAACTGATTGACTAACATGCCAGTCAATCAGTTCATCTGTGAACTGACCATTTCACCGCTCGTAGGTTGCAAAAATTCATGAACTTTTTGTCCCTTCCATTCCCACTCAAACTGGGAACTCTGAACCTAACCTCCTATAAATAGAGGGGTACTAGGGGATTATTAGACACAATTCAATTGCCTCTGACAATTGTTTGTCTTCTCTAGTTGTGGTAGCTAAGAAAACCTGAGCAAGTCCTACATGATAAAGGGAGGGATATCAAGGGAGAGCAATTGTGGGAGAGCAAGTTGGTGCTATTACACCAATGAGAGGGGACACATCCTTCTTGTCAGTTTTAATAGAATGACACGAGTCTCTAGTGGTCCGTGTGGACTACCATAGAGATGAGAAGTCTTTCTTGTTAGGAGGACAAGATCAAGTTGTTGTCCATGGTGATCAACCAGGAGCTCCTGCTGACATCGTCTTAGTGTGACTTGAAGAAAGGCACATACTACAATGAGGGAATTGTGGATGGACTTGCTCCAGGACCACTTCTGACCTCGTAAACCATCCTTCCCATTACATAGTTGTTGATGCAATCATATATTATAGGGTGATATGTTATATAAATTTTTTGTTTCAGCTGCCTATCTGTTGTTATATTTCCCAACAGCAGTACCAGAGTCACGTCAATCTACTATGTTTTGGGACTTAGTTGATATGATCGGATTTTGGTTTTTGCCTTTTTGCTTATTTCATACAATGTGAATATTTCAAATGATTAATGTGCATATCTGATTAAATACCACATACGATCCCAAACTAATATATATGATATGATATATATGCATTTTGCATGAGTCACCCTAAAGTTGGTTTTGATGGTGGATGTATAGTATGGGTGTGACAAATAACCCAAATATCTATGTGTGGTTGTATGGTTTGTTTATTCCTGGATATATCTCAGTTTGCATACCGAGCCTCTACCTTCTTCTTCCCAAATGTAAAAGTATTATTGTTTCCTTCACATGCTTCCCTCAAATGTAACTTGAGGTTTCTCATTACCATGTATAAGTTTAATAGCATTAGGATATGTTTAATTTCTTGTTATGATGAAGATGATGCCTATCACCAGAAGAACTGACTGTCTCAAATATGATCCAATAGACTGGAGGATAGAGGAGGACCAACAAAATAAATGAATCGATCAGTGCGGACACCCAATCGATCATTTGGAGGTGTCTAGACATTGGTTGGGACAAGGGCCAGAGGATAGTTCATATGACCAACCGACCAGCCAAGAGGCAAGCTGATCGGCTCAAGGGTTCAACCAATCAACTCAGATTGGGTCAAGCACAAATCCACACCAAAAACAAGTTCTTGCATGAGATGTAGACCTAGGTGGTAGTAATTTCTTGTGGCTCCAAGGAATTATTAGTACGACCATAACCATCGCAAATGTTTTTATATTGCATGTTTACATTTGTGGGATATAGCATGTATATGATACATACTATAGTATGTGGTGATTGGATATGTATATGCATATATATGTATAAATATATAAAATCCCTCAAATAAACATATTAAGTCTAAGATGCTTTCCATTAGAAACACACATGGAAAAGCTTGATCGATTATGCATGGTCACGCCAAGCGTGATGCTGTGGAAAACTGAGACAATAGATGAGGCAGCGAAAATGAAAATTTAAAGCTCGATTCCCTTGAAAAAAAGATGCATCAACAACAATGTATCTAGGAAGGACGGTTTACATGGTTATACCTGGTCCTGGAACAAGTCCAGTGACATTACCCTTGCAGGAGCAAGAAACAACACACTCCTTTAGCAACACTCAAATAGTCGTCTCCACTGGCCTACTGGTGCAACACCACAAATAATGGTTGATAGAGTCCTCCTAGAAGTAGACAATGACCTCCCATCTCTAGAATAGTCCACGTAGACCAAGCTAAACTCCACATTGTGCTACCCGATCCAACAGGAAGGAGTTGTCTCTTTTGAACGTCAACCTATTAGACTTAATACACTCTCCCACAATTGTTTCTCCCTTGATATCCCTCCCTTTATTGGGTAGGACTTGCTCAGACTCTATTGATTACCAAAACCAAAGAGGACAACAATTGTTAGAGCAAATGTTGTATTCTGAGAAGCCCCCAGTACCCCTCTACTTATAAGAGAGGCTAGGGTTAGGATTCCCAGTTTGTGTGTGAGTCGAAAGGGTCAAATTCAGAAATTTTCTAGAACCTGCGCACGACAAACTATTCAATTCACACACCCAAATAGTTGGTTGGTGCGCGATTCAGTCAGTTCATGCAAATTCCTATTCCGAATCAAATTGATAATCGATGCATGACTAATGATAAACATGACATCAAGACAAATCCTTGTATTAATTGAATTGGCAACTGAACTGGGTGGTTCATCCCATGAACTGGTCGGTTGGTATTTGTGAACCATTAAGTTCACTATGTGAACCAGTCATCTCACTCCCTGGTTCAACAATTGATCACTTAATGTTGATTCCAATTGACCTGACACTCCAATAGAGTCCAGTCAGTCAATTTTGAACCTCTGTTGTTTAATTGAATACATAAACACCTTTAATAATCAATATAAACATCATTCATGAACATACACCTTTAATCCAAGTGTATCCTATGCGTGTGACCCTATAGGTCCAGAATTATGTTGGCAATGAATGTTCATAACTAACTTACAACATCACAAGCAAAGTGTGGCGTCTAGCAACACATCATCTCTACCCAAGTAATTTGGAAAGTTGGAGAACAACTTCAACCTACAATCTGTATTAGTGTTACCATGATCATATAGCTCCTTTGCCTCTAATATCCGGATTGAACTCGAGGCATGGAATCATCATCCTCTCGATGTTCAATCCATGTTCCTTGAATTAGAGTAGTCTGTTTGAGATGCACGTGAGCTCACATATCATATATTGAGTCACATGAGTATGGCTGCACATTTCTCAGTCTCACTTATCCAGAGGCCTTGAATATCAATCTCCTGTAGGAAGGACATATCCTATCTACATCACTCACACTCTATCCCCGTGTGTCATAGTGCTCCCAAGCATCACCTATATGGCGACCCTTATTCATGATCACACTGGATGATGTCAAAGTACATGACCGACATGTGATGAATATTGTGACTTCAAGTCTAAGCACCACGATCACCACTATCACTATGAGAGATGATTATGACTACCATTCCATGGCCTCCATGTATACACTTTTCTCTAGCATGTACTTGTGTGCTTAATTTGATATCACATATCATGACTAATGAGATTCTATCATCAGTCAACACACACTCTATTCTTATGTATTTTTGTTGTCTATTTTGCTTCCATAGTAATATAAGACTAGGGACATACCAAGAATGTATGTACTCTTATCATACATATGATATCATCATTCAGGTCCTCAACCTGAAGACATATGTCTTTAAGTAACATCATTCTATAGACATCTACTATGTCTGTCTCATCAACTAATGCTGAGACAAACATAACAGATGGAATTACCTTTATGATTATCAAATCAGGTATCTAATGCCACATTCCAATCATCATATGATTATCTCTCTGGGTATACATAGCAACAAACTCCCAATTTCACTTAGAGCCAATCACCCACGAATCTTATTCCAAGTGATCTTATCATGTCCATCATGTTTCTGCTGTGCAAGCACTTTTATAGTAGGTTTAGCAACATTTGCTTCAAGTCTGTATTTTACAAGTTTCACATCTCTTCACCATGTGAGTTTTTGCATGAGATGGAAGTGTTATAGTACTCTATCTAAGATTCCTTGCTTATCTAGTAGCTCCATTGTTATCACAATATTTCTAATGTGTCATCAATGGTTGGAACCTTGCAGAAATTCACCCATTTTCACTTCTTGATCCATATAGTATCCTTTGTTGTTCTCATAACACAATGATACTCAACTTCTTCTGTAGATATAAACAACTATCTTAAGTTCAGAACCCTTTCCATCTTACAGTTCTTGTTTAAGATCAAATACAAAATTAGATTGTGATTATTTATTTGTCATTTTGGAAGCTTGCATCGATGTAAATCTTTACACCCAACTCTTCCATAACCAAGGAACCAATCCTTTTCTATGCTTATCAAGCACTTAAGGATGTTCTTTATGGTAGTACAATGACTCTCACCGACATCTGACATATACCCTCTCATCATATCCAATTCATACACGCTTGCTAGATAGGTATATGTCTATATATCCACTCGTCATATGCAATACATATGATATAACTGGATATCCTCTCGCCATTCCAATACGTACAAGATAACAAGATACATAACATTGCATTCAACATAGATCCAATTGCGAATGCATATGGAATCTATCCATGCGTTCCTATTTTTCACAAGAACTGGGACACTAGGCTCCTGAAGGACTAACTCCATGCAACATGGACACATTTTCTCTCATTGAGTTCTTAGATATTGAACCCTTCAACATCTTGCCAACATATGTGCTCTTTCTTAGGTCAAGAAACTTTCCAGATCTATCTTTATAGATCTCAATCCCTATCACATATGACGTCTTGCCTAAACCCTTCCTATAGAAGGTGTTTCCAGCCAGGTTTTAACATTTGTAGGATAAGGACGTTATTCCCGATCATTATGTAGAATACATGCTCCCACTAAGTCCTTTGTAATCACATATTACATCTTCATTCTAACTCAAGTCAAAATCATTGATTGTCTTGTTAAATAGAAGATTCCAGCTCTGAGATGTTTGCTTCAATCCACATACTGACCTTTGTAGCTTATAGACTTTATTTTCAATAGTTGATCTCTAAAACCTTTAAGCTGTGTTACTTACATATCATTATAACTATTCCAGTTAAGGAATGCACTTTTAACATCCTTATGCCAAATCTCACTAGTCATAACAAGCTGCAACAACAAGCATGATCCCGATGGATTTAACCATGGTAGATGGTGAAGACATCATCATGTTCAATACCTTGAACTTGCTTGAAACTCTTTGCAGCCAATATACCCTTCCATGTTGGTCTTCTCTCAAAGACCCAAATGCACCTTATGGTATTTATCCCTTTAGGTGGATCCACCAAGGTCATACCTTGTTGGTTGACATGGACTCCATCTTGGATCTGATGGCCTCAAGCCATTTCTCAAATTCTGGTTCCTCAATTGCTTCTAGGTAGTTTTTTGACTCATCATATATGATCAACTCATCACCTTTTTGAGTTATAATATATCATAATCTTTCAAACTCAAGGAATGTTATACTATAACTATAAGGTTTTCTATTACGTAAGGAACTTGAGATTCCACAACAACTTGTGATTCTCTTTGTTCCTATTATACCTCTTATTGGTTCAATGTTTTCTTGTTTGTCTCGAACATTTTGTGTTCTACTATTACTCCATTGATTCCTGTGGAACTAAGTTACTCTTCAGGAATACAACCATCTAGATTAACAAGCAACTTTGTTGCTGGATTAGAATAAAAGTAGTATTTCAACAAAATAATATTTATATGATCTATGGACAAAGCTTTTCAAGAAACTATTTTCTTACATAAGCTTTCAATACTAATCACCATAAAAGACACATAGGGACTCCACCCATGCCATATCTCATATTTTGTCTTTTGAACCATTTTAGGGGTACATTATTTAGTGTAAAGCATGTGCCTGAAAAGAAATAGGAAGATTATCTAGATTAATTTATAATCGCACCATGACTTAATAAGGTGTGATTCCTTCTTTCTAATACACTCTTATGATACACTATCGTTGTGTTTCAGATGGAGTCATCATGATACATTGTAATTATCTCTAGAAGGTGCTCAAACTCTTGGTTTAAAATATCTCAACATCGATCACATCGAAGTATTAAAACTTTTACCAAGTTGTTTATGTATCTCATTCACGATCTCTTTGAACTCTTCAAGAGGTTCATACTTGTATTTCATTAAATACAAACTTCCATATCTACTGATAGAATCAGTAAGCTCAATTAGGTACTAGTAGCTACATTTAGCATTTATTCTAAAAGGTCTATATACATCAGTGTCTATGAGCCCTAATAGATTAGTCTCTCTCCCACTACATCTAATGAGGATGCTTTTGCCATATTGCACAACAAATAAGATATGCATATCTGTATTGGTTCAATAACCAAAAGAGTCTAGATAACTATCATATGGATTCTAGAAATGCATTTCTCATTTAGCTCTAGATGACAATGTTATAGGTATTCATTGTTTGAGTCATCAAGTCATTCAATATATGTTTCATACACATTTGTTCCTACAACTATCAAGTATAGTTTATAAGACACATGGCATTGCCATATAAGATCTCATATTTTAAAATGAAACATTAATTTATTCTTGTCCATACAAGATACATGATGCTTTCATTAATGGCAAGTGCATAATAACAATTCAGTAATTCTATTAGATGCCCATGAATGATAGGTTCTGGCTGTAGTGGCAACAACTCTTGCTCCTTATAGTTCTATCTTATTTCTTATTTGTTCCTGAGGTAAAGATCTCTATCTCTTTCTTCTTCCTTTGTCCCTTTAAGTTAAAAAGGACATATTCCTTTTGCACTTAATCTTCTCCGTATCTGGAGTGTGGAAGACTTGGACTTTAGCTTAGCTTTCGAACACTTCTTGCCCTTCACTTTTCCCTTGGACTCACTTCTTTTGATCACCATCATAGATTTGTCCTTCTTCATCAACATGCCAAGCATTTGATAAATTGGCCATGTGATTCAGACAATGATTGTAGAATAATATATGTGGTCAACTCTTTACCTAAAAGAAATCCCAGTCACTCTACTGGATCTCCCTTTTTCAGTTTGCACTTAAACAATACTTTAGAGACACTATACCTTTCTTGCTTTACATGATTCTTTAAGATGTGTTAACATCTCAAGAAGTCCATGTTTTCATGCTGCTTATGCAACTCATAGTTCATACATCATAGCATAAGGTATTGAATATCTATGGCATCATTGGCATGTTCAAGTAAGCATCCAAATCATCCTTAGGCACATTAGGAGTGGGTTCTTCTGGCTCTGGTCTTTAAAGGACATAGAGCTTTCACTCATTAGGGAGAACACTTCTCAAAGTCCTAAACCTGATGTGGAAGTTTGTTCCGTTTGGTCCTTCTCAAGGAATGATCACAATAATAATGTATTTGTGTTTGTTTATAAAAGAACATTGAAACTTTCAAAACATTTTTAATTAGTTTGATTGGATAAGTTAACGATATTAATTAGGCCCTTAATTAATTATAACTCCCACTATTTTGTTCAAATTTGATAACCCTCATGTATAAATTTGGAAGATTGCAACGTACAATCTTCTAGTGAGCCAAGATCCAACACAATTTAATTGTTACCCAAATAATGCCAACATCTGTAGCTAATTATTAAGGTAGGCAACTTTTGCTAATTGCATCGTATGTAATTCTTGGATAGAAGGTATGCACAAATCCTTACCATAATCATCTACATGCTTCTGGGTGCTTAATACTATTAATGTAACATACCAAAACTTGGATAGACTTTTAATTTAACCCCTTTCCAAGCTTTTCCTTTCCTTTATATATTTAGCCTTTTCCCTAAATTTTCCCATATTATCTATCCTTTTTGTCTTCGATGTTGAAATTGTGGAATTGTTAGTGGTTTGGATTTATTTGATTCATATTTATGCCAATAAATGGGTTTGTGAACAAATACCTCAATTAGTGTTTCAATTAGAGTCTAAAATGCAAAATGACCACTAAAATGATATAATGATTATATTATATTGGTTTAGTAATTTCTATGGCCTTTTGGGAGAAGAAATGAGAGATAATGTGTACATGAGTTCGTTAATGAGAATAATAATCCTATTTTCTTTTCTCTCTCCTCCTAGATGAAAATAGAGCATAAAAGGAGTTACAGAAGTGTTTTATGACTCTTGGATAAGTTACTAAAGCATATCTCCAATTTCTACTTAAAGATTAAATTAGAAAAACCTTTTCAAGTTAACTCACCCTATTAAAGCATTAATATTTGGATCAATGGACAATATAGTTGTTAAGAGCCAAAACATGTGCAAAATCAAAATCTAAGCATTTATTAATATTCTAGACCATAAATTTAGTTTATGGTCCAAATTTGAGGTCATTTGGTCAATGTTTGACCCTCCAAATGAATTAAACAAGATTTGAATATAGTTTGAATTCGATTTCATTAATATAGTGTATTAAACAAAGTCCTACATCTTAATCAATGTCATGTGTTACATTTCATTAATTTCCCTCTATATGCGCCATCTGACGGTTCCAGTTTAATTGGATGATGATCTGACGGCGAGGACATCGTCACCTACCCCAATCAATCTACAAAACAGTAGGCATTTCTCGGCACAATCTTCCCCGACCTGGTTCTCGCTCACCTCTACACTCTTTCACATGATTCTTCCTCCCTCATAGTTGTCTCCCACTAACATTTCAAATGAGGTGTAAATGATCGCCTATCTCACTGGTTTGAAGAAACACCCAAGTTAGGGCTTCACTGTATCTCAATCTCGCAGTTATAGGGTAAGCTATGAGCCATTTCATGGCTATTTAAAAAGTCAGAAATGACCCTCGAAGATCACCCTACATTTCTCATTTCTCAATTTCACCTGCTGTAGCACCAAACTCCCAGACCTGCTTCTTCTCCAGGGATGAAAGTCTAGTGCACCCCACTCCGATCACATCGGCCGAATTATTAGAACAGTAACCATCCCCACAACCTCTCCTTTGATTTAGCACCGCCAGTTTTCCCTGTGATTGCCCCAACCTCCATACCCTATAGCTGAGCTCTGATGTTCATCGGTGTCACCGCTAGGTCATCCCTGTAGTCCACCGGCCCAGGAATTCTTTTCTCTAGCTTTGCCTGACTCTGACGAACGTTTCCCCACTCATCTTCATCACCCTTTCATGCGGTCTTGTGAGTCTCTACTTTCTCAAAACTGCCTTGACATTGGTCAACCCATCCTGATGCCACTGTGCATGACAATTCTTCCTCGATGGTTCGTTAGCCTCAGCTTGGAGCTGGGAAGCCAATGGAAGTCTCCACTTCCCACGAATGGATGTTTTTCTCAAGATTTTGATCATATTTTATCCCTAGATGGCTTGCTCTGGCCATGGTTATAGGGGGAACAAGCTAGGTCATGTATTGACCTTGGCACCCCTGTGACTCCAATTGTCTAATTAATTGAACATGGGCATTTTGGTCTTTCATCGCCTGATCTTACCTTTTAATCACTGAACCTCTGGAGCGAGTCTCCCTACTGAGTTGGCCAACTCCAATTGGTCCAACTCAAGGCCCTCCGACCTCCTGACCGAGCCACTGGGTTTGGATCTATACACATGGCTTTTTCTTGTTTTGTGATTGGTCAATTTTCAAAAACTCATAGTATATTGATGCTTTATTGGAAAAATAGAAATAAATAGTCATTGGAAAGGATTTTTTGAGTAGAATCCAATTTTAGGGGTTTCAAGTCATGTTTTTCTGCCATGTTTCAATGTTTATTAGAAACACTACTTTATTTATATAGAAAGCCCTAAAATTGGTAACTAATTCATTTTAACTCCAACTAAGGTAATCATATATGTTTTCTTGATCAGGAGAATCTAATTGATCGATTGGTCCAAGTTTTGAGTCCAAAATCTGAGGTTTTATTAGAAATTCCAAAATTAGGGTTTCTTACACTTAAAACCCTAACAGATGTGATATAATTTGTAATTAGGTTATAGTGGTCTTGGAATCAACTTAGTGGTGAAAGTGATGACTAGGATTCTACAGTGAGGTATGTGCTCAGGTGCATATGTGAGTATGTGCATTCCTTCACCCTTCAGTTGGGTATTTCATAATCCAACTCTAATATTCCCAATGAGGCATAATTTATCCTATAATCTCATCATTACCTTGTTGGCTCCTTTTTTCAATTAATTCATGGGTTTTGAACCCCTATGCAATATGTAATTTATTTAATCTGTCATATGATTCTTTTTCTAGCATGATGAATTATTGACTATAAAGCTAATGTAGTGTACTTATGTACAACCACCCATAGTTGGGCATGTGTTATATTACCCAAGGGAATGTGTTTACTCTCCACACTTTTATATATATTTTAGGTGTTTGGGAATGTGTTACTCTCCCTCACCTATTGGTTGAGGTTAGGTAGGTGCCTTAGCCTTGCTTTAGGTATTGTAGTCATATTAATATTCATGCATGCAACTTTATTATTATTTGACTTGGTAGAATTCTTATTTGTTAAATGTCTCATACTCTTGACTCTTTTTAGCATAGTTAAATCATTACCCCTTGTTTACTTTTGTTGATTATACCTTGTCCTTGTTCCACATTTGACACATACTTTGTTTCTCCTCTTACTGGATGACCCTAGCCATCAAAGTCTAGGATCAGAGTGTGCAGCAGGAGCATGGACATCCAACCTAGCTTTAGGATGAGACATACATGGATTCCGTCATGGAACTAACTCATGAAGTTGTTTCTTGGAGTTAGATTTGCTATAGTTTAGTTTCCCTCTATCTTAGATCCTTTTGTGTTGTATACCCTCATGGGTGAATAAGATGTACAACACTTGTGTAATTGAATATAGTCATATTTTATTTTGCTACAATTCATTGGTCTTTTGTTTACCATTATTAGTAAAGGGGTGTTTAGCCTTCTTTACAATTAAGGTCACCTAGTTAAGCCTGACCCAAAAGACAACATGATAATAATGCACCCCGCTTGAGAAGATCCACATTACTACCATCACACTTCCACGAGATGGACAGTGCACCATACTAGGGCGTAAACTATAGTTGGTTGATCAAGCTTTTCATGTATGCTGCTTATGGAAAGCATTTAAGACTTAATATTTATATTGAGGGGATTTATATATAAATACACATATCCAATCACCACATACTTATAGTACATATCATATACATGATATAATCACAAATGAGAACATGCAGTTATTAAAACACACAAGCGATGGTTATGGCCATACTATTGTAATTCCTTGGAACCACAAGGAATTACTACCACCTAGGGTCCAAATCATATGAAACATGTTGATGAAGATCTGTGCTCGAACCAATATAGGTTGATCGGTTCAACTCTTGAACCGATTAGCTCACCTCCTGGTCGCTCGGTTGGGCTCTTGAAATGGTTGTCTAGTCTTCAGGTTCAAGCGATGACTGGACTCCTCAAACCGATCGGTTTGGCCACCAGTTGATCGGTTCATCCTCCAATCATCTGACCTCCTCAGTCCTCCAGTCGATTGATTCGTCTCAAGAGCTAGTCAGTTTGTCTAGTACAGAACAACCTCTCATAGAGAAACATAAATTAAACTATCCCTTTTCTTATTACATTGCATAAGGAAAAACCTCGAGTTACATTCAAGGGAAAATAGGAAGAAGAGCATTAATTTACATTTGGAAGGAAGAGAGAGGCTCTGTATGTAGACTGAGTAACAACAAGAATAAATAACTACAACCATACACACACAGATCTAATGTTATTGGCCATAACCATGCTTCACATCCACCATCAAAACCAACTTTTAGGGTGACATGTGTAAATTGCATATATATATCACATATATATATATATATATATATATATTAGTTTGTGGAGCGTATGTGGTAATTAATTAGATATGCACATTAACAAGTTTTATATTCATATTGTACGCAATAAAATAAATCCAATCATATCGGGTTAAATCCCAGATACTTAGTAAATTGATGTGGCTCTGATACCACTGTAAGGAAATCGGGGCGACAGATAAGGCAGCAAAAACAAAGATTTAAAGCCTGATTCCCTTGAACAACAAGAACGGGTCAACAACAATGTATCTAGGAAGGAAGGTTTGTAAGGTTATACATGGTCCTGGAGTAAGTACAATGACATTACCCTTGCAAGAATATGCTTCTTCTTCAGGAAGCAACACTCCCCTTCAACAACACTTAAACAATCGTCTCCACCGGCCTCCTGGTGCAACACCACAAACAGCGGTGGACGGTGTCCTCCTAGCAACAGATAATGACCTCCAGCCTCTAGAATATTCCACTCAAACCACTGAGAACTCCACGTTGAATTACCAGAGCCAACAGGAAGGAGTTGTCCCTTTTGAACATCAACCTGCTTGAATTGATACACTCTCCCACAATTGTCTTTCCCTTGCTATCGCTCCCTTTATCAGGTAGGACTTGCTCGTGATCTATATTGGTTACGACAACCAGAGAGCACAACAATTGTCAGATCAACTATTATATTCTGAGAAGCCCCCAGTACCCTTCTATTTATATGGGAGGCTAGGGTCAGGATTCCCTCTGTGCGGGAGTCGAAAGGGTCAAATTCACAAATTTTCTAGAACCTGTGCAACCGTGGGTTCCAATGCATGAGATCTTGTATCACTTATCAATGAGGCCCTATCTTCTCACACCCAACCAGTCTATTGGTGAGAAAGCCGGTCGGTTCATTTAGTTTCCTATTTAGAATTAAATTGGTAATCCATGCACGATTCATGCTAAACATGATGTCATCACAAATCCTTGTACCAATCGAATTGGCAACTGAACCAGGCGGTTCATCCCATGAGCTGGTCGGTTGAAAGTTCACTATGTGAATCGGTCGTCTCACTCCCTGGTTCAACCATTGACCAGCCAATGTTGATTCCAATTGACCAGACTCTCCAACCGATCAGTTTACTTCCCAACCTGTCAATTGGTAGTGTGAACCGATCAGTGCAGAGTCCAGTCAGTCAATTTTGAACCTCAATTGTTTAATTGAATACCTAAACACCTTTAGTAATAAATCTAAACACCATTCATTAATATACTCCTTTAATCCAAGTATGACCTATGCGTGTGACCCTATAGGTCCAGAATTATGTTGGCAATGAATGCTCATAACTAACTTACAACATCACAAGCAAAGAGTGGCATCTAGCAACACATCATTGCTACCCAAGTAGTTCGGAAAGTTGGAGAACAACTTCAACTTATAATCTGTGATTAGTGTTACCATGATCGTATAGTTCCTTTGTCTCTGATAACTAGATTGAACTCTAGGCATGTAATCGTCATCCTCTCAACGTTCAATCCATGTTCCTTAAACTGGAGCAGACTGTCTGAGATGCTCATGAGCTCACATATCATATACCGAGTCACATGAGTACGACCGTACATTTCTCAATCTCACTTATCAAGAGGCCCTGGATATCAATCTCCTATAGGAGGACAAATCCCATCTACATCACTCAGACTCTATCCCCATGTGTCACAGTGCACCCAAGCATCATCGTTATGGCAACCCTTATTCAAGATCACGTTGGATGATGTCAAAGTACATGAACGATATGCAATGAATGTAGTGACTTTAGGTATAACAACCACAATCACCACTATCACTATGAGAGATGATTCTGACTACCATTCCATGGTCTCCATCTATCACTGTCATGGTGGGTCTGTCCGATACTCTATTCTCTAACATGTACCTATGTGCTTGATTTGATATCACATATCACGAATAATGAGATTTTGTCATCAGTTGACACACAATCTAGTCTTATGTATTACTATTGTCTATTTTTTCTTCCACAATAATATTTGACTAGGGACATTTCAAGAATTTATGTACTCTTATCATACATATGATCTCATCATCCAGGTGCTCAACCTAAAAAAATTTGTCATCGAGTAACATCACATCTACTATGTCTATGTCACCATCTCATGCTGAGACAAACATAATAGATAAAATTACCTATATGATTATCAAATCACGTATCCAATGCCACATTCCAATCATCATATTATTGGCTCTCTAGTCATACATACCAACAGGTGTGCTATCCATCTCATGGAAGTGTGATGGTAGTTATGTTGTTCTACCAAGCAGGGTGCAATTCTATCATGTTGGCCTTTGGGTTAGACTTAACTGGGTGTCCTTAATGAGATTAAGCACCTAGAAGCATGCATATCACTATGACAAGGAGTTGTGTATACCATCTATCCAAGAATTGCATAAGATGCAATTGACAAACATTGCCTACCTTAATTATTGATTATGGACACTGGTGTTGGTTGGGTAGTAACTCAATTGTTTTGGATCTTGGATTATTAGAAGTTTGTGAGCTGCAATCTTCTGAATTGATAATTAAGGGTTTATCAATTTGGGAAAAATAATGAGAAAGATAGTTTTTTAAGGCCTAATTAAAGATCGTCAAATCTTATACAAATAAAATAAAATCAAATCAAAATGGTCTTGACAAAATTGCAGATTTCTCTTGTAGAATCAAATGGTAACAAACAACAATTTTTCTCTGCGATCAGTCCTTGAGAAGGACTACTTAAATGGGAATAATTCCACGACTGGTCTAGTACACTGAGAATTTTTCTCTCACAGGAGTGCAAAATCTATGTCTTGGAGACTCCAGATCCATTTGAACCTCTTCCCAATGCACCTAAGGCTAACATGGATGCTTACAAGAAGAACAATGAAGATGTCATTGATGTCAAATGCCTAATGTTGTGCTCCATGAACTATGAGTTGCAATGACAACATGAGAACATGGATGTTATTGAGATGGTCACACATCTTAAGAGAATGTTCCAAGATTAGGCAAGACAGGAGAGGTATGATGGTTCTAAGGTAATGTTCAAATGTAACATGGAAAAAGGAGATCCAGTAGGTCCTCATGTGCTCAAGCTCATCAGGTATGTGGAGAACCTTTCTTTTCTGGGATTCCCATTGGTTCAAGAGTTGGTCATTGATGTGATTCTATAATCTCTTCTAGATTCAAACAGTTAGTTTGTCATGAACTACAACATGAATGACTTTGACAAGCCGTTGACAGAGTTAGTTGGCATGTTGAGAACAGCTGAGGCACAAATGAATAAAGACAAACCCAAGTCTGTGATGATGATCAACAAACTAAAGGGGAAGTCTAAAGGCAAAGACAAAGCTAATAAGTGTTCTAAAGCTGGCCAAATGCCCAAGTCTTCAACATCCAAAGCAAAGGGAGGAGTGAATAAGGGAGAAAATTGTCACCACTATCACCAGCCTGGACATTGGAAGAGGAATTGTCCTCTCTACCTCGAGGAACTAAACAAGAAGAAGGAAGGGATAGATATCTCCACTTTAGGTATATACCTTATAAGATAAATCTAATTATTTTCTTCATCTTGGGTATATGATACCAGATGTATATCTGACATATGTTTGAATATGCAAGATTTGATAAGAATTAAGCCTTTACGAAAGGGCAAGGATGGAGTGTGCGGAGCAAGAGCTGCTGCAACTTCAGTCTAAATTTAGAATTTACCTTATCCCATAGGACATGTAATAGCATTAAATTAACTACTATTTCATTTATGCCAATAATAGAAACATTTTACTTTTAACATCTTGTATGGACAAGGATGATTATGAATAAAGAGTAGTTAATGTTCTATTTCAAAGACGTGATCTTGTATGACAATGCCCCAAAATATCTTATGATCTTTGTTTGAAGGATCCAAAGATAAATGTTTATAATGTAAATACCAAAATGATTAAAACTTGATATCTCAAACGAGGAATACCTATAGCATAGTCATCTAGAGCACATAGATAATAAATGCAAATCTAGAATACACAATGATGTTCATTTAGACTCTTTTGGTTATTGAACCAATAAGAGACATGTAAGTCTTATTTATGCGGAACATGACAAAACACCTCTCACTAGATGTAGGGGAAGAATAAGCATTCTATTAGGACTTGTACATAATGTTGTACACAGACCTTTAGAATAAATGCTACATGTCATTTTTGTACATCATTATATTAATTGATAATCTCATTACACTAGTACATAACCGGCCTTTAGTGTCAGTTTTAATGAGACACCTATGTGGGCGCCGCTAAAAGGCCAACCGTTAGGCGTCGATTCTCAAACCGACGCCACAACCCTTCACGCGCCACCAAAAATGCGCCAGTAGGGGGGTATAGGCATCGGTTATTAGCTTTGAAACCAACGCCATAAACCTTCGCGCCACAGAAAGGGCGCCATCTGGGGCACTATCGGCGTCGGTTTATGAGTGATAACTGATGCCATCTCACCCGCTGCCACGGTCGTGCTGGCCAGCACGACCGTTTTGTCTGGCCCGCTGCCACGGCCGTGCTGGCCAGCATGGCCGTGGTGTCTGGCCTCATTAGGGAAATCGACGTCGGTTATTGATAACCGACGCCACATCACATGCATTAGGCGTCGTTTTTAATTATTTATCCAACGCTGTAACCATTTGTCGTCGGTTTTAAACATATAACCGATGCCTATTGCAAGTTTTTTTTATCAGTCTGCCGACCTACTGTGGCTGGTCGCAGGATGAGAAACCTGCAGTTCAGTTATGAACTGCAGGTTTTACGACATCCATTGACATCAGCCAACAACAGGCCACAAACCTGCAAAATTAACAACATTAATTTTCACACATTTAGCAACCTGCAGTTCCATTCGATTTTCACACATGTAGAAACATTCATGTAGCAATCTGCAGTTCCATTCATTTTCACATTCACACATGTAGAAACATTCATATAGCAACCAACAGTTTCATTCATTTTCACATTCACACATGTATAAACATTCAGACACATGTAGAAACATTCAGACATGTAGAAACATTCACACATATTATAATTCAGAAATTCATTTAAAAAATATTATTCTTTAGTTATTATTCGCTATCAACATCCCAATTATATGTTAAAACCCCCACTACTTGTATGGCTATTGCCCATTCTTCTCTTACTTCATTTAATTCTCTCGTCGTATAGGGAGCATGTACATCTGGTAAGGCCTTTCCTGTAGTGTGGTCAGTTTTAAACACCTGCAAAGAGAATGATGTATATATATAATTAATGAGCTATAAATAAGATTGATATATTTCATATTATCTAATGAGACTATATATAATACCTCAGGAATGGTATCGATGTCCACTGCGGCATATTTGATAATCATGTGCATAAATCGCATCACATAGTATGCACATGCCCATCCGTTGTCTTGTGTAGCACACTATAAATTGAAACATACAAAATATTAAAAAATACAACTAATTAAGCACTGCTCACATAAATAATATATACATTGCATTCGGGAACTTACTTCCACGTTCTTCCAAGTTATTTGCTGGTTCTTTTTCATGGGGACCTTTCCTCCAACCTTTTTGAACTCATCTAAACCCCTACATGTTAATGTAACACAGTACATTGTATAATTAAATAGTAATGTAATAACATATGTTAACATATATGAAAATGAAATATTTCTCACTGGAATAATGCCATTTTCATTTTGTGTCCATATTTTGAATTCAATTTACTCCCCTTAGGATCTAGATGATAGACAATGAACGTCTCGGGGACAATAACTAGTAACTCCCAATGCATACCACTAGAGGTAAAAAAGTTTAAAATTAATAACTCAAAATCCACAATAACATGTAATTTTCTTAAGTCCAAATTATAATAAGCAAAGTAAACTTACTCCACATTGAATGGAGCTATTATCAACGTCTTCTTATTTTGAGCAAAATTTGTAAAAGCATCACAGCAGTATTGTTGAACTGACGGAGGGTCTTTAGCTACTAGACTAATCAAAGATGGAATAAAAAATCCTACATGTTCGAATAAAAAATCTACACATATCTTGTCTAAGTAGCTGCAAAATATGTATTACGTATGCATTAATAAATAAGAAATCAGATCACCAGATCCTACACAAGGTATATGGATGTATAAAGAAGATCTCACCTTATCCATAGCTCTATCACAGATGTATTCAACCAATCATATCGAAACAACTCCAAAATATCTTGTATAAATAGATTGCTTTCGTATGATTGACCTGCAACATCCGCATCTATCACTACTACAAAAATGGCTTATTACATGACTTTTAAAGGCGTCAGTTGCATAAATACACCGACACCTAAACAATAAAGCGTCGGTTTATAAAATAAACCGACATCAATCTGTGAAGGGTGACCAGACACGAGTATCGTTTTTATTCGGTGTCGGTTCCTTAATAAACAACTGACGCCTAAAATTAACCGCCAAATCCAAAAATTTCCAGCGAAAAAAATTACCTCCAAAATTTAACATATGGTGTCGGTCATTAACTAATAAACCGACGACTAAAGGTTATTCACGAAATAGAAATTGGGCACATTTTGATCGTCGGTTTTACAACAATAACCAACACTTATGGGTTTTCCCGCGCTGTTCGCGGGAAATTTTTCACACCCTTTGAGCGTCGGATTTTTAAAAAAACCGACGACTATGGTCATTAATCGAGAACAAAATTTTTAATCGGCATATGTAAATAGACGTCGGTTTTTTTCTAGTTAAAACCGACGACTATCATTGAGAACAGGTGTCGGTTTTTGTGGTTAATCGACACCTTTAGTTTTATGTGTCGGTTTTGTTTAATAACCGACACCGAATGTTAACTTAATAGCGCGCGAGCGAGCCCGACTCTTCCCCTTTCTCTGTTTCATTGCAATCAGCTTAGGGTCTGGCGATTCCGATGAGTAAGTAGTCTCCCTCCGCGCCTCCGCCCACCGCCGCCGTTCTCCTTGCTCGCTACCGCCGTTCTCCTTGCTTGCCGCCGGCCACCTGCTGCTCACCGACCACCTGATCGACTGCTCACCTGCTGCCGCCGGCCACCTGCTGCTCGCCGACCACCTAACTGCTCACCGACGCCCTAGCTTCTCCCTCATCCTTGCTCACTCATCGGCCACCTGCTGCTCACCGGCTGCCCGCTCGACTACCTACCGGCTCCCTGCTCGCCTGGCTGTTGACCGCCGCCTGCCTGCTCGACCCCTGCCTGCTTGCCTACCCTCCATCTCGCCCTCTCTCCCTGCTTACGCCCGACTGGGCTCAAACAGAGGTAAACATCCCCCCAAAACCCTGTTTTATTACACTGTTTGATCTTAAATCACATAGACTTAATCAACATTGCTACTTGCATGATATTAGTGATTAAAATCACTCTTTCCTGGTACCTCAGTAACTAATGTTCCCTTGAGATGAGTGTTAATTGATCTAGCTTGCTTACTTTCCTTGTAATGTATCTTTTATGTGCTATGACCCACTAGTCACCTTTAGAGTATTAAAATGATGCAATTTGTACACTTGTTAAGTTTGAATCTATAAATCCCATGAAATTATATCACCCCACAAAATCAGTAGTCACTATTATGTCTTGTATACTCTAGAATCAAGATCTAATACTTTTATGCTATTTTAACACCATGAGACCTTTTTTGCTCATTCTAGTGGATTATTATGACCTATGATGACCTAACATGAAACCATGCTCTTAATGATATGATTTTGTTGGCCTAGAAACCCCTCCAAGATTTACTCATTAGGAGTAAATCTTGGATAGTCCCCGGTTTGGGACTGTTCTTGAACACCTAATCTCACTTAGGATGTAAGTGTATAATGTGTATTGGGTTTTCGAGAAAATTTTGGTAGCATTTCCTCATTTGTTCTCTAAGTACATATGTACTTGGAAAACAGCGGGGAAATGCTGCCGAAATTTTCTTGAAAACCCAATACACATTATACACATACTAGTGAGATTAGGTGTTCAAGAATGGGATAGGTGGTACACATTTATTATATATAAGAATGACATCACATGTATAAAACCCTGAAGTTTTAACCATAAACTCTAATCTGTTTACCCTAGACCCTAATCTTGTTGTAATATATACTTATTTTCTCTTTGATCATAGAATGGATAGATCATGGATGTCCATTCACAATCGCTGCACCCTAGAGTTTATTTCTGGTCTTGATCAGTTTATTAGATTTGCCGAGGAACATAGGAAACAACCTAGAGATAGGTTCTACTGTCCCTGTAGGCATTGCGGTAACAACTTGAAAGTTAGTACTGGTGACAAAATCAGATGTCATGTCATGTGCAACGGGATTGTATAAGGCTATACATAATGGCACTGGCATGGAGAGATTTCAAACCCAAAACCAGTGGATGTCGATAGCAGTGCTTGTGTGGAAGAAGAAATTGCCTTCGATGACATAGATGTGAACAAATCAGTTCCAGTAGACATCGTTGATGCGATGCTGGATAGTTGTGGGGTAGAGCACACCAAAACTGATCCACCTCCCATGTTTAGAAACATTGTGCATGATGCTGAGATACCGTTATACACGGGTTGTAAGTTTACAAAGCTTAGCGCTGTGTTGAGATTGTATAAACTGAAAGCTAACAATCGATGGAGCAACAAAAGCTTCACGCCATTGTTGTCTTTGTTGAAAGAAATTCTTCCTGAAGGAAACGAGATGCCGATCTCAACATACCGGTTAAAGAAATTGTTGTGCCCAATGGGAATGGAGGCCAAGAAGATACACACATGCAAGAATGATTGTGTATTATTTCAAAAGGACTATGTGGATTTGAAAGATTGTCCGAAATGTGGTGCGTCAAGGTATAAATTGACGACTTCGGGGGAGTCCAAAACTGGTTCTCCTGCCAAGGTGATGTGGTATCTACCTATAATACCACGGTTTCAACACTTGTTTGTCAATCCTATAGATGTGAAGAATTTGAGGTGGCATGCAGATGTTAAGAAAAATAATGATGGGATCCTACGACATGCGTCTGATTCCCCACAGTAGAAGAAGATTGATTTATTGTACCCTGAATTCGGTGAAGAGGACATGAATCTAAGACTTGGGCTTTGTACAAATGAGATGAATCCGTACGGGACATTGAGCAGCCAACATAGCACTTGGCCAGTTATGCTTGTTATATACAATCTTCCTCCCTGGTTGTGTATGAAAAATAAGTATGTTATGCTGTCGTCTTTGATATCGGGCCCTAAACAACCTGGAAATGATATCGACGTTTATCTTGAACCTATGATTGATGACTTGAAGAAGCTCTGGGGTGAAGGTGTGATGACCTATGATGCTTCACAAAGAGAGACATTTTGTTTGCACGCTATGTTGTTTTGCACTGTGAATGACTTTCCAGCATATGGGAATTTGTCTGGATATAGTGTCAAAGGATCTAAAGCGTGTCCTATATGTGAAGAGAACACTGATTCAATACGACTAAAACACAGAGGCAAGACTGTATATCTTGCTCATTGAAGGTTTCTTCCAAAATTTCATCCGTATCGTAGGTTGCGCAAAGCATTCAATGGACGGAATGAGGAACGTAGTGCACCTAAACTTATATCAGGGGAGGATGTTTATGAAAGAGTGAAATACATCACCAATGAATTTGGTAAGAGATCACAATGTACGATGGCCACAAGGAGTGACAAGGCTTTATTCAAGAAGAAGTCGATATTTTGGGATCTTCCTTATTGGAGTTCTTTGACGGTCAGGCATTGTATCAATGTCATGCACGTTGAGAAAAATGTATGTGATAGCGTCATCGGTACTCTGTTGAATATACCAGGTAAAACTAAAGATGGGATAAAATCCAGAATGGACCTACGTGAAATGGGAATAAGGACAGAATTAACAGAAGTAGTTAGTAGCGATCGGAGAACATACTTACCTCCCGCTTGTTACACGTTGTCTAGAAAGGAGAAGAAAGCATTTTGTGAATGCTTGGTAAATGTTAAGGTGCCACATGGTTACTCATCCAACATCCGTACATTGGTATCAATGAAAGATCTGAAGTTGATAGGTCTTAAATCTCATGATTGTCACACTCTAATGCAACAAATATTGCCTGTGGCAATTAGATCTATATTGCCGAAGCATGTAAGGTTTGCAATCACCAGGCTTTGTTTTGTTTTCAACAGTCTGTGCAACAAAGTTATTGACCCTGATACTCTCGATAATTTGCAAAGAGAAGTGGTTGTTACCCTATGTCAGCTTGAGATGTATTTTCCTCTGTCGTTCTTTGATATCATGGTACATCTTGTTGTCCACTTGACTAGGGAAGTGAAAATGTTGGAACCGGTTTTCTTGCATTGGTTGTATCCCTTTGAACGATACATGAGCATTTTTAAAGGTGATTTTTCGAAACCGTTATCGGCCTGAAGGGAGTATTATTGAGGGTTATGTGGCGAGAGAGGTTATGGATTTTTGCAATGACTTTCTGAGTGGTAATGACACTCTCGTGAATGACAAGAATATTGAGGAGCATTTTGGCAAAGGAGTTTTGGGATCACGGGTGAAAGTAATCAGCCGTGAGCAGTTGGAGCAAGGTCACTTGTATATTTTACACAACATGGACGAAGTGAGTGTTTATATCGAGGAACATACCAATTTCATCAAGAGACAATATCCTCGAGCCAATACAATGTGGCTTGCTAGAGAGCATAACAAGACATTTATTAAGTGGTTTGAAGATAAAGTCTTACATCAACTATCTCAAACACCAGATAATCTTACTGAAACCATCAAATGCCTCACCTTTAAACCAAAATTGAATGTTATGTCTTATGAAGGGTTTGACATAAATGGTTTCTCATATTACACAAAGCGTCAAGATGATAAGAGTGTCGTCCAAAACAGCGGGGTCACCCTTCAAGCGTCTTCATTGTTTTTTGCAAGTGCAAAGGATAAGAGTCCACGTGAAGCTAAAATGTCATATTACGGTGTCATTGAAGACATATGGGAGTTTGACTATGTAGAGTTCAGAATTCTGCTCTTTAAATGTAATTGGGTTGACAACAACAAAGGAGTTATAGTGGATGAATTGGGTTTCACGTTAGTGAACTTTGAAAAGATTGGCAAGAAGGGTGAACCATTCATATTGGCATCACAGGAGAAACAAGTATTTTATATCGATGATCCTGCAAATGATAAATGGTCGGTTGTTCTTCATGGTAAAAGACAGTTCATTGAAGATCCTATGGATGAAGAAGAGTACTATGATAAGTATGATGACTCCAGTCCATTCTTAGTTGGGTTGCCAACACCACCAAACATTGAAGCTGGCGATCACAATGACTTGTATGTTCGCGGGGATCATAATGAAGGATTGTTAATTGATAAAAGATCACAATATTAGAGGCATGGATGTTTATATTTTTATTATGTTTTATTTTTCTGAATGTGAACTTTACAATGTGAATGTGGACTTTACAATGCGAATTACTTTACAATGTCAATGTGAACTTTACAATGTGAATGTGAACTTTACAATGTGAATGTGAACTTTATAGTGTGAATTACTTTACAATGTGAATGTGTACTTTACAATGTGAACTTTACAATTAGTGTTACTTTACAATGTGAAATTTATAATTTGAATGTGAACTTTCAGATGGCTGAGCATTCCCGTGATGACCGTGCTGATGATCACCGTGAGGGTGAGGACGTGCTTGCACCTCCTGACAATGTAAGTTTTAAGAATATATCCCTGAGGTTTCTATCTATATGTTCATTTATAATTATATTATGTAAGTGTGTTTTTTTATCAAATTTTAGGTTGGTGATGTACCCCCTGAAGAAATTACAACACTTGATGAGCAGCAAAAGAAAATTGAGAAAGTGAGGGGCATCACAATGATGAACAAGTTAATACAGCAAAGGGGCAATGGACCCAAATTGGCTGTGGATTTCGATCAGGCAGGAAATCCATATGGAGTGAACCACAACTCATTTGTTTCATATCTTGGGGTTCTTACTCGCAGCCATTGCAGTCCTATCCTAGAATCATGGCATAGAGTTCCTAAGGGGAAGAAAGACCACATATGGAAGGAACTAAGAGCAATCTATCGATATTGATTATTGTTATGTTTACTTACGAATTTTTGTTAATGGTGATTAGCGGGAGCTGCACGAGCAGAGGAAGGAAGGCAAGTTCATCCCTCAGGGCACAGGGGATGAACTGACAGTTGCTCCCCAGAGCATCCTGGACGTGTAAGGGGTGCAGGCGCTGGTGTGGGCATCAAAGCGTTCTTTGGGCCATCCCAGCGCAAACCTGTCCCAAAAGAGGGACTTTCACAAGCTGAGGTAACTTATTCTTATTTTAGAACGTTATTGTGAAAGGGAATTGAATAATCAGAAACTACCATTTCTTTTATCCATGTATATGTAGATTCGTTAATTGATAGGAGAGTCAAGGAAGTACTTGATAAAAGACTCCATGAAGCAATTAACAAGTGGCAGGCGTCTCAGACTGCCACTCAGACAGTACCCGTGGCAAACCTCTCTTCTCCTACTGCTCATACTGCAGAGGTTGGGAGTAATCCTATAGACCCACAACCTAGCACATCCTCTGTAAGTATTTTTATGGCATATATAATAGCTAGTCCGTTCAAGATGATATGTTTATGTATATATGCATATAACATTCTTTACGTAAATTTGTAGGGGTTGAAGCCATGCCGACTACAAAGTGAAGGATATATCATTGTAGAGGCATCGGCTTACCCACCCCTTAAAGGGTGCATGTTTCATGGGAGTCCAGTACCATATGGCATGGTACGTGTGAGCCCGATACATATACTCACTGGCTGGACGAATCTTGCACTGCCTCATGCACACCCAGATGCTGAAACACTTGGTGAGGCAGTAGGCAGAGTGATACTGTGGCCCGAAACGGATGTCCTCTATACTGATATTATATGATAAATTTTCATTACTTTAATTTGTTAGTGTGTATATATATATATGAGTCAATTGATATGAAATTATATATACAGGTAAAAAAGATGAGACCCGCTACATCTCGGCCTCCACCTCCTCGACTACCAAGTTGGCTTCCAGGGGACCTACACGCCTCGATAGGTCCTAATTGTAGGAGTGTGGCAGTATGGATTGGCGAACATAATCCAAATTTCCCTATAAATGTTAATATTCCAGAGAATGCTGCAGGTATAACAATCTATTTATACAAGTTTAACATACATAATAATGCATACGTAATAGAAGTTCTGGATACATATTAATGCAGGTCAAACATTCGAAAACAACATATTTATACAAGATATTTTGGAGTTGTTTAGTTATGAATGGCTGAACACATCTATGATAGAGCTGTGGATATGGTGAGATTAATGCATACGACAATCTGGTTTATACATCCATATACCTTATTTTATATACGGCAATCTAGTTTCTTATCTATTAATGCATACGTAATACATGTTTTGTAGCCACTTACACAAGACATGTACATATTTTGAGTTTTCCCATGTGGGATTTTTGGTTCCATCTTTGATTAGTCTTGTAGATATAGACCCGTATTCAGTTACTTCATACTGCTGTAATGCTTTTGAATATTTTGGTAAAAATAATAAGACGGTGATAATAGCTCCATTCAATGTTGAGTAAGTTTACTTTGCTTGTAATTTGGACTTAAGCAAATTACATTTTTATTGCGGATATTGAGTTATTAATTTTCTACTTTCTTACCTGTAGTGCTAAGCATTGGGAGTTATTAGTTATTGTCCCCAAGACATTCACCGTCTATTATCTAGATCCTGCGGGGAGTGAGTTGGATGTATTATATGGACATGCAATTAAAAGGCCATTATTCTCGTGAGAAATATTTTATGTTTTTATATCTGTTAACATCTGTTACTGCATTACTATTTAATTATGCAATTTAATGTGTTACATTAACATATATAGGGCTTTACAAAAGTACAAAAAAGCTAGAGGAAAGGTCCCCAGGAAAAAAATCTGACACTCATTTGGGAGAATATGAAAGTAATTTCCTGACTCCAATGTATATATTATTTATGTGAACTGTGCTTATTTGTATTTTTGAATATTTTATAATTTTCAATTTATAGTGTGCTACACCAGACAACGACTGAGCATGTGCCAACTATGTGATGCGATTTATGGACCTTATCATCTAACATGCTGTATTGGAAATTGATAACATACAACATGTATTATACATAGTCTCGTTAGATAATATGAAATATATGAATCTTATTATATATGATTATAATTATGTATATACGTCATTCTCTTTGTAGGTCTTTAAAACTGAGGACTTCAGCACAGGTGCAAAGCGTTTCGATGTACATGCTCCCTATACGAGAGATGAATTAGATGCTGTAAGAGAAGATTGGGCAAAAGCCCTGCAAAGAGTGGGAATTTTTCAATATGATTTTGCTGACAATGATGAATAAAGAATAAGTTTGTTCTCATAATTAATTTTGTGTGAATGTGAATGAATTTTTATGAATTTTCATATGTGTGTGAAAATCATCAATACATGAATGTTTCTACATGTGTCTGAATGTGAAAAGAGATGAAATAAATGGAACTGCAGGTTGCTACTGGTTTCTACATGCGTGTGATGAAAAAATAATATGAATTAAATGTTCTTATACATGAGTGTGAATCACATATATATAATATTGTCCATCATGTTAATTTTTCAGGTTTGTGGCCTGTTGTTGGCTGATATCAATGGATGTCGTAAAACCTACAGTTCATAACTGAACTGCATGTTTCTCATCCTGCGACCAGCCATAGTAGGTCTGCAGACTGACAGAAAAAAAGATCAAAACATAGGCGTCAATTATTTGAACAAAATTGACACCTATGTTATACGGCAGTGGTTTTTTACCTAAAACCGACGTCTATGTGACCAGGTACCACGGCCGTGCTGGGAAGCACGACCGTGGTGGCAGGCAGGGGATATGGCGTCGGTTATTAACACAAAACCGACATTAGTGGCGTCGGTTTCTTTTAGAAAACCGACGCCTATAATCCCTTTGCTGGCGTGTTTTTGGTAGCGGGAAGAGTTTTGGCGGCGGTTGTTTAGTAAACAACTGACGCCTATAATCCCTTTGCTGGCGCGTTTTCGGTGGCGGGAAGAGTTTGGGTGTCGGTTTTTACTTAACAACCGACGCATATAGTCCCTTTGCTGGCACGTTTTCAGTGGCGAAAAATGTTTTGGTGTCGGTGGGGATCCGACGCCGAAGGTGTCCCCCTTTAGCGGCGCCCACTTGGGTGTCGCTTTGAAACCGACACTAAAGAGCTTAAATAACCGACGCTAAAAGGCTATTATGTAGTAGTGTATAGAAACAGTTATAGGGCAATTTATATCATGTTCGCCTAACCATATTGCCATACCCCTACAATTAGGACCTAACGAGACAGGTAGGTCCTTTGGAACCCAACTTGGTAATGTAGGAGGTGGAGGTGGAGGCCTAGATGCTCTGGGTGTCTTCTTTTTAACATATATATATATATATATATATATATATAATTTTAGATCAATTGACATCATATACACACACTAACAATTTAACGTAATAATTTACCATACAGTTTTAGTATAGAGGACATCCTCTTTTGGCCACAATATCACTCCGCCTTCTGCCTCACCAAGCGTTTCACAATCTGGGTGGGCATATGGCAATGGAAGATCCATCCATTTGGGGAATATACGTACCGGGCTCACACGAACCCAACCAGCTGGTAATGGAGACCCATGAAACATTTCCCCCGGTAGGGATGGGTAAGCCGACGCCTCTGCAATGACAAATTCTTTACTTTTTAGACGACATGGCTTCAACCCCTACAAATTTTTGTGTAAAGAATGTTATATACATATATACATATCATCTTGAAAAGACTAGTTACTATGTCATAAAAATACTTACAACGGATGTGCTAGGTGGTGGGTCTACAGGATTACTCCCAACCTCTACAGTAGGAGTAGAGCAGGATGCCATAGGTACTGTCTGCTGAGTGGCAGTCAGAGATGCCTGCCACTTGCTCATTGCTTCTTCGAGTTTCCTATCAACTAACTTATATACCTATACATGGATAAAAGAAACGTTAGCTTCTGATTATTGAATTCTCTTTTATAGTAATATTATAAAGAAAGAATAGGTTACCTCTTCTTGTGAAAGTCCCGCTTTTGGGACATGTTTGCGCTGGGATGGCCCAAAGAACGCTTTGATGCCCACACCAGCGCCTGCAACCCTAACACGTCCAGGATGCTCTGGGTTACCCAGAGCAACTGTCAATTCATCCCTTGTGCCCTCAGGGATGAACTTGCCTTGTTTCCTCAGCTCTTGCATCTCCCGCTAGTCACCAAAACAAAAATTTGTAATTAAGTAAACACCACAAATAATCAATATTCGAACGATTGCTCTAAGAGTTGTATTTTACCATTTTTGTAGCCGCCTCAGCAGCTGCGGGCTTCCTTATTTCTCCCTTCTTATTTTTCCTCCCAGCTATCCAGACATCATGGCGAGGCAGTGGTGTGGAACCTATAGCAGAGGACTCCTGAGTAGCAACAGACTGAGCATTAGACTCATCCTATAGTCTTTGGGGAATGCGTGCATACCCCTTTGGACCCATTGTGTGGTCATGCACATTCAGTGCACGCCTTGCTTTTTGCGCCTCACTGAGGGCCTAGTTAGGTAACACTAAATGTTAATCATGAATAGGTGAATACAACGTATATTAATTAAATTGGGAGTGACGCCTAATACCTTGAATTCAATAGTTTGTCTTGAAGCAACAAACGCGTCCCATTCTTCTTGGTCCAGGAAGTTCCACTGTTCAGTGGCTGTCTTCTTCTTTTTGCCACCTTCTTTTATGTATTCTTGGGTGAGATTTGTCCTATAGTTCCTTAGGACTCTTCCACAACATTGCATCACGCATTTACGATGCAACTTTTCATCCAATTCAAATATACTCGGTAAAATAGAATTGCTATTAACTAGTATCCAAAAAATTAGTAATCTACAAAATAGAATTGCAAATTAATAATAACTCATGCATAAATCCTTCCATATTATGTCTTTCTTCCCCTTAGGAACTTTATGCCAATAATCTGTCTTACAACTGCAATGGCTATGAGTAACATACCCAAGATATGAAACAAATGAATTGCGATTCACTCCAATTGCATTTCCTGCATTATCAAAATCCACAACAAGTTTGGGTCCATAGCCCCTTTGCGCTATTAACTTCTTCATCATAGTGATGCCCCTTCTCTTGTCAACATTTTGGTGCTGCTGATCAAGTGCCTCAAGTGCTTTAGAGGGTACATGTGCAACATCAACCTAAAATTTGACAAAATAAACACACTTACAGGATATAACTATAAATGGACTTGTACCTATAAATATATGATATATTTTTAAAACATACATTGTGAGGCGGCACATTGATGTCCTCACCCTCACGGTAATCATCAGCACGCTCATCAGGAGAATGCTCAGCCATCTGAAAGTCCACATTCATATTGTAAAGTTCACATTGTAAAGTAATTCACATTGTAAAGCTCACATTGTAAAGTTTACATTCACATTGTAAAGTAATTCACATTGTAAAGTTCACATTGTAAAGTAATTCACATTGTAAAATTCACATTGTAAAGTTCACATTCACATTGTAAAGTAATTCACATTGTAAAGTTCACATTCAGAAAAATAAAACATATAAAAAATATAAACATGCCTCTAATATTGTGAGTTTTTTTTGGTCGCGCTAAAAACCTGTTACTAATAAAACCAAAACTTTGGGTACATTATGTGCCCCTATGGAAAAACTACTAGGTCCCAAACCCCACGCAGGGGGATATAAGGGACCCGAAATTAAGAAAAAAAACTCCAAACTAAGAAAGGCAGAAGAAGGGGTAGGATACAAACTAATCAGAAAGGACTAGCAGGTGAGAGAGAAGTACATATAGAGCCAATCAGTACACCCACAAAAATGCCTATATGAACATCAATTCAGCTCCCAACACAACCAGAAAAGTCGCCCCTGTCCCGGCTCCTACACGATTTTCTCAGATGGATTACAAAGGAAACGAAACAAGGAGACAAGACTGTCACTCTATGCCTCCTTCCTGAAGAACTGAACCAGCTGCACCTGGTACAATCCTTCACAAGAATGTACCAAACAAACACCTAATCTAGCTTGATGGGCTCCATCAACATATTTTCTTAGGCTAATGTTGTTGAATTCTGACAGTCATGGAGCCTATGGCTTTCAGCTTACCTACACAGAGAGGACATGATCGACAAGAAAAACACCTGCAAATAGCCAAAGATAGCATGCATCTGCCAACCACCATTTCGCTAGAACAAGAGTCACAATCCAGAAACGTAGGCCTGTGGAGGGCATCACTGCCAGGTGGAGGACCACCGACACCTTCTTCCTTCATATGGCCGAGACCAAATCCAGACAGAGGTAAAACGTCGTACACCCTGTGGGCGTTCCCTCACACAGCAACAGGGACAACATGAGGAACCCTGTCACCCTTTCCAAAGACCCGTGGAGGGACCAACACAGTTGGCCAGCAGAACCCGCCGCCAAAGACCTGAGCTTCAGGGAACTTGGGCAAGCCACCCATCCGCACCTGGACGCCCAGAATTAGCAGGGACAACCGCCTCAATCTCGAAGCCAATCCAAAACTCGGAGCTGGGAGGCATCGTCGAAGCAGGACTCATATGAAGAGGTGGAATAGCCTTGGGAATCCCGATCTTAGCAATGGAGGATCATGTACAGAGTGAAGGGCGACCTGCGAGCCACTGATCCAGGCCGCCCTGCGAGCCACCGGACTTGAGGGTGCTTGTCAAACCTCAGCCGCCCATCACCATCGCCCATACCAAGGGAGAAGGCATGGCAACAAATGCTGGAGAAGACACACTGCCGGAAACCTAGCAGGGCTCAGCCTTCACCACCGCCGCCAGGAACTTCTAGATTGGAGTCGTTGTTCACCATAACCCTGGATTATCTCTAGGAGAAGGCTCGGGGAAGGAGGAATCACAGGTATCTGATGAGGAGGTCGAAGAACCCCTCATCTTTGCCCGGACGGAGCAGCAACATAGAGAGTCAGACCTAGGGCGAGGCTCCTCTCCACCCGTCACGCTTGAACGGGGTGGAGTCGACTAGGTCGAAAATGCCGTTATGCGCCCTGGATCTACCTTCGACGCAACGCATCCCAACTCCTCTATAACCCAAACTGTGAGGCAAACCAAATACTCCAACTGGGAGTATCGCTCGTTCTCTCCATCTCAGACTAGAGCCAACACCGATGGAGCCAGGGGATGAAGCAACTAGACGCCGCTCCCTCCCCCTATCGAAGGCCGCCAGAGGGGTTCTAGAGAGAGGCGAGAGCAACCCTAGAGAGAGAGAGAGGCAAAAACCGATTCCTTGGTTATCTCTTGTGAGTTTTTATCAATTAACAATCCTTCATTGTGATCTCCGCGCACATACAAGTCATCATTAGCTTCAATATTTGCTGGTGTTGGCAACCCAACTGAGAATGGACTGGAGTCATCATACTTATCATAGTACTCTTCTTCATCTATAGGATCTTCAATGAACTGTCTTTTACCATGAAGAACAACCGACCAATTATCATTTACAGGATCATCGATATAAAATACTTGTTTTTCCTGTGATGCCAATATGAATGGTTCACCCTTCTCGCCAATCTTTTCAAAGTTCACTAAAGTGAAACCCAATTCATCCACTATAACTCCTTTGGTGTTATCAACCCAATTACATTTGAAGAGCGAAATTCTGAAATCTATGTAGTCAAACTCCCATATGTCTTCAATGACACCGTAATATGACATTTTAGCTTCACGTGGACTCTTATCCTTTGCACTTGCAAAAAACATAGTCGACGCTTGAAGGGTGACCCCACTGTTTTGGACGACACTCTTATCATCTTGGCGCTTTGTGTAATATGTGAATCCATTAATGTCATACCCTTCATAAGACATAACATTCAATTTTGGTTTAAAGGCGAGGCATTTGATAGTTTCAGTAATGTCATCTGGTGTTTGAGATAGTTGATGTAAGACTTTATCTTCAAACCACTTAATAAATGTCTTGTTATGCTCTCTAGCAAGCCACATTGTATTGGCTCGAGGATATTGTCTCTTGATGAAATTGGTATGTTCCTCGATATAAACACTCACTTCGTCCATGTTGTGTAAAATATACAAGTGACCTTGTTCCAACTGCTCACGGCTGATTACTTTCACCTGTGATCCCAAAATTCCTTTGCCAAATTGCTCCTCAATATTCTTGTCATTACCAGGAGTGTCATTACAACTGAGAAAGTCATTACAAAAATCCATAACCTCTCTCGCCACATAATCCTCAATAATACTCCCTTCAGGCCGATAATGGTTTCGAACATCACTTTTAAAAATGCTCATGTATCGTTCAAAGGGATACATCCAATGCAAGAAAACTGGTCCCAACATTTTCACTTCCCTAGTCAAGTGGACAACAAGATGTACCATGATATCAAAGAACGACGGAGGAAAATACATCTCAAGATGACATAGGGTAACAACCACTTCTCTTTGCAAATTATCGAAAGTATCAGGGTCAATAACTTTGCTGCACAGACTGTTGAAAAAGAAACAAAGTCTGGTGATTACAAACCTTACATGCTTCGGCAATATAGATCGAATTGCCACATGCAATATTTATTGCATTAGAGTGTGACAATCATGAGATTTAAGACCTATCAACTTTAGGTCTTTCATTGATACCAATCTACAGATGTTGGATGAGTAACCTTGTGGCACCTTAACATTTACCAAACATTCACAAAAAGCTTTCTTCTCCTTTCTAGACAATGTGTAACAAGCGGGAGGTAAGTATGTTCTCCGATTTCCCATTTCACGTAATTCTGTTAATTCTGACCTTATTCCCATTTCACGTAGGTCCAGTCTGGATTTTATCCCATCTTTAGTCTTACCTGGTATATTCAACAAAGTACCAATGACACTATCACATACATTTTTCTCAACGTGCATGACATTGATACAATGCCTGACTGTCAAAGAACTCTAATAAGGAAGATCCCAAAATATTGACTTCTTCTTGAATAAAGATTTGTCACTCCGTGTGGCCATACATTGTGATCTCTTACCAAATTCATTGACAAAGTCTTTTACTCTTTCATAAACAACCTCCCCTAGTATAGGTTTAGGTGCACTCCGTTCCTCATTCAATCCATTGAATGCTTTGCGCTTCCTATGATACGGATGGAATTTTGTAAGAAACTTTCGATGATCGAGATATACAGTCTTACCGCCATGTTTTAGTCTTGTTGAATCAGTGTTCTCTTCACATATAGGACACACTTTAGCTCCTTTGACACTATATCCAGACAAATTCCCATATGCTAGAAAGTCATTAATAGTGCAAAACAACATAGCATGCAAATGAAATGTCTCTCTTCGTGAAGCATCATAGGTCATCACACCTTCACCCCAGAGTTTCATTAAGTCATCAATCAGAGGTTCAAGATAAACATCGATATCATTTCCAGGTTGTTTAGGGCCCGATATCAACAACGACAACATTACATACTTATTTTTCATACACAGCTAGGGAGGAAGATTGTATATAACAAGCATGACTGGCCAAGTGCTATGTTGGCTGCTCAATGTCCCATACAGATTCATCCCATCTATACAAAGCCCAAGTCTTATATTCCTGACTTCTTCACCAAATTCAGGGTACAATAGATCAATCTTCTTCCACTGTGGGGAATCAGACGCATGTCGTAGGATCCCATCATTATTTTTCTTAACATCTGCATGCCACCTCAAATTCTTCACATCTATCAGATTGGAAAACAAACGTTGAAACCGTGATATTATAGGTAGATACCACATCACCTTGGGAGGAGAACAAGTTTTGGACTCCCCCGAAGTCGTCAATTTATACCGTGACGCACCACATTATGGACAATCTTTCAAATCCACATAGTCCTTTTGAAATAATACACAATCATTCGGTCATGCGTGTATCTTCTTGGCATCCATTCCCATTGGGCACAACAATTTCTTTACCTGGTATGTTGAGATTGGCAGCTCGTTTCCTTCAGGAAGCATTTCTTTCAACAAAGACAACAATGATGTGAAGCTTTTGTCGCTCCATCTATTGTTAGCTTTCAGCTTATACAATCTCAACACATTGCTAAGCTTCGTAAACTTAGTACAACCTGTGTATAACGATATCTCAGCATCATGCACAATGTTTCTAAAAATGGGAGGTGGATCGGTGTGCTCTACTCCACAACTATTCAACATCGCATCAACGGTGTCTACTGGAACTGGTTCATTCACATCTACGTCATCGGAGGCAATTTCTTCTTCCACACAAGCACTGCTATCGACATCCACTGGTTCCGGGTTTGAAATCTCTCCATGCCAGTGCCATTCTGTATAGCCTTGTATAATCCCGTTGCACATGACATGACTTTTGATTTCGTCACCAGTGTTGACTTTCAAGTTGTTACCGCAATGCCTACATGGACAGTAGAACCTATCTCCAGGTTGTTTCCTATGTTCCTCGACAAATCTAATAAACTGGTCAAGACCATATATAAACTCTGGGGTGCAGCGATTGCGAATGGACATCCATGATCTATCCATTCTATGATCAAAGAGAAAACAAGTATATATTACAACAAGATTAGGGTCTAGGGTTAATAGATTAGAGTTTTTGCATGGTTAAAACTTTAGGCCAACAAATACATGTGATGTCATTCTTATATATAATAAATGTGTACCACCTATCCCATCCTTGAACACCTAATCTCAATAGTAAGTGTATAATGTGTATTGGGTTTTCAAGAAAATTTCGACAACATTTCCCCGCTGTTCTCTAAGTACATATGTACTTAGAGAATAAACGGGGAAATGCTACCGAAATTTTCTCAAAAACCCAATACACATTATACACTTACATCCTAAGTGAGATTAGGTGTTCAAGAACAGTCCCAAACCGGGGACTATCCAAGATTTACTCCTAATGAGTAAATCTTGGATGGGTTTCTAGGCCAACAAATACATGTGCTGTCATTCTTATACCTACAATCCTAGTTTCATTATTCATATCCTAAGTTTACAATATTTAATCATGCTTGTCAGTAAATAATAAATAGTAAATATCCTAAGTTTACATCATCAAGATAATCATTACACACAAATTTAGGTATCCTATTGAGCAATATAGCACAAAATCATCAAGATAATCATTACACATATAATTGAGCAATATAGCACAAAATCAGCCACCACGGCCATGCTACGCAGCACGACCGTGCTACCAACACGGCCATGCTACCCAGCACGGCCGTGCCAACCTGCGATTTCACAAGAAGATGTACCATGCATGGTGGAGAAGAGGAGGAAGAAGGTACCAGGAGCAGAGAGCGGGTGAGAGGGCGGCGGCGGCGGCGAGCGGGCGGGTGGGTGGCTGGGGCAGCAAGCAAGAGAGGGCAGCGGCGGTGAACGGCGCTGGAGGTTGACTGTGGCCAGCAGTGCAAGCGGCGGTGGTGGAGGTTGACTGCGAGTAGAGAAGAGCGGCGACGGTGAGCAGAGACGCACCAGTAGCAGCGGCGGCGAGCAACAGGTTGAATGCGGGCGGGCGGGGGCGTCGTCGGGCGATTTGAGGCGAGCAGCAGGAAAGGAGCTAGAATTCGACTCGATGAAACAGAAGAAAGGGGAAGACTCAGGTGATCGCGAGTCTATTAAGTTTGTAAAAGGCGTCGGTTATCTAAAAAACCGACACCTAAAATCTTAAGTGTCGGTTGATAGTAACAAACTGACGTCCAATTGGACATTACTTTACCCTAATTTTTTTGGCGGGGACGGCGCGTGCACCCTTATCACGTCGGTTATGCTAAGACAACCGACGCCCATATTGGAACTTTTGGCACAAATTTTATCTTCATTCAGTGTCAGTTATTAGGTAAAACACCGACGTTGTATCTGATACTTTGGCGCAATTTTTTTTGCTCGAAAAAATTGGATTTCACGGGCTATTTTAGGCGTCAGTTTCTTTTCTTCAACCGACACTGAATGAAAAGCGATACCCGTGTCTGGCTGGTCTTCAAATATAGACGTCGGATGTCCTTATTAACTGACATTTAATGTTAACAACGTCGGTTTTACTAAAAAACCGAGGCCTCGAAAAGCGACGTTGAATGTTGTTTCTGTAGTAGTGTTAGATATGGTGATTTGTATTTAGTGAAATACAAACATGAATCTCTTAAAGTGTTTAAGAAGATCATGAGTGAAGTACATAAGTAAATTTGATAAAAGTATTAAGACACTTTGACATGATCAATGTTGAAATATACTTTACATCAAGAATTAAGGACCTTTTGGAAAGATAATGATAGTATATTACAATAAACTCTATCTAAAACATAGTGATAAATCTGAAAGAAGGAATCACACCCTAATGAGTTATGGTGTTATTATCAATGAATCTACCTTTTCTTATAACTTCCTTTCAGATACATGCTTTATACTAAAACAATGTACCATATAAATGGTTTACAAGATACCATATGAGATGTGGTATGGGAAATGTACTGATATGTCTTAAGATTTGAAACTTATACAAGAAAATAGTTTCTTGAAAATCTTTAATCACATAAATGTTAGTTTCTTGAAACACTGCTTCTCAATTCGACAACAAAAGTGTTTGTTACAGGATAGCTGAATTCTAAAGGAATCAGTGGGAATAAAGTAGAACTCAAAAGGTTCAAGATCAACAAGAAAACATTGAACCTAAGGTGGTACATTGGGAACTAGGGGAATGACAAATTTTGTGGAATCTCAAGTTCCGTCTATAAAATAGAACTCATATTTCTATTAGAACACATGTTGAGGATAAAGGATTATGATATCTTATAACTCAGGAAGGTGGTGAGTTGGTCATAAGATGATGAGACAACAACCTATCTAGAATCTATTTGAGGGAACAAAGTTTGTGAAATGGCTTGAGGTCATTATATCTAGAATGGAATCCATGTACAACAACAAGATATGACCTTAGTGGTACCATCTGTAGGGGTAAAACCCATACGGTGTAGTTGGGTTTTCAAGAGGAAGATCGACATGGATAACCTAAAGTGACAGACTGGTCATAAAGGCTTTCAAACCAGTTCAAAGTGTTGAACATGATGAAATCCTTTCACCAATTGTCCTGATTGATATTGTAGCTTATAAGACTATGCGATTTATCATATGGAGATTAAAACCACATTCCATAATATGAATATTTGAGAGGATGTGAACGTCACACAACACGAAGGTTTATAACTTCATTAATGCAAATAAAGACTATAAGATACAATGATCAATATAGAGGTTGAAATAAGCATCTCAGAGTTGGAATCTTTGATTTAACAAGATAGTCAAAGATTTTGACTTGAGTCAAGATAAAAGTTGAAATATGTGTTCGCAAAAGATTTAGTGGGAGCATATTCACATTCTACATATTGATGGGGAAAACATATCAATACTACAAATATTGAAACCTGACATGGTAATCACCTTTTTTAGAAGGATTAGGTGAAACATCCTATGTGATGGGAATTGAGATCTACAGAGATAGTTCTAGAAGTTTCAAGAACCTAAGTATGAGACCATATATTAGCAAGATGTTGAAAGGGTTCAACATGAAGGATTCAATGAGAGAGAATCTATCCATGATATACGGGATTAGTCTCTCAAGAACCATGTATTCCAATTCTTATGAAGAATGGGAAAAATAATAGTAAGATGCCATATGCACTAGCAATTGAATCTATCATGTATGCTATATAATGTACTCATCCCATAATCTTGTATGTATGGGACATGACAAGATGATATTAGTGAGCTTCCAATGAAGGTCATTGGAATGCCATAAAGAACATCCATTAGTACTTGAGAAGCACTAAGGATCAGTTGCTAGATTACGGAAATAAGGAAGAGTTGGGTGTAAAGGGTTACACCAATGCAAGCTTCTAAAATAACAAAGAATGACCACAATGTAAAAAAAATGTTTGATCTTAAAAGAAGAGTTGTAAGTTGGAAAAGTTCCGAACTACATACCATTACTTAAATTGTACAATAGAAGCTGAGTATCCTAGTGTTACGAATACAAGAGTGGAAACTGTATGGATCTAGAAATTCATATAGGTGAACTTATGAGTTGTTCCAACCATTGATGGCACAGTTTAAATACTATGACAACAATGGAGATACTAGTTATGCAAGGAATTTCAGATAGCATACTATGGTAGTTCCATCTTATACAAGATGTCATACAATGAAGATATGTGAAACATGCAATACACATACTAAAGGCAAATAATTCTAACCCGCTAGATTATCACTTGGGTAACAGAAACATGATGGACATGTTTAGATCACCGAGAATGAGATTCGTGGGTGATTGGCTCTAAGTGCAAGTGGGAGTCTGTTGGTATCTATGCCCAGAGAGCTAATCATATGATGATTTTGATGAAATATCTTATAAATGATTTGATAAATAGTAAATGCAATATTCCAATTTATTCCATTTCAATCAATTATGAGATAATGATCAAACACAATAGATGTCTAAAGAATGATATTACTCAAGGACGTATGTCTTTGGGTTGATGACCTAAACAATGAGATCATATGGATTCTAAGAGCATGTACATTCTTGTTATGTCCCTAGTCAGATGTTGTTGTGGAAGGCTGATAGAAAACAATGACACAAAAGACTAAAGAGTGTGTTGGTTGATGCTAGAGTCTCATCAGTCATGACATGTGATATCAAACCAAACACATAAATACTCGTTGGAGAATAGTGTATCAGACATACCCACCTTGAGAGTGACACATGGAAACCATAATTGGTGGTCATAATCATCTCTCATAGTGAAGATCGTGATTGTGGTTCTTAAACCGGAAATCACTATACTCAACACATGTTGTTCAATATACTTTAACATCATCCATTGTGACCTTGAATAAGGGTTACCATAAAGGTGGTTCTCGAGTACATTGTGACACATGGGGATGACTATGAGTGATGTAGATAGGATTTGTCCCTCCTATAGGAGTTTGATATTCATGCTACTTGATAAGCGCTATTGGGAAAAGCATACGCATGCACATGTGAATCAATATATGATATTGAGGTCACATATATCTCAGACATTATGCTCTATTTCAAGGAACATGGATTGAACATTGAGAGGATGACAATTCCATGCCTCGAGTTCGATCTGGATGTCAGTGAAAAAGGAATTAGACAATCACTATAACACCAATCACAAATTGTAGGTTGAAGTTGTTCTCCAACTGTCAGGATTACTTGGGTAAAAATGATGTGCTTCTAGATTCATCTGATTGCTTGTGATGTCATACGTTAGTTATGGATATTCACTGCCAACGTAACTTGAAACCTTTTTATAGGGTCATACACATAGGATACACTTGGAATAGAAGTTTATTTATGAACATGGTTTAAACTTGGTTACTAAAGAGTTAGGTATTCAATTTAAACAACATTGGTTGAATATTGATTGACTGAACTGTGAACTCACCGGTTGAAGGGTAGAACCGGTTATTTTAGTATGTTAGGTCAATTGAACCAACTTTGACAATTATGGACTATGAACTGGCCAGTTCAGGAAGTGAATCGATCGGCTCAGAACCATTAATTGATCGACTCTAGTTGTGAACCAAGAGGTTGGTGGATCAATTTGATTGATTCAAGGATTTGTGCTGACGTCATGTTGTGCATTAAATTGAATATTAATTGTTAATACAATTGTGATAGGAAAACAAGATGAAATGACTGGATCAAGGGTTGAACTGATCAGATCACATGCCAACCAATCGGTTCACTTATGAATTGACCATTTTGCCGCTCATATGTTGCCAAATTCATGGAATTATGGTCCCTTCCGCTCCCATTCAGACTGGAAACCCTAACCCTAACCCTCATATAAATAGAAGGGTACTGGGGGCTTCTCAAACATAACTCAATTGCCTTTGAAAATTGTTTGTCTTCTCTGGTTGTGGTAACCGAGAGAACCCAAGCAAGTCCTACCCAATAAAGGGAGGGATAGCAAGGGATAAAAATTGTGGGAGAGCAAGTTGGTGCTAGTACACCAATAAGAGGGGACAACTCCTTCTTGTCAGTTCTACAAGAATAGTTGGAGTTCCTGGTGGTCCTTGTGGACTACCATAGAGGTGAGAAGTCTTTCCCGCTAGGAGGACTAGATCAAGTTGTTGTCTGTGGTGATTAATCAGGAGTTGTTGCTGACGCCGTCTGATTGCGACTTGAAGAAAGACACATACTGTAATGAGGGAATTGTTGCTAGACTTGCTCTAGGACCAGGTATGACCTCATAAACCATCCTTCCCATTACATAGTTGTTGACACGATTGTCTATTATAGGGGAATACGATAGATAAAACTTTTTTGTTTTCGCTTCCTATCTTTTGCCATATTTCCCAACACCTTCATCCATCAACAAGCTGTGAATAGGTACAAGGAACTCTTACTCCACACTCCCCTTCCCTTTTGGCCTCTTTTGGAGTCCAAGGATGTGTTTTTAACCAAGTTTGTGATCTATTCATGAACCAATGTCTAGGTGGTTTGTGTGTAGAGCATTTTCTCTTTTTCAATTCAAATACTAGCACAAAGACAATTCATGAATTATATGCAAGCTTGACTTGGAACTAAACTTCTCTTGTTCCTCAACCATCCACAAAATTTGTTCTCTCTACCATGGTTTCCAGAACTCGACTCACCATCTCCAAGTATGATCTCAATTCATACCTTATTGAAGCCACTGCCCTCTTGGCCAAAATCTGGTTGTCTTCCTATCCTTCACACCTATGACTTGCTCTACCCTAAAGAGTTCTACCAGAGCTTTAACTCTGAGATCTCTCTTTTTGACATCCTTAAAGCCTTTAAGAGGCTATACATACCCTTTAGGAATAAGTATATCTACCCTCTTCCTCTCAGGATTTACGGTCCCCAATTGTTGCTTTGATTGTTAATTGCAATATCCATCCAAAGTGCAATCAGATGGACATAGCTCAAAACTCCGCGGTGATTATTTACTGTGTCCTTAAGGGGATTTGAATCAAGTGGTCAAGGTATATCCTCCACCATATGACCTACTTTGATTCTAAAAAGAACACCTAGGACTCCCAACCCCCTAACCAAACCTCATATGTGGCCTTTTCCACACTGTCACTAAAAAATCACTCTTTCATGATCTAAACTACCCACCAAACTGCTGAGGAGTGTGCATTAGTGATACTATAATTAAGAAAGCTTCTCATGCCTCTAGTTTATTCACCTTTAGAGCTTCATCCTCCTACACCCAACCTCCACCTCCTCCTCCTAGACCTGTACGAGATCATTTGTCGGTGTCAAATGAGACCCTTATGGGTTACATGATGCACCAAAATGCATATAACATGCAGGTTCAGGAGCTTATTCATAAAGACATTATCCACATCATGAGAAATAAAACCTCTCCTACCCTAACCCCCATATGATCTATCATCCCTTGTTTTTAGCTCCCAACTACACCACCTACGCATATGATTAGTTTTACCCAGTCAACCAGTACGCACCTTCTGTTACCCATCCTACACCTAGTGCTGGACCTTCCGTTGATTCTTCCTATCCTCAGCCGAGTTCCACTCAGCTACTTGCTCTTCCACCAGGCCCTGCTTCTGTCGTGCTTATTGGTTTTGACTCAGTGTCTACACCCAACTTTGAGCAAGCCAATGCATTGTTTGCATTTGGTATGTTCTAGGAAGAGAAACACCACAAGTGGTCAGCTACTCGCTTGTTTGGACCTACTAAAGATTGGGAGATGTCTATGAGGAGTCATATGATGAGGATATCGATGATGAGGAGGCCGCTTCCAATGATGATGGACCCGGTGATGGAGATGACACTACTACTAATGTTGAGAGGTTTGAGCGCCCCAATCCAGTTAGGGATGAGGATTACAACCCTAACAATGAGATGACCTAGATGACCTTGATGTTTAGTTTTAGGTATATGAATGCCCATGTCTCTGCATTTGGTACGCTTAGTATGTATTATTCATTGGGCATTCATGTCCGAGGCTACTATTTTCTTTTATCAACTATTCCTATCAGTGATTGTTGTTAAACTCGTTGTATTTGAGTTTTACTCTTTATATATGGTACCCTAAAATTGTTATTATGTTATTTCATGAGTTTTTATGTATGAACATCCATATTTTGATTATGACTCAATGCTTTTAGTTATCTCTAGTTGGGTGCTTGGTGCTTATCTCTACTGTGTATGTGTTAGAAAAGACTAGATGTAGCTCTTCTACCCCTCCCTTTATTAAAATGACAAAGGGGGAGAAATGTTTGTATGTATGCCCAGAGAGCCAATCACATGATGCTTGGAATGAGGCATTAAATACCTGATTTGATAATAATAAAGGTAATTCCATCTATTATGTTTGTCTCGGTAATGAGATGATGACACATGCATACTAGATGTCTAAAGAATGATTTTACTCACTGACATATGTCTTCAAGTACATGACTTGAACAATGAGATCATACTGATGTAAGAGTACATACTATCTTGTTATGTACCTAGTAGGATATTAATTTTGAAGCAAAATAGACGACAATAATACATAATACTAGAGTGTGTGTTGACTAATAACAAAGTCTCATTAGTCATGATATGTGATATCAAGTCAAGCACATATGTATATGTTAGAGAACAATATAGACAAACCCACCATGAGAGTGATACATGGAGACCATGTAATGATAGTCAGAATTAACTTTTCATAGTGATAGTGGTGATTGTGGTTCTTAGACCTGAAGTCACTACATTCATCACATGTCATTCATGTACTTTGACATGATCCACTGTGATCCTAAATAAGGGTTGCCATAAAGGTGGTTCTCGGGTGCACTGTGACACATGGGGATTGAGTGTGGGTGATGTAGATGGGATTTGTCCCTCCTACATGAGATTTATATCCAGGACCTCTTGATAAGAAAGATTGAGAAATGTATGGCCATGCTCGTGTGACTCAATATGTGATATGTGAGCTCACATGCATCTCATATAGTCTGATCTAGTATAAGGAACATGGATTGAATGTTGAGAGGATGATGATTCCATGCCTTGAGTTCAATCTAGATATTAGAGACAAAGGAACTATATAATCATGGCAACACTGACTGTGGATTGTAGGTTGAAGTTGTTCTACAACTTTATGAATTACTTGGGTAGGAATGATGTGTGACCAGGTACCACTCTTGGCTTGTGATGTCATAATTGGTGATGGACATTCACTGCTAATATAATTATGGACCTATAGGGTCATACGAATAGGATACACTTGGATTAAAGGAGTTTCTTCATGAATGATGTTTAGATTGATTACTAAAGGTGTTTAGGTATTCAATTAAACAACTGAGGTTTAAAATTGACTGACTAGACTATGAATTGACCGGTTCAAGTGTTGAACCGATTAGTTAGAGTGTCAGGTCAAATGGAATCAATATTGGTTAAACTTTACCTGAACTGGACAAGTGAAATGACAATTTCACTTGTGAAACGAGCGTCTCACAATGTAAAAAGAGAATTTCACTATGTGAGATGACCGATTCACCCTCTAGAGTACATGGTTTAGTTGCCAATTCGGTTGGAACAAGGATTGATATTGATGTCATGTTCAACATTAATTGGGCATCGAATACCAATGTGATTCAGATTAGCAAACTGCACAAATTGACCGACTGACTTAGTGAACTGACTGGATCATACACCAACTGACTGACTGAGTGTGTGAACTGACCGGTTCGCCATTTGTAGGTTCTAGAAAATTCATAATTCTGGACCCTTCTACTCCTGAATAGACTAGGAACCCTGACCCTAGCCTCTAATATAAATAGAGGGGTGCTGGGGGCTTCCCAACACACACACTTGAGAATCAGGTACTCTGAAAATTGTTTTCCTCTCTGGTTTTAGTAACCAATAGAGAGCCTGAGCAAGTCCTACTCATTGAAGGGAGGCATAGAGAGGGAGAGATAACAACTGAGAACAATTGTGGGAGAGTATGTCAGTGACAAGTACACCGACAGAAGGGAACAACTCCTTCCCGTTGGCTTTGGTAGTGTAATGTGGAGTTCTCGACAATCCGCATACACTTCTCTAGAGGTGAGAGGCTTCTTTTGCTAGGAGAACTTCGTCAATCACCGTCCATGGTGGCCAGACTAGGAGGCCGGTGGAAAATACCGTTTGAGTGGTGCTGCTGCCTGAAGAAGAGGCACGATGCTACTACAAGGGTAATGCCATTAACTTGCTCCATGACTAGGTATAACCTTGCAAACTTTCCGTCCTATATACATTGTTGTTGACACAATCATACTATTTAGGGGAATCAATATTTTTTTTTGTCTCGGCTGCCTTATCTGTCGGCCCAATTTCTCTACAGTGGTATTAGAGCCTCATCAATTTATAATATATATAGATTTAAATTGATATGAACAAATATATTTTTTATTGCATACAATGCAAATATTAAACTGGTTAATGTGCATATCTAATTAATTACCACATACACTTCAAAAACTAATATATATATATATATATATATATATATATATGCAATTTACACATGTCACTTTAAAATTGGTTTTGATGGTAGATGTGAAACATAGTTATGGACAATAACCCTAGATCTGTGTGCATGGTTGCGGTTTTTTTATTCTTGTTGTTACTCAGTCTATGTACCGAGCCTCTCTCCTGTGCAAATGTAAATTAATGCTCTTTTTCCTATTTCACATCGAATGTAACTTGAGGTTTTTCCTTATACAATATAATAAAAAATAAGATAGTTTTAATTTATGCATCGTCGTGAGAAGATGTTCTGCACCAGACGAACTGATCGTCTCGTGAGACGAATTGACTGTTTGGAGGATTGAGGAGGCTAGGCGACAGGAGGCAAACCGATCGACTGGTGGTCCAACTGATCGGATGGAGCAGTCTAGACGCTGCTTGGACCTAAGAACCAGACGAATGTTTCAAGACACCAACCGATAAACCAGGAGGCTAGCTGATTGGTTCAAGAGTTGAACCGATCGTCCTAGATTGGTTCACGCACAGATCTTCATCAACATCATGTTACATATGATGTGGACCTTAGGTGGTAGTAATTTCTTTCAGCTCTAAGGAATTACAATAGTATGGCCATAACCATCACTTGTGTGTTTAAATTATTGCATGTTCTCATTTGTGGTTATAGTCTGTATATGATATGTACTAAGTATGTGGTTTGGATAACATTAAGTCTTATGCAGATGGACTATGGCATATATCTGTGTGTGTGTATGTATGTATAAAGTCCCTCAATATAACATTAAGTCTTAGATGCTTTCATTAACCACACACATAAAAATCTTAATCGACTAAGCGTGGGCATCCCAAGGGTGGTGCACTATCTATCTCATGAAAGTGTGATGGTAGTAATGTGGGCCTTCAAAAAGGGATGCATTATTATCTTGGATCAATCTTAAATAAATACGCTTAATGAGATTAAGCACTAGGCGCATGCAGATGGACTATGGCAAGGGGTTGCGCATACCATCTATCCGAAAATTGCATACGTTGTAATCGCCAAATGTTGCCTATCTTAATAATTGGTCATGGATGCTGGCGTTGGCCAGATAATAATTCAATTTTTTGGATCTTGGCTCACTAGAAGATTGTATGCTACAATCTTCCGAGTTGATACATGAGGGTTATCAATTTGAACAAAATAATTAATTAAAGGTATAATTAATATCATTAACTTATCAAATCAAACAAATAAAAAATGTTTTGAAAATTGTAATATTTATTTGTAGAATCTAATGTCAAACAAAAACACATTAACATTGCAATCAATCCTTGAGAAAGGACAAAATGGGATAAAGTTCCACAACTGGTTAAGGACTTTGAGAAGTGTTCATGAGCGAAAGCTCAATGTCCTTGAAAGACCCGATCCAGAGAAACCCACTCCAAATACACCTAAAGCTAAAATAGATGCTTACTGGAAGCACACCATTGATTCCATAGACATTGTGTGCGTTATGCTATGTTGTATGAACTATGAGTTGTACGAACAACATAAAACATGGACATTGTCGAGATGGTAACACATCTTAAGAATCATGTAAATTAAGAAAGGTATAATGTCTCCAAGGCATTATATGAGTGCAAATTGGCAGAGGGAGATTCACTACAGCCCCATGTGCTCAATAGGATTGGGCATGTGTAGTGACAGGTATTTCTTAAAGGTGAAGAGTTGACCACAAATATGAATCTACAAATCATTTTATGAATCATACAACAAATTTATCAAGTGATATACTTCCGTATCTTGGCTAAACCATTTTTAGAACTACTTGGCATGTTGGTGCCAAAGTCAGAATGAAGAAGGAAAAATATTTCATGGCAATTAACAAAAGTGAGTCCAAGAGAAAAGGCAAGGCCAAGAAAAGTTCTAAGGCTAAGCTGAAGTCCAAGACTTCTGCACTCAAGTTATGGAAAAGGGTAAGTGCAAAGGAATTTTTCCTTTCACTTAAAGGAACAAAGGAAGAAGAAAGAGATAAAGATCTCTACTTTAGGACCCAATAAGAAATAAGCTAGAACTGTAAGGAGCAAGAGTTTCTACCACTACAGTTGGAATCTATAATTCATAGGCATACAATAGAATTATTGAATTGCTATTATGCACTTGTCATTAATGAAAACATCATGTATCTTGTATGGACAAGAATAAATTGATGTTTCATGGCAATGCCTTATGTCTCACAATCTATACTTGATAGTTGTAGAGACAAATGTATATGACACATATACTGAATGACCAGATAACTCAAACAATGAATACCTATAACATTGTCATCATAGCGCATAAATGAGAAATGCATCCATATGACTGTTATCTATACTCTTTTGGTTATTGAACCAATAGAGACATGCATATCTTATTTGTTGTACAATATGACAAAACCATCTTCACTAGATGTAGTGGGAGAATGACTATTGTATTAGGGCTCATACATACTTATGTATATTGACATTTTGGAATAAATGCTAAAGGTAGTTACAAGTACCTCATATTTTTACTGATTCCATCAGTAGATACGGTAATTTGTATGCAATGAAATCTCTTCAAGTGTTCAAGGAGATTGTAAATGAAGTACGTAACCAACTTGATAAAAGTATTAAGATACTTTGATGTGATCGATGCTGAAATATTTATAAATTAAGAGTTTGAGGACCTACTGGAGTGACCGTGATAGTGTATCTACAGGTCTACAACCTCTTGTGCTTCGCCAGATAAGGCGCACATAAGCGGGTCCATGATGGCTTTCTCCTCCTTTACTTCATTGCATAGTTGTTGGTAGCTTTCAGCAAAATAAGAAGACTCAAAGAACGTAGGGGCTTTCATACAATCTCTGATGTTGAAGTCGATATGGTCTCTTCCAACTTAGATCGTAATCATACCCACCTCCATGTCGATGAGGGCCCGACCGGTCGCTAGGAAAGGTCGCCCAAAGTTGATAGGGAAGTTGGGATCTTCTATGGTGTCGATCAAGACTATATCACATGGAATAAAGAATCACCCGACTCGAATGGGCACATCCTCTACTACTCCAACTGGCCTGGTAAAGGTGTGATCCGCCAGCTGAATCTGCATATTGGTGCTCACCACATCGGTGAGCCCGATCCTTTTAGCGAGGGACAAGGGCATCAAGCTGATGCTTACCCCCAGATCTGCAAAACCTCTATGGGTTATGCTATCCTCTATTTGAAAGGGGATGACAAAGGCTCCAAGATCTCTTTTCTTCGATGGCATAGTTGCTGTGAAAAAGGAACTAGACATCTGTGCCAGCTTTACTGTCTCTACATCCTCGCCTCTCTTCTTCCTTGATATCAGATCCTTTAGAAACTTGGCGTAGGTAGGCATCTCTTCAATGGCATCCAGAAAAGGGACGTCAAGGTGCAATTTCTTTATTGCGGCCATGAACTTCTCATATCTCTTTTTCAGCTGGACCCTCACCAGCTTATGGGGGAAGGGTACGCGGGGTGCATACTTGTCGAGGCTCTCTTCAAAAGAGACGTCTTTGCTTCCTTCCTTGCTCACTCTTCTTTCCCTTGGTGGGACTTCTTCCTCAACCTTTTCTGGGCTAGCTTCTTCAGCAGGTGCCGCTGTTGATGTTGCTTCCTTCTCCGAGGCTGGTTGTACTATGGTTCCCAACCTTAGAACGACCATTTTTGTAGTCTCATGTCCTCACGGATTGGCTTCAGTGTTGGAGGGGAAACGCCCCACTTGATGATTGATAGTTTGGGTGAGACTCACAAGTTGTTGATCAATCTATTTATTATGTTGTTGGAGCTCCCCAATCTGGGCTGAAAATCCTCCCATTTGTTGCTGCATTAGTTTTAGCAGGGCCGTGCTGTCCACAGAACTCTTATGCATCTTCTCATTGAGGTCATTTTGCTTTTTGGCGAAGGACATCAACTCCGTCATCATAGACGGTCTTTGCTGCTGATTTTGCTGGAAAGTCCGCTGCTGCTGGAACAACGTCTGACGTTGCTGATTCGGCGGTCCTTTCGAGGGATTTCCGCCTACCAGCTGATGAGAGTTCTCAGCAGCACTGATATTCCTGTAAGAGAACCCAGGATGGTCAGGTCGTCGGTATTGAACAAAGCTTACATTCTCCATATTGTCCTCATCAAGATCTCCCTGAACGGTTGTGTGCGGACAGTAGTCAGACACGTGGTCTGGTTCTCCACATGTGATGCAGCTTCTCACAACTTTCTGTCAAACTTTTCCTTTATATCCCTATTCCTTTAGGGTCTGAACATCAGTTACTATTTTGTCAAGCTTTGCTGCAAGGGCTTCCATTGCCTTGGACTCTCCCGGAGTGGTATGGCTCATCGACTCGTGGTCGTATTCGCCATCCTACTGATTTGTGGCCATGTTTTCGATGATTTCTCTGGCCCTCTGAGCACTAAGTCCCAATAAGTCGCTGCCAGCTGCAGCGTTCAAGGACTTCCTTTCGGCGGGACACACCCCATTATAGAAAGTGGTGATAAGCTTAGGTTCAGAAAAACCATGATGTGGGCATTCGTGCTGGTAGCTCAGAAACCTTTCCCAAGTCTCGTGAAGATTCTCCGAAGGCTTCTGGGAATACCTCATAATCTTGTTCTGACATTTGATTGTCCTTTCAATAGGAAAGAACTTAGAGATAAACACATTAGCAAGATGCTCCCATTCGGGAAGACTTCCATCCTGAAGATTGGTGTACCATTCCAACGCCTTATCCCTCAGTGAGAAGGGGAAGCACTGGATGTAGATATGTGTTAATGGAACCCTATTAATCTTGAAAGTGTTGCACGTCCTCTTAAACGTCTTTAGATGGTTGTACGAGTTCTCATCGATGGTGTTCCCGCCAAACCTATTGTGCTGGAGAAGCTGGAGGAAAGAAGGCTTCAGCTCAAAGTTGGTGACGTTGAGGGGTTGCGTAACAACTGGATTTCTTTCCTCGTTTTCCCGAACTTGGACAAATGAGCACAGAGAGTGGGCTTCGGGAGGTTGCTTAGCCATTACTTGCTAGAGGCAAGGATGACCAGGAAAAAGGAAGAGAAGTACCTGGAAAGCAAGGAAGATGTAAAGGGTATTAGTGTGTTGTATAAATATTATGCACAGTAAATATTATGTGCAGTAAATATTTGTAGTGTTATATGCATATGTGCAAGGTTTTTGGCAAAGTGCAAGCAAAACCCAAGTTCGTAGAACGGTTTTCATTGCCTATCCCCAGCAACGGTGCCAACAAGTTGACGAGCCTTAAACGTGGGTCCAAGAATGGAGTCATGTCTAGGTTATCAGACTTTTAAAATTATTATACCCAAATGTTTAAGATGCCTACAACTAGCACATGGTCAAAGTAGTTCGGGGGCGAACACAGGGATAGGAAGAACGATGCTTCGGAACTCAAGTTTTAATTTTTTAAGCACATCAAAAGGATTAAAAAGGTAGAGTTGTTGTAATACGAAAGAATCTTAAAGAATTAAACTAAAAGCCTATCTCCAAAGGGAGTTACCAGAAAGATTAAAGTTTTAGGGTTAGCAATTTTCATAGAGGTTTTGTATATCAGAAATTGAGGAGATAAAGCCATTTTTAAGATAAAGTATGAAGGAAGAAAACTTAAGCATAACAGGCGGCATCAGAAAACACCCAACATTCTCTTCTCTCGAAGAGGATGTCTCTAATCATGTGCCAATTCCCTCTCTCAAGGGTAGTGGACATAGACTAGAGTGGTGAGATAAGTCAGGGCAGACCTAATCCTGGGTACTCCCGTACACCCGGATCAGACCAAACTCTAGAGTTGAGACTTCCCTCTCTCAAGGGAGTCCAACCGAGAAACACGATTCGATATCTAGTCAAAAGCGTGATCCAACAGAAGAGACTAGAGTTCAGATGCTATAAAGAAATCATCCAACAAAAAGGAACCATAAACAGAACAATAAGAGATAAACTCCACGGACTCTAATAAGCTTAGATATATGAAGAGGTTTTAGTTACAATGCATAAGTAAATGAAAGTAAAATGTTGAAAAAGGGAAGATAGGTGTCGACCTCCTTGATGTAGGAGGTCAATATACAGCAGCGGACCCCTAAGGCATGGCTAACCCGATACCGGGCAGGATCCCTATCGGGATACGCCCATATCGAGTTCTTGACCGTGTCGGGTCACGAACCGTGATGGGTAAATGGCGTATCGGGATAGGACTCCCTACCCGATATGGCCGTGTTGGGCAGCCAGTCCTGTCGGGCGGCACACCGCGACGGGTAGTCCATATCAGGTTTGGTGATGTGTCGTGTAATACACGTGTCGGGTTAGCGTCACTTAAGTTCTCGGGTTCCTTGTATCGGGGGTAGAAGGGCGAGTCGTCTCGGGTTGAGGCCCAGCTAGGAACCCGGCACGAAGAGGTGGCCCAGACAATCGTATCGTGCTGCTGCGGCTACTGGGATGAGAATCTAAGTGAACTCCTCCCCCCCTCTCGGGTCGGGGGTGTGCTCACTTAGTATCACCCGGCACGCCTGGGAACTCTACGCACTAGCTCCTTTTTGCTCTCGAAGTTAGCTCCTCTAGGGTTCCGACCCATCCCATCGAACTCCTGTAGCTACTATTTATAGGCAGCGGCTGGTGGAGGTTGCGGCCCTTGTTGGGCCACGTGTCCTTCGTCTGCTCCGTTAATGTGGCTTTGAGAGAGGGCCGACACGTCTGTCGCCCGACACGGCTGGTGGGGGGCCATCGCGTGTCGGGCTACGAGTAGATCACGCTCGATCGTGTCGGGTTGAGGCTCTGGCGGGCTGCTGCTCCGAAGGGTGGCCTTATCACGTGATAGACTCCATCAAGTTGATGAATCGTGGTGGGAAAGGCTCCATGTCGGGTAGATCGCGTACCGTTCGTCAGAGTCTCCCCGCGCGACACGCCCGTGTTGGGTTGCTGCCGTATCCGGCGGCAACTGTGACGGGTAAGGGGCATGTCACCCCGCGTTGCTCACTGGGTTGGGGTAGGTCATTTGTTGCTAATTGGCCGGGAAGGGCCCATTAAGATTGTTTTCATTGGAAAGCAAGAGAAACTTCTGCAAAAGATAGGAATATTATTAGGAGCATAGTGGGGGTTATTTCTATACAAAAATAGGATAAAATGGAGAGGAAGTCAGGTTTGGAGGCAGTTTTGATAGTAAAATATAGACTCTAGCAGCCATAAAATGGGTGTTATCAGTCGTGAATTCCCAAATATTAGGGCTAGATGAGGTTTTCAGTTGGGCGTTTGTCAAAGATCCTTTGGAATCCATGCCTCTCTAACTGCACATAAGTAGGATTCCTATGTATCCCCTTTATGACATATGTAGATATGAGTAAGTCATTGACCTAAGTGATGAGGATGGATACCCAACTAATACTCTTATGTCGTATGGACATTATAGGAGTACACAATGAAGAATGGGAGAACTTTTCCACTTTCCTATTAGGTAAGATGACAATGTAATTATCTAGTATATCCCATTAAGAGGACTAAGTCCCTTATTGGACAAGTTATGTTTTGATGAAACAATAAGTGGTAGATAATGAACTCAATTAGTACGTTACAGTAGCTACCATCATGTAGTAGATAATTCTATATCTCCCTCCTATGTGGTAAGTTGAGGAGGCAAATAGTGTACCCTTTAAAGTGGTGGTACTTTTAGACTCTCTTAGTTGAAAGAAGAGATGGTGAAGTGGTAATTACATATGTTTTTATGGTGAAAACTTAATGACTTGGTTCTCAAATTGATTTTGGCACCATTTTTTGTTTTCATCATAAAATTTTATTGCTAAACTAATTTTCAATTTTAGTACTATATGTATATAGAAAAAGGGGTTCTTGGATTTTTTTATGATTCTTGAATCAAGGCACAATTTGATGAATTGAGAACTAAAAAAGAAATCCTATAGAGGAGAACCACATGGACAGTTAGATGAAATCCTTAAACCCTAGTCTTGGATATAAACCATGCCTTGCATAAACATATGGTGTAGTTGACTTAACCTTAACATCTCTTTAAGTGGCTAGCTATGTTGTAGGTTTGTCCTTTAAGGGTTGGAGTTTATTATATATTTCTTTCTAGATGGGTAACTCAACTTCAGGTTTGACCAATTTTAATGATGAATTATTTAAGTGTTTCAAGTAAAACCTCTCCATTATAGATATAGAACCTTACAAGATTATGATGATGGTAATGACATATATACTAGATGACCCCAATATAAATGAAATGAATAAAATAACTCTAGTTAATAAAGTCAAATTCTTTAAGAATGTTGAAGGGAACATCCTAACATCATATGATATGAACACACCAAAGAGATAAGCAACAAAGCATACCATATTCATAGCATGACTCATTTGTGGATTATTAAGATATAGTAATGAATGAAACACATGAAATATCATATAATTTATATGAATTCTCTATTTGAATAGTAAAATGTGTTGTCTAGCTCAACCCTAGTCCTGAGTAATAACCCTAATTTCATGTGTGTGAAATGATATTCCCAACCACTAGCACAATCAAACTAACTTTACAAAGTGATTCATATAATTCATGACATAATATGTACCTAAATTATAAACTAATGAAAATAATATATACATGACAAGCCCACCATAGTGGTTACTTTTATGCCAAATAGAAGAAAAAAAGAATCAAAATAAACATAAAAGAAAAATGATGAATGAGGTTATTGTTTTAAGTAGGCCAAATTTGTAAATATTAAAAAACATTCTTTGTTGTTCCACCTAATATTAATGAGACTATTGACTAACAAGAAGACTACCAAAATGAAAACAAATAGTAATTGTAACACCTGGGCCCACTGCCCAGGGATCTAGTAGAGTTTCAAGAATGACGACTGGTCCCACAGACCACCACTAGCCTTAACTATGCACTTTGTCCTCGCCCATGTGCAATCCAAGATAAACTTCCTAACTAGTCACCCATCCTAGTACTACTCTAGGTTGAGCACACTTAACCATAGAGTTATTTAGTTATGGGCTTCCTGAAAAGGGATGCACATTGGTGATATGGGTAGTCCAATCATTCATTTTAAGATCATTTTATCTAAGGCCTCAAATCATATAATGGTACAATCTCCCCCACTTAGACTCTTGGCGTCCTTGTCAAGGTCCAATTATATGGCCTCATAATATTTTTCCCATTTCAATCCAAACCCATAATGGTCCATGGGCACCCATCTCTTGATGACATAAAACCAGCACAAGGGTGGCTACCACCATGGACAACCCTTTACAACATGCCCAAAATAGCACAGATCAAGACTGGCATGCCACATGCCCATGTGGGTCCCACCTACTGGAGGGGTTATGGCTCTGATACCATTTGTAACACCTGGGCCCACTGCCCAGGGCTCTAGTAGAGTTTTACAAGTGACGATTAGCCCCATAGACCACCACTAGCCTTAAGTGTGTGCTTTTTCATCACTCGTGTGCAAGCCATGATAAACTTCCTGAATGGTCACATGTCCTAGTACTACTCTGGGTTGAGCACACATAACCATAGAGTTCTTTACTGATGGGCTCCCTGGAAAGGAGGTGCAACTTGGTGATATGGGTAGTCCAATCATTCCTTTTAAGATAATTTTATCCAAGGCCTCAAACTCTGGGATGTTATAGTCATGATCCTTATAGATAATGTGTTAGGGGTAGTGCCAACTCAATTTATGAATTATAAGATACTCAAGTTAACTAGACCTTAGTAACTTGATGTCTACAATTTTCAAACTCTTATTTAGATGTTTGACTAATGGAGAATAGATGGAAAACTTGGAATTAAGTCCAATAGCCATTATTTATAGTTGAGGGTGCCTACTAGCCATTACAAACACTTAGGGTCAAATTCTAGCCGTTTTGGGTGTTCCAAAGATATTTTTTCAAGTTTCACAACACATCAATGGCTAGAAACATTTTTCTACACTTTTTCCTACAGTGTTTTCGACTGAGTTATCTTTTAGGTAACTCGATCGACGACACTATATGACAAAACAATTTCAACTTCTCAGTTGAGTTTATTCTGGATAAAACTCATTTGATGCCTTTAAATTGTTTTTTATGTGCAGGGTGTCTATCGAATTGTCACCAGGACAAACTCAGCCGATCCTAGGAATTACCAAGAACCATATAGCCCATCGATCAAGTTGTCACCAGGACAAACTTAGTCAACGGGGAAGTCTATAAATGCTTTTGATAATTCCACCCAAAGGGTTTAAACATTCAAATTAAATGCTCTTGATTTTTTTCTAATCTTATTACATTCAATACAAATGATTAACAACATGATTCTAGTGGATATATAGCATATTCCACAAAGTGTCCATTTTCATTATTTTTTAGTTGTTTTCTTACAACTATGATTTTCAAGTTATCATCCTTTTCATGTACCTAATACCTGAAATTTGATCTCAAATAGACATGTTAGATACACATGAATGAAATGGTTAAGTCATCATCAAAGTATGGATAATGTATAATTGTTAAGTCAACATTCTCTCCCTTTTTGAAGATGACAAATCATTCCTTAACATATTGAAAAGGATTGAAATTTTGAACATTTTCTACCTTTGATGTGTAGGGGGATACATGAAAGTAATTTCTCACCTCAATGTATACTTACCTTTCACCTATGATATAATTTGATTCGAAGAACACAAACACCACACATACATATGCTATGTAATTTTCAATAAGGCAATATGCAATTTTAGATCAATTTCAATATGGTACCAAAACTATTTCTAGTAGGGAAATCAGGCCAAAAGATAAGGCAGCGGAAACAAAAAATTAAAGCCAAATTCCCCTAAATGGTAAGATCGCATCAACAACAATGTATCTAGGTAGGAAAGTTTGCAAAGTTATACCTGGTCCTTGAGCAAATCCAGAGACATTACCATTCCAGTAGAAATGTGCCTCTAATTCAGGCTGCAGCACACTCCTTTAGCAGCAGCATTTGAACACTAGTCTCCACCAGCCTCTTGGGCTGCCACAACGGACAACGGTTGATGGAGTTGTACTAGCAACAGAAGCCTCCTAGTTCTAGAGAAGTCCATGTGGACCATCGGGAACTCCACGTTGTGCTACCAGAATGAACAGAACGAGTTGTCCCCATCTATCGGCGTACTAGTCATCGACATGCTCTCCCACAATTGTTCTCAGTTGTTCTCTCTCCCTCGATGGCCCTACCTTTAATGGGTAGGACTTGCTCAGGATCTATATTGGTTATCACAACCAGAGAAGACAACAATTGTCAGAGCCACTGATTCTCAATTATGTGTATTAGGAAGCCCCCAGGCCCCTCTATTTATAGTAGAGGCTAGGGTCAGGGTTTCCAGTCTGTGTAGGAGTAGAAGGGTCAGGAATTATGAATTTTCTAGAGCCTATAAATGGCAAATTGATCGGTTCACACACCCAACTAGTTGGTTGGTGCATGACATGACTAAACTGTACATGTAAAACATAAGCGTACACGTCGGAGTAATACAGGCTAAAGAGGCATGGATATCGAACTCGGGGAAACGTTACTCAAGAAACTACTACTAACTACTTTCGATCAGCTAAGCCAAAGAAAACTTTGATTTGAGAGTTATTAAATTAATTACAAGAAAGAAAACTAATTTAATGGGTTATGATCACAATGAGAAGAAATTCTCTAGGACTACGATTTCACCACGATTGACACTGCAATTTTACCTAAGATTAATATATATTTCTCCCATTCCTAGACATAGAGCCCATAGTGAAAATTACCCACTCTCGTCGTATAATCCACTACCTATCCTAATGCCAATCCCACTCCTGTAGTAATTGGCTAATTATTTAGGTTCTTTAACGAAATCTCTAGATAATATCCTCACATTCATAAGCTACCTTTCCAAAGGGCGATATAGAACGTGTGTTACTATGGATTTCCAATCCTTAATCCTCCTCCTAAATTTATCAAGGATCTAATTAATCACCTATGGTTCACAATATAGATAATTCAATATGATTTCATAGCAACATGCCCAAAAATAAGGAGAAAACAAAATATTAATGAAAAAATCCATATACAGTGTACAATCGGGATACTCCAGGGTCCTAAAGAATACGGGGATTAGCCCCTCATAGTTTCCATAGACAAAAACATGCTAGGAAGAAGGAAAAATGTGGAGAACATAGAAAAATTGATGAACCCCCTGGAGAAACTTAATTAGGACGCTCCACGCCGAAGAACGGATCCGCAATCCACAATTTCTGCCCGTCGAATGTGCCCAAAACCTCCCGAATTGTGCAGTTCTCCTTCTCGTTCTCCTCTCTCGTGTCGTATCCGTCGTGAAATGGAATAGAACGTGATCCCTTAGGTCTGGACAAACTCCCCTTAAGTCATAGAAGTGATTTAGGGCAAAGTAAATCCTCAACCGTCAAATTAAAACTTGATTTTCGGACTACTTGATTGTGCAGACTCGGTGGTAGCAACTTTTGAAGTTGGTAGTAATGAGTCTGAGAGTCAAATCTGCTCAGTCTCTGATGCAAAGTCGATAGTACCAACTTTTGGAGTTGGTAGTACCGACTCTGTGACACTCTTGTGGTCCTAAAATCACACAAAAATGTAAATAAGTACTTGAAATACAATAAATCATTCAAAAATATTAAAGTTATGCTTATTTGATGCAATTGAGTAACACAGGCTAATATTGATAAATCATGAACAAATTAATATGAAAATGAATAGTAAATGTACAAAAAGCAATATAAAAATGGCCTGTGAAAACGACAAATATACAGTGCATCAAACACCCCTAAGCTTAAATGTTGCTCGTCCTCGAGCAACACACTCTCAGATCTGTTTGAGACTAGTCAGCAAAAGGACAAGGAATATGAACTTCATTTCTCAACTACTCCTACTTGGCAGTCCCAAACCGGCCTTCACTGATCACTGAACAATCAACTGCTCTGTAGTGACCAAAATTTTTCATAAAAGTTGTCCACCCTTAGACCAATGAACACTATCAAGACAGTAGTTAACATCATAATCAATCAGGCATTCGCTTGGTGTATTATATGATTCCCTATTCTACATTGCTCTTTCCTAACTACCAATCTACTTGGAAGAAGTTCTCCATATAAAAATGAATGAGGAGAATAATCATTGGAGTGGCCTACCAATAAGAGCAATGAATGGTATGAAATGGGTGGTAATTGAAGAATCACAAGTACATCCAAATCATTTATGCAAAAAAAAGCATAATGAACCAATATGGTGAAAAGAATGAAAAATGTATGAATCCTAATGCCTACTTTATTGGTGGAATGATGCATGAGTCAAAAGATGTCGTCAATTCAATGAAATTTTTTTTAAAGAAAAGATAGAATCATGTGTATGTTTCCCTCATTATTGTGAAGAGTTGAGGGCATCCTTTCTCCCTCTTAACTTTAAAACATAAACAAACTCTTTTTTTCTTTTTTTTTGGCCCATTATTTGAGCATGATGGAACATTATGCTTGGGCTCTACTACATATCATTCATTTTTTTTTTCAGATGGTATGGATGTGTATCCATGCACTCAAATTTTGAAGGAAAATGATTCCCACATGATAAAGAAATGAATGATGAAAAAGTGCATGCAATCTACATGTAATTGTTTATGTAACTAGAATGATGTGTACATAAATTGTTGAAGTACACAACTTGGTATATTGTTTCATTTTTTTAATGAATGTAATAAAAAAACTAACTATCATGTCACCTACTATGCTATGCAATGCAACAAGAGAAAATAATTTGGAGTACTTGTTCATCTGAAGGTGGTGAGTTAACAAATGAGAGGAGGATGGGTGGAATCACATAACTAAGAGACAAAGCCTTTCATGAATTTATGATATGTCCCTCTCTAATGACCTGTGTATAGGGTAACCTTAGAATTTCTTTCTTAAACTTCAATTTAAGGTCCCGTTGATCATTTTTCCAATTTAGGCTTAAACCCCATCTTCATCCACATTTCATGAATATTTAAGATGTCCATTCATATCAAATGTCCTTAAGATGACTAACCCATACACTTCCTTTAAATGAGATTACTCAAGTACTCACAACTAAGACAACAAAAAGATTTTCAATTTTCCATTGCAAACTTGAAAGCACGCATGATAATTGGCCGAAACAAACAAAATTTAAGCTCCACTTTACACTTGATAGATTGTGGATCCTACAAATTACAAAAATGAAAGCTAAAAGAAAGTAAAAAGGGAAGATAAAGTCGTTCCAACACCTACCTCCCCTAAGCTTGAATTTGACCATGTCCTCATAGTAAAAAATCCAAACCTAGAGGTGGAACGGGTATACCAGATTCTCTGAAGGGTGGTAGAGGTGGATGATTGGTGGCTCTTTGGATCAAGTTGTGCAAGCATATATCCTTCTTGTTGGTGCCACTAAATTGTGTCCTTTTGGCATCAAGATATGGCATTCTCTCTCTTTCTTTGACGTTTGAAAATTGGTGCCCACCGGCATGTGTATCAGTGGTTCCAAAAGCTTCTTCTTGTAGCTTTTGTCACCTTTTTGCTGAAAATTTCGGTAGTACCGACTTTCTGCAGAGAGTGTAGAATTTTAACTGATAAGGAGTCAGTAGTACCGAGTTTAGACTCGATAGTACCGACTTTGGCCCTGCCTGCACACCAAACAAAAGCATCAAGGCACCTTCTTTACATCAAATAAAAATATGACAAAATAAGTGCAAAAACTACACAACAAAAGGTCCTAACAAAATGTAAATGACTAAAATGAGATTGGGTTGCCTCCCAAGAAGCACCCTTGTTTAATGTCCTAGGCTCGACATGAATGATCCTCCTCAGCCTGGGTTTTCTTGAGATGGTGGTGAAGATTCATCCGGAAATCTGAACTCCACTCTATCATTATCTATCACGAATGTCAAATAGCCTCTACCATTGGCAGCAATCACATCGGCCATAGCTTGGAACGACCTTCCTAAAAGAATCTTTGATCCTTATATCTACTTCATATCCATCACCACAAAGTCAACCGGTAGATGAACTTGTCAAATTTAACCAATATGTCCTTGCATATCCCATATGACCTCACAATAGATCCGTCTGCCAGCTCAATTGTCATAGATGTCCTTGTTGGTTCTTTCAATCCTAACTTTTGAAAGGTAGTAAGAGGCATAAGATTTATGCTTGCTCCCAAATCACATAGTGCCTGCTTGAAATGTTTGCCACTTATAGAACATGGGATGTGGAAACATCCTGGATCCTTCCTTTTCCTTTGTAGCTTTCCCTTGATTAGTGCACTCATCACCTCATCAACCTGTATAATATCAGTGTCTTTAATCCGCCACTTTTTGTTGATGATATCTTTCAAAAATCTCCCATAAGAAGGAATTTGTTCTATCGCCTCCACAAATGACAAATCGATATGGAGCTTTCAGAAGATGTCTAGAAACTTTTTGAACTATGCTTCCTTTTTCCTCAGCTTCAGACTATCTGGGTATGGCACATCTGACTTCTCTGCTCACTTCTATGGGGGAATATATGCCCCTTTATGAACTTTCTCCCCTAAGTTTGCTTCAGAAACACTGCCTGGAGTAGAAATAGGCACATCCTCTATGAGTGGTGTTATCAGTGGTTGTTCCTTATGAATTGTGGGTGCCTCTTTATTGACTGTGACTATTCCACTACGTAGTAAAACCTTCACCTGCTCTTGTTGAATAGGTACCCTATCAGGAACTGTATTCAGTGATTTAACAGGAATGGGGCCTTGAAGTGCTCTGTCCACTAGCATTCTCCATCCTCCTATTAATCCCAATAGACTGTGAGGAAATGGGACTTTAGGCACATACTCCCAATTAGACTCTTGAGTGTGTTGCTTGGGTGCCTCGTCGGTATGATGTTCTCACTATTCAACAATAGAGATGAATTTTACTTGGTGATGTTGATGGGCTACAACTGCATGTCCTTGCTGAATGGACATCTTCAAGGAAGCTACTTCTACTGCTAACTGAGAAAATTGATATTCAATGTTGCACATTTGGGCACCTTGGTTTTGCAACTCCCTATGTGTCTGACCCATAAGTGCTTCATTTTGGATCACAAGCTTTCCTAGAATTTTGTCAATCTTGCTAGGGCCCTTGTCCTGCTGGTACTGCTAGTGCATGTACATGCAATCCTCTTCTTCACCTACATATTTTACATCCTTCTGGCACAATTTTGTAGTGATGAGATCAATCTTCTCATTCAATGCCAATATGACTTTTGATTCTTCAGCACTTTTAATGGTTGTTGGGCGTTCTCTCTCGTCACCCCATGACTGATTCTTAGCCATGTTCTCCAAGATCTCATGGCATCTAGAAGGCTTGTTGTTCAATAAAAATCCAGCTCCTGCACTGTCTAGGATGTGTTGGGTTTTATGGGAGGCAGAGAAGCAGCGGAAACAAAAAAATTTCTCCCCAAAACCCAGAACAAAAGGAATCACGTCAACGTATATACAATAGGAAAGATGGTTTGTGGATGCATACCTTGTCCCGAGGCTTGCTCGGCGACAGTACCTCGTGCCTTGCGCGGTCTTCACCTCCAGCCTTGGACGGTGTCTGTGCAGCTCCTGATCGCACCGGGATTGAAGACTCCTAGTCTCACCGGGACTGTTGGGATTGACAGTTGTCCTCCGAGCGACAGAGGTCTCCCGCCTCTGTAGTCGTCCACACGGACCACCTGAAACTCCAATCTCCTTGTCCCACAAGGAATTGGAAGGAGTCGCACCCTCCTGTCGACGTACTATTCGCCAACACACTCTCCTGCCACCAGTCGCTTTCTGCAGTTGTCTTTCCCTTGCTGTGCCTCCCTTAACGAGTAGCACTTGCTCGGGCTCTCTCGGTTACCAAAACCAGAGAGAACGACAACTTTGCAGAGCAACTGGTTTGCACTGAGTTGTTCTTTGAGAAGCCCCCAATACCCCTATATATAGGAGGGTCATGGGACAGGGTTCTCCATCCCGGGCAATGCAGGACTAAAGCAGGAGTAGAAGGGTTCGAGATTTTCAACAAATTTGACATGTTGTGGCAGCTGAACCGGTCGTTTCACAACTGAACCGATCGTTTCGGCCCCTGAGCCGATCGGCTGGGACCTGAGCCGATCGTTTGGGGCTCGGTTGGTGCCCTGAACCGATCGGTTCACGGTCCTGATCCAACTCAAATTGACTTTCCATATTCGTTTCCAACTAATCCAATATTAGTCCTTGTCCAAATCGAATTTGTACAAGTGAAACAAATATAGTTTGCAAAATAGTCTTCTTATTTTCCAAACGATCTTGGTTGGTAGCACCAACCGATCGGTTCAATGATTGAGTCGATCGTTTGGTGACACATGAGCCGATCGTCTCACTGGGTGAGCCGATCGGTTCAACAACCTGAGCCGATCGGTTCATCCCATGAGCCGATCGGTTGGAGCAGCAGACTGTGCAAATCAGTCAATTGCAATCTCAATCAATCCGATACTCTCAATCAACTGGTCCAACACCTTGAACACTATGATATTGAGCTATCAATTAATTGAGTGTTTAATTGAACTACTAAACTCCTTTAGTAATCAATCTAAACATTGTATGTGGACAAAACTCCTCTTCTAGGTTAAATCCTATGTGTGTGACCCTACAGGTCCATTTCACGTTGGCAGTGAAAGTCCATAACACTTATGACTTCACAAGCAAAGAGCGGTGCCTAGTCACACATCAGTGCTACCCAAGTGAAATAGAAAGTTGGAGAACAACTTTCAATCCTACAATCCGTGAATGGTGTTACAGTGAATGTATAATTCCTTTGTCACTGATATCCTGAATGAACTCGAGGCATGGAACAGTCATCCTGTCAACATTCATTCATTTCCTTGATCTCAGAGAAGACTGGGTGAGATGTGTGTGACACCAATATCACATATTGATTCACACGTGCATGCACATGCCTTTCTCAATCCTACTCATCAAGTGGCCAAGGACATCAAACTCCCTCAGGAGGGACAAATCCCATATCTATCACTCACCCCTCAAAATCCCCATGTGTCAAAGCCACCCAATCATCACCTTTATAACAACCCATGTTTCAGGACTGCGTTTGATGATGTCAAAGTGTACCCAATGACATGTGTTGAGTGTAGTGATTTCAGGTCTAAGAATCACACTCACCACCATCACTGTGAGAGCTAACTGTGACTACCAAGTCATGGTTCCATGTGTCACTCTCACGGTGGGTCTTTCTGGTACCTTGTTCTCTAACAAGTACCTATGTGCTTGGTTTGATATCACTATATCATGACTAATGAGATTCTGTCATCAACCAACACACAAGCTAGTCTTTAGTGTTATTGATGTCTATGGTTATTTCCACAATAACAACCGACGAGGGACTAAACAAGAATGAATATTATTAACATCCGTATGATCTCATCGTTCATGTCCTCAACCCAAAAGCATACGTCATTGAGTAAAACAATTCTTTAGACATCTATCATGTTACACCCTCATCTCAGAAACAGTTTAAACATATAGATCGGAAATTGCCTTTATTATTATTCAAATCATTTACAAAGTATCCCATTACAATCATCATATGACTTGCTCTATGGGCATACATACCAACAGACTCCCACTTGCACTTAGAGCCAGTCACCAAGGAACCTCAGTCCTTGTGACCTAGCATGACCATCATGCTTCTGCTGAGAAAGGGCCTTAGTCAGTGGATCAACTATGTTGTCTTCAGTTGGTACTTTGCAAATCTTCACATCTCCTTGTTGTACGAGCTCTCGTATGAGATGGAAGCGCCACAGTATGTGCTTGGACCGCTGATGTGATCTGGGTTCCTTAGCTTGTGCAATAGCTCCATTATTGTCACAATAAAGCTCAATTGCATCACAGCTACTAGGAACTACACCAAGTTCAGAAATGAACTTTCTGATCCACACAGCCTCCTTTGCTGCATGTGAAGCAGCAATATACTCGGCCTCTGTAGTAGAATCGACAACTGTTTCTTGCTTGGAACTCTTCCAGCTTACAGCTCCATTATTAAGGCAAAATACAAATCCTGACTGCGATCTGTAATCATCTTTATCGGTTTGGAAGCTTGCATCGGTGTAACCCTTTACAACCAGCTCTTCCTCGCCGCCGTAAACAAGAAACTGATCCTTAGTCCTTCGCAAGTAATTGAGGATGTTCTTTACGGCTGTCCAGTGAGCATCCCCGGGATATGACTGGTACCTGCTCGTCATGCTGAGAGCATACGAGACATCTGGGCGTGTGCACAACATAGTAAACATGATGGATCCGATGGCTGATGCATATGGGATCCCATTCATACGCTCCCTCTCTTCACAAGATTGGGGACATTGAGCTCTAGAGACGGTGACTCCATGTAGCATGGGGATGTTGCCTCTCTTTGAGTTCTCCATGATGAACCGCTTCAGCACTTTGTCAATGTACGTGCTCTGACTTAGTCCGAGAAGCCTTCTAGATCTATCTCTATAGATCTTAATTCCTAGAATGTAGGATGCTTCTCCTAAGTCCTTCATTGAGAAAGTATTCCGAAGCCAAGTCTTTACCTTCTCTAAGGCTAAGACATCATTCCCCATCAAAAGTATGTCATCCACATACAATATGAGGAATGTGGTTGAGCTCCCACTAACCTTCTTGTACACACAAGGTTCATCTTCATTTTGAATAAAGCCAAACACTTTGACTTCCTCATCAAATCGAAGATTCCAACTCCGAGATGCTTGCTTCAATTCATAGATTGACCTTTGCAGCTTACAGACTTTATTGGCATTCTTTAGATCTACAAAACCTTCAGGCTGTGTCATGTACACATCCTCATTTATATTCCCGTTAAGGAATGCGGTTTTAACGTCCATCTGCCAAATCTCATAGTCATAATAAGCTGCAATAGCAAGCATGATCCTGATGGACTTAATCATGGCAACTGGAGAAAAGTTTTCATCATAGTCAACACCTTGAACTTGTCGAAATCCCTTCACAACCAATCTGCCTTTATAAGTTTGCACATTACCATCCATGTCGGTCTTCTTCTTGAAGACCCACTTGCACCCTATGGGTTTTACCCCTTCGGGTGGTTCCACCAAAGTCCATACTTTGTTGGAGTACATGGATTCCATCTCGGATCTCATGGCTTCAAGCCATTTCTCAGAATCTGGTCCCTCCATAGCCTCTACGTAGGTAGTTGGATCATCATCTATGATTAACTCACCACCTTCCTGAGTCACAAGGTATCCAAACCTCTCAGGTTCAAGGCGGGTCCTACTAGATCTACGAGGTCCTTGTGTTACCTGAGGAGACTGAGATTCCACAACACCTTGTGAATCTCCATTTTCCTCTTGTACATCTACCGGTTCTATGTTTTCTTGTTGGGCTTGAACCTCTTCAAGCTCTATTTTCCTCCCACTGCTTCCTTTGGAAATAAATTCCTTCTCTAGGAACACATCTGTCCTGACAACAAACACTTTGTTGTCAGTAGGGTGGTATAGATAATATCCCCTTGTTTCCTTGGGGTATCCAACAAAATAACATTTATCGGATTTGGGTCCAAGCTTATCAGGAAACATTTTCCTAACGTAAGCCTCACACCCCCAAATCTTCAGAAAAGACAAATTGGGACGCTTCCCAGTCCATATCTCATATGGTGTCTTTTGAACCGATTTAGATGGTACTCAGTTAAGTGTAAACGCGGCGGTTTCAAGAGCATAACCCCAGAAAGAAATTGGAAGATCAGTAAAACTCATCATTGATCGCACCATATCCAACAATGTGCGATTCCTTCTTTCAGACACACCATTATGTTGTGGTGTTCCAGGCGGAGTCCATTGTGATACAATACCACGGGCTCGCAGAAGGTCCTCAAACTCCTGGCTTAAGTATTCTCCACCTCGATCGGATCGAAGTGCCTTAATACTTTTACCAAGTTGGTTCTGTACTTCATTCATGAAATCCTTGAGCCTTTCAAGGGTTTCTGACTTATGTTTCATCACGTACACATAGCCATACCTACTTAAGTCATCAGTAAAGGTAATGAAGTACTGATACCCACCTCTGGCATTAGTTCTAAAAGACCCACATACATCAGTATGTATGAGTCCTAATAGATCACTAGCTCTCTCACCTTTACCTGAAAAGGGAGTCTTGGTCATCTTGCCCAATAAACAAGATTCACATGTCTCTATTGATTCATAATCAAAAGAGTCTAGATAACCATCTTTACGGAGTCTAGAAATGCGCTTCTCATTTATGTGCCCTAGACGACAATGCCAAAGATATGTTTCATTTGAGTTGTTGAGTTTTTGCCTTTTGGTGTTTACGTTGTATACACTTGTCTCCAGATCTATCAAGTATAGACCATAAGACATTGGGGCACTGCCATAAAAGATCCCATCTTTAGAAATGGAACAATTTCCATTCTTAATAAGAAATTCAAATCCATCCTTGTCCAAACAAGAGACGAAAATGATATTCCTATTTATGGCAGGTACATAATAGCAGTTCTTCAACTCTATTATTAGCCCACTTGGTAGAGTTAACTCATAGGTTCCTACGGCACTGGTGGCAACCCTTGCCCCATTAGCAACACGTAGTTCAACCTCGCCTTTCCCTAAAGGCCTACTTCTCTTAAGATCCTTCACATTTGAACAAATGTGAGATCCGCATCCGGTATCAAGTACCCATGACGAAGAAGTAGTAAAGTTAATCTCTATCACGTATACACCAGAAGTAGAGATCTCTATCTCTGACTTCTTTTTCCATCGTTCCTTCCATCCTCTCCATGTAGAAGAAATTGGTTTGGCAAGAGAACCCTTCTCTCCCTCACCTTTCGTTCCATTGATCTCTATCAATGAACTTTCTTTCTTCTTCACCAATGCTTTAAGCGTACATAGAGTGCATTCAAAGGCTCCTGGTATATCTGGATTGTGCATAACACATCTCACAGTCCTCAACCAGTTATGGAATTTATTCTCAATTAATTTGCCCATTTTAAAAGATGATTCCTTTGCCATTCTACAAGAGAAAATTGCATTTGTCAAAACTCCTTTTGATTTGATTTGAATAAAATTTGACGATAGTTAATTAGGCCTTTAATTAATTACCGCTCCCACTATTTTGACTCAAATTGACAGCCCTCATCATCAATTCGGAAGATTGCAGCGTACAATCTTCTAGTGGGTCAAGATCCTAAAATCCTCTGAGCCATGGACCAGCTTGGGCTGTCACCCACAACTCAGATCTTCCAGGTAGGCAACTCTTGCGAATTGCATCATATGCAACTCTTGAAAGATGTCATATGCAACTCTTTGCCATGATCATCTCCATGGCTCAAGGTGCTAGATCCTATCTAGGTCACCTTGTTAAGTCCGACCCAAAGCCAACATGATGAACATGCACCCTGCTTGGGCAGACCCACACATTCATCCTTCACGCTTCCACACGATAGACGGTGCACCACGCTTGGGCGTGCCCACACTTGGTCGATCAAGCTTTTCACGTGTGTCGCATTTGGAAGGCATCTAAAACTTAATATTTAATGAGGGATTTGGTTTTTATATACATATACATATCCAATCACCACAATATATAGTAAGTATCATATACATACTATATCCCACAGAAAACATGCAAAATGATAAAAGCAATGATTATGGCCATCCTATTGTGATTCCTCGAGCCAAGAGGAATCACAGTCATCTAGGTCAACATCACATGAAACCTGTACAAGATGAAATCTGTGCCTGCCTTTCTGGGTTTGATCAGCTCATCTCCATGACTGATCGGCTCGCCATCAAGTTGGTTGTTCGGGTGCCACCAGCCGATCGAATGGCACCTCCAGCCGATCGGTTCACCGGTCGTCATGCATCTCCTCAGGTCGCCACCTGCTCATCTCGCTCCTCGAACCGGTCGTATGGATCACCAATCGATCAGTTCACGCCTTGAACCGATCGTCTCAGGTCGTCCGCCGTTCTTTGACATAACAAGAAATAAAATCTATCCTATTTACAATTGAATTTGTGAAACCCCGAGTTACATTCGGGGGGAGCAAAGGTAGGAAAAGAAATCTCGAATTATTTTGAGTTACATCAGGAATGAGAGAAAGGGAATCAGTGCGCAGACCAATATGCAAGCAACCACATACAACCACACACAGATATAGGGTTTATAGGCCATAACCATGCTACACATCCACCACAAAACTCGTTTAAGGGCGACGCGTATCGAGTGCATTAATATTACATATCATATATGTGTATTTGGGATTTGTGGATTGGACATGCATAAAGCCAATTTTATTCACATCGTATGCAATAAATAAAGGCGACAAACAAAAATCGATCATATCGATAATCCTAAAATATAGAATAGTTGACGTGGCTCTGATACCACTGTTGGGTTTTATGGGAGGCAGAGAAGCAGCAGAAACAAAAATATTTCTCCCCAAAACCCAGAACAAAAGGAATCGCGTCAACGTCTATACAATAGGAAAGATGGTTTGTGGATGCATACCTTGTCCCGAGGCTTGCTCGACGACAGTACCTCGCGCCTTGTGCGGTCTTCACCTCTGATCTTGGACGGTGTCTGTGCAGCTCCTGGTCGCACCGGGACTGAAGACTCCCGGTCTCACCGGGACTGTTGGGATTGACAGTTGTCCTCCGAGCGACAGAGGTCTCCTTCCTCTGCAGTCGTCCACACGGACCACCTGGAACTCCAATCTCCTTGTCCCACAAGGAATTGGAAGGAGTCGCACCCTCCTATCGACGTACTAGTCGCCAGCACACTCTCCTGCCACCAGTCGCTTTCTGCAGTTGTCTTTCCCTTGCTGTGCCTCCCTTATCAGGTAGCACTTGCTCGGGCTCTCTTGGTTACCAAAACCAGAGAGAACGACAACTTTACAGAGCAACTGGTTTGCATTGAGTTGTTCTTTGAGAAGCCCCGAATACCCCTATATATAGGAGGGTCATGGGACAGGGTTCTCCATCCCGGGCAATGCGGGACTAAAGCAGGAGTAGAAGGGTTTGAGATTTTCCACAAATCTGACATGTTGCGGCAGCTGAACCGGTCGTTTCACAACTAAACTGATCGTTTCGGCCCCTGAGCCGATCAGATGGGACCAGCCGATCGTTTGGGGCTCCCAACCGATCAATTGGTGCCCTGAACCGATTGGTTCATGGTCCTGATCCAACTCAAATTGGCTTTCCATATTCATTTCCAACTAATCCAATATTAGTCCTTGTCCAAATCGAATTTGTACAAGTAAAACAAATATAGTTTGCAAAATAGTCTTCTTATTTTCCAAACGATCTCGGTTGGTAGCACCAACCGATCGGTTCAACGATTGAGCCGATAATTTGGTGACACATGAGCCGATCGTTTCACTGGGTGAGCCGATCGGTTCAACAACCTGAGCCGATCGGTTCATCCCATGAGCCAATCGGTTGGAGCAGCAGACTGTGCAAATCAGTCAATTGCAATCTCAATCAATCCGATACTCTCAATCAACTGGTCCAACACCTTGAACACTATGATATTGAGCTATCAATTAATTGAGTGTTTAATTGAACTACTAAACTCCTTTAGTAATCAATCTAAACATTGTATGTGGACAAAACTCCTCTTCCAGGTTAAATCCTATGTGTTTGACCCTGCAGGTCCATTTCACGTTGGCAATGAAAGTCCATAACACTTATGACTTCACAAGCAAAGAGCGGTGCCTAGTCACACATCAGTGCTACCCAAGTGAAATAGAAAGTTGGAGAACAACTTTCAATCCTACAATCCGTGAATGGTGTTACATTGAATGTATAATTCCTTTGTCACTGATATCCTGAATGAACTCGAGGCATGGAACAGTCATCCTGTCAACATTCATTCATTTCCTTGATCTCAGAGCAGACTGGGTGAGATGTGTGTGACATCAATATCACATATTGATTCACACGTGCATGCGCATGCCTTTCTCAATCCTACTCATCAAGTGGCCAAGGACATCAAACTCCCTCAGGAGGGACAAATCCCATATCTATCACTCACCCCTCAAAATCCCCATGTGTCAAAGCCACCCAATCATCACCTTTATAACAACCCATGTTTCAGGACTGCGTTTTATGATGTCAAAGTGTACCCAACGACATGTGTTGAGTGTAGTGATTTCAAGTCTAAGAATCACACTCACCACCATCACTGTGAGAGGTGACTGTGACTACCAAGTCATGGTTCCATGTGTCACTCTCACGGTGGGTCTGTTCGGTACCTTGTTCTCTAACAAGTACCTATGTGCTTGGTTTGATATCACTATATCATGACTAATGAGATTCTGTCATCAACCAACACACAAGCTAGTCTTCAGTGTTATTGATGTCTATGGTTATTTCCACAATAACAACCGACTAGGGACTAAATAAAAATGAATACTCTTAACATCCGTATGATCTCATCGTTCAGGTCCTCAACCCAAAAGCATACGTCATTGAGTAAAACAATTCTTTAGACATCTATCATGTTACACCATCTCAGAAACAGTTTAAACATATAGATTAGAAATTGCCTTTATTATTATTCAAATCATTTACAAAGTATCCCATTACAATCATCATATGACTTGCTCTATGGGCATACATACCAACAGGATGGTCCTCTCACCCTGATGTAGGCCATAATAGAAGTTCTTTGCTTGGCCATATAAATATATACCATGGTGTGGCCCCTTCCGTAGCATAATCTGAAAGTGCTCCCAAGCCTCTAAGTATTACTCTTCAGCCTATTGCTTGAAATTGTAAATCTTCCGTGTCAATTCATTCATCTTCTATGGAGGGAAATAATGCTCAAACAAAACGTCTATCATCTTGTCCCATGTCTCTATGGATTTTGGCTTGAGGTTACAGAACCAAGACTTAGCATTGTCCTCCAAAGATGATGGAAACAAATTCATGTATATCATGGTGGCAGGAACCTTGTCTATCTTCACCATGTTGCATATTTCGACGAAATTGCTAATGTGAGTCATTGGGTCTTCAGTAGTGTGGCTATGGAAATCCTATTTCTTTACCAACGCCACCAACCCAAGATCAATCTTGTAGCTTCCCACATCTATCGCTTGTCACTTGATTGGCCCAAAGTTGAGCTGTTGAGGATGACGCCTTAATCTTCTCCCAGATGGTTTGTTATTCTTCTGCACCACCCATACCTTCTAGTTGTGGATTTGTTGAGGGAGTGTAATTAGTGGTTCGTGTTTGAACCATGCACTAGTACCTATATTTTGTAAATTCAATGTGAGAACGAGATACTAGTAATTGAATTAAGAAAATATTTGCAATTCAACTTTGGAAAGAATAAAAAAAGGTGGCCTAGAGTGGCCGATTACAGAATCGTAGTGCTTGAATATGTTGTTTCCCTGACAAAGGAGCCAAAAACTTGACACGACTAAACTATACGTGTAAAACGCAAGCATATGCATCGGAGTAATACAGGCCAAAGTGGCCCGGATATCGAACTTGGGAAAACGTTACTCAAGAAACTACTACTAACTGCTTTTGATCAGCTAAGCCAAAGAAAACTTTGATTTGAGAGTTATTAAATGAATTGCAAGAAAGAAAGCTAATTTAATGGGTTTTGATCACAATGAGAAGAAATTTTCTAGGACTACGGTTTCACCATGATTGACACTGCAATTTACCTAAGATTAATATGTATTTCTCCCATTCCTAGAAAAAGATCCTGTAGCTATGATTACCCACTCTCGTGGTGTAATCCACTACCTATCCTAATGCCAATCCCACTCCCATAGTAATTGGTTAATTAGTTAGGTGCTTTAACGAAATCTCTGGATAATCTCCTCACGTTTGTAAGCCACCTTTCCCAAAGGGTGATATAGAACGTGTGTTACTATGGATTTCCAATCCTTAATCCTCCTCTCGAAGGTATCAAGGATCTAATTGATCATCTATGGTGTGTAACATAGATAATTCAATACGATTTCATAGCAACATGCCCAAAAATAAGGAAAAAATAATATATTAATATAAAAGATCCATATACAGTGTACAACTGGGCTACTCCTGGGTCCTAAAGAATATGAGAATTAGCCCCTCATGGTTTCCATAAACAAAAACATTCTAGGAAGAAGGAAAAATGTGGAGAACATAGAAAAAATGATGAACCCCCTGGAGAAACTTGATTAGGATGCTCCATGTCGACGAATGGATCCGCAATCCACAATTTCTGCCCGCGGAATGTGCCTGGAACCTCCTGAATCCTGTGGTTCTCCTTCTCGTTCTCCTCTCCCATGCCGTAGCTATCGTGTAATGGAATAGAACGTGATCCCTTAGGTCTAGAAGAACTCCCCTTAAGTCATAGAAGTGACTTAGGGCAAAGTAAATCCTCAACTGTCAGATTAAAACTTGATTTCTGAACTGTCTGATCGGGTAGACTCGGTGGTACCGACTTTTGAAGTCAGTAGTACTAAGTCTGGGAGTCAAATCTGCTCTGTCTCTTATGCAAAGATAGTAGTACTGACTTTTAGAGTCAGTAGTATTGACTCTGTGACACTCTTGTGGTCCTCAAATCACACAAAAATGTAAATAAGTACATGAAATATAATAAATCATTCAAAACCATTAAAATTATGCTTATTTGATGCAATTGAGTAACACAGGCTAATATTGATAAATCATGCACAAATTAATATGAAAATGAATAGTAAGTGCACAAAAAGCAATATAAAAATAGCCTATAAAAATGACAAATATACAGTGCATCAGTGCATGAGCTAGTCATTTAACTAAGTGAACCGGGTAGTTCACGCAATTTCTTGTTCTAAATAACATTGGTATTCAAAGCCCAATTAATGCTAAACATGACATCAACATCAATCCTTCTTCCAATCAAATTGGTAACTGAACTGGGCAACCCGGAGGGTGAACTAGTCATCTCACATAGTGACACAGTCGTTTCACATTGTTAGATGGTCGTTTAACTTGTCCAGTTCAGGCAAAGTTCAACCAATATTGATTCCAATTGACCTGACTCTCCAACCAATCGGTTCAACATTTGAACTGGTCGGTTCAGAGTCTAGTTAGTCAATTTTGAACCTCAGTTGTTTAATTGAATACATAAACACCTTTAGCAATCAATCTAAACCTTATTCATTAATAAACTCCTTTGATGCAAGTGTATACTATGTGTGTGACCCTATAGGTCCAGAATTACATTGGCAGTCAATGTCCATAACCAATTATGACATCATAAGAAAAGATCTGTGTGTAGTCTCACATCATTGCTATCCAAGTAAATCAACAGGTTGGAGAACAACTTCAACTTACATTCTATGATCAGTGTTACCGTGATCGCATAGTTCCTTTGTCTCTGATATGCAGATTGAACTCAAGGCATGGAATTGTCATGCTCTCAACATTCAACCCATGTTCTTTGAACTGGAGAAGACTGTCTAAGGTGCATGTGAGCTCACATATCACATATTGGGTTACAAGAGTATGGCCATACATTTCTCAATCTCTCTTATCAAGAGGCCCTAGATATCAAACTCTTGTAGGAGGGACAAATCCTATCTTCATCACTCACACTCAATCCCCATGTGTCATAGTGCACCCGAGCACCACCTTTATGGCAACCCTTTTGCAGGATCACGTTGGATGATGTCAAAGTACATGAACGACATGTGATGAATGTAGTGACTTTAGGTCTAAGAACCACAATTACCACTATCACTATGAGAGTTGATTCTGACTACCATTACATGATCTCTGTGTATCACTCTCATGGTCGGTCTGTCCAATATAATGTTCTCTAACATATACCTATGTGCTTGACTTGATATCACATATCATGACTAATGAGACTCTGTCATGAGTCAATACACACTCTAGTCTTATGTATTATTGTCATCTATTTTGCTTCCACAGTAATATCCAACTAGGGACATAACAAGAATGTATATACTCTTAACATTTGTATGATCTCATTGTTCAAGTCACGTACTTGAAGACATATGCCATTGAGTAACATCATTCTTTAGACATCTAGTATGTATGTGTCATCATCTCATGATTGAGACAAACATAATAGATGGAATTACCTTTATTATTATCAAATTAGGTATTTAATGTCTCATTCCAATCATCATATGATTATATCTCAGGGCATACATACCATCAGACTCCCACTTGCACTTAGATCCAATCACCTACGAATCTTATTCCAATTGATCTTAACATGTCCATCATATTTCTATGGTGCAAGCACTTTTATAGTAGGTTTGCATCATATGCTTCAACCCTGTATTTTGTAAATTTGACATCTCTTCATTGTATGAAATCGCATATGAGATGAAAGTGTTGAAGTATGCTATCTAAGGTTCCCTACCTATTCATTAGCTCCATTGATGTCATACTATTTATACTGTGTCATTAGTGGTTGGAACCTCACACAAGTTCACCCATATGAACTTATTTATCCATACAATATCCTTTTTTGTTCTCATAACACAGAGATACTCGACTTCTTTTATAGATTTAAACAACTGTCATTAGCTTGGAACTCTTCCATCTTACAATTTTATTTTAAAGTCAAACCTAATTTTAGATTGTGATCATTAATTTGTTAGTTTGGAAGCTTACATCAATGTAACCCTTTACAACCAACTCTTCCTTATTACCATAACCAAGGAACCAATCCTTTTAGTGCTTCACAAGAACATAAGGATGTTCTTTATGGTAGTCCAGTGACTCTCATTGGCATCTAACATATATCCTATCGTCATGTTTATATATATATATATATATATATATATATATATATATATATATATATATATATATATATATATATATATATATATATATATATACACACACTAGTAGATGCATGTGCTTTGCACGACTTCTAGTATGACCTAAGATAAAAACTAAAATCCACAAAAAATATATATTAATGATATTGTAAGTGATAAATGACATTTATTTTAGTTTCATTCTATTTTCTTAAGTTCTTTTTGTTCCTCGCTTATTTCCTTCATTTGAAATGTATATTTATATCCATTCATTATTATATTTATACTAATAGAGAGTAATATATGTATGTTGTGTCTCCTTTCATTGAAATGAATTAGGTCTGAGCAGTCATGCAACCTCCTATGAAAAAAACATATACTACACCAACTTAGATTCTAGAATAATATTTCACTTTTTGGATGATTTGGAACTGATACATTTCCTTTCTAATATGTAAAACCACTATGTATGCTAGAACTTGATTGTTTTCCATATTTTCTAGAACTATAACTTACTTGAACATATGTCCTTGGAATAATACCTTGGATTCTTTCTTAAGAATGTCATCGACATTTCTATTCACACTAAGGCATAGTTGTTCATGCTTGTTTCATGTCTAACATTTTTCAAACTTTAAGAGAATACTTGCTTTTGCATTAGAGTATTGTTAGAATTTGTTCCACTAAAGATGTAGGGCTCTTTGAAAAACTTAAAAACATATTAGGTTAATTATATAAAACATATTTTACAAACACTATTAAGGTAGTCAAACTTTATTTTTGGTTTTACAATCACCATTAACAATATAACTGTTATTCTTCCTTTTTAAAAATATGTTTCCTTATGGTATATGCATCATGTCATTTATATTCATGCATAATTAATACTAGAATCATATGCACACTTTATAACAGAACCATTCAAACAAAATACATGTGGTTCCAACCACTTTAATTCTAACTATATTATTACTTAAGCCAAATTTTCTTTGAGAGTGTTCAAATGTAAAGAATAGTGTCTTGTATAATTTTATATTTATGATGAGGTAATGATGTGCACCAAATGCCATGCATATCATCAAATACATTTACTTTTCTATAATTATATAGTGACAATTATGTGATAAGAAAAAATTGTACTTATATACCTTAATTCTATATTAATAAACTCTTGGTTAATTTATATATTTTTAATATCATACTTTTCAAGTGGGACGACACAAATAGAGTTATCGTATTCTTATGAAATGAAGTTTTTAGTTACAATGGAAAACTAATATATAAGTTTTAATATTTGTATTTTTATGTCTTTTAAGGAAAACCAATTACACATGAAAACATCAATAATAAGCGTATATACAACCAACTTCTGTGTTCTTTCATTTCTTTCCAGGAGCTATCAATCCAAGAGAGTGTATACTTATTGGTTTTTTATCTAAAATTATGTATGATGAATGTTAAATAATTTTCTTATGCTACTGAGCATATTAAAAAAATATGCAATTTTAGACATCCATGTTTTCTAAAAAAATTGTTGCAATTTGGATTTGCAGTCAAATATATCTCTTAGTGTATCATCACCATATTGTTTAAACCCATTCCAATTTTTTTAAATTGATGAGAAATCGGTAGTCTAATAAAATAGCAGCAATATATATATATATATATATATAATACTCATAAGAATTGTAGTAAATAGTTTTTTGCAAATAATTTCTGTGAAATTTGACATGTTACATTTGATCTGTTACTTCCTACCACTTATGTCACTAAAAGACAACTATAGTGTCTAACCATATTCAAATTTATTGATACATAATTTGTGATACTCTTGAATTGTAGAAATAGATGATGAAAAAAATCATACATTCATATTTGTTATCAACTTCGTTACCAAATTAATTCTCGTGGTTTTGAAAATTTTGACATTATATTTCTCTTCATTTTCTCCAATAGGCCATAATGGCATGCTTATTAACCAACTTGCACATCAATTTACATTTTGGTAGTATATTTTCCTTCTACTCTGCTATTATTCCTTGTCTTTGTAGTTGTTCTTGAAAAATCTACGAGTAGGAATGTATGGTTATGACAATTTTAATAGTGTGCAACTACTGAATTAGAAATGCCAATTAAGAGAAATATATATATATATATATATATATATATATATATATATATATAGAGAGAGAGAGAGAGAGAGAGAGAGAGAGAGAATGAGTTTGTAGTGGTGAAAATAAATATGGGATCATATGTACTTTTATGTAACAAACATATTGTATGCACATTTAAAAACAGGGAGGAGTAGGAATCTCTACAAGTTGTTAGACTGAAAAGAAACCCCAGTGTATTTCTTAGTTATTGAATGACATAGAGCAATATAATAGATGTCTTAGTGAAATTAAAAGATGTAACATTACTCGTGATATAAGTTCAATATTGATTTTTTTATATCTAAAAAAACTTAATGATATGTATAAAACTATTTAAAAATTATTTCTATCACCTGTAAGGGGTGTCAAAAAATCATGTATGGGAAATTTACATATAAAAAAGTCCAACATGGAATGTTTGACAATCAAATCGTGGCAATTTTTTAGAAAACAAAAAACCTAGAATATCAACTCGAACGAAAAAATCTAAACTCAGAATCAATCCTAAACTCAGATTTGAATATGTTTTTTAATACCAATCCTATTTAGAATTACCCATAAGATTGAAATTTATTTCACTTAAAAAAGTCTAAAAGTGCCAATGACTATGTAATATTACATAGATGTATTATTTTTTCAACTTATCTTCGATTAGTGATAAATACGCCTAATAGGAAAACTTCAATATAACAAAACCACGAGAAAATATCAGCACAATTGCAACATCATATATATCACACTAGAATAACACAAATATAACACCAAAATATGTTGCAACAACGCCTATACAGCAAAACAACACATAGATCACATCAAAACATACCCTATCGAACCAGTTTGGATGACCATATCATACTAAAACACCATTGATAGCAAAACATAATGCACCATCAATGTCACTTAACACATAAGTAAACTCTAACATTAGGAATATCACAATATCATAGAAACAACACAAATAACACACCAAATAACTAAGACACACTGCAATATTACATATATTATACCAAAACAACATATATATCACTTCAAAACATAAGATGCTTCCCGTAATATATGTATAGAAGTGGGTATTCAGAACCCGATTGTGTCTGGTTTTTAAACCCATAAATGACTCGGTGTAGATTCGGGCATATAATCTTAAACTTGAAATTCACCTAGAATGTCACAGGTGAATCCTAACCTGGTTTTCTTGGGTCAAACACATTTAGGTTTACGATTTAAAACAAATTTTGATAGCCCTACACCATGTTAACTTATGCATGTTTATAATAATTTTTTCCAAATTTAATCGAGTAAAAATATGGTGTATGAAAAAATATTTAAAAAACTTTTAAATAATAGTAATTTAATTGGAGCCATCTATTAAGAACCCACTTCATAATCCTATATGATTATTTATTTCATAGTGTTCTACCATAAGCCACCTAGAAGGGTTCCAAACATTGCATTAGGTTTTAAATGACATTGACGCAAAATTGTTGTAATCATATAAGAATCACTCCCAACAAGTTGGAGAACATTGGAATATCATAGTAGTATTATATTTTGTTTGCAATCTATGTGAATCAAAACACAAAATTAAAATTTTATATAGTATGTTAAGTTTGTAAATCATGAATGCTATCACTAAGAAAGTAGAATCATAAATTCATTTTCGGTGTCAACTATAAATCATGCCATTAGTTGGACTCTTTATATAGAAGAGATTCTTCTTTTTGTAATTATACTTTTACTTTTTATTAACACATCTTTTATAATAAATTGTTATTCTAGAAATGAATCATTTTTTACTATAGGAAGATCAAAATTTATCATCATCATCGTCATCGTTGTCGTCGTCGTCATCATCATCATCACCATCATCAACTAAGCCTCAATCCCAACCATGTTGGGTGTCAGCTACATGGATCCTTCTTTTCCAATCAACTTTGTCAGGAAAATACATTTCTGACAAAATTTAGCATATAATTAGAAAAAAATTTATCTCTATCTCTTAAGAAAAAAATGTTTCTGACAAAATAAATATATATATTTATACAACTTGCATTGAGAAAAAAACATCATATTAATTGAAATAGTTACATATGACTTTGGTTTCATTTCTTGAAATAGGTAAGAATAAGCACAATATTACTTAATGTATAACTTACAATATGATGAAGATTCTTGTAGGTCATGTCCTATCAAAATTTTGCTATTTAAAATTGGATACATCTCATTTTGGTATACAATTAAATATTTATTAAAATAGAAAATAATATTTGGTTATATATCTAGTTATTGTAATAAATATGCACTTCAAATTATATTTTGGACAAGAGCTACTTATCAAAATGTTAAAATAAAGTGTGGATGTCAATATTAGTGACCACATTAGCATAATCTATTAATGTTAAGCACATATATACAATGTAAGAATTCTTCTGGAAGCGGGACATATCTATTGAAAATAATAATTAGATATGTTACATTTTCATATTTTCTCAAAACTATAATAAAAACAATTTTGCATCTTTGAATACATTAAAAATATAAAGTTAGATGTATTCCATAAATTGAATGCTTTGTAAAAACTCTAAAATCAATTCACTCAATTTAGTTATCTTACATACATATATATATATATATATATATATATATATATATATATATATATATATAATAGAATATACAAAAATTGAACTCATAATTGTTATAATTCCCAAATTTTCAAAATTTGATGAACCTAACAATAGATAAGTTCAAATCACTTATGATATTTAAAGCAATTAAGTAAATAAAGTACCATGGAATATGACTTGGTAAATATGGTTAATTTTTTCTTATCTTTATTTTGGCATTCAATTTTCTAGAAATAAATCATACACGTAAGATATTTTAGGAGACGTCTAACAAAATTTTCAAGACTTACCAAATTGGTGTTTGACATTACAACATCTATGCAAGTTCATTTACGATGATAAACTTGTTGTTCCTAATCTTGTTTATGTATGTATATATAGACAGATAAAACAACAAACTATATATTTTCACTCTTACAGACATCAATGGTAAGAAAAATAGAACCAACAATTTTATGCCAAACTAAAAGTAAGTATATAAAAATTAAAGTGATCTCAATTGCTTTCTTGGTTGCATGAAAAGCACAACAAAAATATACATCCATGAGGAACATATATAAATCACAGTATTATCAATATATATATATATATATATATATATATATATATATGAACCAGGGGAAAATGCATCTTATGAAACATAAAAATATGTGCCCGATAAGGTTGAATTTTCTATGTGCTTTTATGGCTGCATTTTTCCACTTTCGTAGATAGGCTTTAAAATGAATCGAGCACGCCATTAGAACTCAAAAAGAGAACATCATAAAGTAACTCAATTTTCTTATACAGCTCGTTTTCATAAAACAAAGCATATATATGTTCCAATTTTAGAAAGCAATACTAAGCTAAAATTTTCAATGCCCTTCAATGACAATAGCAGGTATATACGAAATCATGATCTTTTTACAGCAACGCATGTTAAAAAATAAAAATGCACCTGTGTAGGTTGTTGGTCCCTCATTGGCCTATCAACTCTTGACCTCCACGGCTCATAACCATGACTTTATGTTGCAATAAGAAAGGATCCTAATGTCTAATTTTACCATATATTTGTTTGGGATAATAACTAAAGTGGATTGATTACCTCTGTGACCAAGCGCGATATAAACAACATTCCAGCATGATGGCCTAAATACTTATGTAGGCTTTGTGACTCCTCTGAACTCCATTGTTGTAAGTAAACTGCCAATGCAATTGCTGGGATGGTCGCATTCTCTAGCAAAGAGGAAGGAATTAATATAGCAACTGGAGTACACAAGTTCGAGCCCGTTATAGATCAATAAAACCATCAAAAAAAGAGATCTAAAACTATATCCAATTCCATATGAAAACCTCTTAGTAGGATCCGAAAGAGCCTCCTTCCATAGTCGATGCACATAAAGTATGTTACCCAACACTTGCCAGCTAGCTTGAATTAATGCTCTCCGCGTAAGCTGTTAGCTGTTCTCTCTCTCCTGACACCTTGGACAGGATGAAATTCCCCACTATCCAAAAAACGTATGTTACCCAACTTAACATTAAGGTGGATGACAGGCGGCCCATAGTCGAGCTGCAGGTATGCCTGACCTTGTGCGACTTGATTCCCAAAGTTGTACACGGACACCCAAGTCCATCAACAGCGTTCCATCCCCACCCTCAAGTCGTGGAACGCGTCACACAGGATCCGGCCCATTGAGCATGTATTTTTATACCAGCATGGTCGATTCTCCACGTACCATGTGAAAGGTCCCAATAAGCGATCACACGATCTTACAGAGTCTCAGGTAGCCCAGTAGGGAGACTTCCACCTGGGAGGACGACCATGGCAGCGTATAGAACTTTTTAATTCATTCATCATCGGCTCATCCCTAATACTCTTCAGCCCATGTACCGGCATTGATTCATTCTGCGTTTGAATGTATTCCAATCCAGTTCTTGCAGTCACTACAACGCTAGTCATTCATCGTAAATAATTTGTTCGACTACCTGCTTAGCGTCATCGTGACCCGGGATCCTGACCCTAATCTGCTCTGTTCTGTTCTTTCACAGCCGCTCTATTCTTCCACGTCCACCCGTCTCTTTCATATATCCTCCTAACCCGGTCGCTTGTGTGACGGCGGCTGTCCACCGATCCGTAGGCACTGGGCGCACGCGGAAGGATAAGGTGCTAGATGGACGAATTCTTAGCTTATTCTTAGATTTTCTACCCTACATACTCGAGATTTCTTCTGTGCGGGATTTCATCTTCGCATTAGAGGCAAGATTTATAACTTGCTCCACGTTTATTGCTTACCATAAACTTTCTAGATCATGTTTTTTCTTGAAAATGATGATTCATGCACCAAAAATATATGTTTGACTTAGATTTCGATTTTTATAATGTTCCCTGTTCTGATTTCAGTTATATATGAACCTGTGATCATGTGTGTGTTAGCACTAAGGTATAATCTGACTTGGATCAGGTTGTTTTGACAACCTATGTTCACCCCCTTAGGTCAGGTGTTGGACCAATTAGAAGTTTAATTATTAATCATTAAGTACACTACTAATGTTATCAATCAATGATGACATCAACTTAATATTTGATGCTGATTAATGAATATATTGTTGATCTAACAACCTATAGTGATTTAATGATCACTAATGATGATGGATCAGGTTTCTACAATCTATAGTGAGTTAATCATATAGTTTTAGCATCAATTAAGCCTTAGACCAATGGTTTCTTGTGTCATTTGATGCAATGGTCAGACCTATACTGTGATTGATGATTTTAACATATGAACTTGACTCAATGATCAAGATCTAATGTGTATTCCTCCAATAAGGTGGAATGATGGATAATTTAATATGTTGGTCCTAATGATGTAATTTATATGGTTTCCTTTATATGATCAACTTAAGGAGCTTACTTGTTGATAATAGATGTCTAGTTTTAACTGAACAGTCGATTGTGGGTTTTACCCTACTCTCAATGGAACTTTTGTGTTGTTAATCAAGGGATGTCTAGGGTTAGATGGTGACTCTTTCAAGAGCACAAATCAAGGACTTCATAGGTGGCTTATCTAAGGTGTTTACTTATGTAAACAACCAAAGGTCTTACCTTTTAAACACCCAATGGTTCTGGGTGACTTGGTGGTATAGTGATACAGATTGAATGATGATGAAACAAATGGACAATTACCCTTAATAAGGTAGTCTTACCTATTAACTCATATGAATAGAAGGGTTGATAACCATATTGTGTTGATATGTAACCTTAATTAGGTATAGCTTGTTATACCTAGCTTTAATATAACTAAATAATGGTAATTGGGTATGAATAGTCCTTGAATGACTACTACAACCATGGAGTACTCTATTATTGTTGAAATCCTAGTATGCTATAACCTGATGGTTACACCTTGATTTATGTGTGGGTTCATACTTGAGAATAGTATGGAATGTGATGGTGATGCTTCACCTTATGCATCCATGATCCAATGGGAATTTCGTGAGTTAGGGTTTGGGTATGAGTGTTGATTAGTAACATTGATATAATTTATCATGTTGAACCTAACTCTAATGCAATTAGATAAAGATGAGTATTCATGTTTAACATTCTTATATGATGTAATGATGGTAGAATAACCTCCTTACTATGATCATAACCTTGATATGTTAATTGGTGGTTATTATAGTCACATGGTTGATACTTTCTTATGCTAAACATGTGTATAATGAATATGATGAGAGTTAATCATATCTAGATTCCTTGCATGTTGATGTAATAAAGGAATGTTCTTAATGTTAATATAACCATGCTATGATTGTTTATGAATACCACCTAGTTCATAAATGCAATATTATACTGATCTGGTGTATTATATATAATTGATGTTGTTGAGCCTTGTTATAAGGCATGCAAAGATAATGATGATCTTGTAGGGAATAATATGATGGTCTTAATGACCCTTTGGGCATGGTTGAGCCCTGAATGAGGTGTGATCCTCTTATGTTGATAAGGGTTGATACCCTTTAATATTGTGAAAAGGATTTATATCTTGTGATAGTATGATGACAAGTGTGGTCTCATGAATGGAAAGTGAATAGTACCATGTGATGATGAGATGAGAAATTATATTTCACACATTTTATATCTTTTCAAAGTTTTGATATTTATATGCTTTCTAGAAGTGAATTAGGGTTTGTATGTCCACTTGTTTGATGCAACCTTAATTCACCCAATTGGCATAACTAATCAAGTGCAACTCTAATCATGTAGTGCCCTGTGCCGTAGAGCCATTTTCAGTGTCAAAACTTGCTGGAAGGTGAAATGAGTATTCCGAAGGGAAACTCGGAGCGCATACTGTTGAGTATGCGGGGTGCTTGTCATCCTGAATTCAAGTGTTTAGGGAGGATGACTGCGGTCATACCTAGCCCTCAGTTTGAGAACGGCTGCGGTCGTGTCTCGGTGATTATAACATGATGTGATTAGAGGACAACTGCGGTTGTACCTCAGTGATTGGGTTTGAATACCCTGGTTTCTAGTGCCGTGACCTGTACCAAGGTCGAACTAGTGGTTTTCAGCTTGACTATATGTCGCTGTGGTGGCAGCTTTGACTGATATGTCACTGTCTTTTTACTCGTACTGACCGGGGGGAAGAGATCTTAGGATACCGGCATTCCTAGATCTTGTACGGAACTGAATGGCCCTTCGCAGGGGTCGGTTGGACTTTGAATGGTACGATTCAAATTCCCCAGGGCATAATAAAAGATGTAATACAACCGTATAGCATATCTGTTTAGGGTTATACATGACGCTTCACATTGGATGATAACCCTTGTTTGTTCTCTTTACATAAAGATGATGCTTAGTGCAATTAAGAGATAGTAATTATACTTATGTTGTGGATATGCATAAGACTGTAAATGTGTACATACAATAGTCATGCTTATGTTGATAACTATACTTCTACGACTGATTATAATCATGATGCTAGATATCTCATGTTGTTAGTTATGTTTAGCATGCTAGCCATGCATTTGTAACTAGATATGCATATACTGCTAATTATGCTTATCCGGGTAGTTGTTCTTATGTTGTTCGCTCTTCTTATAATGTTGATATGTTCAACCAATTAGACATGCTCATGTTGTTAGCTATGATGTGTTACTAGACTTGCTCATGATGCTAGAACTGCATATGCTACTGAACTGCTTATATTGTCAACAAGATAAAGGATGCTAGTCTGGTTAATAACGATAGTTATTATCTGCTCCTTTATGTATTTTGTTAATCATCAGTACTATTAATCTTATTTGTTATATTTGATTAAACTTCTTAACTATTTAATTACATAAAAATGTTGTAATCAATAAACGTTGTTGATGGTTATATCTCTTGCTGGGACTGTGTCTCACCCTTGTGGTTCGCCACATTTTTTTAGGTAATCGGCAATGACGACAACAGAACCATGGAAGTAAAGAGTAACTACAATAATGAATCTTGGGAAAAGTTGATTAGATGTCTAGTGTGTCCTAGAGTCGTCCATGTACTCTCAGGTCCGGGCGAGATAACGTTTGTATATAATGTTTCAAATGAATCAGACTTTTGTTAGCATATTAATGCTTGTTTATGTGACATAGCATGGATTCAAAAAAGATGTCGGGATCCTTCAAACGTTTCTGAGCGGGTGTTGATGTTGAAATCAGTTTTAATTTACCCATATTTTTGGGCATGTGATTAATTAGCGATTGATTGTGTTTTACATTTTGAGTAATCTCGTTTCACGTGACGGGTCGCGACAGAAATGTTGTAGATGGATGTTTTTGAGAATATAGATAAATATAAAACAAAGATCAAGAAAAGAATATTATGAAAAAGAATCCATTGATAAGGATATTAAGTATGTTATAATAGGATCAAGAGTGGTGGGGACTTGTTAACAGATATGCAAAATAATAAGTATTTCTTTCCAAATAAATGGATTGATTGTTGTTAATATGTGAAATAATGTTGGTTTCTGGATGAGCGGGTTATAAGGAAGGAATATATTGAGATTAGAGAAAGAAAGTATGTCAATCGTCTATAATTTGTCGAAAGTTTGACACGAAACTTTAAATGGTATAAGGGGGTGAAAGAAAATTGAAGGTTAAAGAAGCATACGAAGAGACAGAGGTGGAGAGAGATGGTGGCCGATCAGTTGTTTTATGGAGAAAAAGGAGAAGATGTCAATACAATTAGTTAATTCTTTGGGAAAAAAGAGGAGAAAAGGGAGATAACTAAGGACAGTGTACCTTTTTGAGAGAGTTAACATTCTAATGGATACCTTATAGCTATGTAGATATGACATTGTTGTAGTTAATAAAATAATCTATTTTTATAGCAATGTAGATATGACTACAGTTAATAGAGAAATACTATTTTCACGATCATGACAAACCATGCTTGTTAAACAAATTATTCAATGATTTATTTGCACGTAGGGATATGAAAATTTTGTGTTTAATGTAACAACATTAGCATACAATCCAATTCTAGAGGGGAAAAAATCATGCGCTGAAATGTATATGAGATTTTTGTTAATTTGATTATCTTTTTCTCGTACACGATACCTTAATTTTCTTGGCATGGTAACATAACGTTTTAGGTCAAAATTTAGAAAGTGACGAGAAATAATAATGTCTGCATATAATCCGTAAGAAAAATTTCTTAAATTTTGATCACAAATCAAAGTAGAAAACAGTTATCACACATCCATTTTTGTTTCAAAAATATTTAAATTTACTTTTCTGCAATCATTCACAGGGTATCAATTTTGTACGTCTATAAGTTATATATCATCATAAAAGATCTTCCATGACATAAACCATAAGTCACCACAGTTATAAAATAAATAGTCAAATGCAAGGTAGCTTTGAAATCCTCTGTACCCGGTACAATGTACCCAGTACATCTCAGCCATACACTCCACTATGGGGCCCACAAGTGTATGGAACAGATCATGTGGGTACAGAGGTGGGCACAGAGGTTGGGTACAGAAGATTTAGTCCCCATAAAACTGTATTGAAATACATAGTTAATATATTTGCTATCTAGATAACGTCTAAATCTATAGAACAAATTGTAGCCAAAATATTTAGAGCACATACCAAATTGGCTACATAAAACTAAAGTGACCATCGTAGTCTATGCATTTCATTTTTATAAACATCAAAGTCTATCCATTAAGTTAGTGTGATTCACATTATAATGACAAGATAACAGTACCTGGCAACTTCAGATGTGATATGAAAGGTGGGAATGATGGATATGCTTGTCAGTTAGTTAACTAACGGAGTTAGCATGATGGAAGGGCGTAAGATGGAGCGAGAACATGTACAATGCTAATAGCAGAGTGCATAAACTGGGTGTCATCGTCGTCGGACTTTGTTATTTCTTTCAGTCACGATGAATAGCTGAGTTGGTAATATTACAACCAGCATGTACCGATCTCTGGTTATTATGCCATTGATCTTAATTTGTATGGTTGTCCTTTCGCCTCCTGCTGGCTTGCATTGCACCAACATCATTGATTCTTTCCTCAATACGCTCGCCGTTTTGCACTCCATACCACGAACCGGACTATCCATGACTGTCACAATCATGATCTCTTTATCTGCATAGAAATAGCATACCTCTGTTACTGTATGGTGTATTAGAATTAAAAAAAATTACACTCTGGATAGAACATAGAGGACGAAAGGTCCATATAAAGAATGTGTTAGTATGTTAGGAGAGAAGGGAATGTTGACTTGGTTGATTCGAACTCCAAATATCAGCAGAGATGTCAAGCACAGAGGACAAACGTGGGTTGAAGAAGTTAATATGAGGGGCCGGGAAAGTACACGATGTAACAGTTTGTTGCGTTAGGAGAGAAGACAATATTGGGTTAGTTGATTCAAACTCCAAATATCAGCAGAGATGTCGAGCAAAGAAGACAAACATGGGTTGAAGAAATTAACAGTGAGGGGCCAAGAAAGTGCACGATGTAGCAGTTTGTTGCATATCCCATATAGTGGTGGCTGGCCGTTATTGATTGTGAGGGCAGGATAATTGATCTATTTGGTACGCTATGTGTTATTGGTTTATTATGCTAGAAATTAGGTTGAATGCCCGTATTTTCCATGTTTTACGATCAGAAATTTTAGGGAAGATTGTCTAAAAAACATATTGGTAGAAAAATTAGTTATTGCGAGAAAAAACAAAAAGTAAAATAAAATTTTAATCGTGTTGGAAAGTGAACGATGTGGGGATCCCACGTTACCTGATTTGTGCTTATCCTTATCATATAAAACGTCATTTCATTGCCAATCGTATGTAAATTTAACCTGCAACTTCATGTGTGTGGTTTTGTTATTCACATAGAAATAGTAGAGGAAGTTACAATCAAGGCGAGAGAAATAGACGAGGAATTGGCGCATATGTTTAATAGAATGTGTAGTGGGGGAAAGAGAGGGAATGGAGGGAGTGTGTGGAGAAAGTGTGGTGGGGATGTGTAGCGGGAGAGAGAGAGAATGGAGGGAGTGGGCGGAGAAAGTGCGGTGGCGTTTGGCGGTTTCGGGGTAGAAATTTTGTTTTGACAATAATCATAAATCCTTGAAAAAAAGGAGAAAGGTGAAAAAGTCAAGGAGATTGCAAGAATTTGAAAATGGGGTGTTTTGATTGGTTAGTGGCATGTTTGTGATTTATTAAAGAGATTCACTCTTTTTATAGTAGTATAGATTTTAGGATCAAATTTTTTAGAAAATATTGTCTAAAAAACATATTAGTAGAAGAATTAGTTATTGTGAGAAAAAACAAAAAGTAAAATAAAATTTTAATTGTGTTGGAAAGTGAACGATGTGGGGATCCCACGTTCCTTGATTTGTGCTTATCCTTATCATATAAAACGTCCTTTCGTTACCAACCGTACGTAAATTTAACCTGCAACTTCATGTGTGTGGTTTTATTATTCAGAGAGAAATAGTAGAGGAAGTTACATCAAGGCGAGAGAAATGGACGAGGAATTGGTCATATGTTTAACAAAATGTGTAGTGGGGGAGAGAGAGGGAATGGAGGGAGTGCGTGGAGGAAGTGCGGTGGGGTTTGACAATTTCGGGGTAGAAATTTTGTTTTGACAATAATCATAAATCCTTGAAAAAAGGAAAAAGGTGAAAGAGTCAAGGAGAGTGCAAGAATTTGAAAAACGGAGTGTTTTGATTGGTTAGTGGCATGTTTGTGATTTATTGAACAGATTCACTCTTTTTATAGTAGTTTAGATATACTACTATAAAAAGAGTGAATACTTTTTATTCATTACAATAATGCCACCAGTCAATAGATTGTACTATATTTTAAAAAAGATACACTCCTTAATTCTTTCTCCTCTCTTTTTTTTCAAGAATTTTAACCATCTTTTTTCCTCCCTTCCACCAAAACTAACTATCCAACTTTTCCCCACGTACGGTCTCACTCCACCGAAACTGACGCCCACACTCCCATTTCCCTCCTTAAATCGTGCTCTCCTTTTCTTTCTCCTCCCATCCTTAGAAACCGATCCCCACCACTACTTCTCCGCCCCACTCTCTTCCCCTTCCTCCAAGTACACTCTACTCTTCTCCTAAACCGCGGCTCACACTTCCTAATCTACTTCACGTGTCTCTCTTCTCCCTTCCTGTTATTATCAAAACTAGTAGTATAGGAGGCCTCCTATACTACTAGTATAAGACAACCAATGAAAACACCAAAAACCCAACCCATAGAAAAATTAATGGAGAGAGAATATGTTGTCAAATACAAAAAAAAAATTAATTCATTGTCAAACAGAAACTAAAACTAAGCTACTTTTATTGTTGTAACTACTCCCTCCATAAGAAAAAAGGCCAACCCACACCCTCCTCTTCACCCATTGTCGCCCTCTCCATTATCACGTTGTCATTTTGTCAAACAAAAACTGGAATTCAATTTCTATAATTATTTTCAAGATGCAACTAACCATAAATGGTTGAATATCAAATATATCTCTTACCCACTAAACCTTTTCTCTCCGAACTGATAATAACACACTTGATCGTGACTTCAAAAAGGCAACATAAAACCCCTTGAAAATCACTTTTAAATTGTGCCTTGGTTCTATAAGAAAAGCATACGTTTTTTACTTTCCTCGATCAAAATAATTGACCACACTAATTAAATTCGCTGCCACATCAAACAACGAGCATCTTAACACATTTCCGAAAATGTCATAAACATAAAGAATTATCACAAAATCAAATAATATCTTTTCCATGAAAAAAATAAGGTTTGACCGTCTCAACAACTAACCTACTCTCTACGCTCTCTCTCCCAACTCCCCCCGCCTCTCCATTTGGATCTATTCACACGGTTTATAAATACTATCGAAAAGGAATGTTTAGTTTTAAATTTTTCAGCCCACCTTTTAAGTGAACTAGTGAACGCACACGTGCACATGCACGTGACATATAAAATTTGTTGGAAATGTTTGTGTTGCTTGTTTGAAAGGAGAAAATCAATGAACCGTTTCCGTGGGATGGAGAGAGAAATACAGAATTAAAGATAATAAAAGTTAATAAGAGAGTGAAAAAAATATTTGTAGGAGTAAAATTCCTTGAAAAAAAGGAGAGAAGAGAGTGAATCAAGGAGAGCGCAGCATCAAACTCAAAATAGTATAGATTATGGTGTGACCCTCAACCTCTCAATTGAATCATCTACCCTTTATCATTGGGCACAATACTCCTTCCACGTCGTTCATTCTGTAACTTCTCAAAAACACTCCCTCCGTGTCTACCATACCTCCCACTTTGAAGTAGTTGCTTTTCTTCTCCTCCTTTTCTTTCGTCTTCCTCCAAAAGCAGGAGGCTTTGTTGATACACCCGTTTCAACTTTAGTGACCGTGTCAATGCCACCTCAAGGACATGGCTTCCACATGTAGAAAGTTATGTGGATGCGCAACCTTCTACAAATCCAGTGTGACTGTGTCAACGACACCTCGACAGCGTCATGGCCTCCTCATATATGCAGGAGGTTTTGTGGATGCACTACCAGTCGGGGACTTCTATCTGCTATTGGTGACTTAATCACTTCTCTTCCTGTTTCAAGTCCACCTCGCACATTGGCTAATAACTTATTTTCACGCTTTGCCCCTACTGTCTCCCATCGCCATGTTGCTAAGCACAACCTTCTGAACTGACTTCAGAAAATATGGGCATGAGGACATTGAAATTGTGATCCAAAAATGTTCCTTTTACCGTGTTGGCAGTGCCAAATTTAGGCATTTTCTACAGCATCACGATTTCATGGAGATCGTGGCTTCATTCAACGAGCTTCATCAATGTAGCTGTCAAAAATGAACTTATCTAGAACTATTGGGTCCATAACTGCAACAGTTTCTAGCAATGATACCGTCGGTAACGTCTTCATCTTGTTCAGATTCCTTGTGCTACTCCATCTATCTTCTCACCGACTATTGATATGTTGTAATGTTTTTAGGATTTTTCTTATTTTGAACTCTATTTCTTATTCATTAGCCAACCACTCCTCGACGTAACCTCCTCTAAACAATTATCATAATCATGTGCTCCGAAAATGTTTTCAACTACACATGTGTTTAACAAGATTTTGTTGCAGCCAAATCTGTTTTACTCTATCGTCAATTCAAAAAATCAATAAATTAGTTGCTAGCCTCCATGTTCCACGAAATTCTCTTCCTCTCCCTCTTTTCACTTGCCCCCACCCCCACTTACATGTCTTCCACTCCTCCCCGCCTTTATGGACAACCAAAACCACATGAACGAGAGCTATCTCCAACGAAGAGGATCAAATAATGATAGTCGCTGCTCAAGTGCGTGAATTAGATCAACTCCAACAACAAACAATTATCCATTATAGATGAGCACGACGAGAGAGAGGAGAGAGGGCCGTTGTAGGAATCCAACTAGATATTTTCCATGTACCTTATTGCACACCGGTTGACTGTGTATCATCCCTTTTGCATCATCATTGCGAACTTTCAAGTATTTTAGCATTACCTTTGAGTATTTAAATACTTATTTGATGTCAAAATACAGACTTCATGTTACAACCAGAGCAGGGGAGACTTCAGCTTTCTCTGAACGAATATACATGGTATGAAGATCTTCGTTTTACGGTCGCTGGTCCCTCTTCATAATTCTCTTTCATTGCAGATTCGAGCTTAATTCACAATACCTTCCATCATATGGAACATGGTCCACTGCCACCACGATGGCTATACAGGTTCGAGCGTAATTTACTTTTGATGAAATTTTCTCTTGCATTGTGCTGGAACCAATAAATTGGGCGGGCTTATTTTTTTCCCATCAAATACCCAGAGTTATAACCACCCGTAAACGCCTACTTTCCGTTTTTAGTCTCTGATTAACACCACCGATTCCTGTCCTGCCACACCCACACAATATGTTTTTTTCTTCTCTTCTTCACGTCAAGACAACCATTCTGATCGATCTATGCTAGAGCTTGCCTCCATATATAAATAACATACTGACACGATTCTTTTAACATGGCCATATCAACCTACACTCTAAAATCAACAATATTTTATACCTTTGTATTGGGTAATGTGGGTCTTCTAAAGTTTAAATCAACCACATCTGAGTGTACATCCCATGACACATTTTTTGGTAGCTACAATCCGGTTAATTATCTTCCTAAGAGTTACTCAAGGTTTATGTATCTTTTTGTCTCATTGATATTGTATCCTATTGGATGATTGTTGTAGCATATAACGAGGTATATTAATTATGGAAATGCTTTTACTGCTAGGATATAATCAGGTAGATTAGTAATTAATGATAATGATTATACTTTTTTGGCAAGGAAGGTCAACATGTAATCGTTTAGTATATATGCTATTACGTAGTAAGGGGCGACCTAGACACTTAAGTTATATGCAGAGTAAGTGGTCGAATCCGCTAATTGACAAGCTCATTTTGCTTTTTCTTTTCTTCAGATTTGAGAGATAGCTAGCACATGTGCAGTTAATTTTTACTCCACATCACTTGAGAGAGTATTGAAACTTCAAAGACAATGAAAACAAAAGAAGAATAACAATGCATTTTGCAAGTATTATATATTATAGATGTAAAGATACTTAATTTATATATATCGTGAATAAATATGTCACGTGCAATGCACATGTGTCTTTACTATTTTAAATTCTTTTTATATTCGTTTCTTTTGGATGAGTTCAGAATAAACAACTTCATGAAGAGACCTTATATCTTCATTTCTTGAGTGTTGTAATAGTCGTATTTGTCAGTGATGTCTGTGGTGTCTAATATTGAAGTTGGTTCACTAATGTGATAATAGGTTCCAACCTAAATTTTTAATTTATTGTATAAAGAAATATCTTATGAAGAAAATGGAACACTAACATTGGAACTAATTTTGTCAACATTGTTTTATATTAGTTTTAAACAAAATCTATTTAACTACATCATTAAAAAAATAACTATTTGGAAGACATTGAATATTTGTTAAAACATTATTTACAAATGAAAATTCATTTCACCTCTCATAGTGATTGTGTTAGTATAAACAATTGAGCTACAACGTGTAGAATATATATATATATATATATATATATATATATATATATATATATTCAAAGTTTAAGTCATGTTGTCATTTCCATATTCTAAATAAAATGACTACATGCCAATATAATCTTACAACATTTAAAAGAAAGTAATAAAATTTTGTAATTGCATATCTATTTCTTACTTATGCTATTTTTTATGCATTGTTTGATCTTTTAGTGAAACAATAATTACTTCAAAATATATTAAGTATCCACCTTTAATATTAATTCTTTATAGTTGTATACTCCATATAATAGGTCATGTATTGGTTTCACCTATTTTATAAGAATGCATATTTTTATTTTTTTTCAGATTAGCATAGATTTTACAACATTTTTGGTGAAACATCAAAACCTTGAATCTTCAGTACAAATAAGCAACCTCATGAGGAAACATTCAAACCTTATGTCGTCACTTCTTGATAATTTAGTTGTCATAGTCGTCATCCATGATTGTGGTGTCTAATTGGTTCAAGAATGTGATGATAGGTTTCTGCCTTGATTTTCAATTTGTTATATAAAGAAGTTTTTCTTGAAGAAAAGGAAACACTATGACGTTCTAGCTAACTTTATCAACATTGTTCTATTCTAATTATTAGACAGATTTTATATAACAAAATCTATTTAAAATAACTATTTAAAAGATATTTAATATTTGTTAAGATATCATTAAGTATGAAAACCCAATTTTCCTCTCATAGTAATTGAGTTTGTATAAGCAATTGAATTGCAACATGTGGAATATATATTTAAAGTTTATTTATTTTGTCATTTTTATATTACCATTAGAATGAAAATGGCGAACTAACCTTATAGTACATGAAGAGAGTAATAAAATTTTTGATTGTGTAACTATTTCTTACTTTGACTAATTTTAAATTCATTATTTGCTTTTCCAATAAAACAATAGTTACTTTAAAATATATTAAACATTGACATTTAGTATAAATTATTTATAGTTGTATCATTAACTAATTGAAGTCTACCATGTATAATAAGTCACGTGCATGTGCACGTGTGTGTTTTCTAGTGTATATATATATATATATATATATATATATATATATATATATATATATATATATATATATATATATATATATATATATATATATATATATATAGAGAGAGAGAGAGAGAGAGAGGCAGACTAGAATACACTTGAATGTATTTAAAGCAGAATATATTCAAGTAGTTTTTCATGATGGAATATTTTTTTAAAAAATCTAATCCGTTGATCTTCTTAAACATCTTGTGAATAGCTCATATATAAAATTTGATCCCATTTTTACATTTATAAGTCAGGTTATGAAAACTACAAAAATAATACATTTCAAATTAGTTACCTGTCAATTTTGTTGTCCTCGGATGAGTGACTTATACTCATCCAAATGAGCTTAAAATGTGTATGTAACCTAATTATAGAATGACAATAAAGATCAATGTTTACATTTTACAAAAAAAAATAGTGTTGATATGCAAACACAACTTGAGTAGAGTGTGCAATCTGTACACTCGAGTGTATTCTAGCCTGACTCTCTCTCTCTATCTCTCTCTCTCTCTCTATATATATATATATATCCTCTCATCATGTCCAATAAATATGAGATGAATGGATATCCTCTTGTCATGTCCAATACATACGACATTCTTGGATTTCCTCTCATCATGTCCAATACATACGAGATAATTGGACATCCTCTCATCACGTCCAATGCATATGAGATAATGGGATAAGTACATAGCATTGCATTAAAGACAGATCCAATTGTGAATGGATATGATATCTATCCATGTGTTCTCGTTCTTCACAAGAACTGGGACACTTGGCTCTTGAGAGACTAACTCCATGGGAAATGGACAAATTTTCTCTCATTGAGATCTTGCATGTTGAACTCTTTCAACATTTTGCCAATGTATGTGTTCTTTCTTAGGTTAAGAAACTTTCAAGATCTATCTCTATAGATCTCAATCCCTATCACATAGCATGTCTTGCTTAAACCCTTCATAAAGAATGTGTTTCCAACCAGGTTTTAGAATTTACAAGATAAGGACGTTATTCCCCATCGCCATGTGGAATATAAATATGCTCCCCCTAAATCTTTTGTAATCACAAATTTCATCTTCGTTTTGACTCAAGTCAAACCCTTTGATTGTCTTGTCAAATAGAAGATTCCAACTCTGATATGCTTGCTTCAATCCACATATTGACCTTTGTAGCTTATAGACTTTATTTGTATTATTGGATTTATAAAACATTTATATTGTATCACATACACATCTTATAATTATTCCAGTTAAGGAATGTGATTTTAACATCCATATGTGAAATCTCACTATCCATAACAAGCTGCAACAACAAGCATGATCCCGATGGATTTAACTATGGTAACTGGTGAAAGATTTCATCATGTTCAACACTTTGAAATTTCTTAAAAATCTTTGCAACCAAACTACCCTTCCATTTTGGTATCCTTTCAAAGACCCAAATGCACCCTATGGGTTTTATCCCTTCAAGTGGATCCAACAAGGTCATACCTTGTTGTTTTACATGAAATCCATCTTGGATCTACTGGCCTCAAGACATTTCTCATATTTTGGTTCCTCAATAGCTTCTAGGAAGGTAGTTGACTCATCATGCATGATCAATCCACCACCTTTTGAGGATGCCATAATCTTTCAACCTCAAGGTGTGTCCTACTTAATCAGTGAGATATGTGTGTTACATAAGGAGCTTGAGATTCCACCACATCTTATGATTATGTATGTTCCTACTGTACCTCTTTAGGTTCAATCCTTTCTTATTTGTCTTGAACATTGAGTTATGCTTTTACTCGCACTGATTTCTTTGGAACTAAGTTCCTCTTCAGGAATACAGTTATCCGAATTAGTAAACAAATTTGTTGTTGGATTGGGATAAGAGTAGTATTTTAACAAAATAACATTTATGTGATTTCTAGACAAAGCTTCTCAAGAAACGATTTTCTTTCATAAGCTTTAAATCCTAATCACTATATAAGACATATTGAGACACTTCCCAAACCATGGTGTCTTTTGAACCATTTAAGACGATACATGATTTTAGTGTAAAACATGTACCCAAAAGAAATTGGAAGATCAACTAGATCTATAGATAATTGCACCGTGACTTAACAACGTGTGATACCTTCTTTCTAACACCTCATTATGTTGTAGGTGTAGTTCATTGTGATACACTATCACGATCACTCTAGTAGGTCCTCAAACTCTTGATTTATAAATATTTCAGCATCGATCACATCAAAGTATCTTAATACTTTTACCAAGTTGGTTACGTACTTCATTTACAATCTCCTTGAACACTTGAAGAGATTTCATTGCATACAAATTACCATATTTACTGATGGAATCAGTAAATATATGAGGTACTTGTAACTACCTTTAGCATTTATTCCAAAATGTCTATATACATAAGTATGTATGAGCCCTAATACAATAGTCATTCTCCCACTACATCTAGTGAAGATGGTTTTGTCATATTGTAAAACAAATAAGATATGCATGTCTCTATTGGTTCAATAACCAAAAGAGTATAGATAACAGTCATATGGATGCATTTCTCATTTATGCTCTATGATGATAATGTTATAGGTATTCATTGTTTGAGTTATCTGGTCATTCAGTATATGTGTCATATACATTTGTCTCTACAACTATCAAGTATAGATTGTGAGACATAAGGCATTGCCATGAAACATCAATTTATTCTTGTCCATACAAGATACATGATGCTTTCATTAATGACAAGTGCACAATAGCAATTCAATAATTCTATTGTATGCCTATGAATTATAGATTCCAACTATAGTGGTAGAAACTCTTGCTCCTTACTGTTCTAGCTTATTTCTTATTGGGTCCTAAAGTAGAGATCTTTATCTCTTTCTTCTTCCTTTGTTCCTTTAAGTGAAAGGAAAAATTCCTTTGCACTTACCCTTCTCCATAACTTGAGTGCAAAAGACTTGGACTTCAGCTTAGCCTTAGAACTTTTCTTGGCCTTGCCTTTGCTCTTGGACTCACTTTTGTTGATTTCCATGACATATTTGTCCTCCTTCATTCTAACTTTGGCACCAACATGCCAAGTAGTTCTAAAAATGGTTTAGCCAAGATACGAAAGTATATCACTTGATAAATTTGTTGTATGATTCATAAAATGATTTGTAGATTCATATTTGTGGTCAACTCTTCACCTTTAAGAAATACCTGTCACTACACATGCCTAATCCTATTGAGCACATGGGGCTCTAGTGAATCTCCCTCTGCCAATTTGCACTCATATAATTCCTTGGAGACATTATACCTTTCTTACTTTACATGATTCTTAAGATGTGTTACCATCTCGAAAATGTCCATGTTTTATGTTGTTCGTACAACTCATAGTTCATACAACATAGCATAACGCACACAATGTCTATGGCATCAATGGTGTGCTTCCAGTAAGCATCTATTTTAGCTTTAGGTGTATTTGGAGTGGGTTTCTCTGGATCGGGTCTTTCAAGGACATTGAGCTTTCGCTCATGAACACTTCTCAAAGTCCTTAACCAGTTGTGGAACTTTATCCCATTTTGTCCTTTCTCAAGGACTGATTGCGATGTTAATGTGTTTTTGTTTGACACTAGATTCTATAAATAAATATTACAATTTTCAAAACATTTTTTAATTGTTTGATTTGATAAGTTAATGATATTAATTATACCTTTAATTAATTATTTTTTTCAAATTGATAACCCTCATGTATCAACTCGGAAGATTATAGCATACAATCTTCTAGTGAGCCAAGATCCAAAAAAATGAATTATTATCTGGCCAACGCCAGCATCCATGACCAATTATTAAGATAGGCAACATTTGGCGATTACAACGTATGCAATTTTCGGATAGATGGTATGCGCAACCCCTTTCCATAGTCCATCTACATGTGCCTAGTGCTTAATCTCATTAAGCGTATTTATTTAAGCTTGATCCAAGATAATGATGCATCCCTTTTTGAAGGCCCACATTACTACCATCACACTTTCATGAGATAGATAGTGCACCACCCTTGGGATGCCCACGCTTAGTCGATTAAGATTTTTATGTGTGTGGTTAATGAAAGCATCTAAGACTTATTGTTATATTGAGAGACTTTATTCATACACACACACACACACACACACACACACACACACATATATATATATATATATATATATATATATATATATATATATATATATATATATATATATATATATATATATATATATATATATATATATATATATCCAAACCACATACTTAGTACATATCATATACATACTATAACCACAAATGAGAATATGAAATAATTGAAATACACAAGTGATGGTTATGGCCATACTATTGTAATTCCTTAGAGCCGAAAGAAATTACTACCACCTAAGGTCCACATCATATGTAACATGATGTTGATGAAGATCTCTACTTGAACCAATATAGGATGATCGGTTCAACTCTTGAACCAGTCAGCTAGCCTCCTGGTTTATCGGTTGGTGTCTTGAAACGTTCGCCTGGTTCTTAGGTCCAAGCAGCGTCTAGACTGCTCCAGCCGATCAGTTGGACCACCAGTCGATCGGTTTGCCTCCTGTCGCCTAGCCTCCTCAATCCTCCAAACAGTCAGTTCGTCTCACGAGATGATCAGTTCATCTGGTGCAGAACATCTTCTCACGACGATGCATAAATTGAAACTATCTTATTTTTTATTATATTGTATAAGGAAAAACCTCAAGTTACATTCGATGTGAAATAGGAAGAAGAGCATTAATTTACATTTGTATAGGAGAGAGGCTCGGTACATAGAATGAGTAACAACAAGAATAAAAAAACCACAACCATGCACACAGATCTGGGGTTATTGTCCATAACTATGCTTCACATCTACCATCAAAACCAATTTTAAAGTGACATGTGTAAATGGCATATATATATGTATATATATATGTATTAGTTTTTGAAGTGTATGTGGTAATTAATTAGATATGCACATTAACCAGTTTAATATTTGCATTGTATGCAATAAAAAATATATTTGTTCATATCAATGTAAATATAGATATATTATAAATTGATGAGGCTTTAATACCACTGTAGAGAAATTGGGCCGACAGATAAGGCAGCGGAGACAAAAAAAATTATCGATTCCCCTAAATAGTAAGATCTTGACAACAACAATGTATATAGGAAGGAAAGATTGCAAGGTTATACCTATTCATGGAGCAAGTTAATGGCATTACCCTTGTAGTAGCATCGTGCCTCTTCTTCAGGAAGCAACACGTTCCTTCAGTAGCACCACTCAAACGGTATTTTCCACCGGCCTCCTGGTCTGGCCACCATGGACGGTGATTGACGAAGTTGTCCTAGCAGAAGAAGCCTCTCACCTCTAGAGAAGTGTATGCGGATTGTCGAGAACTCCACATTGCTCTACCAAAGCCAACGGGAAGGAGTTGTCCCCTTCTGTCGGCGTACTTGTCACTGACATACTCTCCCACAATTGTTCTCAGTTGTTCTCTCTCCCTCTCTATGCCTCCCTTCAATGAGTAGGACTTGCTCAGGCTCTCTATTGGTTACTAAAACCAGAGAGGAAAACAATTTTCAGAGCAACTGATTCTCAAGTGTGTGTGTTGGGAAGCCCCCAGTACCCCTCTATTTATATTAGAGGCTAGGGTCAGGGTTCCTAGTCTATTTAGGAGTAGAAGGGTCCATAATTATGAATTTTCTAGAACCTACAAATGGCGAACCGGTCGGTTCACACACTCAGTCAGTTGGTGTATGATCCGGTCAGTTCACTAAGTCATTCGGTCAATTTGTGTAGTTTGCTAATCTGAATCACATTGGTATTTGATGCCCAATTAATGTTGAACATGACATCAACATCAATCCTTGTTCCAACCGAATTGGCAACTAAACCATGCGCTCTAGAGGGTGAATCGGGCGTCTCACATAGTGAAATTCTCTTTTTACACTGTGAGACGCTCGTTTCACAAGTGAAATTGTCATTTCACTTGTCCAGTTCAGGTAAAGTTTAACCAATATTGATTCCATTTGACCTGACACTCTAACTAATCGGTTCAACACTTGAACCGGTCAATTCATAGTCTAGTCAGTCAATTTTGAACCTCAGTTGTTTAATTGAATACCTAAACATCTTTAGTAATCAATCTAAACATCATTCATGAAGAAACTCCTTTAATCCAAGTGTATCCTATTTGTATGACCCTATAGGTCCATAATTATATTGGCAGTGAATGTACATCACAAGCCAAGAGTGGTACCTGGTCACACATCATTCCTACCCAAGTAATTCAGAAAGTTGTAGAACAACTTCAACCTACAATCCACAGTCAGTGTTACCATGATTATATAGTTCCTTTGTCTCTAATATCTAGATTGAACTCAAGACATGGAATCATCATCCTCTCAACATTCAATCCATGTTCCTTATACTAGATCAGACTATATGAGATGCATGTGAGCTCACATATCACATATTGAGTCACACGAGCATGGCCATACATTTCTCAATCTTGCTTATCAAGAGGCCCTGGATATAAATCTCATGTAGGAGGGACAAATCCCATCTACATCACCCACACTCAATCCCCATGTGTCACAGTGCACCTGAGAACCACCTTTATGGCAACCCTTATTTAGGATCACAGTGGATCATGTCAAAGTACATGAACGACATGTGATGAATGTAGTGACTTCAGGTCTAAGAACCACAATCACCACTATCACTATGAAAATCTAATTCTGACTATCATTACATGGTCTCCATGTATCACTCTCATGGTGGGTTTGTCTATATTGTTCTCTAACATATACATATGTGCTTGACTTGATATCACATATCATGACTAATGAGACTTTGTTATCAGTCAACACACACTCTAGTATTATGCATTATTGTCGTCTATTTTGCTTCCACATTAATATCCTACTAGGTACATAACAAGATAGTATGTACTCTTACATCAGTATGATCTCATTGTTCAAGTCATGTACTTGAAGACATATGTCAGTGAGTAAAATCATTCTTTAGACATCTAGTATGCATGTGTCATCATCTCATGACTGAGACAAACATAATAGATGGAATTACCTTTATTATTATCAAATCAGGTATTTAATGCCTCATTCCGATCATCATGTGATTGGCTCTCTGGGCATACATACAAACATTTCTCCCCCTTTGTCATTTTAATAAAGGGAGGGGTAGAAGAGCTACATCTAGTCTTTTATAACACATACACAGTAGAGAAGCACCAAGCACCCAACCAGAGATAACTAAAAGCATTGACTCATAATCAAAATATGGATGTTCATACATAAAAACTCTTGAAATAACATAATAACAATTTTAGGGTACCATATATAAAGAGTAAAACTCAAATACAACGAGTTTAACAACAATCACTGATAGAAATAGTTGATAAAAGAAAATAGTAGCCTCAGACATGAATGCCCAATGAATAATACATGCTAAGTGTACAAAATGCAGAGACATGGGCATTCATAGACCTAAAACTAAACATCAAGGTCATCTAGGTCATCTCATTGTTAGGGTTGTAATCCTCATCACTAACTGGATTAGGGTGCTCAAACCTGTCAACATTAGTAGCAGTGTCATATCCATCATCGGGTCCATCATCATTGGAAGCAGCCTCCTCATCATCGATATCCTCATCATCTGACTCCTCATAGACATCTCCCCGTCTTTAGTAGGTCCAAACAAGCGAGTAGCTGACCACTTATGGTGTTTCTCTTCCTAGAACATACCAAATGCAAACAATGCATTGGCTTGCTCAAAGTTGGGTGTAGACACCCAGTCAAAACCAATAAGCACGACAAAAGCAGGGCCTGGTGGAATAGCAAGTAGCTGAGTGGAACTCGGTTGAGGATAGGAAGAATCAACGGAAGGTCCAGCACTAGGTGTAGGATGGGTAACAGAAGGTGCGTACTGGTTGACTGGGTAAAACTAATCATATGCGTAGGTGGTGTAGTTGGGAGCTAAAAGCAAGGGATGATAGGTCATATGGGGGTTAGGGTAGGAGAGGTTCTATTTCTCATGATGTGGATAATGTCTTTATGAATAAGCTCCTGAACCTGCATGTTATATGCATTTTGGTGCATCATGTAACCCATAAGGGTCTCATTTGACACCGACAAATGATCTCATGCAGGTCTAGGAGGAGGTGGAGGCTGGGTGTAGGAGGATGAAGCTCTAAAGGTGAATAAACTAGAGGCATGAGAAGCTTTCTTAATTATAGTATCACTAATGCACACTCCTCAGTAGTTTGGTGGGTAGTTTAGATCATGAAAGAGTGATTTTTTAGTGAGAGTATGGAAAAGGCCACATATGAGGTTTGGATAGGGGGTTGGCAGTCCTAGGTGTTCTTTTCAGAATCAAAGTAGGTCATATGGTGAAGGATATACCTTGACCACTTGATTCAAATCCCCTTAAGGACACAGTAAATCATCACCACGTTTTGAGCTATGTCCATCTGGTTGCAATTTGGATGGATATTGCAATTAACAATCAAAGCAACAATTGGGGATTGTAAATCCTGAGAGGAAGAGGGTAGATATACTTATTCCTAAAGGGTATGTATAGCTTCTTAAAGGCTTTAAGGATGTCAAAAAGAGAGATCTCAGAGTTAAAGCTCTGGTAGAACTCTTTAGGGTAGAGCAAGTCACAGGTGTGAAGGATAGGAAGACAACCAAATTTTGGCCAAGAGGGGAGTGGCTTCAATAAGGTATGAATTGAGATCATACTTGGAGATGGTGAGTCAAGTTCTGGAAAACATGGTAGAGAGAACAAATTTTGTGGATGGTTGAGGAACAAGAGAAGTTTAGTTCCAAGTCAAGCTTGCATATAATTCATGAATTGTCTTTTTGCTAGCATTTGAATTGAAAAAGAGAAAATGCTCTACACACAAACCACCTAGAGATTGGTTCATGAATAGATCACAAACTTGGTTAAAAACACATCCTTGGACTCCAAAAGAAGCCAAAAGGGAAGGGGAGTGTGGAGTAAGAGTTCCTTGTACCTATTCACAACTTGTTGATGGATGAATGTGTTGGGAAATATGGCAAAAGATAGGAAGCGAAAATGAAAAAGTTTTATCTATCATATTCCCCTATAATAGACAATCGTGTCAACAACTATGTAATGGGAAGGATGGTTTATGAGGTCATACCTGGTCCTAGAGCAAGTCTAGCAACAATTCCCTCATTACAGTATGTGTCTTTCTTCAAGTCACAATCGGACGGCGTCAGCAACAACTCCTGATTAATCACCACGGACAACAACTTGATCTTGTCCTCCTAGCGGGAAAGACTTCTCACCTCTTGGTAGTCTACAAGGACCACCAGGAACTCCTACTATTCTTATAGGACTGACAAGAACGAGTTGTCCCCTCTTGTTGGTGTACTAGCACCAACTTGCTCTCCCACAATTTTTCTCCCTTGCTATCCCTCCCTTTATTGGGTAGGACTTGCTTGGGTTCTCTCGGTTACCACAACCAGAGAAGACAAACAATTTTCAAAGGCAATTGAGTTATGTTTGAGAAGCCCCCAGTACCCCTCTATTTATATGAGGGTTAGGGTCAGGGTTTCCAGCCTGAATGGGAGCAGAAGGGACCAGAATTCCATGAATTTGGCAACATGTGAGCGGCAAAACGGTCAATTCATAAGTGAACTGATTGGTTGGCATGTGATCCGATCAGTTCAACCCTTGATCCGGTCATTTCATCTTGTTTTCCTATCACAATTGTATTAACAATTAATATTCAATTTAATGCACAACATGACGTCAGCACAAATCCTTGAATCAATCAAATTGATCCACCAACCTCTTGGTTCACAACTAGAGTCGATCAATTAATGGTTCTGAGCCGATCGATTCACTTCCTGAACTGGCCAGTTCATAGTCCATAATTGTCAAAGTTGGTTCAATTGACCTAACATACTAAAATGGCCGGTTCAACCCTTCAACTGTTGAGTTCACAGTTCAGTCAGTCAATATTCAACCAATGTTGTTTAAATTGAATACCTAACTCTTTAGTAACCAAGTTTAAACCATGTTCATAAATGAACTTCTATTCCAAGCGTATCCTATGTGTATGACCCTATAAAAAGGTTTCAAGTTACGTTGGTAGTGAATATCCATAACTAACGTATGACATCACAAGCAATCAGATGAATCTAGAAGCACATCATTTCTACCCAAGTAATCCTGACAGTTGGAGAACAACTTCAACCTACAATTTGTGATTGGTTTTATAGTGATTGTCTAATTCCTTTGTCACTGACATCCGGATCGAACTCGAGGCATGGAATTGTCATCCTCTCAATGTTCAATCCATGTTCCTTGAAATAGAGCAGACTGTTTGAGATATATGTGACCTCAATATCATATATTGATTCACATGTGCATGTGTATGCTTTTCTCAATAGCGCTTATCAAGTAGCATGGATATCAAACTCCTATAGGAGGGAAAAATCCTATCTACATCACTCATAGTCATCCCCATGTGTCACAATGTACTCGAGAACCACCTTTATGGTAACCCTTATTCAAGGTCACAGTGGTTGATGTTAAAGTATATTGAACAACATGTGATGAGTATAGTGATTTCCGGTCTAAGAACCACAATCATGATCTTCACTATGAGAGATGATTATGACCACCAATTATGGTTTCCATGTGTCACTGTCAAGGTGGGTATGTCTGATACACTATTCTCCAACAAGTATCTATGTGTTTGGTTTGATATCACATGTCATGACTGATGAGACTCTAGCATCAACCAACACACTCTTTAGTCTTTTGTGTCATTGTTTTCTATCAGCCTTCCACAACAACATCTGACTAGGGACATAACAAGAATGTACATGCTCTTAGAATCCATATGATCTCATTGTTTAGGTCATCAACACAAAGACATACGTCCTTGAGTAATATCATTCTTTAGACATCTATTGTGTTTGATCATTATCTCATAATTGATTGAAATCGAATAAATTGGAATATTACCTTTACTATTTATCAAATCATTTATAAGATATTTCATCAAAATCATCATATGATTAGCTCTCTGGGCATACATACCAACAGACTCCTACTTGCACTTAGAGCCAATCACCCACGAATCTCATTCTCAGTGATCTAAACATGTCCATCATGTTTCTGTTGCGCAAGTGATAATCTAGCGGGTTAGAATTATTTGCCTTTAGTATGTGTATTGCATGTTTCACATATCTTCATTGTATGACATCTTGTATAAGATGGAACTACCATAGTATGCTATCTGAAATTCCTTGCATAACTAGTATCTCCATTGTTGTCATAGTATTTAAACTGTGCCATCAATGGTTGGAACAACTCATAAGTTCACCTATATGAATTTCTAGATCCATACAGTTGCCACTCTTGTGTTTGTAACACCAGGATACTCAGCTTCTATTGTAGAATTTAAATAATGGTATGTAGTTTGGAACTTTTCCAACTTACAACTCTTCTTTTAAGATCAAACATTTTTTTTACATTGTGGTCATTCTTTGTCATTTTAGAAGCTTGCATTGGTGTAACCCTTTACACCCAACTCTTCCTTATTTCCGTAATCTAGCAACTGATCCTTAGTGCTTCTCAAGTACTAATGGATGTTCTTTATGGCATTCCAATGACCTTCATTGGAAGCTGACTAATATCATCTTGTTATGTCCCATACATACAAGATTATGGGATGAGTACATTATATAGCATACATGATAGATTCAATTGCTAGTGCATATGGCATGTTACTATTATTTTTCCCATTCGTCACAAGAATTGGAATACATGGTTCTTGAGAGACTAATCCCATATATCATGGATAGATTCTCTCTCATTGAATCCTTCATGTTGAACCCTTTCAACATCTTGCTAATATATGGTCTCATACTTAGGTTCTTGAAACTTCTAGAACTATCTCTGTAGATCTCAATTCCCATCACATAGGATGTTTCACCTAATCCTTCTTAAAAAGGTGATTACCATGTCAGGTTTCAATATTTGTAGTATTGATATGTTTTCCCCATCAATATGTAGAATGTGAATATGCTCCCACTAAATCTTTTGTGATCACATATTTCATCTTTTATCTTGACTCAAGTCAAACTCTTTGACTATCTTGTTAAATCAAAGATTCCAACTCTGAGATGCTTATTTCAACCTCTATATTGATCATTGTATCTTATAGTCTTTATTTGCATTAATGAAGTTATAAACCTTCATGTTGTGTGACGTACACATCCTCTCAAATATTCCTATTATGGAATGTGGTTTTAATCTCCATATGATAAATCTCATAGTCTTATAAGCTACAATATCAATCAGGACAATTGGTGAAAGGATTTAATCATGTTCAACACTTTGAACTGGTTTGAAAGCCTTTATGACCAGTCTGTCACTTTAGGTTATCCATGTCGGTCTTCCTCTTGAAAACCCAACTACACCGTATGGGTTTTACCCCTGTAGATGGTACCATTAAGGTCATATCTTGTTGTTGTACATGGATTCCATTCTAGATATAATGGCCTCAAGCCATTTCACAGACTTTGTTCCCTAAAATAGATTCTAGATAGGTTGTTGTCTCATCATCTTATGACCAACTCACCACCTTCCTGAGTTATAATATATCATAATCCTTTATGCTCAACATGTGTTCTAATAGAAATATGAGTTCTGTGTTATAGAAGGAACTTGAGGTTCCACAAAATTTTTCATTCCCCTAGTTCCCATTGTACCACCTTAGGTTCAATGTTTTCTTGTTGATCTTGAACCTTTTGAGTTCTACTTTATTCGCACTGATTCCTTTAGAATTCAACTATCCTAGTAACAAACACTTTTGTTGTCGAATTGAGATAAGCAGTGTTTCAAGAAACTAACATTTATGTGATTAAAGATTTTCAAGAAACTATTTTCTTGTATAAGTTTAAACCTTAAGACATATCAGTACATTTCCCATACCACATCTCATATGGTATCTTGTAAACCATTTAGATGGTACATTGTTTTAGTGTAAAGCTTGTATCTGAAAGGAAGTTATAAGAAAAGGTAGATTCATTGATAATAACACCATAACTCATTAGGTTGTGATTCTTTCTTTCTGATTTATCACTATGTTTTAGATAGAGTTTATTGTAATATACTATCATTATCTTTCTAGAAGGTCCTTAATTCTTGATGTAAAGTATATTTCAACATTGATCATGTCAAAGTGTCTTAATACTTTTATCAAAGTTACTTATGTACTTCACTCATGATCTTCTTGAACACTTCAAGAGATTCATGTTTGTATTTCACTAAATACAAATCACCATATCTAATGAGATTATCAGTTAATATAATGAGGTACAAAAATGACATGTAGCATTTATTCTAAAGGTCTGTGTACAACATTATGTACAAGTCCTAATAGAATGCTTATTCTTCCCCTACATCTAGTGAGAGGTGTTTTGTCATGTTCTGCATAAAAAAGACTTACATGTCTCTTATTGGTTCAATAACCAAAAGAGTCTACATGAACATCATTATGTATTCTAGATTTGCATTTATTATCTATGTGCTCTAGATGACTATGCTATAGGTATTCCTCATTTGAGATATCAAGTTTTAATCATTTTGGTATTTACATTATAAACATTTATCTTTGGATCCTTCAAACAAAGATCATAAGATATTTTGGGGCATTGTCATACAAGATCACGCCTTTGAAATAGAACATTAAATACTCTTTATTCATAATCATCCTTGTCCATACAAGATGTTGAAAGTAAAATGTTTCAATTATTGGCATAAATGAAATAGTAGTTAATTTAACACTATTACATGTCCTATGGGATAAGGTAAATTCTAAATTTAGACTGAAGTTGTAGCAGCTCTTGCTCCGCACACTCCATCCTTGCCCTTTTGTAAAGGCTTACTTCTTATCAAATCTTGCATATTCAAACATATGTCAGATATACATCTGGTATCATATACCCAAGATGAAGAAAATAATTAGATTTATCTTATAAGGTATATACCTAAAGTGGAGATATCTATCCCTTCCTTCTTCTTGTTTAGTTCCTCGAGGTAGAGAGGACAATTCGTCTTCCAATGTTCAGGTTGGTGATAGTGGTGACAATTTCCTCCCTTATTCACTCCTCCCTTTGCTTTGGATGTTGAAGACTTGGGCATTTGGCCAGCTTTAGAACACTTCTTAGCTTTGTCTTTGCCTTTAGACTTACCCTTTAGTTTGTTGATCATCATCACAGACTTGGGTTTGTCTTTATTCATTTGTGCCTCAGCTGTTCTCAACATGCCAACTAACTCTGTCAACGGCTTGTCAAAGTCATTCATGTTGTAGTTCATGACAAACTAACTGTTTGAATCTAGAAGAGATTGTAGAATCACATCAATGGCCAACTCTTGAACCAATGTGAATCTCAAAAAAGAAAGGTTCTCCACATACCTGATGAGCTTGAGCACATGAGGACCTACTGGATCTCCTTTTGCCATGTTACATTTGAACAGTACCTTAGAACCATCATACCTCTCCTGTCTTGCCTAATCTTGGAACATTCTCTTAAGATGTGTGACCATCTCAATAACATCCATGTTCTCATGTTGTCATTACAACTCATAGTTCATGGAGCACAATATTAGGTATTTGACATCAATGACATCTTCATTGTGCTTCTTGTAAGCATCCATGTTATCCTTAGGTGCATTGGGAAGAGGTTCAAATGGATCTAGAGTCTCCAAGACATAGATTTTGCACTCCTGTGAGAGAAAAATTCTCAATGTACTGGACCAGTCGTGGAATTATTCCCATTTAAGTAGTCCTTCTCAAGGACTGATCGCAGAGAAAAATTGTTGTTTGTTACCAATTTGATTCTATAAGAGAAATCTGCAATTTTGTCAAGACCATTTTGATTTGATTTTATTTTATTTGTATAAGATTTGACGATCTATAATTAGGCCTTAAAAACTATCTTTCTCATTATTTTTCCCAAATTGATAAACCCTCAATTATCAATTCGGAAGATTGCAGCTCACAAACTTCTAATGATCCAAGATCCAAGACAATTGAGTTACTACCCAACCAACACCAGTGTCCATAATCAATAATTAAGGTAGGCAATGTTTGTCAATTGCATCTTATGCAATTCTTGGATAGATGGTATACGCAACTCCTTGTCATAGTGATATGCATGCTTCTAGGTGCTTAATCTCATTAAGGACACCCAGTTAAGTCTAACCCAAAGGCCAACATGATAGAATTACACCCTGCTTTGTAGACCAACATAACTACCATCACACTTCCATGAGATGGATAGCACACATGTTGGTATGTATGACTAGAGAGCCAATAATATGATGATTGGAATGCGGCATTGGATACGTGATTTGATAATCATATAGGTAATTTTATCTATTATGTTTGTCTCAGCATGAGATGGTGACACAGACATAGTATATGTGATGTTACTCGATGACATATTTTTTCAGGTTGAAGACCTGGATGATGAGATCATATGTATGATAAGAGTACATACATTCTTGAAATGTCCCTAGTCGAATATTATTGTGGAAGAAAAAATAGACAATAGTAATACATAAGACTAGATTGTGTGTCAACTGATGACAAAATCTCATTATTCGTGATATGTGATATCAAATCAAGCACATAGGTACATGTTAGAGAATAAAGTATCGGACAGACCCACCATGATAGTGATAGATGGAGACCATGGAATGGTAGTCAGAATCATCTCTCATAATGATAGTGGTGACTCTGGTTGTTAGACCTAAAGTCACTACATTCATTGCATATCGTTCATGTACTTTGACATCATCCAACGTGATCTTGAATAAGGGTTGCCATAACGATGATGCTTGGGTGCACTGTGACACATGGGGATAGAGTCTGAGTGATGTAGATGGGATTTGTCCTCCTATAGGAGATTGATATCCAGGGCCTCTTGATAAGTGAGATTGAGAAATGTACGGTCGTACTCTTGTGACTCGGTATATGATATGTGATCTCATGAGCATCTCAGACAGACTACTCTAGTTTAAGGAACATGGATTGAACATTGAGAGGATGACGATTACATGCCTAGAGTTCAATCTAGTTATCAGAGGCAAAGGAACTATACGATCATGGTAACACTAATCACAGATTGTAAGTTGAAGTTGTTCTCCAACTTTCCGAACTACTTGGGTAGCAATGATGTGTTGCTAGATGCCACTCTTTGCTTGTGATGTTGTAAGTTAGTTATGATCATTCATTGCCAACATAATTCTGGACCTATAGGGTCACACACATAGGTTATACTTGGATTAAAGGAGTATATTAATGAATGGTGTTTAGATTGATTACTCAAGGTGTTTAGGTATTCAATTAAACAACTGAGGTTCAAAATTGACTGACTGGACTCTGAACTGATCGGTTCACACTACCAATTGACAGGTTGGGTAGTGAACTGATCGGTTGGAGTGTCTGGTCAATTGGAATCAACATTGGCTGGTCAATGGTTGAACCAGGGAGTGAGACGACCGGTTCACATAGTGAACTTTCAACCGAACGGCTCATGGGATGAACCGCCCGGTTCAGTTGCCAATTCGATTGGTACAAGGATTTGTGATGACATCATGTTTAGCATGAATCGTGCATGGATTACCAATTTAATTCTAAATAGGAAACTAAATGAATCGACCGGCTTGCTCACCAACAGACTGGTTGGGTGTGAGAATCGATCGGCTCGTTGTGCACAGGTTCTAGGAAATTTGTGAATTTGACCCTTTCGACTCCCGCACAGACTGGGGATCCTGACCCTAGCCTCCCATATAAATAGAAGGGTATTGGGGGATTCTCATAATATAATAGTTGATCTGACAATTGTTGTGCTCTCTGGTTGTCGTAACCAATATAGATCCTGAGCAAGTCATACCTGATAAAGGGAGGGATAGCAAGGGAAAGACAATTGTGGGAGAGTGTATCAATTCAAGCAGGTTGATGTTCAAAAGGGACAACTCCTTCCTGTTGGATCTGGTAATGCAACATGGAGTTCTCGGTGGTTTGAGTGGACTATTCTAGAGGTTGGAGGTCATTATCTGTCTCTAGGAGGACACCGTCCACCGCTATTTGTGGTGCTGCACCAGGAGGCTGGTGGAGACGATTGTTCAAGTGTTGTTGAAGGGGAGTGTTGCTTCCTGAAGAAGAAGCATATTGTTGCAAGGGTAATGTCATTGGACTTACTCTAGGACCATGTATAACCTTGCAAACCTTCCTTCCTAGATACATTGTTGTTGACCCGATCTTGTTTTTCAAGGGAATCAGGCTTTAAATCTTTGTTTTTGCTGCCTTATTTGCCGCCTCGATTTCCTTATAGTGGTATCAGAGCCACATCAATTTACTATGTATCTGGGATTTAACCCGATATGATTGGATTTATTTTATTGCGTACAATGTGAATATAAAACTTGTTAATGTGCATATCTAATTAATTACCACATACGCTCCAAAAACTAATATATATATATATATGATATATATATATATATGCAATTTACACATGTCACCCTAAAAGTTGGTTTTGATGGTGGATGTGAAGCATGGTTATGGCCAATAACCCTAGATCTGTGTGTGTATGGTTGTAGTTATTTATTCTTGTTGTTACTGAGTCTGTGTACAGAGCCTCTCTCTTCCTTCCAAATGTAAATTAATGCTCTTCTTCCTATTTTCCCTCGAATGTAACTCGAGGTTTTCCCTTATGCAATGTAATAAGAAAAGGGATAGTTTAATTTATGTTTCTCTATGAGAGGTTGTTCTATACTAGACAAACCGACTAGCTCTTGAGACGAATCAATCGAATGGAGGACCGAGGAGGCCAGATGATTGGAGGATGAACCGATCGACTAGTGGCCAAACCGATCGGTTGGAGGAGTCTAGTCATCGCTTGAACCTGAAGACTAGACAATCGTTTCAAGCGCCTAACCGAGCAACCAGGAGGTGAGCTAATCGGTTCAAGAGTTGAACCGATCAACCTATATTGGTTCGAGCACAGATCTTCATCAACATGTTTCATATGATTTGGACCCTAAGTGGTAGTAATTCCTTGTGGTTACAAGGAATTACAATAGTATGGCCATAGCCATCGTTTGTGTATTTTAATAATTGCATGTTCTCATTTGTGATTATATCATGTATATGATATGTACTATAAGTATGTGGTGATTGGATATGTGTATTTATATATAAATCCCCTCAATATAAATATTAACTCTTAAATGCTTTCCATAAGCAACATACATGAAAAGCTTGATCAACCAAGTATAGTTTACGCCCTAGTATGGTGCACTATCCATCTCGTGGAAGTGTGATGGTAGTAATGTGGATCTTCTCAAGCGGGGTGTATTATTATCATGTTGTCTTTTGGGTTAGGCTTAACTAGGTGACCTTAATTGTAAAGAAGGCTAAACACCCCTTTACTAATAATGGTAAACAAAAGACCAATGAATAGTAGCAAAATAAAATATGACTATATTCAATTACACAAGTGTTGTACATCTTATTCACCCATGAGGGTATACAACACAAAAGGATATAAGATAGAGGGAAACTAAACTATAGCAAATTTGTCTCTAAGAAACAACTTCATGAGTTAGGTCCATGATGGAATCCATGTATGTCTCATCCTAAAGCTAGGTTGGATGTCCATGCTCCTACTGCACACTCTGATCCTAGACTTGGATGGTTGGGGTCATCCAGTAAGAGGAGAAACAAAGTATGTGTCAAATGTGGAACAAGGACAAGGTATAATTAACAAAAGTAAATAAGGGGTAATGATTTAACTATGCTAAAAAGAGTCAAGAGTATGAGACATTTAACAAATAAGAATTTTGCCAAGTCAAAAAATAATAAAGTTGCATGCATGAATATTAATATGACTAAAATACCTAAAGCAAGGCTAAGGCACCTACCTAACCTCAACCAATAGGTGAGGGAGAGTAACACATTCCCAAACACCTAAAATATATATAAAAGTGGGGAGAGTAAACACATTGCCCTGGGTAAAATAACACATGCCCAACTATGGGTGGTTGTACATAAGTACACTACATTAGCTTTATAGTCAATAATTCATCATGCTAGAAAAAGAATCATATGAAAGATTAAATAAATGACATATTACATAGGGGTTCAAAACCCATGAATTAATTGAAAAAAGGAGCCAACAAGGTAATGATGAGATTAGAGGATAAATTATGCCTCATTGGGAATATTAGAGTTGGATTATGAAATGCCCAACTAAAGGGTGAAGGAATGCACATACTCACATATGCACATGAGCACATACCGCACTGTAGAATCCTAGTCATCACTTTCACCACTAAGTTGATTCCAAGACAACTATAACCTAATTACAAATTATATCACATGTGTTAGGGTTTTAAGTGTAAGAAACCCTAATTTTAGACTTTCTAATAAAACCTCAGATTTTGCACTCAAAACTTGGACCAATCGATCAATTAGATTCTCCTGATCAAGAAAACATATATGATTACCTTAGTTGGAGTTAAAATGAATTAATTACCAATTTTAGGGCTTTCTATATAAATAAAGTAGTGTTTCTAATAAACATTGAAACATGGCAGCAAAACATGACTTGAAACCCCTAAAATTGGATTCTACTCAAAAAATCCTTTCCAATGACTATTTATTTCTATTTTTCCAATAAAACATCAATTTACTATTTTTTTTGAAAATTGACCAATCACAAAACAAGAAAAAGCCATGTGTATAGATCCAAACCCAGTGGCTCGGTCAGGTGGCCGGAAGGCCTTGAGTTGGACCAATTGGAGTTGGCCAACTCAGTAGGGAGACTCGCTCCAGAGGTTCAATGATCAAAAGGTGAGATCAGACGATGAAAGACCAAAATGCCCATGTTCAATTAATTAGACAATTGGAGTCACAGGGGTGCCAAGGTCAATACATGACCTAGCTTGTTCCCCCTGTAACCATGGCTAGAGAAAGCCATCTAGGGATAAAATCTGATCAAAATCTTGAGAAAAACATCCATTCATGGGAAGTGGAGACTTCCATTGGCTTCCCAACTCCAAGCTGATGCTAACGAACCATCGAGGAGGAATTGTCGTGCACAGTGGCATCAGGATGGGTTGACCAATGTCAAGGTAGTTTTGAGAAAGCAGAGACTCACAAGACCGCATGAAAGGGTGATGAAGATGAGTGGGGAAACATTCGTCGGAGTCATGCAAAGCCAGAGAACAGACTTTCTGGGTCGGTGGACTACAGGGATGACCTAGCGGTGAAAACCGATGAACATCAGAGCTCAGCTATAGGGTATGGAGGTTGGGGAAATCACAGGGAAAAGTGGTGGTGCTAAATCAAAGGAGAGGTTGTGGGGATGATTACTGTTCTAATGATTCGGCCGATGTGATCGGAGTGGGGTGCACTAGACTGTTGTCCCTGGAGAAGAAGCAGGTCTGGGAGTTTGGTGCTACAGTAGGTGAAATTGAGCAATGAGAAATGTAGGGTGATCTTCGAGGCTCACTTCTGACTTTTTAAATAGCCATGAAATGGCTCGTAGCCCACCCTATAACCACGACATTGAGAGATAGTGAAGCCCTAACTTGGGTGTTTCTTCAAACCAGTGAGATAGGCGATGATTTACATCTCATTTGAAACATTAGTGGGAGACAACTATGAGGGAGGAAGAATCATGTGAAACAGTGCAGAGGTGAGCGAGAACCAGGTCGGGGAAGATTGCATCGAGAAATGCCTACTGTTTTGTAGATTGATTGGAGTAGGTGACGATGTCCTGGCCGTCAGATCATCATCCAATTAAACTGGAACCATCAGATGGTGCATATAGAGGGAAATTAAAGAAATGTAACGCATGACATTGATTAAGATGCAGGACTTTGTTTAATACACTATATTAATGAAATCGAATTCAAACTATATTCAAATCTTGTTTAATTCATTTGGAGGGTCAAACATTGACCAAATGACCTCAAATTTGGACCATAGACTAAATTTTTGGTCTAGAATATTAATAAATGTTTATATTTTGATTTTGCACATGTTTTGTCTCTTAACAACTATATTGTCCATTGATCCAAATATTAATGCTTTAATAGGGTGAGTTAACTTGAAAAGGTTTTTCTAATTTAATCCTTAAGTAGAAATTGGAGATATGCTTTAGTAACTTATCTAAGAGTCATAAAACACTTCTGTAACTCCTTTTATGCTCTATTTTCATCTAGGAGGAGAGAGAAAAGAAAAGAGGATTATTATTCTCATTAACGAACTCATGTACACATTATCTCTCATTTCTTCTCCCAAAAGGCCATAGAAATTACTAAACCAATATAATCTAATCATTATATCATTTTAGTGGTCATTTTGCATTTTAGACTCTAATTGAAACACTAATTGAGGTATTTGTTCGCAAACCCATTTATTGGCATAAATATGAATCAAATAAATCCAAACCACTAACAATTCCACAATTTCAACATTGAGGACAAAAAGGATAGATAAGATGGGAAAATTCGAGAAAAGGCCAAATATATAAAGGAAAAGAAAAGCTTGGAAAGGGGTTAAATTAAAAGTCTATCCAAGTTTTGGTATGTTACATTAATAGTATTAAGCACCTAGAAGCATGTAGATGATTATGGTAAGGATTTGTGCATACCTTCTATCCAAGAATTGCATACGATGCAATTAGCAAAAGTTGCCTGCCTTAATAATTAGCTACAGATGTTGGCATTATTTGGGTAACAATTAAATTGTGTTGGATCTTGGCTCACTAGAAGATTATATGTTGCAATCTTCCAAATTTATACATGAGGGTTATCAAATTTGAACAAAATAGTGGGAGTTATAATTAATTAAGGGCCTAATTAATATCATTAACTTATCCAATAAAACTAATTGAAAATGTTTTGACAGTTTCAATGCTCTTTTATAAACAAACACAAATACATTATTATTGTGATCATTCCTTGAGAAGGACCAAACGGAACAAACTTCCACATCACGTTTAGGACTTTGAGAAGTGTTCTCCCTAATGAGAGAAAGCTCTATGTCCTTTAAAGACTAGAGCCAGAAGAACCCACTCCTAATGTGCCTAAGGATGAATTGGATGCTTACTTGAACATGCCAATGATACCATAGATATTGAATACCTTATGTTGTGATGTATGAACTATGAGTTGCATAAGCAGCATGAAAACATGGACTTCTCGAGATGTTAACACATCTTAAAGAATCATGTAAAGCAAGAAAGGTATAGTGTCTCCAAAGTATTGTTTAAGTGCAAACTGAAAAAGGGAGATCCATTAGAGTGACTGGGATTTCTTTTAGGTAAAGAGTTGACCACATATATTATTCTACAATCATTGTCTGAATCACATAGCCAATTTATCAAATGCTTGGCATGTTGATGAAGAAGGACAAATCTATGATGGTGATCAACAGAAGTGAGTCCAAGGTAAAAGGGAAGGCCAAGAAGTGTTCGAAAGCTAAGCTAAAGTCCAAGTCTTCCACACTCAAGATAAGGAGAAGGTTAAGTGCAAAAGGAATATGTCCTTTTAACTTAAAGGGACAAAGGAAGAAGAAAGAGATAGAGATCTTTACCTCAGGACCAAATAAGAAATAAGATAGAACTATAAGGAGCAAGAGTTGTTTCCACTACAGCCAGAATCTATCATTCATGGGCATCTAATAGAATTACTGAATTGCTATTATGCACTTGCCATTAATGAAAGCATCATGTATCTTGTATGGACAAGAATAAATTGATGTTTCATTTTAAAATATTAGATCTTATATGGTAATGCCATGTGTCTTATAAACTATACTTGATAGTTGTAGAGACAAATGTGTATGAAACATATATTGAATGAATTGATGACTCAAACAATGAATACCTATAACATTGTCATCTAGAGCTAAATGAGAAATGCATTTCTAGAATCCATATGATAGTTATCTAGACTCTTTTGGTTATTGAACCAATACAGACATGCATATCTTATTTTTTGTGCAATATGGCAAAAGCATCCTCATTAGATGTAGTGGGAGAGAGACTAATCTATTAGGGCTCATAGACACTGATGTATATAGACCTTTTAGAATAAATGCTAAACGTAGCTACTAGTACCTAATTGTGCTTATTGATTCTATCAGTAGATATGGAATTTTTTATTTAATGAAATACAAGTATGAATCTCTTGAAGAGTTCAAAGAGATCGTGAATGAGATACATAACCAACTTGGTAAAAGTTTTAATACTTCGATGTGATCGATGTTGAGATATTTTAAACCAAGAGTTTGAGCACCTTCTAGAGATAATTATAATGTATCATGACGATTCCATCTGAAACACAATGATAGTGTATCATAAGAGTGTATTAGAAATAAGGAATCACACCTTATTAAGTCATGGTGCGATTATAAATTAATCTAGATAATCTTCCTATTTCTTTTCAGGCACATGCTTTACACTAAATAATGTACCCCTAAAATGGTTCAAAAGACAACATATGAGATATGGCATGGGTGGAGTCCTTATGTGTCTTTTATAGTGATTAGCATTGAAAGCTTATGTAAGAAAATAGTTTCTTGAAAAGCTTTGTCCATAAATCATATAAATATTATTTTGTTGAAATACTACTTTTATTCTAATCCAACAACAAAGTTGCTTGTTAATCTAGATGGCTGTATTCCTGAAGAGTGACTTAGTTCCAAAGGAATCAATGGAGTAATAGTAGAACACAAAATGTTCTAGACAAACAAGAAAACATTGAACCAATAAGAGGTATAATAGGAACAAAGAGAATCACAAGTTGTTGTGGAATCTCAAGTTCCTTACGTAATAGAAAACCTTATAGTTATAGTATAACATTCCTTGAGTTTGAAAGATTATGATATATTATAACTCAAAAAGGTGATGAGTTGATCATATATGAGGAGTCAACAAACTACCTAGAAGCTATTGAGGAACCAGAATTTGAGAAATGGCTTGAGGCCATCAGATCCAAGATGGAGTCCATGTCAACCAACAAGGTATGACCTTGGTGGATCCACCTAAAGGGATAAATACCATAAGGTGCATTTGGGTCTTTGAGAGAAGACCAACATGGAAGGGTATATTGGCTGCAAAGAGTTTCAAGCAAGTTCAAGGTATTGAACATGATGATGTCTTCACCATCTACCATGGTTAAATCCATCGGGATCATGCTTGTTGTTGCAGCTTGTTATGACTAGTGAGATTTGGCATAAGGATGTTAAAAGTGCATTCCTTAACTGGAATAGTTATAAGGATATGTAAGTAACACAGCTTAAAGGTTTTAGAGATCAACTATTGCAAATAAAGTCTATAAGCTACAAAGGTCAGTATGTGGATTGAAGCAAGCATCTCAGAGCTGGAACCTTCTATTTAATAAGACAGTCAATGAGTTTGACTTGAGTTAGAATGAAGATGTAATATGTTATTACAAAGGACTTAGTGGGAGCATGTATTCTACATAATGATCGGGAATAAAGTCCTTATCCTACAAATGTTAAAACCTGGCTGGAAACACCTTCTATATGAAGGCTTTAGGAAAGACATCATATGTGATAGGGATTGAGATCTATAGAGATAGATATGGAAAGTTTCTTGACCTAAAAAAGAGCACATATGTTGGCGAGATGTTGAAGGGTTCAGTATCTAAGAACTCAATGAGAGAAAATGTGTCCATGTTGCATGGAGTTAGTCCTTCAGGAGCCAAGTGTCCCAATTCTTGTGAAAAATAGGAACGCATAGATAGATGCCATATGCATTCACAATTGGATCTACGTTGAATGCAATGTTATGTATCTTGTTATCTTGTATGTATTGGTATGGCGAGAGGATATCCAGTTATATCATATGTATTGCATATGATGAGTGGATATATAGACATATACCTATCTGGCAATCGTGTATGAATTGGATATGATGAGAGGGTATATGTCAGTTGCCGGTGAGAGTCATTGTACTACCATAAAGAACATACTTAAGTGCTTGATAAGCATAGAAAAGGATTGGTTCCTTAGTTATGGAAGAGTTGGGTGTAAAGAGTTACATCGATGCAAGCTTCCAAAATGACAAATAAATAATCACAATCTAATTTTGTATTTGATCTTAAACAAGAACTGTAAGATGGAAAGGGTTCTAAACTTAAGACAGTTGTTTATATCTACAGAAGAAGTTGAGTATCATTGTGTTATGAGAACAACAAAGGATACTGTATGGATCAAGAAGTGAAAATGGGTGAATTTCTGCAAGGTTCCAACCATTGATGACACATTAGAAATATTGTGATAACAATGGAGCTATTGGATAGGCAAGGAATCTCAGATAGCATACTATAACACTTCCATCTCATGCAAAAACTCACACGGTGAAGAGATGGGAAACTTGTAAAATACAGACTTGAAGCAAATGTTGCTAAACCTACTATAAAAGTGCTTGCGCAGCAGAAACATGATGGACATGATAAGATCACTTGGAATAAGATTCGTGGGTGATTGGCTCTAAGTGAAATTGGGAGTTTGTTGGTATGTATACCCAGAGAGATAATCATATGATGATTGGAATGTGGCATTAGATACCTAATTTGATAATCATAAAGGTAATTCCATTTGTTATGTTTATCTCAGCATTAGTTGATGAGACAGACATAGTAGATGTCTATAGAATGATGTTACTTAAAGAGATATGTCTTCAGGTTGAGGACCTGAATGATGATATCATATGTATGATAAGAGTACATACAATCTTGGTATGTCCCTAGTCTTATATTACTATGGAAGCAAAATAGACAACAAAAATACATAAGAATAGAGTGTGCGTTGACTGATGATAGAATCTCATTAGTCATGATATGTGATATCAAATTAAGCACACAAGTACATGCTAGAGAAAAGTGTATACATGGAGGCCATGGAATGGTAGTAATAATCATCTCTCATAGTGATAGTGGTGATCGTGGTGCTTGAAGTCACAACATTCATCACATGTCGTTCATGTACTTTGACATCATCCAGTGTGATCATGAATAAGGGTCGCCATATAGGTGATGCTTGGGTGCACTATGACACACATGGATAGAGTGTGAGTGATGTAGATAGGATATGTCCCTCCTACAGGAGATTGATATTCAAGGCCTCTAGATAAGTGATACTAAGAAATGTGCAGCCATACTCATGTGACTCAATATATGATATGTGAGCTCACGTGCATCTCAAACAGACTGCTCTTATTCAAGGAACATGGATTGAACATCGAGAGGATGATGATTCCATGCCTCGAGTTCAATCTGGATATTAGAGGTAAAGGAGCTATATGATCATGGTAACACTAATACAGATAGTAGGTTGAAGTTGTTCTCCAACTTTCCAAATTACTTTGGTAGAGATGATGTGTTGCTAGATGCCACACTTTGCTTGTGATGTTGTAAGTTAGTTATGAACATTCATTGCCAACATAATTCTGGACCTATAGGGTCACACACATAGGATACACTTGGATTAAAGGTGTATGTTCATGAATGATTTTTAGATTGATTATTAAAGGTGTTTATGTATTCAATTAAACAACAAAGGTTCCAAATTGACTGACTGGACTCTATTGGAGTGTCAGGTCAATTGGAATCAACATTAAGTGATCAATTGTTGAACCAGGGAGTGAGATGACTGGTTCACATAGTGAACTTAATGTTTCACAAATACCAACCGACCAGTTCATGGGATGAACCACCCAGTTCAGTTGCCAATTCAATTGCTACACGGATTTATCTAGATGCCATGTTTATCATTAGTCATGCATCGATTACCAATTTGGTTCAGAATAGGAAATCGCATGAACTGACCGGATCGCGCACCAACCAACTATTTGGGTGCGTGTATTGAACAGTTTGTCGTGCGCAGGTTCTAGAAAATTTGTGAAATTGACCCTTTCAACTCATGCACAAACTGGGAATCCTAACCCTAACATGTCTTATAAGTAGAGGGGTGTTGGGGGCTTCTCAGAATACAACATTTACTCTAACAATTGTTGTCCTCTTTGGTTGTGGTAAATTAATAGAGTCTGAGCAAGTCCTACCCAATAAAGGGAGGGATATCAAGGGAGAAACAATTGTGGGAGAGTGTATTAAGTCTAATAGGTTGACGTTCAAAAGAGACAACTCCTTCCTGTTGGATCGGGTAGCACAATGTGGAGTTCAGCTTGGTCTACGTAGACTATTCTAGATATGGGAGGTCATTGTCTGCTTCTAGGAGGACTCTGTCAACCATTATCTATGGTGCTGCACCAGGAGGCCAGTGGAGATGACTATTTGAGTGTTGCTAAAGGAGTGTGTTGTTTCTTGCTCCTACAAGGGTAATGTCACTGGACTTGTTCCAGGACCAGGTATTACCATGTAAACCGTCCTTCCTAGATACATTGTTTTTGATGCATCTTTTTTTCAAGGGAATCGAGCTTTAAATTTTTTATTTTCGCTGCCTCATCTATTGTCTCAGTTTTCCACAGCATCACGCTTGGCGTGACCATGCATAATCGATCAAGCTTTTCCATGTGTGTTGCTAATGGAAATCATCTTAGACTTAATATGTTTGTTTGAGGGATTTTATATATTTATACATATATATATGCATATACATATCCAATCACCACATACTATAGTATGTATCATATACATGCTATATCCCACGAACGTAAACATGCAATATAAAAACATTTGCGATGGTTATGGTCGTACTAATAATTCCTTGGAGCCACAAAAAATTACTACCACCTAGGTCTACATCTCATGCAAGAACTTGTTTTTGGTGTGGATCTATGCTTGACCCAATCCGAGTTGATCGATTGAACCCTTGAGCCGATCATCTTGCCTCTTGGCTGGTCGGTTGGTCATATGAACTATCCTCTGGCCCTTGTACCAACCAATGTCTAGACACCTCCAAATGATCGATTGGGTGTCCGCACTGATCGATTCATTTATTTTGTTGGTCCTCCTCTATCCTCCAGTCTGTTGGATCATATTTGAGACAGTCAGTTCATCTGGTGATGGGCATCATCTTCGTCATAACAAGAAATTAAACATATCGTAATGCTATTAAACTTATACATGGTAATGAGAAACCTCAAGTTACATTCGAAGGAAGCATATGAAGGAAACAATAATACTGTTACATCCTTGAAATTCGTGGATTTCAAGCCTAAATAAAATTAGGGAACACATAGTAATGAAGAGTTTTGAGGGGTCTTGGTTGATGAATCCAAACCTTAGACTCATAATAAATGATCAATATAAGTCAATAATGTGCTTTCGAACATATGTGTTCATACAAGGCTAATGTAAGATGCAATGATGATTATAGCCTTAGATTGGTAACAAAGGAATATGATTAAGATCATGGATCCTTTGGAAGGCCCAATATGTAGTTCATGGGCCTTAGGGTCACTGCTTAGACCAATTAGATAATCGAAGTGTACATATGGGCCCATGAGACATGATTTTGGATAATGTGGATACTCGTGATCATAATAGATATCCAAGTTTCGGATAATTCATGGATGAGTTAAGACCTTATCTTATTTCCAAAGTTGAATAATGTATAGTGGTTTATTGTCCCAGAACTTGAGATAAATAGGGGTTATTATATGGATTTGAGGACTCGCGATAGGAAAGGAGTCCAATTTCGTTTGGAAAGGAATGATGAAAGGCACCGTCATCTCATACAAAAAAAGAAAGGATTAAGGAAACAAAAGAGATGTTACGAAGAGGTGTACATCCTTGGTGTAATGTGAGAGGATACCTAGTTGCTTTGGGTTGGACTACCCCCCCTTGACACCTCTTTCTTTGTGCTCTCCCACCATCTAAGTTTTAGGGCTTTCCTGTAGGACTTATATAAGGAGCCTATGAGACTTGTGACAGAAGGGAAAATGTGCTCTCCTCCCCAACTACTAGAACCCCACCGCCTTTCCCTCTTCCCTTCTTCCTAGGGTCTCGGGGTTTCTAGAGGGGAACTGCCTCCTTCCTTCACTACACCCTGCCGAGAGGGCAGCAATATCCCGACGTGCGGGCATTGCCTCTCGCCGTCGAGCAGAAGGCACAAGAGCACCGAGTGCTGCGGCATATGAGAAAGCTAGTTGGGGAATAGAGAGAGAAGATGTATCATCTGAACTACTAGGCAGGTGCAATGAGTAAGCCATGTTGGCTTGCCTTAACCGGAGGGTGCCCTGGTGATGCATCGGTCATCGGGGGCGAAAGAGGTTCTGCTACGATGGGGCACCGTCAAGGACCCCTATTACGGACGGCCAAACCAGACACGACAGTTGAGTCGAGTGTGAGTAAGAGTTTGGCGGGGGTTCTGTCGCGTGAGGAGATGAGGGGAGGCGCTGCTCGAGCGTTCCTTGTCCTTCCGGGAGAGGGTGCCATGGCGGCGGGCGACAACACAAGCTCGAGTGCAACATTATCCTAGTCATGTGGAGGAAGACTCGCGGAGAAGGGAACGTTTCTGGGCCACGGTAGGTCAGGCGCTAGTGCCAGGCCTCAACTTTCCAGAGGCGTCGTGCGAGGAAGCTGCTAGGGCATGGCCCTGCTGGTGCAGCCGGAGGGAGAGGACAGCCAGGGTATCCGGGGGCGAGGTTGCAGAGGTCTGAAACCACCAACCTGGTCGGAGCGAGCTGAGGAGGAGGAGAGATGCAGGCGAGGAGGCACAGCTCCACTGGGCTTCTTGCCGGTGAGGAAGATGGCCGCTGCATAGCGGCTGGGTGCGCCGCTCGTAGAGATAGCTTTCGGCCTGACGCGAGGTGGGAGGCAACGTGAGGGGAAAGTACCCGTATGCCCCTCGGTTACTACAAGCTAGGTAAGGTTAATACGGTCAATTCATTCTGTTTTAAGTTACCAGCCTTGCAGGCAAGGGGCCGAGATGGCCACTGGCCATTGGCCAAGCCTGGGCCCGCGTGGCGCATAAGGGTGTATCAAACGCTGATGTGTCAGCGTGTGATTGGTTGAGATCAGTTTAGCTTGCAAAATGTGTAGTTAATTCCTGGTAACTCTATTGGTAATAAGTTATATATGAAACTTGCTCAGAAAAATGAGAAGAATCCAAATAAAATACTATCAGAACCTGATTAAGCTTCATGTTCTAAAAGTATGCACAATACATGTCTTAATGTGTTTAATTGAAAAGAAGATGTAGACTTGTTCTAACATAGTGCTTAATTAAGTAGATTCGTTTATGTTAAGCTAATACCTGATCTAGACATGCATAATGAGTAAATCCCTGATAATGATGAATGATTGACGATGCTAGATTAATAGACTTATTCATGTTGTTTAGGGTTTTACAACCAACATGGACATCTTGCTATGATCATAATGTTAGTAATGTGATTTAGATGTCACGGGTAATCTAATATGCTTAATATGCTGAACAGGGTTTAACCTAACATGTATAACTGAGTTTATAATCTTAGAAACCATAATACAATTCAATTAGGGTTTGTAATCCTAACTTATAGTCCAAACATGAGATAGTCCTAAACCCTAGTTTAGGAGCGCATCTAGATATGAATAATGTAATATGAATACATGGTGACACGTATGTAGTATGTATATTTCAGATTAAATGCTTTGTTGCTTGGATGTTTGGATACACTCTTAAAGTACATGTTAGATTCTGCATGGTTTCTGTGATGGCATCAGGTACGTGGTTACGCTTATGATTACATGTATCGAATTCTGAGATTGCCGATGTTTCTCGATGAGATTGAATGACAAATAAACTGCTTGCTTGTTTATTTAGTTCTTGCAAACTATAAAGTTCTTATGAGTATCATGTAAACTAAATAACAATATTCTGAACCCTGGGTTAGACTGATCTTAAGGGTAATGCACACGAGCCCCGGAGGGACAGTGATTACACCTGAGGTAGTTGACCAGATATGGGTTAGAATATGAAAATAAGTTTATATTCTTATATGCAAGATAAAGATGTTTGCGTATATGTTACTTGTGATTATTGTTTGAACCCACGTACCAGTATAGAAATATACTGATCGCGTATTTGTTTGTCGACGTTTTAGGTATCAGATATACTTGATAGCGTGGACATGAGGGTACAGATAAAGATGTTGAAGACACTAAAGTTATTCCTGATGATTTAGTTGTAATGATTTATTTTCACACATGTAAAAGTTAATTCTATTTAAAAGTTATGTAACTCCTTAGAGGAGCTTTTTATGTAAACATGTAAATATTTGTTCATTAATGGAAATTATTTACTATTTTGTATTATTTCATGAATCTGATCCTGGAAGTTATGATTAACGATCTGTGACTTTAAGGTCTTTTAGACACTTAAAAGTGCGGGTCATTACATTTGGTATCAGAGCACAAATTCATCAACTAATACTTAATAGTCTACAATTTCAAATAATCCTTAGAAATTTAAGAGAAAAATTAAGCTCCTCATCTCACATTTTCGTCTACTTCTCATCTCTTGCTTAAAAAGCTTTGAAAAGAAATTGCTAATTAGAGAAGTAAAATGTGAAGAGATGTAACTTTTGTGTAGGTCCCTCTAGAGAGGGTAGACACTAGAAAAATACAAGTATGGGTAAGCCCTTTCTTAGAGGAAGGACTTGGTTTAGGGTATGGAAATCCTAGAGAGTCTAGGGATGTGGAAACTCTAAGTGGTAGAGTGTAATCCCTAACCCTAACCCTAACCTTAAAACATTAACCTTAAATAATGAATATGGTGTGATGGTATGGGACACTACCCATGTGAAACTTAAAATTGGTAATCAACATTGTGTGGTGGTATGGGACACTGCCCATGTGAAACTTGAAATCATGAATAAGAAAGATAATGGATGGTTTAGGTAACCCAATCTCCCATGCATGTGTGCATGAGGAGCATAAAACTTATGTGATAAGTCTTAAGAGATATAAAAACCGAATAGTTGAATATATCAGAAAATGAAAAGTTGGAATATAACTTTCTCAAACTCCTCATGTTGTTTCTATGGTAGTCCACACAGACCACTAGGGACTCATGTCGTTCTATTAAAATTGACAAGAAGGATGTGTCCCCTCTCATTGGTGTAATAGCACCAACTTGCTCTCCCACAATTGTTCTCCCTTGATATCCCTCCCTTTATCATGTTGGACTTGCTCAGGTTTTCTTATCTACCACAACCAGAGAAGACAAACAATTGTCAGAGGCAATTGAATTGTGTCTAATAAGCCCCCAGTACCCCTCTATTTATAGGAGGTTAGGTTCAAAGTTCCCAGTCTGAGTGGGAGTGGAAAGGACTGAAAGTTCATGAATTTTTGCAACCTACGAGCGGTGAAATGGTCAGTTCATAGATGAACTGATTGATTGGCATGTTAGTCAATCAGTTCAACCCTTGAACTGATTTAGTATAAATTTTAAATTCATTATTTGCTTTTCCAATAAAACAATAGTTACTTTAAAATATATTAAACATTGACATTTAGTATAAATTATTTATAGTTGTATCATTAACTAATTGAAGTCTACCATGTCTAATACGTCACGTGCATGTGCACGTGTGTGTGTTTTCTAGTATATATATATATATATATATATATATATATATATATATATATATATATATATATATATATAGGGCCCATCTTTATTGCACGTGCGGGTAGCTACCCGCCCACCCTTCCGACCACTTTTTTTGAAAAAAAAAATTTTGCAATTTCAGAGGAGCATTTTATCTAGCTCCCCAAAAAATTTCATCCAAAAATAATATCATTTGCCCCACCAAAATCCAAAAACCCGTCCTTATATATATCTGTTGTATATTTTGTACAGAGTTACTCTTTTAGTCGTGTAGTTACTTTCTTATCACCATAGTTACTTTTTTGACAGCAGAGTTACTTTTGTGGCCAGAAGAGTTACTTTTTTGGCTGCCGGGTAGCAAAATTCCAGGCTACCCGCGCGGGCAATGAATGAATGCCCACATATATATATATATATATATATATATATATATATATATATATATATATATATATATATATATATATATATATAGAGAGAGAGAGAGAGAGAGAGGCAGACTAGAATACACTTGATTGTATCTAAAGTAGAATATATTCAAGTAGTTTTTCATGATGGAATATTTTTTAAAAAAATCTAATCCATTGATCTTCTTAAACATCTTGTGAATAGTTCATATATAAAATTTGATCCCATTTTTACATTTATAAGTCAGGTTATGAAGACTACAAAAATAATACATTTCAAATTAGTTACCTGTCAATTTTGTTGTCCTCGGATGAGTGACTTATACTCATCCAAATGAGCTTAAAATGTGTATGTAACCTAATTATAGAATGACAATAAAGATCAATGTTTACATTTTACAAAAAAATAATGTTGATATGCAAACACAACTTGAGTAGAGTGTGCAATCTGTACACTCGAGTGTATTCTAGCCTGACTCTCTCTCTCTCTCTATCTCTCTCTATCTATCTATCTATCTATCTATCTATCTATCTATCTATATATCTATATATATATATATATCCTCTCATCATGTCCAATAAATATGAGATGAATGGATATCCTCTTGTCATGTCCAATACATACGACATTCTTGGATTTCCTCTCATCATGTCCAATACATACGAGATAATTGGACATCCTCTCATCACGTCCAATGCATATGAGATAATGGGATAAGTACATAGCATTGCATTAAAGACAGATCCAATTGTGAATGGATATGATATCTATCCATGTGTTCTCGTTCTTCACAAGAACTGGGACACTTGGCTCTTGAGAGACTAACTCCATGGGAAATGGACAAATTTTCTCTCATTGAGATCTTGCATGTTGAACTCTTTCAACATTTTGCCAATGTATGTGTTCTTTCTTAGGTTAAGAAACTTTCAAGATCTATCTCTATAGATCTCAATCCCTATCACATAGCATGTCTTGCTTAAACCCTTCATAAAGAATGTGTTTCCAACCAGGTTTTAGAATTTACAAGATAAGGACGTTATTCCCCATCGCCATGTGGAATATAAATATGCTCCCCCTAAATCTTTTGTAATCACAAATTTCATCTTCGTTTTGACTCAAGTCAAACCCTTTGATTGTCTTGTCAAATAGAAGATTCCAACTCTGATATGCTTGCTTCAATCCACATATTGACCTTTGTAGCTTATAGACTTTATTTGTATTATTGGATTTATAAAACATTTATATTGTATCACATACACATCTTATAATTATTCCAGTTAAGGAATGTGATTTTAACATCCATATGTGAAATCTCACTATCCATAACAAGCTGCAAAAACAAGCATGATCCCGATGGATTTAACTATGGTAACTGGTGAAAGATTTCATCATGTTCAACACTTTGAAATTTCTTGAAAATCTTTGCAACCAAACTACCCTTCCATTTTGGTATCCTTTCAAAGACCCAAATGCACCCTATGGGTTTTATCCCTTCAGGTGGATCCAACAAGGTCATACCTTGTTGGTTTACATGGAATCCATCTTGGATCTACTGGCCTCAAGACATTTCTCATATTTTGGTTCCTCAATAGCTTCTAGGAAGGTAGTTGACTCATCATGCATGATCAATCCACCACCTTTTGAGGATGTCATAATCTTTCAACCTCAAGGTGTGTCCTACTTAATCTGTGAGATATGTGTGTTACATAAGGAGCTTGAGATTCCACCACATCTTATGATTATGTATGTTCCTACTGTACCTCTTTAGGTTCAATCTTTTCTTATTTGTCTTGAACATTGAGTTCTGCTTTTACTCCCACTGATTTCTTTGGAACTAAGTTCCTCTTCAGGAATACAGTTATCCGAATTAGTAAACAAATTTGTTGTTGGATTGGGATAAGAGTAGTATTTTAACAAAATAACATTTATGTGATTTCTAGACAAAGCTTCTCAAGAAACAATTTTCTTTCATAAGCTTTAAATCCTAATCACTATATAAGACATATCGAGACACTTCCCAAACCATGGTGTCTTTTGAACCATTTAAGACGATACATGATTTTAATGTAAAGCATGTGCCCAAAAGAAATTGGAAGATCAACTAGATTTATAGATAATTGCACCATGACTTAACAACGTGTGATACCTTCCTTCTAACACCTCATTAACCTTTTGATGAAAGATGTGAAGTTCGACTTCATGGATGAGTGCATGAAAGCATTCTCCACTCTGAAAGACGATTTAGTTTCCGCACCCATTCTCCAGTCCCCCGACTGGAATCTTCCTTTCGAGCTCATGTGCGCCAGTGACTTTGCTATTGGTGTAGTTCTTGGCCAAAAGAAAGACAAAAGCACCACATGATCTTTTACGCAAGTAAGACCCTAGATGAGGCACAACTGAATTACACTACTACTGAGAAGGAGATGTTGGCCATTGTATATTCTTTTGACAAGTTTTAGTCCTACCTCGTGGGATCTAAGGTGATAGTTCACACCGACCACGGGGCCATCAAGTACTTAATGCAAAAGAAAGATGCGAAGCCCAGATTACTACGTTGGGTGTTGTTGTTGCAGGAGTTCGACCATGAAATAAAGGATAAGAAAGGCTCCGAGAATGTGGTCGCCGACCACCTCTCAAGGATTAGGGTGGAAGATGACCACCCACTCCCAATCAATGAAAGTTATGCCGATGAATCCATCTTTTTTGCCCAGACAGCCAACCCTGAGGGGTCGTGGTATGCAGACTTCTGCAATTATCTGGCTTGTAAACAACTGCCACCAGATATATCCTACAATCAGAAGAAGAAATTCTTCTATGATTTAAAGAACTACTATTGGGATGACCCTCTGCTGTTTAGGCGTTGTGCCGATGGGTTATACAGAAGATGTATACCTGAGGAGGAGGCCCCCAAGATTCTTTTTGAGTGTCACTCCTCTCCTTATGGAGGACACCTGGGGAGCGAAAGGACTGCTACTAGGATCCTCCAGTCAGGTTTTTACTGGCCAACTCTATTCAAAGATGCACATGCTTTTGTGAAGTCTTTCAATAAATGTCTGCGAACCGGAAACATTTCTCACCGAAATGAGATGCCGCTTTCGGATTGGATTGAAGTTGAAATTTTAGATGTATGGGGTATAGATTATATGGGACGCTTCCCTTCCTCCTACGGTTTCAAATATATCCTTGTTGCGGTTGACTATGTATCTAAATGGGTTGAAGCAGTGCCCACCGCAACATGTGATGCCAAAGCAGTTATAAAGCTTTTTACCAAGATTATCTTTCTAAGATTCAGAGTGCCGAGAACCGTCATTAGTGATGGCAGTTCTCACTTTGTAGAGAAACAGTTTGAATCCCTCTTGCCTAAGTATGGCATACGTCACAAGGTTGCAACGCCGTACCACCCGCAGACATCCAGACAGGTTGAAGTCTCTAATCAACAGATCAAGCAGATTTTAGAAAAGACAGTTGGCAAGTCCCGCAAGGACTGGTCAACTAAACTAGATGATGCTCTCTAGGCGTACAGAACCACATATAAGATACCACTGGATACTACACCTTACCGCTTGATATATGGAAAAGCATACCATCTTCCCTTTGAATTGGAGCACAAAGCATTCTGGGCGATCAAGCACCTCAACATGGACCAGAAGCTGGATGGAAAGAAAAGGTTTCTTCAGCTTCAGGAACTCGAAGAGCTGAGGCTCCATGCCTATGAAAATGCTAGGATCTACAAATTGAGAACCAAAATCTGGCACAACGCCCACTTGAGGAAGAAGGATGTCAATGAAGGTGATAAGGTTTTATTATTTAAATCCTCTATCCGTCTGTTTCCAGGAAAGTTGCAAACCAGGTGGTCCGGGCCTTTCATCATTGCAAAGATTTATCTATCCGAGATGATGGATCTCTTTGTTAAAGACGATCTGACAAAAGTTTTTCTAGTGAACGGGCATAGAGTTAAGAGGTTTTACGAAGACGAAGCCTTTGTAAGGAGGTCCAAGATGACCCTGTAGGATGCTGAAGCTACATCTGCCGGAGCAGGGTAGAAGGATTTGAAGACATCGAGCTAACGACGCAAACCACAGTGCTCTTCGGGAGGCAGCCCGAGTCTTTATTTTTCCTAGCATAGGATGTTATTTCCTTTCCTAGCAAAATAACATTACAAACATTATCATTGTAATAAGGCCCGAGTCTGTGCACATGCCACGTGGACAGACTCTATTGTTTTATGGGCCACTGACTTAGTTTTTATCGCCTTGGTGAGTAATACTATCTAAGGTTGAAAGTTCACTCTTAGGCCAATGATGTTTTACCCATCAAGTGTTTTCTAATTTCAGCTTTTTTTCCTTGTTTTGCTTTAGTTTTAGACCTTGTGATGCCATATCGGGCATGTATGATGGTGCCCTTTCCTCGCTCCTTGCTCTGCGCGGTAGTCCTTGTGTCGTGCAAACCAAATCGCCCAGCTCATTTTCATCCCTATCGGGCGGCACCCTCGACTCTTTGAGTGGTGTGTCAGGCAAAGTCCACGCCTGCCTTACCGCGCGTTCAAATACCTCGGGCTGCCCTGTCGTCCAGACCTCATCGGCTAGCGTTCCGACACATGGCAAAGGCTAAAAAACCCTATCGGGTTGGCGTACCACGTGACACGATGTGTATCTACTCATATCGGGCAAAAAGGGTGTACCGGGGAGAGCATATCACCCGACACGCCTTTGCCGCGCGACAAGCATGCCGCACAACACAAGCGTGCTTAGGAAGACAAATCGCTCCCCACGACGCAACGGATTAGACTGATTTTACCGTGTCTCGGAAGACGATTCACCTTATCTCGTGACAGGTGTCCTTGTTATGCCCGTTTTACCCCGTTTGCGATGGCTATATATAGTAACTTGAATTTAACTGTGTCGGGCACCGAATTTACCACCTCAATTCCTCCCGTATCATGCAACCTTCACCAATCTTTGCTTCCGTGTCGTCCATTTCCTCCCAACTTTAGTGTCGAGCACCGACGGTCCTTTGCCCGATACAGGTATAAACCCGATACACCTATCGCCCAATTGTATCACGTGGACTGTGTTGGACAGAAACGTATCGCGTGACACCTTTTCATGTGAAGCCCGTATCGGGCAGGACCTTTGCCTTGTATCATGTTTTTCTTATCGCACAATAAGCTTGCATTTTCTTCACCGCATTGTATACGTATCAATCTTTTGCCTATGTCGTGCGACATTCACATCGCACGATACACACGCCTAAGCGATACGACTGCATAGATTTATATCGGGCAGGACTCACAAGTTCACGACGAATGACTCTATCGCCTAGATTGTTTTACGAAAAAAGTTTCGACTTGTATCGAGCGATACAAGGTGTCGCCCGACACCATCGCGTATCACGCAGAGTCCTTATCGGGCATCTATGCCGGGCATGACCCATTTTAAATCAGCAACCTGAAATCAGCCTGCCTGTCGCCCAGACCCTATCAGGCGACAACATGCATTTTTATCTTTACCCGATACAGACTTCCTGCTATCGGGCATTTTCGTATCGCATGGCAGTCTTTTTAATAGGCTCTTACCCAATATCAATTTTTCGCATGTCGTTTAACTTATATCGAGAAAATGCTCCTCTTAGTCTGCTACCAGATATCAGGCAGAGCGATTTGATTGACCAAATTCTTTTTGACTTACTCTCTTCTGTTTAAAAATGTAGAAATGGCCCGCACCAAACAAACCGTCGTGTAGGTCCACGAACAGGGTCGAAGGATCAACCTAGAGGCCGCGAATGAAGCCACCACCACCGGGAAGAAGTGCCCACACCCCGATGCGGCAGGGCCGTCTGAGGCCGAAAAGTGGCCCAGAATAGAAGAAGCACCAACCCCAGCAATAGCCTCAACAATGGCGGCAGAATCGGGCCGGTTCATGCCTAGAGATGAAGAGCACCGGAGGCGGTACGCGGAGTTGGCAAAAAAGTCTACCGTCCAACACGCTTCTGCCACCAAGCGTCTTTCCAGCAGATATGCATCTTTGACAGACTGGCCAACATCCTAGAAGCTGTCGGGCTGAGAAAGATCTACTTCAGCTACACCGCCTCCTGCACCTAGCTCACAAAAGAGTTCATGTCGTCCCTTCGCCAGGTCCCGAACGCACCACAAGAAGCCAAAAGATTCGGCAGAGCAGACAAGTTGCTGGAGTGCCTGTACAACGTGGATCATGATATTTTGGAGAGGTTGCTCAACGAGATCTTCTCCTCCAACGAAGCCAAAAGATAATCAACAATGGTGTTAGGATCACCGAAGGCAACGGTTTCAACCAAGTCTCACTCTGGAGGAGGCTAACTGGCGAATCATCGTTCAAGCCGGGAAGCAAGGTGGCGGCGGTGCATTCCTATTTCTAGAGGATAATCCACAAAGTCATGGCGAGCCTACTCTTCAGCAAGTACGAGACCAACAATCTGTACACTGAAGAACTCCACCTTATATGGTACATGATGGAGGGCCGCACGATCAACCTGGGGTGGTTCCTTCTCAACAAGCTACACCCAATAAAGGATGCCACCAAGGAGTACAATATGGGAGGGATCGTCAACCTAATCACAGCAGGGATGGGGTACCCTAAAGAGCTGCACAGCCTGTCGAGAACAAAGGGCGATGACATGATAGATATCAAGTTCCTCGCGAGGGCCAACATTATCAAGAAGGAGAGAAGCCACTTCTTCTACAAATTCATGAGGACGGATCTACTCCTCCCCCTCCCACTCTGCGTCAACTATGACACAGAGAAGTTGGTCTTCACAAAAGAAGAAATTGAAGCAGCTATCGTTGAAGCCAACTACGCCACCACTAGGATCATACAAGAAAGGGTGGCAGCTATAGGAAGGCCAATCCCTTTCGATGCTCGGTGAGACAAATCATCAGCAGTCGTGGTCAACGACTCACCTGTCATCGCCACCGCCAAGCCGTCTACCACCGCCATGCAACCAACAGCAGTCGCTCCCGTAGCCGTTGTTGCCGCCACCGAATTAGCCACGGCTATCACAGCAACACCCGCCGCGGTTGCTGAAGAAATAACAACGATCATGGAGGTCATCGACATCACCGGGGCAGCTGATACAATCATAGCCTTGGGGGCCACTGCGACAAACAAAATCGCCGCAACACCTATGGCTACAGCCCTGCCAGAAATGGCATAGGCATTAGTACAGCCGAGAGCCTCCCACAACAACGAAGAAGTGCTCGCTAAGCTCCTAGAGGCGGAGCTCAGGGTTGTGCAGCCAACACTGACACCGACATCAAAAACACTGGTGATCGCCGTGGAAGGGGACGCCAAGAGTCGGATGGTCGATCAGCATTCGCCTACTCTGCAGGCCTCTCCACTACCCCAAGCTGACGGGGCGAAGGCGACCACAAGGATGCCAATGCCCCGTCCAAAAGCCACGCCCTCGCGAACAGTCCAAATGGACTCAGCCCCGATTGATGATGCACACTCTTCGGGTCGAGCTGCTTATGCGAGGAGCGCTACACAAAGCCGAAGGCGGTTGGCAGCAACTCCCTCATCTTTGGGATAAGCTTTCGGCTTCGAGTTTGACAACTTGCGGGAGGTAACAAGCAATCATACTGCTACATTCTCTTCCCTTACCCGCAAGTTTCAGGTTTTCTAGAGGAGGCTAAATGAGCAGGAGCGCCACCTACTGACTCTAGTTGGCCTTCCCGACCAACTAGAGGCATTGAAAAACACGATGCAAGAGGCACTCCAACGCCTCGACGCCATCGAGGAGAGGCTTAATCATAGGGATGACCACTACCGCTCAAGGCGTCCCAGGAGATCACCATCACCACTGGCCTCTAGCTCTCCACCATCATCCTCTTCATCCTCCTCTGGATCATCATCATCATCCACCTCCAGCGGGCCCTTCACAATGCCCGAGGAAGAGACGATGAAAAAACCCACCGACGGGGCTCCAGCAGGACAAGAGAGTGCCCACGACGTCGACACAACTGCTCCCTCACCGCTGCTAGAGCCAGTTGAAGCCGAAGAAGAGATAGCTGATGGTCTAGCGACGGACTCATCTGAAGAATCTGAGGGAGAAAAGGACGACATGTATCACTCGATCGCCAAGCAAACCCCTAGGGCGAGGACTTCGGCGGAAGATGTGTTTTCTACACCGTCGGAGATTCCATGCTTCGAGATGGCTGATTTCGACAGGCGTGCCATTGGCTACCTGTCGATCCGGGACCAACAATTGCTCAACATGGTCCTGAGGTTGCAAGCAGATGAAGAAGTCGTCATCTGGAGCGACGGATACTTCTCAGTACGATACAGAGCACTCAAAGGAATGTTCCGCTCGGAATTCGTCGTAGGAAAGATTCTCTTCCGGGTCCTAGAAGGCGCGATGCTCGAAAATATCACCATCAGGACAGGCCGACAATCATTCTACAACACCACCTGGCCTTGGCACAAGACTACTGGCAGGGGCGTATGACTCTAAGTAGGTGGCCGACATGCTACAACATATCAAAGAGCACAATCCTCGTTTAGTGTTGGCCCCTTACAAGCTTAGGAAGCACTGGTTCCTCTGTGTGGCAGACCTCCTCAACCATGATGTCACCCTCCTCAACTGTTGTACCGCGGAGGTCCCACATAGAGGACACATATTCGTACGCCCCAAAAACAAGCACGCTAGACTTTTCCCCCCGTGTCTTCACCGCGTAATTAAGGAAGGAGTCCAAGGCCACAACAACGTCTGGAACTTTTACGCCATCAGAGACTTCCCAGTCCAAGAAGAGCTGGGAAGCGGAAATAGCATCTTCATCGTCCTACGCGCCATGGAGCTGCTAAACATATTCAGATACGTCAGGCAGCTCCGTGACACAGATTTCTATCATCTCAGGAGCATCTACGCATTGTTGTTAATCAAGGACGTGCGCTATTTCCGAGACGCAGGACTTCTAGAGGAGTTGCTGGAAGAAGATGCAGGAACCGAATCTTCCCAGCCCGGCAGCCCTCCACGGGAAGATGTCGAGAGTGCAGACATCTATGGGACAGGAAAATAGATAGAGAACTTGCGGGCCGCACTCGCCATTGACGGCGCGGCTCCTAAAGGTGAGTCTTCTTCACCTGCCATCTCTGAGTCCCTAATCAGCAACTTTGACCGGTTCGCATGCAATTCCTTATCTCAAGAATAGGTAAATGAAATCCTTCTCTGACTTGATGATTCAAATACCGAAGACATCATATATGAAAAGGACAACATAGTGGTCCCGCTCGATGACTTGCGGGACTTAGTCAAGGCAGGAAGATGTCTAGTAATGACGGTGGCATTAGCTTACATCCTGATCCTACAAGAGAAGTTCAAACACGCTCACATCGCCCATCCGATGCTGTTCGACGATTTATGCCTTACTGATTAATCAGGAGCGCGCCAACTATTCCAACTACAATTGAAGAAGTGTCTTCCACGCCTCATCTTCTTACCCATTCTGCATGACAACCACTGGACGCTCCTGATGGTGTATACCTGTCTGCGCGTCGGTTTCTTCTACAACAGCTCCGACGCCAATAACAACAACCCGACGGAGTGTACAACCACACTGGTGACATCCCTCAAGCGCTTAGCAAAGAAATACTATCTTGAGGTGGCGTCTTTGATCAAGCCATAACTAGAGAACCCGGCGGTTGAATGGCACGATCTACAATTCTACCACCGTAGTACACAACAAGTCCCACAATCAAATGACTGCAACATCTACGTGCTACATTGGATCCACATCGTGGTGGCCCTCAAAAAGATGCCAGATAAGCTCTACGACGTAGCCTACCACAGCCAATGTGGAGATTACGTCATGGAAATCTTATCTGCTAAGGGAGCCCGCAACTGCTGAACCCTCACTGCTAATGTGGAAATTACTTCATGGAAATCTTTTTTGCTTTTCTGTTTTATTACCATACTCTGTATATACATACATACAAATGTTTGATAGAGAACAATACATACACAACTGCTTGTCTCTCAAAAACCATACAAAACTCTTTATAGTAAAAATTTGGTACAACTTCTTCAGTTCATTATCTCTGTATCTAAGGAGGTGCATATTTCTGTTTTGCCCTTTTGAAAACGCTATCTCAAATGACAAAGTCTACCACTTTTCTACGCCAGTTTTGAAAAATATTTTCGTAACACCTAAGAGATGTGCATATGAAGGAAAAAGCTGACCAAACAGCGAACCCTTTTTTTCCCTACCCATCAAAATCCCCCCAAAAAAAGAGAGGAAAGCCTTATGAGAGTGAATAAAAGCATGAGAGTTGTGCCCATGAAAAAAAAATCCCACACTTGCCTTTCCAAAAGTACCCATCTTTAGGGATGGTAGATCTGGGGCAGTGGTACGTAGGATGTGAAATCACTTCTCTAAATCCAAATGGCTTGGACTGTAGGGACCACTTACCCGTTAATGGACCCTTACCTAGATGGACCGATGGGAAGCAAGAAAAACCCAAAAATCCTAAAGCCTCCCAAAAAAAAAATCCCACCTTCCACTCCCAAGTTGTATGGTGTGAAAGCTAACTTCGAAACCATGCACCAAAAGTCTCACCGAAGCTGAAGAGAAATTTTTTGCTTAAATAAGGCAAGAAAAATAAAAGTCTGTTGCTCGTATTAGACGTAATTTTCCTTAGGGAATCTCAAAAATTCTTTTAACCCCTTGTCCAAAGACTACGTCTGGCTTTGAAGAAGTATCACAAACAAAGTTCTAAAATAGATACAGATTGATTGAGGACAATCAAAATGCTATGTTTTGAGGAGTTGATAACACCCATTTTATGGCTGCTAGAGTCTATATTTTACTATCAAAACTGCCTCCAAACCTGACTTCCTCTCCATTTTATCCTATTTTTGTATATAAATAACCCCCACTATGCTCCTGATAATATTCCTATCTTTTGCAGAAGTTTCTCTTGCTTTCCAATGAAAAGAATCTTAATGGGCCCTTCCCAGCCCATCGACAACAACTGACCTGCCCCGACCCAGTGAACAACGTGGGCGACATGCCCCTTACCCGTCACAGTTGCCACCCGATACGACAGTAACCCGGTACGGGCGTGTCGCGCGGGGAGACTCTGATGAACGGTACGCTATCTATCTGACATGGAGCCTTGCCCACCATGACTCATCAACTTGATGGAGTCTATCGAGCGATAGGGCCACCCTTTGAAGCAGCATCCTGTCATAGCCTCAACCCGACACGATTGAGCATGATCTACTCGTAACCCGACACGTGGTGGGGCCCCGCCATCCGTGTCGGGCGACGGACGTGTCAGCCCTCTCTCAAAGCCACATTAACGGAGTAGATGAAGGACACGTGGCCCAACGAGGGCCGCAACCCCCACCAGTCACTGCCTATAAATAGCATCTACAGGACTTCGATGGGACGGGTCAGAACCCTAGAGGAGCTAACTTCGAGAGAAAAAAAGGAGCTAGTGCGTAGAGTTCCCAGGCGTGCCGAGCGATACTAGGTGAGCACACACCCGACTCGAGAGGGGCGGGAGGAGTTCACTTAGATTCTCATCCCGGTAGCCGTAGCAGCACAATACGACTGTCTAGGCCACCTCCGCGTGTCGGGTTCCTAGCTGGGCCTCAACCCGAGATGGCTCGCCCTTCTACCCCCGATACAAGGAACCCGAGAACCTAAGTGACGCTAACCCGACACATGTATTACACGACATGGCACTGAACCCGATATGAACTTCCAGTCACGGTGTGTCACCCGATAGGACTGGCTGCCCGACACGGCCATATCGGGTAGGGAGTCCTATCCTGATACACCCTTTATCCATTATGGTTTGTGACCCGAAACGAGTGTATCCCGATAGGGCTCCTGCCCAGTACCGGGTTAGCCATGCCTTAGGGGTCCGCTACTGTATGTTGACCTCCTACATCAAGGAGGCCGACACCTATCTTCCCTTTTTTAGCATTTTAGTTTCATTTACTTATGCATTGTAACTAAAACCTCTTCATATATCTAAGCTTATTGGAATCCATGGAGTTTATCTCTTATTGTTCTATGTATGGTTCCTTTTTGTTGGATGATTTCTTTATAGCATTTGAACTCTAGTCTCTTCTGTTGGATTTCTCTTTTAACTAGCTATCGAATCGTGTTTCTCGGTTGGACTTCCTTGAGAGAGGGAAGTCTCAACTCTAGAGTTTGGTCTGATCCGGGTGTACGAGAGTACCCAGGATTAGGGCTGTCCCATCTTATCTCACCACTCTAGTCTATGTCCACTACCCTTGAGAGAGGGAATTGGTACATGGTTAGAGACATCCTCTTTGCGAGAAGAGAATGTTGGGTGTTTTCCGCTGCCGCCTGTTATGCTTAAGTTTTCTTCCTTCGTACTTTACCTTAACAATGGCTTTATCTCCTTAGTTTCTGATATACAAAACCTCTATAAAAACTTTTAACCCTAAAACTTTAATCTTTCTGGTAACTCCCTTTGGAGATAGGCTTTTAGTTTAATTCTTTAAGATTCTTTCGTATTACAACAACTCTACCGTTTTACCCCTTTTGGTGTGCTTAGACAAGTAAAACTTGAGTTCTGAAGCGTCGTTCTTCCTATCCCTGTGTTCGACCCTAAATTACTTCGACCATGTGCTAGTTGCAGGTGTCTTAAACATTTGGGTATTATAATTTTAAAATTCTGATAACCTAGACATGACTCCATTCTTGGACCCACGTTTAAGGCTCATCAACTTTTTGCTTCAACAAAAGGGTTGCTAGTCCCCAAGATATATGGTCAACTCCATGTTGAAGGCAAGCCCTAACTTAAAATATTGGATTTATTCTAGACACCACTAGTTAAATGGAACCATAAATCTATGTATTAATTTGAGAGTCAAAGTTGTCATATAGGCATGCTCATCATCAAGGAAAGCAAAGTTGAGAGCACACATGAAGCAAAACATGGAAGAGATTAAATATAGACTATACTCCTTGGCACCTACAATGGTTAAGATGAACTCCTCAACTACAACCAAACACACATGTTGTCACTACATGGGTAAGTTTTTATATAAGGGGAAATTCCAACCACTAGGAGGATTATAATTGTAATTAAGGCTACCCTAGGCTGAGTCCCCACCATGAAGGTGGCTTGAAAAATGGGTGATGATATCATGGAGGGGTTATAACCCTAATGTGTCATCCTACATCTTAGGGGTAGAAACCTAAACCATACCACATATATATCTAGTGCCTCACATAAGGCAAGGGTAAGGAAACTAAAGAGGATAACTTGAAATAGTCAGATTCACCTACTATTATAGCTGTGATACCATACTTGTAATGAGTGGGACCCGAGAGGGGATCCACTCATTGTTGTTGAGAAACAAAACCCATTCCCCTCCAAATGCACCAAGACGTGGGAAGGAAGACATGTATTTTTATTTCTCAAAGGTATGATACATAAATCATTTTGAGTACATAACTGCAGAAATTAAACTATAACTAAATTTTTGTCATTACATCACTATTCATTCCACACCCATATGGGTGACATTCCAAAAAGGAAGATGCATGTCTAACTAAGTTATGAGGACCACTCGTAGAGGGCAACCTGGCTACTTCAAGCTATCCCAGGAGTCTATAGGTGTGGAGTTATCTTCTACTTATTTTATTCTTCTAGGGCACATGCACCTGGGTTGTTGGGAACAAGACCTAAAATTGGAGACTATTAGAGAAGCTTATCAGAAAAAACTTCTATGTGCTATGCAATTAAAAACTGGGCAAAAAAATTAGGGTCAAGTAGAATATGTAACATACCCAAATTTAGGTAAACACTACGTTTACCATTAACCCCTTTACTTTATAAATTTTTATTTTAAACCCACTTATTAATTTTATTGTGCTTCGATGGTAATAATCTTCAATTATAAGCATTTAAACCAAAACATAATTATTTGAGGCCTTTATACAAGAAATAAGGGAATTTATACAAATTTGGGGTAAGTTGTTCAAATTTACCAAATTAAAGAATTTAAGTTCAAATAAATCTTCTAGACTTTTCCTATGGATAGGTTTAGGTAAGAGAGAGTTACACACAAAATTTGGTTAATAAATAATAATGGAATACACTAATATGAATAAAATAGACTTTCCCTCAAATTGTGTATTTCGAGTATTAAAGTTATGCATAAGGCAAAATTGATTTTAAATTTATATTCTTTGGGTCCTTATTAGTCTACCCTACCAAGCTTCACTTTATTTGGACGTTATTTACTTATCCAATTTGATTGGGAAAGAGAAAGAAATTAATCACATGTCACTTTATTCAAATCAAATTTGGAAATGTATTAAATGTCACGCGTGACACACCACTTTAGCTGATTCATGCAATTCACATCCATCGTCAGACCATGTTCAGATAGCTTGTGGGTTGTCTTCAACCTTGTGCCTAAATAGGAAATAGGTTCTCAGTTTTACCATGATAAAATCATGATTTCTCTCGCTACTATCAACCATTTCTTGAAATTTTTTCTCCATTGTATTTGTGCTATGATTTCGCACTAGTTGATCCCCTACTTGAATCCTTTTATAGAGTATTCATAATTCACCCAAATCTTGGGGCTCAGTATTCTCACAGTCATGTTGTATAAACCCTAGGACATATATATATGTATATATATGTATATGTATGTATATGTATATGTATATATATATATATATATATATATAGAAAGAGAGAGAGAGAGGCTAGAATACACTCAAGTGTATTCAGAGCAGAATACACTCCATTAGTTTTTCATGATGCAATATTTTTTTAAAATATAATCCATTGATCTTCTTAAACATCTTGTGAATAGCTCATATATAAAATTTGAGCCCATTTGGACATTTATAGCTCACATTATGAAGACCACAAAAATTATGCATTTCAAATTAGTTTCGTGTGTCACTTTTGTTGCCATCGAATGAGTGACTTATACTCATCCAAATGGGCTCAAAATTTGTATGTAGCCTAATTATAGTATGACAATGAAGATATGTGGTTTATATTTTGCAAAAAAATAGTCTTGACATGTAAACACCACTTGAGTGTAGCGTGCGATCTGTACACTCGAGTGTATTCTAGCCTGACTCTCTCTCTCTCTCTCTCTCTCTCTATATATATATATATATATATATATATATATATATATATATATATATATATATATATAATCCTTGGTTCCACCACACCTCACATTGTCTTTCTCCCTTGCCAATTTCTCATGTGGCCTCATGCTCTGCCGTCGAGAACTCTAAGTTTGGCCAACCTATTCTTGGTTTTGCTTCTCATTGTCTTGCTGCTTAAACCAAATTCCACCCACAGTAAGTACCTTTGATCTCCATCATTCACAACTTGGCCATCAAAAGTGCCAATTAGGCCTTCCCATGGTTTCCCCCAATTCAACTCAACCTTCTTGTCACCCAACTGTGGCCATGGCGTGCGAGAGGTAGAGGGGAGGGTGACTGAGGGTGAACTTACTTGCCTACCCATCCATCGTTTCTTTCTAATGTTTATTTCCCAATGGGTATTGTTGTCTTTTCTGCCACTTGACTTAATTCTTTTACATGTTGAGTAAGTGCCTAGTTGTCTGTGGACCCATGCCACTTGGTTAGTCATGGTTAGGCCACCTCAGCTGGCTCAACCCCATTCAATCATATTTTTATCAGATGACATGTATTTTCTATATTTTCTGATTAATCAAAACTTCAAAAATCCATAACTAAATTTTTGGTTATCCAAAAATTATGCAAAAATATATTTTGGGATCGTGAGAGATTCCTCTACCTTTTGGTATGATTTTCATCTCCTGAATCCCAAGTTATAAAGAGTGTATTTTCAAGGTTTTGATCTCTCTTAAACTCATTAATAATTAAGGGAAACATTATAATTAACAAAGTTGAGATTTTGAGTCAGGAAATTAAAAAGTGACCTTGAACCCAATGTTAGGTTAATAAAAAGGGTCAACCTAGGGTTTTGCTGAAGGATTTGAATTTCTAGGGTTTCATCTTATTTACCATTAATTGAACCTTAATTGATGTACAAAATATCATCTGTAAGTTTGAGGTGGCTTTTTTCTTGGAAGGGTAATTTTGATCTCTGACTTTATACTAAAGTCAAGGTATGTGCATCTTACCTGATTATCTTGGTAGTACTATGATCACCAACAAACATACCCATATGAGGTATTCCTTGGTTAAATATTAATCATCATTAGATATGTTTTCCTATTCTCTTTCTATTTCTTGGTTTATTAGTGATTCAATGAGATTCTATTATTAAAGGTCATCTGACATATTTGTTGAGATAATCTCATACTCTTATTTTAATCAAATTGATGATGATTGAAATTATATATTGCCTTTATTTTAAGTGTTTGTGCAAATAGACTAATTTTATTTACTATAGTAGTACGTCTGTACTTCCATTATCGTTAGACGTGAGTATTCTATCCCAAGTGCGTGTATTGCATTCGTACATACATATAGTGTTACGAACCCAAATCTAGAATCATATCCTATTACCTGGTTAGGGAGCTAGTATGCTAGGTTTCTTAGATTTGACCAAACAATAATAAATATATACCTTAATGAATATTATTTGCACATTAAGTGGCATAAGGTTATTTAATCAACATCCCATATTAACATAATAACATGTATATGTGTTAACACGTAAATAAGTCGATTAAATATGTCGTATATGTTTCCTTTGAAACTAATATGAAAATAATGGCTAAACATGTTTAATAAGAGGTATAATGTTCTTTGGAATAACAATTGGTACTTTCATGTCCATAAATATTATTTATGTTCTATTGTTTGAATAAATACGGAACGAATGGACCTAATATGATAAATAAGTAAAATATGGAAACTTGTGCAATGTAATACAACATAACCCTTTCTCATAACTAAATAAGTATAGTGGACTCTAAATAATAATTGTCAGTGATATATGTTGTCATATATTAATAAATTTTAAGGTAATTGTATTAAACCCTAATTATATTGAAACTCATAAAAGAAAGTATCAAAAGATAAATCCAATACTAAGATCAGATTCCTAGGATCGCATTTAGCTTGGGTGCCAAGTTTGAGCCTATTTAGACAACCCTAACTGTCTTAATTTAATTGGGAAAGAAAATAATAATAATAATACCTTGCTTACATGTATGGTTGTGGCTTTCATGCACGATTTAAATGTCACACAATTCATTTTATTGGCTCACCTATTGTTCTGTATTCATGCTGACTTGCCTATTTCAAACTTTTTAGCAACCGTCCGATCTTGATCTTGCGGCATAGTCTTTCTCTCTTACCTTCTATTTCCAAAAGTTCTTCTGTGGGAAAGCAATTTCAGTCTTCTCGCTCTCCCTTACTCTAATATTTCAATCACCCACTCCTAACCGCCTGGCACTATGATTCCTTCTCCTCGACCTTCCTTGCTCCTCCCGAACATGACTACCATATACATGATATGGTTTGAGGCATCCTCACACGGACCACATTGAACTCCCTTGAAACCCATGTTCTTCCCTTGTTCGCTATTCCATTTCCTTCCCCTCACCATTTAAGACTTCTAGACCACTATAAAATTGTCCCCTTACCATCTTCAAACTCCCATAACCCTATACATCCCCTCTTTGGTCACCACTTGGTATGTGCTTGCTATCTTCAACTCCAATTGCACGTGCTCCATCTGTAGAGATTCTTGGCACTGTTCGAGAGGTGAGCTCACATAATGGGAGTGTAGATCTATTCTAGAGATCTCGAGCAAGCTTTCCATGACATTGATTCCTCAAATAGAAGTGTAATTAGTTTCCCCTCTTTTGATACTCATTTTTGTATGACCATAATCATTGTTTCTCTCGAGACCTCATGTTACAACCCCAATTTTTGGGTTCATTTGCCGAGAAATATAATTTCTCATATTAACGATTTTTGAACAAATAAAGATATGATTTGTTTTGAATAAATGGATTTTGTTTACAATAGCCTTGATGATTGTGTTGTGGGCTTTATTGGCTATTGGGCCCAAATAACAAGAAAATTCAATTAGTTAATGAATAATTGAGTTTTTGAGAAAAGAAAAATGTGGAAACCTCTAGAAGGCAAATCCAAAGAGGGATTTCGTGCCTCTTGGGTTCTTTGGGTTCCAAGGAGTCCAAAGTTGGATAGAGAGTGCAATAAGAAAAGAAAAGATCAATTAAGTATTTCTTTATTAAGAAAGAAATTGAAAATAATGATAAAATATTGGAAATAAGTGGAAAGAGGTATAATTGGGTTATCCTTGGTGGAATTTCGTATCCCAAGGATTCCTAATGATAAAAGGAATATCAATAAGGAAAACAAAAGAGAAATAAAGAGAAATCCTCAAAAGGAAATATTTTAATAAGAAAGAAACATGATAATGAGAAATAATGCATTTAGATGCATCTAGAAGGATAATGAGTATCCAATAAAAGGATTTCGAAATAATAGAGTTTCTTGGGATCCAAGGAGTCCCAATGAAGAAAGAAGAAAGAGAAAATACCCATAAAGTCAAATAAGAAGATAATATGATGCATAATGAATGATTATGAGGTATTGTTAAAAAGAAATATTTTCTACGAAAAGGAAATATAATTTCGTGGTTAATGGATTAAAAGGAAAGAATAATGAGAATAAGAGAAAGGATTTTCATATTCCTATATATCCAAGTAATAAAGAATATTAAAAAGAATAAAGAAGAGATAGAAGTTTTCTTCTTCATGAAGGAATTGAATTCCTATTGGAAGAGGGATTGGTTGCTTCGTGAGCAAGAATCCCAGGGTGTTGCTACACTCCCCTATATAAGGGGTAAGCCCTAGAGTCAAGTTCAAAAGAACCCTACATACCTCTCTCCCTCTTCTCCTTTGTTTCCTTCTTTCAACCCTAACTATGGGGGATAATGCACCCCGAATCCATGAAGGACCACAACATCATCAGGGTGAAAGCCTGGTGGTTCCCCGTCGACCTGAGGAGGACTGGCCAACATTCCCTAGCAACCAACCTCGCGCAAGCTACCTGCAGCAGGTTGCATGGCCAGCCAAACGACGCAGGTTGGGGGCGCTGGAGATGACCGCGGTGGCCGCAAATTGGAGGCGCACTAGGTGCACTAGGGAATGGCGGAGGCAGGGAAGCCTTTGCTGGCGTGGATCGTGGCCCAGGGAGATAGGAACGGCCTACGCAAGGCTGCAGATCGCGGCTAGGGCGACACAGCTGTTGCTGCGCGAGGTTGAAGGAGGTAGAGGTCCCTTTGGACCATTTTACCCCTCCCTATTATGAAGGACGCACTGGTTAAGTGGAGGGCAATCGTGTCTTTTCGAAATGTTTCCTATTTGGCAACGTTGCATGGATGCAGTGACGTGGCACAACCTGTTTGGCCCAAAGATTCTTGGTTGTGTGGTTGAACTACTTGCTTGGATGGCTTTCTTGGTTGGAATTGATATTAGCTTGAGAAATCTACTGAATAGGTATGTGGTTACGCTTATGAATAACCGCTTTAGTTTCACGGCAATTTCTGAACGTTTTTATCGGTTGCTTGAAAATAACTGTTGGATGCCTTTATTTCATGCCACTATAAAGTGACTATGATTATCACTATGAATATATATATAACTGGCTAGATCCGAATCCACCTCTGTGGCTTGTAAAGGCTAAAAAGGGGTAACCTAGAGTAAGGTCTAGGTTATCGTGGGTTAGAAACTGGGCTACCAAGTGTAGTGCCATGAAACCCTTTAGCATGCCATGAGTTAAAGAGTGGGCTACTTACGGGTAGTGCCATGTGACTCAACCCTAGAAACTGGTTCACACATAGGTGGGACCATGAGGGGTTTAATGGGGATCTACTATAAGTAAAGTAGCATCCAGGTCCACTGCAGGGGCAGCGCAGAGGATAGGGAATGCATGGATCGCGCAGTTATATTTAAAACGTAAAATTGTTTGTTAAGTAGTAATTGGCTGCAATACATTGTTATTATAGTTGCACGATTATTGTTCCCCCCACATACCAGCTTCATGCTGACCGACGTTTTGTTTGTCGGCGTTTTAGGTATAAAGCCAAAAGGACAAACAGTAAATCGTCATATTGTGAAATACATGAATTAAAATACGAGGAGGATTAGTTAGAGTAGACTTCATATGTGGATAGAAGTTTAGAGATCCAAGTTTTCAAAAAGGCAAGCAAAATTTTTATTTATTACAACTTTTCAGTATAGATTGTTGAAATTTAATAATTGTTCTTGGTTAAATGTCGAACCTTTGATCCGGAAGTTATGGGTGCGGCTTCGACCTCTCAGTCTCCCTTAATTGGGGGTTACCGGAAGGTGGGTCGTAACACCTCAGGTATGTGTTTTCGCTTGTTTTCTCATCAATGGACCTTGTAATGATGTCATAAGTCATCAACAGACCTTTCCTGTTCACATTGTGGTTTGTGTTTTCTAGTTTCTCTTTAGTTATAACCTTCTAGCCATGGTGAGTGACTCCCAAACGCGTCCGGTCATCTTTGACATCGAGTCTGATCTTGTTAACTCCAGTGAGATCTGTGGAGTCTTTTGGCAATGTTCTATGTAGGTGATTGAGGTCTGTTTGCAAATTCAATCTCGTAATGGTTGATTTTGACATTGTTCTTTGCATAGATGAAGAGTGAAGATGACCCCTCACACTTTCACATTTTCACCCCTATTTTATTTTCATTCGGTAACAACATCATGGACATAACCATCCATTTGTCTTGTTTTTTCTTTATCATGTGGTGCACCTGACCTGCTATAGACCCGGACCAATTGGCTAACAATGATAGGTCCACATTAGCAGTGCATACCCAGTTTTCCAGGTCATTTGTCCATATGGATTTTTTCAAGTTTCTCATTGTCCAAGGTTTGTGAAATGCATAGTAATTAATCTATAGGTTAGAAAAAATGAAACAAAATATGATTTGGAATAAAAATTTATGTCCTATCAATTAATTTTAGTCCTGTCACATAAATCTAATATAACAAATATGTGATTTTCTTGGATTTATTTAATTAGTTAGAGTTTCTATAATTCATATCTAATAATCTAAAATTCAGAAAAATAAGTAAAATATGATACAAATTCATAAAATTATAATCTACAAGATGGCATGGTTACGATAACTACTCACTAATATTAAAAAGGAGATCTTTAGGGGTTTATATAATTAATGCAAATGTAACCCTAATCTCATATATGCCTTTAATAGGTTGCTTATGGAGTGAGGTGAAATTAGGTTTTTGACCTTGGACTTATTTAGACTGGATATGAGGTATGTTGCATTCTATATTATTCTTACTAAGCAATTAAACTATTTTCCATCTCTGTCTTGGTCCTATGGACAAAATCACATACACAATTTCTTTCTCTTGTGAAAATTTATTTTATGTGAAAGATTCTATGTTGAATATGATCTTGTGATCATCTTACTTTGTTGGATATTTTTATTGGATTCTTATTCCTATCTTCTTCATCTTATTCCTTGTGAAACCCTAATTTACAAGTTGTAGGATTTTGTGTTCACACGAAGCATCTCATTTTTGAAATGATTATATATTTGTTAATGGGTCCTTTGACCCCACATGATCAATGTTGGATGTTCTCATCCCTCATATTTTGATTTAGACATCCTTACTCTTTTATTTTGCATCATGTGGTGACTACTAGTATAATGTGACATGTTTTTTATGTGGATCTGTAAACTCCCACACTTGATGATGTAGAGGTGATAATCCCTACAAGTGTTATTAGTAGAGAATATGTGTATGTTCTCCTTCTTAGAGTAGATGTGTATATGTTCCTGGTCAAGCCATATTTATGGTAGATGTGTTATTACGTACCAACATGTCTATATTGTTCTAGTATTGTCACATATAAAACACATGGATGCATTGCTCTTATTTATCATCTTGTTGATATTAATATTATTTTAGGGTGGTACTTTCCTCTTCTATGAGAAGCCATGTTATATTTGATGTCCTTTTCCCTTAAGTTTCTCAATCCATATTTTACATGCACAGAGATGCATTTTTCTAATGACTTCCAGTTTGTCTTATTTTCCGGGGTATGTTTCCAACCCTAGGTGTAGGACTTGGAAGACTTGATATGGTGACATGGACTTGCTAGGTGAAGCTATTAGGGAGATAGACTTGAGATAGTTGAATATCCCTCTAATTAGATCCTTATGTTGTCGCTATCATATAAACCCTTAATGGTAGAATATATTGTAATTATGTTTAAATTGAATATAGTCATGAAATACATTTTTGCTGCTATACTTTGGTATATTGTTTACTATCAATTGAGAAGTGAAAAATTTACACCTATTCCAACACATGTTTTAGTATGTTTGGAATAGATGGATTTGTTCCTCAAATTAAGTATGAAGTGGCTCCCCTACTGGGTCCCACTCCTTACATAAAGGGCATACATATTCTGCCTAGGGTGTGCATGTTCCGCCTGATATATATAGCCTTGAGATTTTATGGGTCTTGGACCTACATAAATAAAAGTATTCTAATTATTTTACATGGATTGATTATGATTTGCCAATGTTGATATATGGCAAGATTTTCTTCCTATTATTCATCTAATTGATTATAATGCCTCATCTTTTGGTCTGTTAAATTCTCTTGGAATGTCTTCTTTTGAACCTTTCCTTTATTTGATATCCTGCATTGACTTTCCTCTATCCTAATTATTTCCTAGTTGTTATTTACTACACATACTCAGTGTTCAGTGACGTCCTTGCTTTGGTTTTCTTTCCCCTGGGTGTTACCTTCAACCCACCCAATGGTTGCACAACCTGAGGACCAAGAGATAGTTGGTGACTCCCAAAACTAGTTTCTATAAGACTTAAGAAATGGACACGTTGCTCACTGCAAACTGATCCAATTATTATAGGCTTTATTTCCTTTAGATACCATCTACGCCTCCTTAGTTGAACTCTGATGAGAAAATTTTGTAATAGTTAGATTTATCTTCTTCTGTGACAACAACTATGTTCCTATTATCATTTGGTCTAAGAAAATATTGTGAACCCTAATTATTTGAATGTTTTTATCTTTTGGATGTGTTTTATTGGGGTATTTTGCAATTATTTCCTTAAATTAAGTAAGGAGTTGTCCCCTCCTGGGCCCTACTCCATACAGAATAGTTGTTGCCATTCAAAAGAAGGAATGAAAGTAAGAGACAAGTCATACAGAAGAGTGTATATGTTTAAGAGAGACAAGATTTTAAAAGAAATAATATGTAATCACAATAATAATTCTTTCCTTATGATGTCAAAATACATATATTAAGTTGGTATGGAGATCATAGCCTGACCAATCTACCTATATGTAGGGTTGGGAAAATTCCACATCCCAAGCCTAGGAAGAAGGTGGGAGTACCATGATACTCTGTTTAAAGTGTATAAAATAGGTGAGAGCACCATCACCCATATACATAAATTTGTATGATGGTATCCAACCCCATAATGTACCACTACACTAGATACAACTAGTCAAATAAATCAAATATGCTTAATATATCAGGAAGACAAGATAGTTTAGTTCAATTAAATGAGGATTCATAATTAATGTTAACATGGTCCAAAAATACAACGATTGAAGAGATAAATAAGATCAATAAGAAAATTTTGCACCATCAATGTCAAAATAAAGAAACCAGGAAATAAAATTTATTGAAGAAGATCAAGGAGTACGAACTAAACACTAATAGGTTAGCCTCATCAATAGGAATATAGGTTTGTAGTCAAAATATAATTGCCCACTCAAATAGGGAGTTAGCAACATACCTTGTTTGATGAATCCTAGTAACCAACCAAAATACTTAAATCCTCATTCCAAATTCTCAAAATCCTACCACAATAATTTGGGTAATGTTTAGAATAAATTATAATAAATGATGAAGCCCTAAAAGTTGAATTCGACAAAATCCTAATTCACCCTATGAAAACCATCTCAATCAGCAAATATCAATTTGTAAATCCAAAACATATTTTAGATTATTTTTTATGACTTAAAAATGAATTTCTATGAATTGTAAATTAGGAAACATAAAAGAAATTCCGATCAAATGACTGCACTACTTCTGCATCAAGAATCAAATCTAGGTGCATGGCATGGGCATCATGAGTCATTAAACTCAGGCGTCACATTAGTTGAATCTGAGGTGAGAGGGCACATTTTCCTATAGAAGTCTGACACCCAATTAAAGAGATTGTGGATTATATCATCAGAAACACATAAGGATGTTTATTCCCACTCACTTCTAGAAGCCACATCTGAGTTGTATGTGATCAGCAATCCTCCACCAAGAATTAAAGCATGATGTGGCATGAACACAACACCAAAAGATCCAGGGAGTCCTCCTGATCAAAATGACCCCCATAGGGAATTTGGTGATGGCCACAATCACCAAACCCATCACCCGCGTTTGATACAACAAAGAGTTTGAACCTCAAACACAACAAAAAGGGACCCTAGACATTGAGTGACTCCTAGAGGGCTTCAACACACATTTTCAAACTCACACAAGTAAGAAAACCCAACAATCATAAACCAAACTCCACAAGGCAGTGAAAAGGAACAATTATAGACTCCATGAAATCATAAGAGGGATACATACATACAAACTTAGTTGGAAAAATTGAAGTTGCATGGAGCTTCTTTAAGGTCTCTAAAATGAGTTTAATCCTTCACAATGAGGCCCTACCCTATGAACAATATGGACAAAAACCACACACTCAACACTATCGTCAGAGTTGAGGGTGGCTATATGAGCAATCAACTGGACAATCCAGGGTGCTAGAATAATTTTGGAGGTGGCATTGAAGCTAATCAGGGTTTAATTTACAAGATTTAGGTATTGGATGGGCAAGGAGTTAAGAAATAGAGGAAAGAATCCCCAAGAATGAGAATCCTATCACTGTCATGATTTTTTGCTCACCCAAATGCCCTCCTGCTAGATTTCACTGAATTTTGGGAGGTTATGATTATAATAACATAATAGAACACTTGATCAAATGAGGAGTCTAGAGAGATAAAAAATCCTCTTGTGATTGCTACTCACTATTTTTCTCATCTGAGACTCTGTCTCGAGGTTGAGTATGATAAAAAACTCTCTGATAAAATCCTATAGTCACCAAATAATATTGCATAAGTCACGAATCCCTTGAGGGTGTGACATCATGACTTAGGTCATGGTTATCAGTAGATAAACCTGATTTAAATAACCATAACCTTAATCCTAGATTGCATCATCATTACATGTTTAGGTATTATACCCTTTGATTAAATTTAGTTATTAACCATTATCCCAAGCCAACAAAAAGTGATACCCAACCTAATTTGACCACATAGAATCTGACCATCTCCCTAATCTTATGTTTTGATATAATCTTTTATGATTTCTAATTATTAGGGTTTCTGACTCTTATTAACATATAAGAGAATCTTTGTATTATTATCCTTAACATTTTTGTTTATACGATCCAAAATTGGTTGTTAATATATTTTCCAATGATTGGAGACAATTATCAAATATCCCCTATCATTCACTCCAAACTGCATACTAATCCTATTAGTAAGTGTATGTAAGAAGTATGTGACATTTTATACAGTTTATGAGCCTAGACTAACATGTCATCCTAATAGAATATAAGATCCACCTAAGTAGATATTAAATCTATTATGACACAAATACACCTAATTCCTCTCATGTACTAATTATCGTATCAATTAGGTAGTTCTTCGGTTCAACCAATTATATAGCTCAAGTTTAGATCAAAACCAACATTACACATTAAAAAAATCTCATAAGGTTAGGTTCTAGATGTCAGTATAACTATTTATTTATGATTCAAACATCTAAGGCATTGTTCAAGTCATATGCAACCACACTCAAACCTTGTACCTAAGTGGCTTCACTTTATGAGTATAATATGTTCACCACAATACAACAAGGCATATATGAGAAATATAGGGTTAACTATTATTTACTAATCTCATTCTCACTTAAATAAATGGATTAGAGTTTCACCTCTATGTATTTTGAGATTTTGATGTGTTACGAAATCATATTTTGACCAAATTCACCAGGAACAACAAATACAGGAAGAGACCGAATCAATATAGATTTCTAAGAAACACTAACATTCCTTAGGGAAATCACCAATAGTCTAGGAGCATCTCAATCTATATATACAAGGGGAATGAAAGGGAGAACACTGCTACTACCAAATTCACTATGTATAAAAACTTCTTACGATGCATGCTAGCATGTGAACCTCAAATCCCATGTCCTAATGCATTGTTGGGAGGATGCTGATACATATGTCAAATTTCAAATCATGTAGATGTGAGAAGTTCGGCCAATGTTAAGACCTCGAGTAACGACAAAGAAGAGTTGGCTACATCAATAGTGAAGATGATGTGTATATAGACTCTACTTCTGCCACTTCCCCAATGCTAGAAGAGGTGCCTATTCAACAAAAACAAGTGAACATTCTAATCCAAAGTGGGGTAGTCACAATTAACAGGAGGACACCTAAACCTAAAAAGGTACAACAGGATGTCATTCCCGACATACCAGAGTTATAGATTCTATTGTAGAAGGTGATCTTGATTCAATATTAGGAGAACCAAACCCCAAGTTTGTATATGTGCCACCCCATCATCGTAGCCCCACTCCACCACATGCTCAAGATGAGAAATCTAATGTTTCATTCCCAAATTGGCTGAAGTTAGGAAAGAAGGCCAAGTTTCAAAAAATTTAGATATGTTCTGCAAGATCCAATCAATGCCATTCTATCGAAGGCTATTGGGCATATCCCAGGGTATGGAAAATTTCTAAAAGAGATCATAAACAAGAAGCGGTGAATAAATATTCATATATTATGCATGTTGATGATATGGTTATCACTATGATACAATGAAGACTTCTACCCAAGAAGAAGGTACCTAGGAGTTTTCATATCTTATGCTCTAGTGGAGGTGTATTTTTCAAAGACTCATCATGTGATTCAGGAGTGATCATCAATTTGATGCCTCTTTCCACATTTTAGAAGTTAGGGTTAAAGTAACCAAGGAAGACATCTAGGAAACTCAAATTGACAGACATGTCTATCGTGAGGCCCTATATGATACATAAAGATGTCCTTGTTAAAGTTGACAAATTTATATATCATGTCAATGTTGTTGTGATGGATAGGAAACTCATGGTTCTCAGTTATTATCAATTGAGATAATTCTATGAAAATGCTAATGTACTATGATCCATATAAAGAAACTTTCCATTGGGGAGACAAAGGAAGTGGAAGTGGAGGGGCCTTGGTACTCACCTACTAGGTTGTGTAGGTATCTTGGGTAGAGAATGAAAGAAAGGCACATTCACCCAATTTCTTGGATGTGATAACAATACTCACATGTCAAAAAGGATTTTGAATATCACACCTTCACCGAGGAACCAACGTATGTTGAAAAAACTTGAATCAGTTTTGTCAGTTTGTTCATTAACAGTAACCTCTCTCCCCCACAACCGTCATGGTAGCAATGAAGAGAGAATTCAAGAGGTTGATGAGAGTGATTTATAAGGGTAACGGAGAAGGATCCTCTCCAGGGAGCCCCTCTACACCCACATCATAAGATATAGATCCCACCCCCACTCTTGAAGGACTACACCACTACTCGCCATGGGCCACGTACTCCTAGAACCCTCTGTATGACAATTCCACCCATTGCTTGCCATCCCTAGAGATCTGGTTACATTCATTTTATCCTAACTACCAACATGTATCCACCTCTCCCATGGACATTGGTAGCAGACACCCAAATGACGAGGTTGAGGAGATCACCTCTCACGACTAGTTGTGGATATGCCGTAACATTGACACACCGTGAGTGCACACCACCTGTTCTTTTCTAGAGGGATATCATATCACACCTCATTTTCAAAGGTCCAACCTTAGTAGAATAGTAGAGGGCCTCTATAGAATGGGCAACATCGATGCACAAATCATCTTTGTCATGATTTTGCCTCAGTCGGCAACCCACCAGTCTCCTCTGGCTACATTTATTTGATTGTCCTCCCTCCTCTTGAGTTCTAAGGTTGGATTAGAAGAGAAAGTTTGACAAGCTCAACAAAAACATTCGAAGATGAGTCAGGATGATATACGTTGATCCCTTCTCCCTTGACACCCTTAGAATATGCACTTATGTTGACCAGTTCCTCATGGTGGTTCAGCTAGATGTCATCGCCTACATTGGGTGCAACATGGATGATAGATTCACCCTTGAATACTATACACTTAATAAGTTGAATGACACTAGGCATGGGTGTCTACGCTTCCTCCTTCTAAGTGTATAGTGGGAAGTCATAACAGACTAGTTGAACATATGATTAACATGATCTCAAGCGGATTACCGAGATGTCCTAGGGACAACCAGAAGTTGTCCATTCTAACTTCAATGCCGATGTTGCCTGGGGGATGATGACCATAGCAGAAGTTCCCTTTAAGCCACATGAATGCCTTTTTGACGCACAACCTTACCCTCCACTACATGAACAATGTGATAGAAAATTGTGTCCTGCCAAAGTAAGACAACTAGGGCGCTGTCAATCTTGATGACCTTTACCTTCTCTTATGTACGGTAGTGGAAAGGAAGAAAATTTGGGGCACTTTTTGATCCATCACCTCCTCAATTTTATTATATACAATAAAATTACATACCCATGGGAGGAGTTATCACATTCATGGCACAACACCTAGGGGCCGACGACAACCATTTTGCATAGATAACATGCATGATATTGCATCCTAAGGTGGACATGGAACACCTTAAACATGCCGGTGTGATCAAGATCTGCAATAAAAGATTCATTTTCATCTTTGTCTAGGCTTTTCACATGATTCTTCTATAGTGAATGCTAGTTTTGTGTGTCAGGGGTTTCTCATCGATGTATCTGTATTAGACACTGACAAGAATGCACCCCAAGCATGAGGAACCACCATATATTCTTTTTCAGCTCCACCTATACCAGAGTTCGAGGAAGCAGACCAGTCTGATGGGGCAACACGACGATATTCTTTATCAGGAACTGCCCCATACTGAGGTGTCATGACATTTCTATCAGCAACAAACTCCTCAACAACAGTAATAATATATCTTTGACATGTGAAACCTCTATGAGTTTCTCTCAAGGATGATATAGGAATTCCACACACCTACCATACTTATGCCGGATGTTGTCTCAATGGAATATAACAAGAGGAACACCTATTTTAGTAGAGCTACTACAGTTGGTGGGCAGGTGTTGAACAACTACAATAGGAATTGTAGTACCACAGAGGGAGTTTAGAAACCATCTACCCATGCCGCCACCGTCTCATACCCAGTAGTAGCAGTAACTATCTCTAAGATTATTTGACATACCCACTACACATGCAGCTAAGAACCCCCAGGGACACCCTTTGTTCAAGTGTCAGCATCATTCACGTTGTCTATGTTCTATGCTGATAGCACCCCTTTAGAGAAACACCAACATCGTTCACCACAATCAACTACTACCTCTGAGTTCATGTCATCCACACCTATGCAATAAGATATGGACGTCATCTTCGATGAGCTTCCTTGTGGCGGAGGCATGAATATCAACACCAACCTCCACTTGTTGGAGGATGGATACTTCTCGTACTTGTATCGCATATCATCCATGTCATCCCAATTTCAAGATTTTCTTGAGAATAAGAAAAAATTTAAGCTACGGTGGCAAGGTGGTGCACCCCTATGGATTTTCACTATTGCTTCCCTTTATCTTCTTTTTCATGCATGCATGTTTACCATTCCTATTTCCCACATTTGGTATAAATTTTCAGCCTTTTAATTAAACCAATTTCTTAGTAAGACTTTGTTGTGTTATTTGTAATCCTTTCTAGTAAGGCTATGTGATTATAATGCAATGGTTAAATGCTTATATATGTGTCTAATTGCCAAAAATATGTCTTTATTGCTTGACCCGTTGTTATGCCAAAAATTTTAGAACGCGTCTCCTTGATCTATTTTTGTGAAAGACAAACCCAGCTTTCAAGACTATTGGATGGAGCCAGAATTGGACCAAAATAATTTATGAGCCATGTTTTCACAAATCCAACTACACTCTAAGGATCCTTGAACCAAGATGAATACTTTCACAAAGGTATCAAATGTATAATTATGAGTTCTTAAGCTATAATCAAGTTGGATTGTATTCCTTTGACAATCTCTGCACCTCCACACATTAGATCGAGTCAAAAAGATGAAAAACTAAAAATTTGCAAGAGAGTCATGACTGTTAAAAAATATGGGTAAAATAAAACTGATTTCAACGTCAGCACCCGCTCAGACATATTTGCATAAGAGCCCAACATCTTTCTTATATCCATACTATGCCAAGAATTTGATACAAATAGTTCTATCGTCTTAGCCACCACATATATACACAGGAGAACAATATTCACATATGCCACACAAATAAGCATTAATATGCTAACAAAAGTTCGATTCGTTTGAAACACCATTTACAAACTTTTCCTGCCCAGACCTGAGAGCACAGGGATGACTCTAGGACACACTAGACATCTAATCAACTTTCTCAAAGATTCATTACTATAGCTCCTCTTTTCTGCCACATGTTTGTTTTTGTCACTTCCGATTACCTAAAAAAATGTGGCGAACCACAAGGGTGAGACCCATGTCCCAGCAAGAGATATAATCTCCAACAACATTTATTGATTACAACATTTTAGGCATTGAGACAGTTTAAGCAGTTTAATCATATATAACAAATAGGCTCAGCAACACTGATGATTAACAAAATACATAAAAGAGCTTATAACAATTATCATCATCAAGCTGACTTCATTTTCCTTATTAACCATATAAGAGATTCAATAGCATATGCATAACTAGTACAAACAAGTCTAGTAGCATATTATCTCTATTAACATGAATAAGTCTAGCATCATAAGCATATCTAACAACATTAGCATTCTAACATTTTCAACAGATCAATATCATAAGCAGATCTATCAACATAAGCACGAGTATTTGCATAAGCATGATTAGCAGTATATGCATCTCTTGTTACAAAGGCATGGCTAGCATGCTAAACATAACTAACAACATGAGATAGCTAGCATCATGATTATAATTAGTAGTAGCAGTATAGTTATGCCAATTGGGTGAATTAAGGTTGCATCAAACAAGTGGACATACAAACCCTAATTCACTTCTAGCAAGCATATAAATATCACAACTTTTAAAAGATACAAAATGTGTGAAACATAATTTCTCATCTCATCATCACATGGTAATATTCGTTTGCCAATCATGAGACCACACTAGTCATCATACTATCACAAGATATAAATCATTTTCACAATATCACAGGGTATCAACCCTTATCAACACAAGAGGATTACACCTCATTCAAGGCTCAACCATGCCAAAAGGTCATTAAGACCATCATACTATTCCCTACAAGATCATCATTAGCTTTGCATGCCTTATAACAAGGCTCAACAACATCACTTACATATAATACACTGGATCAACACAATATTGCATTAATGAGCTAGGAGATATTCATAAACAATCATAGCAGGGTTATATTAACATTAAGAACATTCCCTTACTACATCAACATGCAAGGAATCTAGATATGATTAACCCTCATCATATTCATAATGCACATACTTAGCATAAGAAAGTATCAACCGTGTGTCTATGATAACCACCAATTAACATATCAAGGTTATGATCATATTAAGAGGTTATTCCACCGTCATTCCATCATATAAAAATGTTAAACATGAATACTCATCTTTATCTATTTTCATTAGAGTTATGTTCAACAAGATAAATCATATTAATGTTACTAATCAACACTTACACCCAAACCCTAACTCACGACATCCCCATTGGATCATGGATGCATAAGGTGAAGCATCATTATCACATTCCATACCATTCTCAAGTATAAACCCACACATAAATCAAGGTGTAACCATCAGTTTATAGCATACTAGGGTCTCAACAACAATAAGAAAGTACTCCATGATTGTATTAGTCATTCAAGGACTATTCATACCCAATTACCATCATTGAGTTATATTAAAGCTAGGTATAACAAGATATACCTCATTAGGGTTACATATCAACACAATATGATTATCATCCCTTCTATTCATATGAGTGAATAGGTAATACTACCTTATTAAGGGTAACCCCCCATTTGTTCCATCATCATTCAACCCATATCACCATACCACAATGTCACCCAGAACCATTGGATGTTTAAAAGGTAAGACCATTAGTTGTTTACATAAGTAAACACCTTGGATAAACCACCTATGAAGTCCTTGATTTTTTCTCTAGAAAGAGTCACCATCTAACCCTAGACATCCCTTGATTAACAACACAAAAAGTTCCATTGAGAGTAGGGTAAAACCCACAATCGACTGTTCATTGAAAACAAGCCATCCATTGTCAACAAGTAAGCTCCTTAAGTTGATCATATAAAGGAAACCATATAAATCACATTATTAGGACCAACATATTACATTAGCCATCATTCCACTTTATTTTAGGAATAAACATTAGATCTTGACCATTGGGTCAAGTTCATATGTTAAAACCGTCAATTACAGTATAGGTTCGACCATTGCATCAAGTGACCCAAGAAACCATTGGTCTAAGGCTTAATTGATGCTACAACTACAATGCTTAACTCACCATAGGTTGTAGAAACCTGATCCACCATCATTAGTGACCATTAAGTCACCATAGGTTATTAGATGAACACTATATTCATGAATCAACATCAAATATTAAGCTAATGTCATCATTGATTGATAACATTATTAGGGTACTTAATGGTTAATCATTAAACTTCTAATTGATACAAAACCTGACCTAAAGGGTGACCATAGGTTGTCACCATCATATGACATCTTTGATCTCGACCATCAGTTGTCATGAAGACAATATCATAGGGTTGTTGCAATGGTACCATCATCGGGTCATGGGTTTATAGAAGAAATCAACTTTAAACCCTAAAATTGACCATTGGTTGATAGGTGCTTAGCACCATAGGTTGTCAAAACAACCTGATCAAAGTCATATTATACCTTAGGAATAACATACACATGATCACAGGTTTATCTAGAACTGAAATCAGAATAGGGAACATTATAAAAATCGAAATCCAAGTCAAGCATATCTTTTTAGTGCATGAATCATCATTTTCAAGCAAGAACATGAGCTAGCAAGCTTATGGTAATCAATAAACGTGGATCAAGTTATAAAACTTGCCTCTAATGAGAATATGAAATCCACAAAGAAGAAATCTCGAACAGGTAGGGTAGAAAATCCAAGAATAAGCTATGAATTCGTCCATCTAGCACCTTTCTTCATCAAATGAGCAAACCCTAAGCATAAGGAGCAAGAAAGGTAGGGTTTTAGAGCTTTAGAGAAATTTCTACCATGGAACAGCAAGGTTCCGACCCCAAGGAAGGTCTAAGGAAGGATAAGAACAAGAGAAACGGAGAAGGAAGGAAGAAAATAACTTGTCTTGGTCGGAATCCCTAGAAGATGACCTTGGAAGCCCTAGGTAGGGCTAAATGGAGCTCTAGGAGACCTTCTTCTCCAAAAAGAGGTTGTCTTCTACCTTATAGCACTTGGTTCCACAGAAAAATAGAGGGGATTCGTTGCTCTAGGTTAAAGTAAAGAGAAATCAATCATAGTTTCGAACTTGGGCAAGGAAGAGGTAAATATAGCCCATGGATAAGGATGGAAGCAAGCATGAGGTGTAAAAGTAGCTTCCCCATGTGTCTATGGCCTTAAACTATTAAGAATATACAAGCACACACACAAGCAGCTCCCCCACTATCCTTATAGACCTGATTATCTTTCCTTTGTCGAATTTCCCAGCCAATCACATAGTTCATTAGTTGATAGCTACTAAAGGTAGCTCATCCATGAAGGGGTAAACCCTAAAATACCCTCGGAGAAAACACCTTCAAACCAAGGTTTGAATAGGCACACCATGGCTCAAAAAGCTCAAGAATAATGAGAGAATATCCAAGGAACATAATTAAAGTTATAAATTGCAAAGAAAACCTCTCAATTGGGTAAATTGTAGAAAAGTCCAAAATGTGCATAAAATTGCATAACTTGCTCAAACAGTGTCCAAATTGGACCAAATTTGAAACTTAAGCTTGTATTATGATTTCAAAGCATATAATAGGGTTATATTAGGGTTATAAGCATTCAATTATGGTAATTAATCTTATTCAACTCCTTAAGCAAGTTTAGGGGCCTTACAAGACTAATGAAAGCATCGACCTTCATGATTTAGCCTAAATAACCCATCCCAATTTCCCTGATACCGGGTTGGGTTCATCCCCTTCATAGAAAAACACCAAGAAAATACATCTACTCTTTTTCTATTGGAAGACATGGCCTGATAGTCACAATTGATGGTCACAATTGAGGGTCATAACCGATGGAGCGCATTATAAAATTGCGTCCTGATGCTATAAAATGAGGCCTAGGTTGACAATAATGACCCGATTTAGTGCCCTTCATCCATTGACCCTTTTCGTCGAAAGACATCTGAAGATCCACCTCTGATGGTGAATATTGATGGTCGAACCCGATGTTCGATTTTGATGTTGGACCCCAATGGAATCCCTTGATGGTCACATCTGATGGTCGCTACTGATGGAAGTCAATACCTACCAAACCGACCACATGAAACTGACTTGATTTCACCTGAACTAATTTAGTTTCATCTTCACTTACAAACATTTTTCTAGATATCACCCTACATCCACCCCATCAATTTTCCTTCAATCTTCCATCGACCTTCACTATCTTCCATCCACCATATCAACCTTCCACTCACTTCCATCATTGTTCCACCTTCATGCATTCATTCAAGATGTTGCTTGGGAATGAATCATGGAGAAATAAGGCTAAAGAGTCCATAAGATCAAGGAGGATGACAAAAATAATGAGACTAGGTCCATAAGGAGGCTAAGAAGCAAGGCGAATAGGCTAAGAAGCAAGATTCGCCTCTTCCTCATGGGATAAATATCTTCTTCTTCCTCTTTTCTTCTACTTCTCTCCTTTGTTTCTATACAAATGATGTATTTCCATCTTTTTTCAGTGCCAAATATGCTTTGTGGTTAGTTGAGATCCTTCTTGTCTAAGTATCCTATTTGGGCATGTTTATGTGCTTTGACCCTAAGCAAGTAGTTTATATTCGGATCTAGCATGTTTCTATTCAATCTTCTCTTTTTGGTTATGACTATTGGTTTGGTCAATCTTTTTATTTCTTGAACTATCTTTTTTACTAGGTAGTTTGGACCAAAATCTAAGAGGAGGAAGTCTAACGGAGGATCTGCCTAGAATCCAAGTCTAGAGAGATCCAACCTCACATAGAGAAACTAACTTGGTTTCATAAAACTAGGGTGGTTTCACTTTGTCAAGATTCCCCGTGGATCCTTTACTGCCACTAGTGCTCGTGGCTATTTTAGACTGGAGAGGTAATCCAAAATAATTGGGGACATTGCTCTATTTTCCTCAAGAGAGGTCTTGGACCGTTGATAGGGTTTTAGTCACACTGCGTGAGAGTGAGTGGTATCATCCCCACAGGAAAAGCTGCCACGATACATGCTAGGTTGGGATTCTAGATGATGTCTAGGATGTTCTTGGGTTGTCTACACCTGAGAAATAAGTGCATATACTGCCTAATTTATTGTTACATAGCATGGAACACGTCTCTTGATTAGTAGGATTTGATGATATTTACTTCCTTTATTTTCTTTGTTTTGTTTTGTTTTGACTCGTTCTAGTTCTAAACATTCATGTACCTTCGGATTTTATTAACTGTGTAAGAGCGGAATCTTAGGCGGTTAAATGTCTCCACATCTTTGTATCTGACCCTATATATTTACTTTGACCCCGTATGGAGTTGCGGTTATGGTTTTGGGTTATAAATATGAAATGTGATCCTTCTTTTGGACTAGCATTGTGATTTATATTGTATGCGCACCCTAAGGTCGTATCAGGTACACATGCAGGTGACAAGAGATTCTTGATCAGTGTAAAGTGGCATCTAGAGTAGAAGTAAACATGAACATGTAGGTGTCATGGTATTCAGTTATTTTCATCATGAAATAGACCAGAGAGTGTTGGAACACAAGAAGCAGTAGTCAACATACATTTAAAGCACAGACAAGAAAAGAGTCAAGGTGCGCAAGGAACAGACAAGTCAGAGAGTGATGGCACACAACTATAGAAAAGTAGACAATGTAGCTGGATATAGGACCATTGTAAACACATAATAAGCAATAAAAGACTCCAAGACAAACAATAGTAGGAGAAATGCATGAATCTCCATCATGTGCATGTAAGTCTCCAAAGGTACCATCATAATCTCATCATATAACATCAATCATAGTAGTAGACATCATAGTCTAGAGAGTGTTGGATCACATTCTCTAGAGAGTGTTGGGTCACAACAATAATAGTATTAGACATGTGCAATGCCATGCAAATAGTCAACATGCAAACCGAGCACATACAGTGGATAGTGTAAAAGCACAAAGAAGCAAGTAAAATGTGCTAATCATAGCACAAGTAGCAAGACTTATGTCGCCAAATAAAAAATCAGTCATCAGATAACACAAGTTAAGTACATAACTTCATCGCAGGAATGGTTGAAGATGAATAAACTTCTCAAGTTCTTCATAAGGTAGGAAGATAAATATACCAATAGAAGGATCCACATAGAAACAAAAGTAGCATGAAGATCCATATATATATAGAGCAGGATAACTAAATTCTTCTTCACTCTACTCCTCATCTCTTCCCTCTATTCATCATCATCTATTATCCCCCTCATGCCAACCAAGAAAGAGTCAAGACAGTGGTTGGGGTGGGAAGTAAAAAACAATGGCAGAGGTAGTGTTTATATAGGAAAATATTTAGATCAGATAATAAACGACTCAAGTCAATGTGAAATATGACCCGATTACATAGATCCAGGTAAATAATAAGCAGATCTTAGTGGGACCTAAAAGATGAGGTGGGTGTTGAGGGAGAAGTCCCCCACATTATGGATTAAAGCAATAGTCATATATGATTACTCAATAGGCATAATATATATTGGGGTAGTACAAGCATTGATGAGATAGCAATATGTACGTAGGGATGGAAAGGGTGGGGTTTAAAGAACAAAAGTAAAATTGGAGAATATAAAAGATAACCATTGTTTGGTAAGGATAAAGATAGGGACACACCATGTTTACAAACTGTTGTCATGTAATAGAATAATTGCAGGTGATGTTGCACACCGAGATGTAGTCATAGTAGCAGGAGACACACCATGTCATTTGGGAGACACACTGTGTCATGTAGCAAGTCGTTTCCAGCAGAATGCAGGTGACACAACGTGTCAGTTGACCTATCTCAGGGCAAAAGTAGGATAGATAATAGGTGACATTTTGTGTCATTTAGGCGACACACACTGTCATCAGGAAGATATGGTGAACCTAGCCACGAATAAAATAGAAATCTACCTACATGTTTTTCAACCGCTATCATGTTGTGTTAGCAGCCAAACAAAAACAAAAATCTTGAGACAACATTGAAGAGGTGGAAAAACTCTCCCAGATTTCTAACAATATAGGGATGATATATCCCTAATATCAGAAGAAAAAGGAGATTTTTACCCAAGATTAGGGATTAGATCTCAATATAGGTGGCATGGATGATAAAGGTGGTCTACGTTAGGAATGGTGTAGAAGATGACAATGTAGACCGACAACAGATTCATGGCATTGGTGTAGATGATGACAACATATAGGGTAGTGGGGGAAGCTCTATAAGCAAGCAATATTGATAGAGTCATGGTGGCCTTTATAGATCTAGAAGCAACAACTTCAAGATGGATTGATTTTATTTTCATGGATATGTCTTCTAGAAGAAGTAGGGATAGAGAAATCCCTGTGGGAAGTGAAACAACACCTAGGGGAGGCATGTAGGGAAATATGGTGGTAGAGCAGATAGCAGAAACAAAATTTTATCTTCCATATTCCCCTTATAACAGTAGATCACGTAATAACTATATAATGGGAACAATAGTTTTGAGGTAATACCTGATCCTGGAGCAACTCTAGTGATAATTCCCTCGATGCAGTATGTGGCTTTCTTCATGTCACACCCAGACAACATCTGCATCAGCTCCTGGCTGATCACCATGGATAGCATCTTGGCATTGTCCTCCTAGCAGAAATTAAAGGCATGCTCACCTCTACAGTAGTCCATGTAGACCTCCAAGAATTCCTGTCATTCTAGATGATCAGACATGAAGGTGTTGTGCCCTTCTAGTTGGTGTACTAGCACCAACTTGCTCTCTCACAATTGTCTCCCTTGCTATCCCTCCTTTTATTAGGTAGGAGTTTCTCGGGTTCTCTTGGTTACCACAACCAGGGAAGAAAACAATTGTCAGAGCAACTATTGTTGTTTCTAGGAAGCCCTCAATACCCCTCTATTTATAGGAGGGTCAGGGTCAGGGTTCCCAATCTGTGCGGAAGTAGAAGGGTACACGATTTCACAAATTTTTGCAACTTGTGAGTGGTAAAACGATCGGTTCATAGGTGAACTGATCTGTTGGCGTGTGAGCTGATCGGTTCAACCCTTGAATCGATCATTTCATCATGTTTCCCAATTGCAATTGTATTGGAAATGAATATCCAATTAATGCATAACATGACGTCAACACTAATCCTTGATGCAATCAAATTGATCCGAGAACTGGGCGGTTCATCATATTAACTGGTAGTCTCAGACCATGAACTGGTCGGTTCACTCTGTGAACCAGTTGTTTCATATCTTGGTTCATCTAAAATTCACCCAATGCAATCTCCAATCAACCTGACACTCTAACTCATAGGTTCAACACTTGAACCGGTCAGTTCAAAGTCTAGTCAGTCAATTGTTGTTCAAATTGAATACCTAAACACTTTAGTAATCAAGTTAAACATCATTCTTGAATAAACTACTATTCCAAGTGTATCCTATGTGTGTGATCCTACAAGTTCCAAGTTACGTTGGCAATTAATCTCCATAACTAATTTATGACATCACAAGAAAAGAGCGATATATAGCAACACATTATTTCTACCCAAGTAATTGGAAAGTTGGAGAACAACTTTAGCCTACGATTTGTGATTGGTGTTGTAATATTTGTATAGTTCTTTTGTCTCTGATATCCTGTGACGTCCCCAGATTTTGGTTCTCCATACCCTATTGGGAATGAGAGGTAAGAATCTGAAAACATCATCCAATCATATCAGAAAGCGATGCGGAAGCATAATACGCATACATGAACATACAACCATAACATTTCTCAACATTCGACATGAATATTAATTATAGCATGAACTATTACAGATTACATTTACACATTGAATAGAAAGTTTTACATAAGTCTATGAACATGTATGCTAATCAGGATCTTAACACAAAAGGTACAACCTGAACATTGCTCACTTCACGTCTTGTATCCCATGCTAGCTTGAACCTAAAACATACGTGAAACAACAAATCAACACACAAGGTGTTGTGTACATGGGAAGAAAGATACATATATTTATGGCTTTCATAATTTTGAAAAAGATTTGCAGAAGGAAAGAAAATTATAGAAAACACTTCTTTAATAAGCGAAATACACCAATTTAAGTCATTTTCCTAGATGAATTGCATTATCAAGGTGGACTAGTACCAAAACATAAATATTGGGCCCATCCCCGTGTACCAAGTACTCTAGGGAAACTCCCCGTACACCGTGTGCTCTAGGGAGGTGTACTAGCCAACATTAATCCTTTCCCTCGTAAGGGGGATAATGAACACCTTAAATAACTACAAGCATCTACTTATCATTTATGTTTACAAGTGATAAAACATCGAGTACTATATAGTGCTACTACATCCAATATTTGCAAATAGAAGAGAGCATACATACATATCATGATTTCAAGCAAGAAAACCATAGTCATATACTTAAATAAAACCCACGTACCTGAGTTCAGAGATTCCTATTTATATTCTGGATCATCTACATATTTGGTCATCACCTGGTTAATAACAAAATCATATACTAGCATCAGATTCTGATCATCTTAACCCTAGTCGTGTTCATTTTAGGGTTTACTTAGATCATTATGTTATTCTCATGATTACTTGTATTCTTACCTTATATTTATCTTACTGATGTCATTTTCTAGATTATAGTTCATCAACTGGATATACTTATGTGTCACATTATCATGTGGACATATTTAACATTATGTCACTTGCAATAACCATATTAGGGTTACATCACATGTATTAAGGGTGCACTTCATATAACATGCATTCTATGCATCATCATGATCTCATAATTAAAACTGAGGTTCCATATACTGATATCAGCTACTCTGTAAACTTTAATCAATTATTGAGCATGTATGTATTTATTGCATATTAATTAGGGTTATTAGCCCCACTTAGCCATATTAAGCAAATTACATGATTTTGTGCATCAATATGACTATAACTGACATCACATGCATTATAAACATAATTACAGGTTTATTGGAATTTTTCCATAATTTCCTGTCATCATTTGATATTTATTATCTATTAAACAAGCATTTCACAACTAACAAGATATCATTGATATTCATGCATCAAAAGCCTGCTATTATGATTTCATATTGTTCTACACATTTTTCTGAGAAATTAGGTACCTTATTTGTATTTTTCTGATCAACAAGCTATTTTCTATGAATTATTGAAGATAACATATTTTCTGGGATAATTACCTCTTTAGGCCAATAGCGTGTCGCCACGTGGCCATGTTGGGCGCGCTACTTCTCATATGAGCCGGTCTGGTTCAAGCCGTTGGGTCGATTTAAGGTCTGATTTGGGAAATGGACCCGGTCTGGGCCTTTTCTCTCACACGCGAGCGTCTTGTCTCGTGTTCTCCCGATCCCGCGCCGCCGCCGCGAGGGTTGCTTCTGCAACGAATCGGCCACCTCCCAGTCTTCCTCCATCTATGTGCAGGCCTCTCAGGATCTCCTATGGCGGTTCCTGCATGCGGGTCGAGTAGGCCGCTGTCGTGGAATGCGGTTGTGGTAGAGAAAATAGGGGGAGGACGCCCTTGATCCTCTTCGTGTGAGCCATCGGGTTGTACTCTGGCCACCGCTGATGGTCTGGTCAGAGACCTACACCACTCTGCTCGCCTTCACCCGGCGACCCTCAGCTCTTGTAGTGGTGGCAGACCTCCACAGAGATGCGGCTTCTCGGCTGAGCTTTAGAGCTCTGCTTTAGCTCCGAACCCTACTGCCTATAACGGACTACTCCGGTGAGCAGTTTACTTCCTGGTTTCAGCTTCAGATCTCATTCCCGTGAGGTCACCATTGCCTGCGTCACGAGCTCCGGCGACGAGATCCACCCCCATCGCCTCCTCCTCATCACAACCCACTGCTTCGAGGAGCTTCGAGCTCCATCCCTCTGCGTCGCCGACCTGGTGCCTCGACGCCAGAGTCTTCCCTCTGTGCCAGGTTAGCACGTCGTCGCCTGCATCCTTGCTGTGCGCCGCCAACCCAGTGCCTCCATTCAGGGTGGCTTCTCTTGATCACCACGGGTCGCAAGAGGGTCTGCTCGAGGTTCTCCGTTAAGGTCTCAACCTAGACCTACAGGTTACAGGTGTCGGTGTCCAGGCCTCACCATCTTCTGCCACAAGCAAGATCGTAGGTGGTTTCTGAGGTTGAAGAGGGTTCTTGGTTTCAATGGGGAGGGTCAAAGTGGTGCTCCCCTGGTCCGCCTACCCTACAGTACAAGAGTGGAGAAATGGCAAGATGAGAGGGGTTACTTCACTCCCCACAAGACTGTAACCCCTACTACATTTGTTTCTCTGATCCGAGAGGTACGGTGGCTCCGAGGGAAACGGAGGTGAAAGACAAAGTCTTCACCATCCGATCTAATCCTGGGACTAGGAAGGACCCGCCGAAAGAAAAGAAGGATGTGTGATAGGGTTATATACCCCTCACCTAAGTCATATCATGATATTTGGAACCCATATCATTCAACCATGCTTAAATAATTGAATCAATATTCAAGCCTCTATATCTCTCAAACGGTTAATCAAAAAGCCATATAATTTGAAGTATTAGTTCTCCAACACGTAATCTAACTCTTGTTCAAGTTTGACATCCAAAGTCCAACATTTGTTTATTAATTTATTTCCTCAATTAAATAATTGTATAAACCTTGCATACAATTCGACTATTCATTGAACCTTAATAAAATGAGTTAAACCTACATCATTTGACAAATTGAAACCTCAAGGTCCATCATTTAACCATTCTATTCCATGTATGTCAACAATGATATTTTGTATATCAAGTTCCAAAATTCAGGGCCATCACATTCACCCCACCTAATATGGAATTTCGTCCTCGAAATTCAACTAATCTCATCCTTAAGAGGCTATTTAGGAGTTCAACTTCATATACATCATTATTGCTTAAGTTCTAAGACCACCATAGCTGAATGCACTCTAAGTTGTCAGCTTAGGGTCTAGAGATTCTTGGGTGTGTCCACCCCAACTTATATATATATATGTGGAAGCATCACTTAATGTCTTAGCCATAACATGACATTATGATATCTTAGGATTACATCACCCCTAAGGATACGGGTTTTGTTCATACTTTTAAAGTTCAAGAGGAATTCATTTATATGCCATGGTATTCAGATCGTTCAAATCTAACATCATTAACATCTTACAATGATTTCAGCATTAGAGGAGATTTATCTTCCCCCTTGATATTAGAATTTTTTTTCTACTTAAGAAGGGCTTACGTAACATGCTTGACCATTAATGTTTCACCCTATGGTGTGATATTCATACCCAACTTAGAAGCATACATTGAGAAGGATCAAGTTTACAAACTATATTTCTGATCATATATCCTATGATCCAAAAATATCTTTATATCAAGTTCATGAGTTCAATTTTTTTTTTAATGTCTTGCATGTATTATGTAAGGGAAAAAGAGAATATACTAAGTTTATCCCATGATCTCAACATCATATCTTTCGTATTTCATATGAAGGGGAAGAGAATATTTTATCATGATTTCAATCTTGGTTGCTACATGTATGATATAGGGGGAAGAAATATAGAATAGGTCAAGCTTATGCGAGTGACTCCTCATATATAGATCATCTATATAGCTCAAGTGAGGTTTCTATCATCGTACATTAAGAAAGAGAAGAAGAAGGGATAACATGTATTTTGAGTATCTTTTGCACAAAGCATCATACTCTCATAACTATAGTTCATATATTACCTCAGTTGCAACTAATGATGAGATTCACAAAATATGTCACTCCAGCTAGGACCTAACTCACCCAAAGGATTGACTTTATCATATGGGTCATCTACCCATCCTTTTCTTTTACCCAATTCTCACATATAGATTTGAATCATGCATAAGGACTCAACTCAATACTCAAGAGTAATCTAGTGTAGGACATTTATTTTTTAACACATATCTCATATATTGGAGGCTAGGTCCTATGACCTTCTCCCTGTGGGTCTTACTCTCTTCACCACATATATCATCCTACCACTAGATATCCTCCTTGTATAAGAGCTTGAGGCTCATGCACACTCATCTCTATCTTAGCTTAGCTTATCTTACGTAGGAAAAGGGAATGTACTTTCATCATCAAGATTTTGCATAAATTCTACAAAATTGGATTCAACAAGTATACAACTTAAACCTTTATAAGGAAACTTATACCATCATGGATTAAAGATAGGTAAGATTCTATATGCTTATTTCCTTCATCTTTCTTTTGTCTGTCTATGTATCACATAACTTTATGAGGCTCTAGACGTCTAATCTAGATCTATTCTCTCTTCTAGACTGATGTCACTCCCTTTCACTTAGATTGCATGAACACCCACTAATCTCCTATGTTATGGACACATTTTTATATTTACATATATTTAATAAAATATTATATTGTTTTTCTCCGAGAAAGAAGACGTCAGAGAAAACTGTCGAGGCTCGAGCCGATTGGAAAACAAAACCAAATCAGCAAAATCGAGTGTCCAACACACAGTAGATAGTCTGGTGACATGTAACCTAGTGAAATGGTGAGAACGAGATGTAGACTAGTGTAGCTGCCCAATACATATGAGCTCTATATGGAAAGGGTTTCAGACACTTGTCTAAACCTAGTTCTCGAACATCTAGGTTCTAACCTAGAGGCTAAGTCAAACCTTATTCCTATATAACAACTTACTAAGTTTCTAAGGTTTAAAGTGAAAGGTGAGATTTTGGTTTAATGTTTCATGGTGAGCAATTGTTAGGTGTAGCTATTGTTCATGCTCTGATACCAACTGTGACGTCCCCGAATTTTGGTTCTCCATACCCTATTGGGAATGAGAGGTCAGAATCTGAAAACATCATCCAATCATATCAGAAAGCGATGCGGAAGCATAATACGCATACATGAACATACAACCATAACATTTCTCAACATTCGACATGAATATTAATTATAGCATGAACTATTACAGATTACATTTACACATTGAATAGAAAGTTTTACATAAGTCTATGAACATGTATGCTAATCAGGATCTTAACACAAAAGGTACAACCTGAACATTTCTCACTTCATGTCTTGTATCCCATGCTAGCTTGAACCTAAAACATACGTGAAACAACAAATCAACACACAAGGTGTTGTGTACATGGGCAGAAAGATACATATATTTATGGCTTTCATAATTTTGAAAAAGATTTGCAGAAGGAAAGAAAATTATAGAAAACACTTCTTTAATAAGCGAAATATGCCAATTTAAGTCATTTTCCTAGATGAATTGCATTATCAAGGTGGACTAGTACCAAAACATAAATATTGGGCCCATCCCCGTGTACCAAGTACTCTAGGGAAACTCCCCGTACACCGTGTGCTCTAGGGAGGTATACTAGCCAACATTAATCCATTCCCTCGTAAGGGGGATAATGAACACCTTAAATAACTACAAGCATCTACTTATCATTTATGTTTACAAGTGATAAAACATCGAGTACTATATAGTGCTACTACATCCAATATTTGCAAATAGAAGAGAGCATACATACATATCATGATTTCAAGCAAGAAAACCATAGTCATATACTTAAATAAAACCCACGTACCTGAGTTCAGAGATTCCTATTTATATTCTGGATCATCTACATATTTGGTCATCACCTGGTTAATAACAAAATCATATACTAGCATCAGATTCTGATCATCTTAACCCTAGTCGTGTTCATTTTAGGGTTTACTTAGATCATTATGTTATTCTCATGATTACTTGTATTCTTACCTTATATTTATCTTACTGATGTCATTTTCCAGATTATAGTTCATCAACTGGATATACTTATGTGTCACATTATCATGTGGACATATTTAACATTATGTCACTTGCATTAACCATATTAGGGTTACATCACATGTATTAAGTGTGCTCTTCATATAACATGCATTCTATGCATCATCATGATCTCATAATTAAAACTGAGGTTCCATATACTGATATCAGCTACTCTGTAAACTTTAATCAATTATTGAGCATGTATGTATTTATTGCATATTAATTAGGGTTATTAGCCCCACTTAGCCATATTAAGCAAATTACATGATTTTGTGCATCAATATGACTATAACTGACATCACATGCATTATAAACATAATTACAGGTTTATTGGAATTTTTCCATAATTTCCTGTCATCATTTGATATTTATTATCTATTAAACAAGCATTTCACAACTAATAAGATATCATTGATATTCATGCATCAAAAGCCTGCTATTATGATTTCCTATTGTTCTACACATTTTTCTGAGAAATTAGGTACCTTATTTGTATTTTTCTGATCAACAGGCTATTTTCTATGAATTATTGAAGATAACATATTTTCTGGGATAATTACCTCTTTAGGCCAATAGCGTGTCGCCACGTGGCCATGTTGGGCGCGCTACTTCTCATATGAGCCGGTCTGGTTCAAGCAGTTGGGTCGGTTTAAGGTCTGATTTGGGAAATGGACCCGGTCTGGGCCTTTTCTCTCACACGCGAGCGTCTTGTCTCGTGTTCTCCCGATCCCGCGCCGCCGCCGCGAGGGTTGCTTCTGCAACGAATCGGCCGCCTCCCAGTCTTCCTCCATCTATGTGCAGGTCTCTCAGGATCTCCTATGGCGGTTCCTGCATGTGGGTCGAGTAGGCCGCTGTCGTGGAATGTGGTTGTGGTAGAGAAAATAGGGGGAGGACGCCCTTGATCCTCTTCGTGTGAGCCATCGGGTTGTACTCTGGCCACCGCTGATGGTCTGGTCAGAGACCTACACCACTCTGCTCGCCTTCACCCGATGACCCTCAGCTCTTGTAGTGGTGGCAGACCTCCACAGAGATGCGGCTTCTCGGCTGAGCTTTAGAGCTCTGCTTTAGCTCCGAACCCTACCGCCTATAACGGACTACTCCGGTGAGCAGTTTACTTCCTGGTTTCAGCTTCAGATCTCATTCCCGTGAGGTCACCATCGCCTGTGTCACGAGCTCCGGTGACGAGATCCACCCCCATCACCTCCTCCTCGTCACAACCCACTGCTTCGAGGAGCTTCGAGCTCCATCCCTCTGCGTCGCCGACCTGGTGCCTCGGCGCCAGAGTCTTCCCTCTGTGCCAGGTTAGCACGTCGTCGCCTGCATCCTTGTTGTGTGCCGCCAACCCAGTGCCTCCATTCAGGGTGGCTTCTCTTGATCACCACGGGTCGCAAGAGGGTCTGCTCGAGGTTCTCCGTTAAGGTCTCAACCTAGACCTACAGGTTACAGGTGTCGGTGTCCAGGCCTCACCATCTTCTGCCACAAGCAAGATCGTAGGTGGTTTCTGAGGTTGAAGAGGGTTCTTGGTTTCAATGGGGAGGGTCAAAGTGGTGCTCCCCTGGTCCGCCTACCCTACAGTACAAGAGTGGAGAAATGGCAAGATGAGAGGGGTTACTTCACTCCCCACAAGACTGTAACCCCTACTGCATTTGTTGCTCTGATCTGAGAGGTACGGTGGCTCCGAGGGAAACGGAGGTGAAAGACAAAGTCTTCACCATCCGATCTAATCCTGGGACTAGGAAGGACCCGCCGAAAGAAAAGGAGGATGCGTGACAGGGTTATATACCCCTCACCTAAGTCATATCATGATATTTGGAACCCATATCATTCAACCATGCTTAAATAATTGAATCAATATTCAAGCCTCTATATCTCTCAAACGGTTAATCAAAAAGCCATATAATTTGAAGTATTAGTTCTCCAACACGTAATCTAACTCTTGTTCAAGTTTGACATCCAAAGTCCAACATTTGTTTATTAATTTATTTCCTCAATTAAATAATTGTATAAACCTTGCATACGATTTGACTATTCATTGAACCTTAATAAAATGAGTTCAACCTACATCATTTGACAAATTGAAACCTCAAGGTCCATCATTTAACCATTCTATTCCATGTATGTCAACAATGATATTTTGTATATCAAGTTCCAAAATTCAGGGCCATCACATTCACCCCACCTAATATGGAATTTCGTCCTCGAAATTCAACTAATCTCATCCTTAAGAGGCTATTTAGGAGTTCAACTTCATATACATCATTATTGCTTAAGTTCTAAGACCACCATATCTGCATGCACTCTAAGTTGTCAGCTTAGGGTCTAGAGATTCTTGGGTGTGTCCACCCCAACTTATATATATATGTGGAAGCATCACTTAATGTCTTAGCCATAACATGACATTATGATATCTTAGGATTACATCACCCCTAAGGATACAGGTTTTGTTCATACTTTTAAAGTTCAAGAGGAATTCATTTATATGCCATGGTATTCAGATCGTTCAAATCTAACATCATTAACATCTTACAATGATTTCAGCATTAGAGGAGATTTATCTTCCCCCTTGATATTAGAATTTTTTTTCTACTTAAGAAGGGCTTACGTAACATGCTTGACCATTAATGTTTCACCCTATGGTGTGATATTCATACCCAACTTAGAAGCATACATTGAGAAGGATCAAGGTTACAAACTATATTTCTGATCATATATCCTATGATCCAAAAATATCTTTATATCAAGTTCATGAGTTCAATTTTTTTTTTTAATGTCTTGCATGTATTATGTAAGGGAAAAAGAGAATATACTAAGTTTATCCCATGATCGCAACATCATATCTTTCGTATTTCATATGAAGGGGAAGAGAATATTTTATCATGATTTCAATCTTGGTTGCTACATGTATGATATAGGGGGAAGAAATATAGAATAGGTCAAGCTTATGCGAGTGACTCCTCATATATAGATCATCTATATAGCTCAAGTGAGGTTTCTATCATCGTACATTAAGAAATAGAAGAAGAAGGGAGAACATGTATTTTGAGTATCTTTTGCACAAAGCATCATACTCTCATAACTATAGTTCATATATTACCTCAGTTGCAACTAATGATGAGATTCACAAAATATGTCACTCCAGCTAGGACCTAACTCACCCAAAGGATTGACTTTATCATATGGGTCATCTACCCATCCTTTTCTTTTACCCAATTCTCACATATAGATTTGAATCATGCATAAGGACTCAACTCAATACTCAAGAGTAATCTAGTGTAGGACATTTATTTTTTAACACATATCTCATATATTGGAGGCTAGGTCCTATGACCTTCTCCCTGTGGGTCTTACTCTCTTCACCACATATATCATCCTACCACTAGATATCCTCCTTGTATAAGAGCTTGAGGCTCATGCACACTCATCTCTATCTTAGCTTAGCTTATCTTACGTAGGAAAAGGGAATGTACTTTCATCATCAAGATTTTGCATAAATTCTACAAAATTGGATTCAACAAGTATACAACTTAAACCTTTATAAGGAAACTTATACCATCATGGATTAAAGATAGGTAAGATTCTATATGCTTATTTCCTTCATCTTTCTTTTGTCTGTCTATGTATCACATAACTTTATGAGGCTCTAGACGTCTAATCTAGATCTATTCTCTCTTCTAGACCGATGTCACTCCCTTTCACTTAGATTGCATGAACACCCACTACTCTCCTATGTTATGGACACATTTTTATATTTACATATATTTAATAAAATATTATATTGTTTTTCTCCGAGAAAGAAGACGTCAGAGAAAACTGTCGAGGCTCGAGCCGATTGGAAAACAAAACCAAATCAGCAAAACTGAGTGTCCAACACACAGTAGATAGTCTGGTGACATGTAACCTAGTGAAATGGTGAGAACGAGATGTAGACTAGTGTATCTGCCCAATACATATGAGCTCTATATGGAAAGGGTTTCAGACACTTGTCTAAACCTAGTTCTCGAACATCTAGGTTCTAACCTAGAGGCTAAGTCAAACCTTATTCCTATATAACAACTTACTAAGTTTCTAAGGTTTAAAGTGAAAGGTGAGATTTTGGTTTAATGTTTCATGGTGAGCAATTGTTAGGTGTAGCTATTGTTCATGCTCTGATACCAACTGTGACGTCCCCGAATTTTGGTTCTCCATACCCTATTGGGAATGAGAGGTCAGAATCTGAAAACATCATCCAATCATATCAGAAAGCGATGCGGAAGCATAATACGCATACATGAACATACAACCATAACATTTCTCATCATTCGACATGAATATTAATTATAGCATGAACTATTACAGATTACATTTACACATTGAATAGAAAGTTTTACATAAGTCTATGAACATGTATGCTAATCAGGATCTTAACACAAAAGGTTCAACCTGAACATTGCTCACTTCACGTCTTGTATCCCATGCTAGCTTGAACCTAAAACATACGTGAAACAACAAATCAACACACAAGGTGTTGTGTACATGGGCAGAAAGATACATATATTTATGGCTTTCATAATTTTGAAAAAGATTTGCAGAAGGAAAGAAAATTATAGAAAACACTTCTTTAATAAGCGAAATACGCCAATTTAAGTCATTTTCCTAGATGAATTGCATTATCAAGGTGGACTAGTACCAAAACATAAATATTGGGCCCATCCCCGTGTACCAAGTACTCTAGGGAAACTCCCCGTACACCGTGTGCTCTAGGGAGGTGTACTAGCCAACATTAATCCATTCCCTCATAAGGGGGATAATGAACACCTTAAATAACTACAAGCATCTACTTATCATTTATGTTTACAAGTGATAAAACATCGAGTACTATATAGTGCTACTACATCCAATATTTGCAAATAGAAGAGAGCATACATACATATCATGATTTCAAGCAAGAAAACCATAGTCATATACTTAAATAAAACCCACGTACCTGAGTTCAGAGATTCCTATTTATATTCTGGATCATCTACATATTTGGTCATCACCTGGTTAATAACAAAATCATATACTAGCATCAGATTCTGATCATCTTAACCCTAGTCGTGTTCATTTTAGGGTTTACTTAGATCATTATGTTATTCTCATGATTACTTGTATTCTTACCTTATATTTATCTTACTGATGTCATTTTCTAGATTATAGTTCATCAACTGGATATACTTATGTGTCACATTATCATGTGGACATATTTAACATTATGTCACTTGCATTAACCATATTAGGGTTACATCACATGTATTAAGTGTGCTCTTCATATAACATGCATTCTATGCATCATCATGATCTCATAATTAAAACTGAGGTTCCATATACTGATATCAGCTACTCTGTAAACTTTAATCAATTATTGAGCATGTATGTATTTATTGCATATTAATTAGGGTTATTAGCCCCACTTAGCCATATTAAGCAAATTACATGATTTTGTGCATCAATATGACTATAACTGACATCACATGCATTATAAACATAATTACAGGTTTATTGGAATTTTTCCATAATTTCCTGTCATCATTTGATATTTATTATCTATTAAACAAGCATTTCACAACTAACAAGGTATCATTGATATTCATGCATCAAAAGCCTGCTATTATGATTTCATATTGTTCTACACATTTTTTTGAGAAATTAGGTACCTTATTTGTATTTTTTTGATCAACAGGCTATTTTCTATGAATTATTGAAGATAACATATTTTCTGGGATAATTACCTCTTTAGGCCAATAGCGTGTCGCCACGTGGCCATGTTGGGCGCGCTACTTCTCATATGAGCCGGTCTAGTTCAAGCAGTTGGGTCGGTTTAAGGTCTGATTTGGGAAATGGACCCGGTCTGGGCCTTTTCTCTCACACGCGAGCGTCTTGTCTCGTGTTCTCCCGATCCCGCGCCGCCGCCGCGAGGGTTGCTTCTGCAACGAATCGGCCGCCTCCCAGTCTTCCTCCATCTATGTGCAGGTCTCTCAGGATCTCCTATGGCGGTTCCTGCATGCGGGTCGAGTAGGCCGCTGTCGTGGAATGCGGTTGTGGTAGAGAAAATAGGGGGAGGACGCCCTTGATCCTCTTCGTGTGAGCCATCAGGTTGTACTCTGGCCACCGTTGATGGTCTGGTCAGAGACCTACACCACTCTACTCGCCTTCACACGGCGACCCTCAGCTCTTGTAGTGGTGGCAGACCTCCACAGAGATGCGGCTTCTCGGCTGAGCTTTAGAGCTCTGCTTTAGCTCCGAACCCTACCGCCTATAACGGACTACTCCGGTGAGCAGTTTACTTCCTGGTTTCAGCTTCAGATCTCATTCCCGTGAGGTCACCATCACCTGCGTTACGAGCTCCGGCGACGAGATCCACCCCCATCGCCTCCTCCTCGTCACAACCCACTACTTCGACGAGCTTCGAGCTCCATCCCTCTGCGTCGCCGACCTGGTGCCTCGGCGCCAGAGTCTTCCCTCTGTGCCAGGTTAGCACGTCGTCGCCTGCATCCTTGCTGTGCGCCGCCAACCCAGTGCCTCCATTTAGGGTGGCTTCTCTTGATCACCACGGGTCGCAAGAGGGTCTGCTCGAGGTTCTCCGTTAAGGTCTCAACCTAGACCTACAGGTTACAGGTGTCGGTGTCCAGGCCTCACCATCTTCTGCCACAAGCAAGATCGTAGGTGGTTTCTGAGGTTGAAGAGGGTTCTTGGTTTCAATGGGGAGGGTCAAAGTGGTGCTCCCCTGGTCCGCCTACCCTACAGTACAAGAGTGGAGAAATGGCAAGATGAGAGGGGTTACTTCACTCCCCACAAGACTGTAACCCCTACTACATTTGTTGCTCTGATCCGAGAGGTACGGTGGCTCCGAGGGAAACGGAGGTGAAAGACAAAGTCTTCACCATCCGATCTAATCCTGGGACTAGGAAGGACCCGCCGAAAGAAAAGGAGGATGTGTGACAGGGTTATATACCCCTCACCTAAGTCATATCATGATATTTGGAACCCATATCATTCAACCATGCTTAAATAATTGAATCAATATTCAAGCCTCTATATCTCTCAAACGGTTAATCAAAAAGCCATATAATTTGAAGTATTAGTTCTCCAACACGTAATCTAACTCTTGTTCAAGTTTGACATCCAAAGTCCAACATTTGTTTATTAATTTATTTCCTCAATTAAATAATTGTATAAACCTTGCATACGATTCGACTATTCATTGAACCTTAATAAAATGAGTTCAACCTACATCATTTGACAAATTGAAACCTCAAGGTCCATCATTTAACCATTCTATTCCATGTATGTCAACAATGATATTTTGTATATCAAGTTCCAAAATTCAGGGCCATCACATATCCAGATTGAACTTGAGGCATGGAATCATCTTCCTTCAACCTTCAATCTTTGTTCCTTGAACTAGAGAAGACCGTCTGAGATATATGTAACCTCAGTATCACATATTGACTCACATGTGTGTGGCCATGCATTTCTCACTCCTGCTTATCAAGTGTCTAGGATATCATACTTCTTTAGGTGGGAAAAATCGCATCTGCATCACTCACATTCATCCCTATTTGTCACAATGAACCTGATCATCACCTTTATGGCTACCCTGATTCAAGGTCATAGTGGATGATGTCAAAGTACACCAAACGACATGTGAGGAGTGCAGTAATTTCAGGTCTAAGTACCGCAATCCCCACCAACATTATAAGAGATGATTCTGACTACCAATCATGGTTTCCATGTATCACTCTTAAGGTGGGTCTATCTGTTGTTCTCTAATAAGTATTTATGTGTTTGGTTTGATATCAGATTTCTTGACTGATGAGATTCTGTCATCAATTAATAGACACTCTAGTCTTATGTATTACTATTGTCTATTTTTGCTTCCATAGTAATAACTGACTAGGACATAACAAGAATGCATGTACTCTATTCATACATATGATATCATTATTTATGTCCTAAACCTAAACACATATGTCAACCAGTATCATCATTCTTTAGAAATTTATTATGTTACACCATTATGTCATAATTGAATAAAATAGAATAAACATAATTGCCTTTTATTATTAATAAAATCATTTACAAGATATGCCATTATAATCATCATACGATGGGCTCTCTAGGCATACATACCAATAGACTCCTACTCACACTTAGATCCAATTACCCATGAACTTAATGCCAAGTGATCTAACATGACCATCGTGCTTCTGCTATGAAGGTGCATTGGTCAAGGGGCCATCCACATTTCTTTTGGTTGGTACTCTACAAATCTTTACATCTCCTCGTTGTATGATCTCTTATATGAGATGGAACCACATTTGTATATGCTTGGAATGTTGATGCGATCTAGGTTCCTTAGATTACACAATAGCTCCATTATTGTCACAATATAGCTTAATTGCATCTTTGATTCTTGGAACCACCTAAAGTTCTGAAATGACTGTCTTGATCTAAACAACCTCCTTTACTGCATTGGATGCATTAGCCTCTATTATAGAATCCACAACTGTCTCTTGCTTGGAACTTTTCCAGCTCACATCTCTGTTGTTTAGGCAAAACACAAATCCAGACTTCAATATGTAGTCATATTTGTCAGTTTGGAATCTTGCATCAGCGTAACCCTTTACCACCAACTCTTTCTCTCCACCGTGGACAAGGAATTGATCCTTATTTCTTCTCAAGTACTTAAGGATGTTCTTCATGGTTGTCCAGTGATGTCCACTGTGATCTGACTGATATTTTCTCGCCATGCTCAAGGCATACCAGACGTCTGGATGAGTACATTGTCGGTATGTGTTCCCAGATTTCCAATCATATGATGATTGTAATGACATATATTGTAAATGATTTTATTATTAGTAAAGGCATCTTCCAATTTATTTTGTTATTAAATTATGAGATAAAGATGTAACATAATAAATGTCTAAATAATGATATTTTACTCAATGAAGTATGTCTTCAGGTTGAGGACCTAAATAATGAGATCATATGAATGTCAAGAGTATATTAATTCTAGTTATGTCCCTAGTCAGATGTTATTGTGGAAGGCTAATAGACAACAATAACACATAAGACTAGAGTGTGCATTGGTTGATGAAAAAATCTCATTAGTCATGATATGTGATATCAAACCAAGTACATAGATACTTGTTAGAGAATAATGTATTAGACAACCCCACCTTGAGAGTGACACATGGAACCATGACAGGTAGTCAGAGTCATCTCTCATAGTGATGGTGGTGATTGTGGTTCTTAGAACTAAAGTCACTACACTCATCACATGTCGTTCGGTGTGCTTTGACAACATCCACCGTGACCCTGAATAAGGATTTCCATAAAGGTGGTGCTCTGGTGCACTGTGGCACATGGGGATGACTGTGAGTGATGTAGATGGGATTTGTCCCTCCTACAAGAGTATGATATCCTGGCCACTTGATAAGCGAGACTGAGAAATGCATGACCATGCTGATGTGAGTCAATATGTGATATTGAGCTTACAATATCTCAGACGTTCTGTTCTAGTTCAAGGAACATGGATTGAACGATGAAGAGGATGACGATTCAATTGCTAGAGTTCAATCTAGATATTAGAGACACATGAACTATATGTTCACTATAACACCAATGACGGATGATAGGTTAAGTTGTTCTCCAACTTTTCCAATTACTTGGGTAGCAATGAAGTCTTGCTAGATACCAATCATTGGTTGTGAAATCATAATATGATTATGAATATCACTGCTAACATAATGTGGAGCCTACTGAGTCACACACATAGGATGTGAATGGAATAGGACTATAACTTTGGACATGATTGGAAATGTTCTGAATCAAACTGATTACTGAAGCATTCATGTAATATACTATAATAATACTGGAATATAATCTAAGTTAATTGGTTAAAGTGTTTAAGCCAATAAATTAGATTTAATCATTAAGTCAGCTGGAAATTCTTGAGGGACAAAGAGTAAAGCCAGATTGCAAAATTGGTTAATCAATTAGTATGATTAATCTGATTAATTAATTCTTTCCAAAATATTCTTTAGTTACCCACGAGTGGCTCATTTTAACGAATCCTCAACCTTTTGTTTCCCAGAGGGTTTTGGGAAACCGTACTTCCTTTCTCTGCTACTTAAAGAGGCATGATGACCAGCTTTTAGGCTAACACTAACACACATTCGTTGAGGTTACACTCTTGTACATGAAACCTAACCGTCATTGTCTCCAAGCGAGAGAGAAGGAGAGCAACCAACACTAGCACATCATCAAATAGAAGGCTACTCCTTCCCACCAGCTTACGAAGTGATGTGGAGTTCCAATCCATCCATGTGGATGAAGTAGAGACACAAACATTGAGTTGCCTTATTTCAGAGGATAGACGATGACTATCTGTGCACACTAGGAGTGACACACATTACTGGGCGAAGGGACGCCACCAAACTAGCTTCAGGATAGGGTATATCCTTGTACCATCTTTTTAGGTATTCTATTGTCGATGAGATCCTCGAGTAGGATATGTGGAGAAAAAAATGTGTTTCTTTCATTGTGCCCACCACCTCCATAAAACCTAACATACATAACATCACATACATAATAGATTCAATTGCATATGCATATGGAATCTTACTCACACATTCCCTTTCTTCACAAGAACAAAGACATTAAGTTCTAGAGATGTTGACACCATGGGACATGGGCATGTTTCCTCTCTTTGAGATCTACATGATGAACCTCTTCAACACTTTGTCAATGCATGTGCTCAGACTTAGTCCAAGAAGCCTTTGATATATATCCCTATAGATCTTTATTTCCAAGATGTAGGATGCTTCGCCTAAGTCCTTCATAGAGAATGCATTTCCATGCCAAGTTTTTACCATTTGTAAAGAAGGAATGTAATTCCCCATCAATAGTATGTCGTCTACATACAATATGAGGAATACAATTATGCTCCCACTAAAATTCTAGTACACACAAGGATCATCTTCATTTTGACTAAAGCCAAACTCTTTGACTGTCTCGTCAAAATAAAGATTCCAGCTCTGAGATGCTTGCTTCAATCCACAGATCGACCTTCGTAGCTTACAAACTTTATTTGCATCCTTTGGATTTATAAAACCCTTACGTTGTGTAAAGTACACATACTCAAGAAGATTTCCATTAAGGGGTGCAATTTTAATATCCATTTTCCAAATCTCATGGTCATGATAAGCTACAATGGCAAACATGATCATGATAGACTTAACCATAGCAACTGAAGAAAAAGATTCATCATATCCAACACCTAAAACTTGTTTGAAACTTTTTACAACCAATCTATCCTTATAGGTTTGTACATTACCATCCATGTCAGTCTTCCTTTTTAAAACCCACTTACATCCTATGGGATTTACCCCTTCAGGTGCATCCATCAAGGTTCATACCTTATTGGTGTGCATGATTCCATCTCACATCCCATGGTCTCAAGCCATTTCTCAGATTCTGGTCCCTTAGTAGTATTTAGATGGGTTGTTGGCTCATCATCTATGACCAATTCACCTCCTTCTGAATCCACAAGATATCCAAATCTTTTAGGCTCAAGGTGTATCCTACTAGATCTATGAGGTCCTATGTTACTTAAGGAATTTGAGATTCCACAAAAATTTGTGAGTCTCCTTGTTCCTTTTGTACCTCTATAGGTTCAATGTTTTCTTGTTGGTCTCGAACCTCTTTCAATTCTACTTTTCTCCCGCTAATTCCTTTGGAAATAAATTCCTTTTCAAGGAATACACTAGTCCTGACAACAGACAATTTGTTGTTGGTTGGAGTGTAGTAGTAGTATCCCCTAGTTTCTTTGAGATAACCAACAAAATGACATTTATCAAATTTGAGTCCAAGCTTTTCAAGAAAAATTTTCATGACATAAGATTCACATCCCCAAATCTTCATAAAAGACACATCGGGACATTTCCAATAAAAATCCAATTTTTTACTATCAAATATTTGTAAAATTTGCATCAGAAAATATAAACAATCTTTTCATACATACATTTTTCTCGAGTACATGATATTTTTTTAAAATGATACATATACACTGAGTACTAGAACATCAATAAATCTAAGCTTCATCTTCTAACAGATGGCTATCTCATGTTGTCTCATTCTACATCTTCTCAGAATACATGCCCATGAGTTCCCATAAGGAAAAAAACCACATATGGTCTACTATAAGGGAAACCTAGTGTAAGGAGTGGGACCCGAGAGGGGATCCACTCCCTACCAAAAATTTGAATAATAAATGGTATTCAAAACAACCAAAGTGTAGCAGCGGAATTAAACAAATGACTATATTCAATTTTCATAAAAGATTACAAAAGTGCATCATAATCTCCCATATGGGTTTACATGTGTGATATAACATAAGGATCTAAGTAGAGGGAAGACTAAACTACTTCAAATACGTGTCCAAGCAACATCTCCAAGAGCTAGGTCCATGTTGGAAGCTATGTTCTCCTTGGTCAAGTTCAACACCTCGATCTAAACCTGGGTGGTTGGAAAAACACCCAGCAAAAGGGAAAGGAAAACAAAGTATGTGTAAACAATTATGAATAGGATATCAAGGAAATGAAAACATGTGAATAAAGGCTAGTTTTCATGATAAGATGAAGATTTCAAGAGTATGAGGCTATTTTAAATAGATGCTTGCCATAAAAAAATATAATAAAGGGTTGCATGCATGATAATTATGACTACTATAACTAAGTAGGGTTGAGGCACCTACCAGACCTCAACCTATAGGTGAGGGGAGAATTTATACATTCCCAGTCACCTACACATATTTTTATGTGTGGGGGGGACAAGACATTCCCCACGATGAATTAATACATCCCCTATCTATGGGTGGTAGTACATAAGTACCACTACATTAGATATATGTCTAATAAAATTAATATGCTAAGAGAAACTATGGCAAGTAGAAACATCATATATTTGAAACATGGAAGTGGGTTACAAGACCCAAGAAAAAGAACATCATTACTTATTTTGAAGCAATTTAACAAAAGAATCATGAATAGAGGAAATAGGGTTCATTAAAGCCTCATTAGGGAAATATAGGGTTGGTTTCAATTATCCCAACATAGGGTGTAAGGAATGCACATACCTCTCTTACTGATATCAATTACTAACTTTCACCACTTTAATTGAGTCCAAGTTCCTCTTTTCCTATTTTCAATGTATTAACATGTATTAGAGTACATAATGCACATTAATATATAGAAACCCTAATTTTAGACCTTTCAGCAATACTCTGATTTAGACTCTAAATACCTTTCCAATGAAGTTATTAGGTTCTCCTTATTAAGAAATATATTTTATGTCAATTTTGGAGTTGTGATGATTAAGATGTAATTTTTATGGATTTTATGCTTTAAATTCATTTTCTAAAAATCATCCTTTGTCAAAGCTCGATATCAGACCTTGACGAAATATTTTTATTAGATAGAGATTAGTTTTCCGATTCCAAAACATTTTTATTTGTCAAATTTGGATAAGAGGATTAAAACATATGAATTTTTCAATTTGAACCAATAAAAAATGACAAGTCAGAAATCTTCGAGAGAGAGGAAGAGTGAGAGAGAGAGAGAGGGAGAAAAAACCATATGATTGAAGATCAGTGTTGGAGTTTCATAGGTATTCAAACTAGAGCTGATAGAGAAGGTAAAACAGCAAGAAACCAAAACCCTGGAAGAACATGGTAAATAGAGATGGAGACCATTGATTTTAAACATAGAAGCATGAGTTTTAAGCATCTAGTAAGCAATATATGAGAAGGGGGTTATAAAACTCACCTCTAGGAAGGTAGATAGGTTCAAGCAGCAAAATTACTGAGCTAGAGAGGCTGCTTTCTCCAACAAAGCTCCTAAGTCGAGCAAGAAGTACCTTCTCCACTTTAAAGGTGAAAAACCCTAGCAAAAGAACATGGAGATGAGGTGTTTAAGGGCTCTAGGTGGGGTTTCACCATGGAAAGCCATGGTTCCAACCTAGAAGAAGGTGGGAGGAGGACGAACAACATGAAAATAGGGAAGGAAAGGAGGAAACTTACTAGTTTTGGTCAAAATCACCAAGAAGGAGGTTTAGAAACCCTAAATAGAGCAAATTCAGAACCCTAGGAACCTTATTCACCAAGGAAAGCACCCTATTTTACCTTGGGACTACACCTTCATGGCCAAATAGGGTAGGAACGATGCTCTAATCTGTAAGAAAGAGAAGGAGAGAAAGAGTTTTCAAATTGGGAGGTGGGAAGGGGTAGATATGGCTTTATAAAGAAGGGGGCAAGTATGAGGTGTCTATGGGACTTTCCATATGTCCTTAGCCTAGGGCTTCATGGCCATGCAAGAGGACAGCTCATAGAGGCTTCTTGAATATCAAATGTCATTTCTAAAAGCCCATGGAGACTTATAGGCCATCCCCAGCGACCTCCAATCAAAGAAATAACCCCATTGGTTGATAGCTTTTAAAGGTAAGCTCATTTATAAAGAGGGTAATCCCTAAAATGCCCTTGGAGAGAAACACCTTCAAACCAAGGTGTAACTAGGTGACCCACGGTTCAAAATTTTGAAAAGGGTAAGGGAATATCTAAGGATTATAATGCATGTGATAATTTGCAAATAAAACCTCCCGATTGCGTAAATTGCATACAAGTCCAGAATGTACCTAAAATTGCATAACTTGCACAAACAACATCCAAATTGAACCAAATTTGAAAATTAGGCTCATTTTATGATTTCAAAACACATAAAAAAGTTAGATTAATGTTTATAACACCTAAATAATGTCCTTAAATAGACTTTCACTGAGGTATTTGTGCATAAACCCTTTTATTGGTATAAATAGTGAATAAATGTTCACCAAACCACTATAAATTCTAGTAATTAAACATCAAGGACATAAAGGACAGAAATGAAAGGGAAACTTGGGAAAAAGGGTTACATGGAGATTACATTCAGAATTCAGTATGTTACAACACTCCACCCCTTAAAAAGGATTTCGTCCCCAATCTCAAACAAAAAGAGAAGGGTGAGAATGCAACATCCTAACACTAAACTCCCAGATTGTTTCCATAAAACTTCCACCAAAAATTTGACTAAATGAAACTCCTTGTTTTCAACTGATTAATTTGGGAGTTCAAAATCTTCTCAATCAACTTCACATAGGTTAGCTTTTCATGGATCACTAAGGGTTCCACTATTAAGATTTCTTTTTATATGATATAACACAGTTAACATTTTACACCTATTAGTATTGTATCCATTATGATATTATATCATCCTTATTATTATTTTATTTGTGTCATATTATATTTACTTTGTTGCCAAAAGAGTTATATTTTATTATTATACACACAATCCTATATATTTCTTATTTATCTCATTAAGAGTTTTAGCACAATTAAGGTTTACTCAATTATCTCAATATACTTGATTATTATCCTTAATAATTAAGATTTAGTCTCCGTTATCAACATATTGACTTGTAACTGATTGTTTTGCATGAAATAAGACATTCCATCTAATTTGTTACAATTGATCCAAATAATGTCACATTAATTACTTACCTTTTTTTACATTAATGTCGTCATAAATCATTTTCTCATATTTATTCACTTCTTATTATTGATTATGTACATTTATGTGAGTCCAATTACTTCTTATCCATATTGAAGTCATTATATGCATTTTAGTGATCAAGGTGGGACATATTACATATTAATGATTTGATTCACATGTTATGTAATGATTAGGTGATTAATTAGGTGTGTATTAAAGAAAAAGGTGATATGAATTTCGTATTGATCACCTGATTAATCTATGATTAGGTGATTATATATCATTTATGTGTATTTAAAGTATGTTATCTCGTTATGATACCTGATGTCAATAATGTATCAAGAATGTCATTAGGGATGTATAGGTTAAGGTTAGATGATTACAACTTAGGGTTTAGGTCAATATGATCATTATTCATCATCTATACATTCTTAGTATGCATTCAGTCCTAGATTAGGTTACAATTATCTTGATCATCATATCATTAGGGTTTATTGGTCCAAGAAATGTTTAGCATCATGTGTACCCACTATTAGTATTAGTATGTGAGTTACTCATATTATGTGCATTAGATATTCATTAGGGTTTAAGCATGTGAACTATTCATTAGATGACCATTATATGTTCTTTAGGATAACAAAAAGCATGTGGGGTTAAACTATAAGTTGTTTGGTTAAAACTAAGGATCCAAGCAAACTATCCTCCTAATCATGGAGTTAGGGTTTCTAGAGTCAGTGTAGCTAGATTTTGGTATGTTACAAGATTCCACCCCCTTAAAAAGGATTTTGTCCTTGAAATCTAACTACCAAAACATCATCAAACCAACTACTTTCCACCCCTTAAAAGGTTTGACCTACCAAGCCAAACTAATCTAGAGGTAAAATGGTGAGTCTAACTAAACCATGTACAAGATCTATCAGGCTTCCATTGCACACTCTGATTTCTTACTAAACACCAACTTAAAAGTCTAGGTTCTAGGGATAAACTATCTAAACATGTGGTCCTATGAGACATAAGGGAACTATATTGGGTATCCATCCTCAAAAAAGTCATTACACCTGAAAGACAAGGTCAACATATTAGGTTTTCAGGAGTATCCAACTTAGGTGCCTAAGGCTACTACTGTCTACATGCATACTATTTTGTATAATCAGTATCAGCTCAGGCCAAGCAGGTATCATTTGGATCCGGGAGTCCTCGTAAACCAAGCCAGTGGTGCAGAAGAAAATCTTGCCAGCCCCAAACACTGATCCTTTCTAGACACTATTGCTTTCAACTTATGCCCTAATAGCTATCTAATAGGCTCATCGGCTAATAGTTAACTAAACATATTTCTAATGTGAAACTCTTATGATACTAAATAAATCTTTCATCATCTCAAGTGTAGCATAGATCAATTCTAGGGAAAACATGTCACTCAAAGAGGAACTATATGAGGCAAGGGTTCTAATTAGGGAGACAAAATTGAAATAGTCAGATTCCAACTATCATGGGCTCTAATACCATGTTGTAAGGAGTGGGACCCGAGAGAGGATCCAATCCTTACTAAAAATTTGAATAATAAAACATCCATTCCAAACACACTCAAAGGCATGTTGGAATAGGTGTTAAATTTTCAAATTTCAATATACGGTATTCAAAACAACCAAAGTGTAGCAGTAGAATTAGACAAATGACTATATTCAATTTTCATAAAAGATTACAAAAGTACATCATAATCTCCCATACAGGTTTACATGTGTGATACAACATATAGTAGAGGGAAGTCTAAACTACTTCAAATCTACCTCCAAGCAACATCTCCAAGAGCTAGGTCCATGTTGGAAGCTATGTTTTCCTTGGTCATGTTCAACACCTCGATCTAAACCTGGGTGGTTGGGAAAACACCCAACAAAAGGGAAAGGAAAACAAAGTATGTGTCAAAAAATATGAATAGGATATCAAAAAAAAGAAAACATGTAAATAAAAGATAGTTTTCATCATAAGATGACAATTTCAAGAGTATGAGGCTATTTTTAAAAAGATGCTTGCCATAAACAAAATATAATAAAAGGGTTGCATGCATGATAATTATGACTACCTTAACTAAGTAGCGTTGAGGAACCTACCAGACCTCAACCTATAGGTTAGGGGAGAATTAATACATTCCCAGTCACCTACACATATTTTTATGGGGGAGAATAAGACATTCCCCTGGGTGAATTAATGCATCCCCTATCTATGGGTGGTTGTACATAAGTACCACTACATTATATAAATAGTCTAATAAAATCAACATGCTAAGAAAATTTTTGGCAAGTAGAAGCATCATATATTTGAAACATGGCAGTGGGGTACAAGACCCAAGAAAAAGAATATCATTACTGATTTTGAGGCAATTTAACAAAAGAACCATGAATAGAGGAAATAGGGTTCATTAAAGCCTCATTAGGGAAATATAGGGTTGGTTTCAATTATCCCAAAATAGGGTGTAAGGAATTCACATACCTCTCTTACGGATATCAATTACTAATTTCACCACTTTAATTGAGTCCAAGTTCCTCTATGCCTATTTTCAATGTAAAACATGTATTAGAGTACATAATGCACATTTATGTATAGAAACCCTAATTTTATACCTTTTTAGCAAAACTCAGATTTAGAATCTGAAAACCTTGCCAATGAACTTATTAGGTTCTCCTGATCAAGAAATATATTTTTATGTTAATTTTGGAGTTGTGATGATTAAGATGTAATTTTTATGGATTTAATGCATTAAATTCATTTTCCAAAAATCACCCTTCGTCAAACCTCGAAATCAAACCTTGAAAAATATTTTTATTAGATAGAGATTGATTTTCCAATTCTAAAACATATTTATTTGTCAAATTTGGATACGCGGATTAAAAGATATGAATTTTTCAATTTGAACCAATCAGGAAATGACAAGTCAGAAATTTTCGAGAGAGAGGAAGAGTGAGAGAGAGAGAGGGAGAAACACCATTTGAGAAAATATCAGGGTAGGAGTTGCATAAGTAATAAAACTAGAGTTGATAGAGAAGGTAAAATAGCAAGAAACCAAAACCCTAGAAGAACATGGTAAATAGAGATGGAGATCATCGATTTTAAACATAGAAGCATGAGTTTTAAGCATATAGTAAGCCATATATGAGAAGAAGGCTATAAAAATCGCCTTTAGGAAGGTGGAAAGGTTCAATCAACAAGGTTCCCAAGCTAGAGATGCTGGTTTCTCCAACAAAGCTCCTATCTCGAGCAAGAAGTACCTTCTCCACTTTAAAGTTGAAAAACCCTAGCAAAAGAACATATAGATGAGGTGTTTAAGGGCTCTAGGTGGGGTTTCACCATGGAAAGCCATGGTTGTGACCTGGAAGAAGGTGGGAGGAAGACGAACAGCATGAAAATAGGGAAGGAAAGAAGGAAACTTACTAATTTTGGTCAAAATCACCAAGAAGGAGCTTTAGAAACCCTAAATAGAGCAAATTTGGAACCCTAGGAGCCTTCTTCACCAAGGTAAGCATCCTCTTTTACCTTGGGATAGAACCTTCATGGTCAAACAGAGTAGGAATGCTTCTCTAAGATGGAGGAAAGAGAATGAGAGCAAGAGTTTTCGAATTGGGAGGTGGGAAGGGGTAGATATGGCTTTATAAAGAAGGGGGCAAGCATGAGGTGTCTATGGGACTTTCCATGTGTCCTTAGCCTAGGGCTTCATGGCCATGCAAGAGGACAGCTTATAGAGGCTTCTTGAATATCAAATGTCAGTTCTAAAAGCCCATGGAGACTTCTAGGCCATCCCCACCGACCTCCAATCAAAGAAATAACCCCATTGGTTGATAACTTTTAATGATGAGCTCATTTATAAAGAGGGTAATCCCTAAAATGCCCTTGGAGAGAAACACCTTCAAAACAAGGTGCAACTAGGTGCCCCATGATTCAAAAACTCGAGAAGGGTAAAGGAGTATCTAAGTATTATAATGCATGTGATAATTTGCAAAGAAAACCTCCCAATTGGGTAAATGGCATAAAAGTGTAAAATGTACTTAAAATTGCATAACTTGCACAAACAACATCCAAATTGAACCAAATTTGAAAATTAGGCTCATTTTATGATTTCAAAATAAATAAAAAAGTTAGATTAAGGTTTAGAACACCTAACTAAGGTCCTTAAATAAACTTTCATTGAGGTATTTGTGCATCAACTCTTTTATTGGTACAAATAGTGAATAAATGTTCACCAAACCACTATAAACTCCACTAATTAAACATCAAGGACATAAAGGACAGAAATGAAAGGGAAACTTGGAAAAAAGGGTTACATGGAGATTACATTCAGAATTTAGTATGTTACACTTGGGTGAGCAAAGCCGGTGCGAAATCAATATTTAGAAAATAAAACAATATGAACCTAACTACAAAGAATTTATATGACAAAATGCAAAGTAATGAAAAATATAGGCAAGTATCAAAAGGTAGCAATGGGTTTTCAAATTCAACAATAATCAATATCCAAAATTTGAAACTAGTCATTCAATTTTCAATAGATAGAACCTATCAATGTCTATGTTGTTGGGGAAGCCATATGTTCTCTTCATGAGAAAGACAACAAACAAACTGCATTTTCCAGTATACTGAGGGACCTCATGTCCTTCTCTCTATGTAAAGTCGTGGAAGCATTATTCCACTAAATTATTGGGCACTACCCTACCCTTTTTGACGTTTAAACAATGTGATACTATTTTCTAGGATTTATTGTTGGTAGCTTTCAAGAAGGAAGGGTAAGGTTTACAACAATTTCAAGCCAACCAACCTATCTAATTATACATTCAATTAATGAGAGAAATAAATTTCCAAATAGAAATAGAAATTCCATACCTTGGTTCAAGGGCAACCAATTCTGAATATTGCAAGTATCAAGTTTCCAAAAATCAATCATAACAGATCTACAAGTGTAGAGAGAAATTGGATACTATTGATTTGGAATCAATTGGTATTCTATTTTTGTTTTTGTTATTCATTACTAGAGTTTTTCATCTTGAATTTTTATTAGTAATTTTATCTCCCATTTTAGGGTTTAGATCTTTTTTAATTCTAAGATTGATTTTCATTTATCATAATTTAGTTTATCTTGGTTATGTATAAGTGTGGTTATTATCGATATGCATAGTTTATCTTGGTTATGTATAAGTGTGGTTATTATCAATATGCATTCCTCAATTTAGATGCCAGCCATCATATTTACTCAATACTAACTCTCAAATATGTTTACTAACATGATAAGGATGAGAGTAGTAAATCAAGTAATCTAGATAATTATCATGGATGAAGGTTACAACTTAGACACTCATCATCATATAAGTTAAAATAATGCATTAGCTTAAAAGTATAAGTCTACATAATTTCAAATTCTTGTTTGTTATACCCTAATATAGCGACATGTATGGACCTATATATGCCTAGTGGCATCATTTACTGAAATGAATTGATAACTCATATGCATTACTTGAGAGAATTAGATTGACCACCTCAATCTATACCAACCTATCATTAGCTGCTTATACAATTCAAGTTTCCTTTTTCTAGAATTTCTATGTATATTATGTTAATATCAATTGTTAGGTGGATATAGACGTGTTATATGTATAACTTTATCTCATATACACAAATATGATGTACAAGTAACTGTTACCTTACTGATGTTATACTTATTTAAATTGTCTTTTCCATTATGTTATAGAAAACCAAACTACAGAAAGGTTGAAGGCTTACTCATTGTGAGATACATATCTTGATCTTGATTCTAGAATCAAAACCACTGACCTTCATCGTTCTTGGACCAGTATCCATGATAGCTATTCATGTTTATTAGCACAAGTAGTGATGACTTCTTGAAGTGCACCTTAGCTTGTAGATGTGCTAGAGTATGAAGGCTTTCAGATGTGACCACACTTGTGGTGGAAAAAGGAAAGATATAAAGGATTATGGATTTGCAATGTGAAATAAGGAGGAAGGTGCCCCGTCTTGCTTGAAGGTGGTGCATCTGATGTGGTGTTTCAGGTCATAGCTAGGTTAGCCCAAAGGCAGTTAAGAGGTGGTGGCGAACTGATGAGAAAGCATCCTATTGTGGCCTGGGGTTCTACGTGGTAGCAGGTAGGCTGGCGGTAGTAGCAGTGATGAAGCAGGTTGTCGTCAAGTGGAAATGGGTGTGTTAAAAGATGGTAGGATAGTGACGTAGTTTGCTGGAGATAGAGGTTGTTGCGGTTGTAGGGCATGTTGCTGGTCTATTCTAGAAGTTGATAGGAGGTGACAGTGAGGCGTCGTGGGTGGCACCGTGTTGATCTTACGTCAACTTGATCGTGTTTCATATCTGGTGTTGGCGATCCTAATTCAGCAACACAATGCCTCGATGGTGTGGGAGATGCTAGGGAATCATGAAGAGTGGTGAGGAGGAAGAGCTATGCTGGATGTATACGTCCTAGCCGTTAATGGTGACTGTCTATATGTGGGGTGTCTTCAGGGTGGATAAGGCACTCTGACGGTGTTGTGTTGTAGGTCTGCAACCATGATCGAGCAAGAAGAGACCAACATTGATGGTGATTTGTGTGCTTATTGACGGCAGGTATGGGCGGTGTCGAGGAGTCTGGGTAGAGGAGAGATCTTCCCGAAATGTTAAATCAGTCATGGGGTGAACCAGAGGAGGAAGGGGTCTAATCAACATCTAATATCCCTATCTTCGGTGGCATCTGCACACAGACAAACTTCTTATGATTGGGTTGAAGTTCATATTTCTCTTATTAGTGTCTGATGGGAGGCTTTACTCCCTGACTTCTATTAAGGTAGGTGCTTTATATGGAGGGGAGCAACAATTTTAGGGTTTCTGAGGAGTTTTTGGGAGATGAGGAGAGGAGAGCAATCTGGTGAGGAAAGGTAGGCATCGAGGGTTTTGTAATAGCCGTCACCATTGGAGTTACGGGAAGGGAAAGTGTGAGGGTTCACGTGAAGGTGATGAATACACGTTAACAAGATGTTGAGTTAACAACCATAGTTAATGTTATATTAAACATCCTCATAAATCCGATAACTATTAAATGAAAGGCTAATTGACCATGATTCTATTTTCCTTAGAACTAGCCTTAAGAATTTCTAGAGCCATTATTTATGAACTTATATTGACTAATTCAATCACTCTCTTCATCATAAATTTTAATATCAATTCCTTATTAATATTATTAATATTCTCCATTAATTCTAAATCAGTAATATAGAAATTGAGAGTAACAGATGGTTTGAAGTTCAAGGTAGTAAGGCTCAACACATCAATTTTGACTAAATGATTTGAAATATAGCAAATGATAATAATTGAAGGACTACTTTGTAAATATTTCTGCATCGAGGAAAATGAATGCAATAAACTCAAAAGGAGGCTCTTGTATTGAGGATCATGAAAATAAATCAAAATGATCACCTTGTAGTTCGAAGGAAGGATTTGATTTTAATTGAATTCTTATTTAGGAAAATTTGTAAATTATAGATCAAAATAGACTTAGGACCCAAAATCTAGTATGTCACATTTCCCATACCATATCTCATATGGTATCTTTTGAACCAATTTAGATGATATGTGGTTAAGTGTAAATGTTGTAGTTTTTAGAGCATGTCCCCAAAAGGAAGTCGGAAGATCAAAAAAACTCATCATCGATCGCACCATATCTAGCAATGTGTGATTCCTTCTTTCTGATACACCATTGTGTTGTGGTGTTCCAGGTGGATTCCATTGTGATATGTTACCATAGACTCACAGAAGGTCCTCAAACTCTTAACTTAAATATTCTCCACCTTGATCAAAATGAAGTACCTTAATACTTTTTCCAAGTTGGTTCTATATTTCATTCATGAAATCCTTGAACTTTTTAAGGGTTTCTGACTTATGTTCCATCAGGCAAATAAAACCATACCTGCTGAATTCATTAGTGAAGGTAATTGAGTACTGATACCCACCTATAGAACTTGTTCTAAAAGGGCCACATACATCAGTATGTATGAGTCCAAATAGATCACTAGCCCTCTAACTGTTTCTAGTGAAGGGTGTCTTTGTCATCTTGCCCAACAAACAAGATTCACATGTATCTATTGATTCGAAATTGAAAGAGTCTAGATTACCATCTTTATGGAGTCTAGTTATGTGTTTCTCATTTATGTGCCCTAGATGACAATGCCAAAAGTATGTTTGGTTTGAGTTATTGAGTTTTTGTCTTTTAGTTTTTACGTTGTACATGCTTGTCTCTAGATCTATCACTAGTACAGAAACAACATTCAGTGTCGCTTTTCTGGGCGTCAGTTATTTATGTAAACCGACGCCTATACTATTCCACGTCGGTTATTTAGGAAAACCGACGTCTATATTCGAAGACCAGCCAGACACGGGTACCGCTTTGTATTCAGCGCCGGTTAGGTATAACAAATCGACGCCTAAAATCGCCCGCGAAATCCAATTTTCGAGCGAAAAAATTTGTGTCACATACAGCGTCAGTTTTTTAACTATTCACCGACGCCTATTTAAGATGAAAATTTGCACGAAAAGTTCCACTTTCGGTGTCGGTTATCCTTTGATAACCGATGCTGATAATGGTTCCCGCCAAATAATTTAGGGCAAAGATTGTCTAATTGGACGTCGGTTTTTTACTATCAACCAACGCATAAGAGTAATAGGCGCCGGTTTTGTAGATAACTGACGTTGTTGACCAACTTAATAGACTCGATCACCCGGCTCTTCCCCCTTTCTTCCTGTTTCATCGTGATAATTTTCATGTGCTCGCCGTTCTCTCCTAAAATCGCCGACGACCCCCACTGCTGCTCGCCGCCGCGTCCTCTTTCTGCTACTGCCGCCGCTCGCCGCCACTACTGCTCTGCTCTTCATTGCTGCTCTTCTCGTCTCCTGGTGCCACTATGAGCGCCGCTCTGCTCTTCTCTTCGCCTGCTCGCCACCACTGCTGCTGCCGCTCCCCGTCGCTCTTCTCCACGCTAGCTCCAGGTAGCCCTAGCCGCTTTGCTTCCTTCTCCCTAGCTCCTTACCAACAGCAAGCACGGCCGTGGCTGTGTTGGCCTACCACGGCCGTGCTGGACAGCACGGTCATGGTAGGCCAACACAGCCACGGTCGTGCTTGCTGTTGGTAAGGATATGAACAAATCTTTATGTAATGCTTTATGTAAATCCTAGGATACGAACAAATCTTTTGCTTGCACATATTTGTGCTTCTAATCCTAATGTTTGACCTAATTTAGTAAATTTTGATGTTAGTACATATGTACTTAAGATTTAAACTTGATTTGATTTGATTAAACCTAACATTGATGAAACCCTAACATTAATTGTGATGAAACCCTAACATGTACATATCTATTATTGTGTTTGTTGGCCTAGAAACCCATCCAAGATTTACTCATTAGGAGTAAATCTTGGATAGTCCCCGGTTTGGGACTGTTCTTGAACACCTAATCTCACTTAGGATGTAAGTGTATAATGTGTATTGGGTTTTTGAGAAAATTTCGATAGCATTTCCCCGTTTGTTGTCTAAGTACATATGTACTTAGAGAACAGCGGGGAAATGCTGCCGAAATTTTCTTGAAAACCCAATACACATTATACACTTACTAGTGAGATTAGGTGTTCAAGGATGGGATAGGTGGTACACATTTATTATATATAAGAATGACATCACATGTATTTGTTAACCGTAGACCCTAATCTTGTCCTAATATATACTTGTTTTCTCTTTGATCATAGAATGGATAGATCATGGATGTCCATTCGCAATCGCTGCACCCCAGAGTTTATATCTAGTCTTTATCAGTTTATTAGATTTGCCGAGGAACATAGGAAAGAACCTGGAGATAGGTTCTACTATCCATGTAGGCATTGCGGTAACAACTTGAAAGTCAGCACTGGTGACGAAATCAAAAGTCATGTCAAGTGCAACGGGATTGTACAAGGCTATACAGAATGGCACTGGCATGGAGAGATTTCAAACTCAAAACCAGTGGATGTCGATAGCAGTGCTTGGGTGGAAGAAGAAATTGCCTTCGATGACGTAGATGTGAACGAACCAATTCCAGTAGACATCGTTGATGCGATGCTGGATAGTTGTAGGGTAGAGCACACCGATCCACCTCCTATCTTTAGAAACATTGTGCATGATGCTGAGATACCGTTATACACAGGCTGTGCTAAGTTTACGAAGCTTAGTGCTGTGTTGAGATTGTATAAGTTGAAAGCTAACAATTGACGGAGCGACAAAAGCTTCACTTCATTGTTGACTTTGTTGAAAGAAATGCTTCCTGAAGGAAACGAGCTGCCAATCTCAACATACCGGGTAAAGAAATTGTTGTGCCCAATAGGAATGGAGGCCAAGAAGATACACACATGCCCGAATGATTGTGTATTATTTCAAAAGGACTATGTGGATTTGAAAGATTGTCCAAAATGTGGTGCGTCACGGTATAAATTGACGACTTCGGGGGAGTCCAAAATTGGTTCTCCAGCCAAGGTGATGTGGTATCTACCTATAATATCACGGTTTCAACGCTTGTTTGCAAATCCAAAAGATGCAAAGAATTTGAGGTGGCATGCAGATGTTAAGAAAAATAATGATGGGATCCTACAACATGCGTCTGATTCCCCACAGTGGAAGAAGATTGATCTATTGTACCCCAAATTTGGTAAAGAAGATAGGAATCTAAGACTTGGGCTTTGTACAGATGTGATGAATCCGTACGGGACATTGAGTAGCCAACATAGCACTTGGCCAGTCATGCTTGTTATATACAATCTTCCTCCCTGGCTGTGTATGAAAAATAAGTACGTTATGCGATCATTGTTGATATCTGGCCCTAAACAACCCGGAAATGATATCGATGTTTATCTTGAACCTTTGATTGATGACTTAAAGAAACTTTGGGTTGAAGGTGTGATGACCTATGATGCTTTAGGAAGAGAGACATTTCGTTTGCATGCTATGTTGTTTTGCACTATTAATGACTTTCCAGCATACGGGAATTTGTCTGGATATAGTGTCAAAGGAGCTAAAGTGTGTCCTATATGTGAAGAAAACACTGATTCAATAAGACTAAAACATGACGGCAAGACTGTATATCTTGGTCATCGAAGGTTTCTTTCAAAATTCCATCCATATCGTAGGAAGCGCAAAGCATTCAATGGATGGAATGATGAATGGAGTGCACCTAAACCTATACCAGGGGATGTTGTTTATGAAAGAGTAAAAGACATTGTCAATGAATTTGGTAAGAAATCACAATGTAGTATGGCCACACAGAGTGACAATTCTTCATTCAAGAAGAAGTCAATATTTTGGGATCTTCCTTATTGGAGTTCTTTGACAGTCAGGCATTGTATCGATGTAATGCACGTTGAGAAAAATGTTTGTGATAGCGTCATTGGTACTCTGTTAAATATACCAGGTAAGACTAAAGATGGGATAAAATCCAGACTGGACCTACGTGAAATGGGAATAAGGTCAGAATTAATAGAATTACGTGAAATGGGTAATAAAAGAACATACTTACCTCCCGCTAGTTACATGTTGTCTAGAAAGGAGAAGAAAGATTTTTGTGAATGCTTGGTAAATGTTAAGGTGCCACATGGTTACTCATCCAACATCCGTAGATTGGTATCAATGAAAGATCTGAAGTTGATAGGTCTTAAATCTCATGATTGTCACACTCTAATGCAACAAATATTGCCCATGGCAATTCGATCTATATTGCCGAAGCAGGTAAGGTTTGCAATCACCAGATTTGTTTCTTTTTCAACAGTCTATGCAGCAAAGTTATTGACCCTGATACTCTCGATAATTTGCAAAGAGAAGTGGTTGTTACCCTATGTCAGCTTGAGATGTATTTCCCTCCTTCATTCTTTGATATCATGGTACATCTTGTTGTCCACTTGACTAGGGAAGTGAAAATGTTGGGACCAGTTTTCTTGCATTGGATGTATTCATTTGAACGATACATGAGTGTTTTTAAAGGTGATGTTCGAAACCGTTATCGGCCTGAAGGGAGTATTATTGAAGGTTATGTGGAGAGAGAGGTTATGGATTTTTGCAATGACTTTCTGAGTGGTAATAACACTCTTGTTAATGACAAGAATATTGAGGAGGGCAAAGGAATTTTGGGATCACGGGTGAAGGTAATCAGCCATGAGAAGTTGGAACAAGGTCACTTGTATATTTTACACAACATGGACGAAGTGAGTGTTTATATCGAGGAACATACCAATTTCATCAAGAGACAACATCCTCGAGCAAGTTCAATGTGGCTTGCTAGAGAGCATAATAAGACTTTTACTAAATGGTTTGAAGATAAAGTCTTACATCAACTATCTCAAACACCAAATGATATTACGAAAACTATCAAATGCCTCGCCTTTAAACCAAAACCGAATGTTATGTCTTATGAAGGGTTTGACATTAATGGGTTCACATATTACACAAAGCGCCAAGATGATAAGAGTGTCGTCCAAAACAGTGGGGTCACTCTTCAAGCGTCGACTATGTATTTTGCAAGTGCAAAGGATAAGAGTCCACGTGAAGCTAAAATGTCATATTACGGTGTCATTGAAGACATATGGGAGTTTGACTACATAGATTTCAGAATTCCGCTCTTTAAATGTAATTGGGTTGATAACACCAAAGGAGTTATAGTGGATGAATTGGGTTTCACTTTAGTGAACTTTGAAAAGATTGGCGAGAAGTGTGAACCATTCATATTGGCATCACAGGAGAAACAAATATTTTATATTGATGATCCTGCAAATGATAAATGGTCGGTTGTTCTTCATGGTAAAAGACAGTTCATTGAAGATCCTATAGATGAAGAAGAGTACTATGATAAGTATGATGACTCCAGTCCATTCTCAGTTGGGTTGCCAACTCCACAAAATATTGAAGCTAATGATGACTTATATGTACGCGGAGATCACAATGAAGGATTGTTAATTGATAAAAGATCACAATTTTAGAGGCATGCATGTTTATATTTTTTTATTGAAGCTAAATGTTTGCTTTTTTAATATCAATATCATTTTCAGATTTGATGTTTCATTATCTTCTAGTTAATACAAATGCTAAACGTTGTGGGAGGGTCCTAAGGAACTATAGGACCAATCTCACCCGAGATTACATACGCGATGCTGAGAATAGGTTCTTGATTGATTCCAATTCTAGACATTGATCAGTATTTCACTAACTCTACACTAATAATTTTTGTTTGTATTCTCTTTGAAAAATAAATATAGGAAGAAGGAAGCCACACAGCAATGGAACTACTTGGACCCCAAAGACTGGGAGGAGTTTGTTACCCAAAGAAAAACATATGAATTCAAGGTATTAAGCGTCACTCCCAATTTAATTAATATACATTTTTATGTATTCACCTATTCAAGATTAACCTTTAGTGTTACTAACCAAATCAATGTGCTAACTAACTAGGCTATCAGCGATGCTCAACGAGCAAGCATCCCACACTAAGGTTATATAGATATATAGGCAGCAAGCCATGAAACAGCAAAAGAAGCCACAATGAAGAGAAGTTGGATACAGATACAATACAAGGCT